>JARBWK010000004.1:76715611-77423985 GCA_030556195.1 Anolis apletophallus
CAGTCAGAGAGTGATGCTACATGCGTGTTTAGCTTTGAAATGCGGGTTTCTGTGCCAAGAATCAGACAGGCACTTGCACTATGAAAATAACACTGTGATTGAAGCATTCTAATACACCCTGTGCCTGACTTGAGATAACATAGGCTAGATGGGTGAAAGCAGTACAGATTGTGCTATGGGAGAACTTAATGCGAATAGAGAAAGCACTGCGCATGACAGAGAGTCTGACCCCTCCGTTGCTGGCACGGGCCTGGAAGTCAATGTTTCCACTTAGGGAACATCAGAGACTCAGGATTGATAGCTGTACTGTGAGAAAGAACTAACTTATAACTGACTATTGTTCTCATTCAGAGGTGTGACTTAAAGATGTGATGCTAATGATGCTAATGAAAATGCACTGTTTATTGGATTAATGAAATGTCATGTAACAACAGTAATCACCAGCCAATTATGATTGTTTTTATCCATGAAGAAGGGGTGGGCTTTACTGAAATGACTCCATTGGGGTATAAATGTCTTTGTATGGAAAGTGACGGGGTCTTTTGCCCCTGATTGCAGTGAGTTCTGCTGGCAAGAGCCCACCAGCTGGTGCCAGAAATAAATCTTTTTGATTTTCACCTATTTCACAGTTGCCGTGTGTTCTTCCTCACCCTTGTACCCGCACGTTCAGGTAGCTTGGTAAAGTTAACTTGGTACTTGGAGTTCCATAACTCCTTAATTTGGCTGCTTCAATATAGCCATGTTCTAGAAGCATTCTCTCCTGACGCTTCGCCTGCATCTATGGCAGGAATCCTCAGAGGTTGTGCGGTCTGATGGAACTAGGAAAACTGGGTTTATATATCTGTGGATTGTCCAGGGTGGGAGAAAGGACTCTTGTCTGTTGGAGCTGGGTGTGAATGTTTCAACTGGCCACCTTGATGGCCTGGCAGGGTTTTTTTTTGGTGTGGCTTGTTAGTGCCTGACAGAATCTTTTGTTGAGAGGTGATTAGCTGTCCCTGATTGTTTCCTTTCTGGAGTTTTCCTGTGTTAGAGTGTTATTTTGCTGTTATGATAATTTGGGGGTTAATACTGATAGCCAGATTTTGTTCATTTTCATGGATTCCTCCTCCCTGCTGAAATTGTCCACATGCTTGTGGATTTCAATGGCTTCTCTGTGTAGCTTGACATGGTGGTTGTTAGAATGGTACAGCATTTCCCCTGGGCAGGAAGCAGCCAGGCTTTGACTCTGCAAGGCCATTCAGTGCTAATCATTTCTGTGTCCTCAAATAATATGCTGTGTCAGGTGCTCTGCTAAGGCTGGCTTCTCTGGCTGAATTAGTGTGCAGTGCCTTTCATGTTCCTTGCTTCGTGTTTGGGCATTGCTGTATTTGGTGGTCCCTATGTAGACTTGTCCACAGTTGCATGGCATGCGGTAGGCTCCTGCACAGGTAAGAGGATCCCTCTGGTCCTTTGCTGTTAGGAATTGTGAAAGCCGAAGTCCAAAACACCTGGAGGGCCGAAGTTTGCCCATTGTCTGGTGTAGATGCATCCCTCATTCTACTTCTCGGATTCGGGGACTCCAACTCCCAGAAGCCCCTTGCCAGCTTGGCAAGTGCTGAGGGACTCTGGGAGTTGAAGTCCGAAAGACCCGAGCTGGAGGCTCAGGCGCGAGGGCACGCCGCTCGCTCGGCACAATGCTGGGAAGGGCGCGCGCGCGCTTCCATCCAAACGTTCTCCGCCCCCGCTCATTGTCCCGCCTCGGCCGTAGTGCGCAGGCGCCCGCGGAGCAGCGCATGCGCGGAAGGAACCAAAACAGAAAACTTTGGAACTCCACTTAGATGAGAAACCAACGGCTCAGCAGTCAGGCTGAGGAGGAGAGCGTGGGTTCCCGTCCCCTCATGTTTTGGTGGTCTGAATTGGGAGGGACAGGCTCGCTGTGGGTTGCTGGCAGCTCCCAAAGGTGAGTTCTCAGCTCACACCCCTCTCTCTATTGATTCCTGTGCGAGGAACCAGGAGGCCACGACGGCCACAGTTGTGCTGAGGAAAGGCTGGCTGTGTGGGTGGGTGTGGGGGGCTGCTTCTGTAGGCCCTCAACTGGTTTTAAACCCAGTCTCAGGGCTTTCCTGGCAGTGAGCCTTGGCCATGGCTTCCCTCTGAGGCTATAGAGCAGGCATGGGGGAATTTGGGCCCTCCAGGTGTTTTGGACTGCAACTCCCACCATTCCTAACAGCCTCAGGCCCTTTCCAAAGGAAAGGGCCTGAGGCTGTTAGGAATGGTGGGAGGTGCAGTCCAAAACACCTGGAGGGCCCAAATTTCCCCATGCCTGCTATAGAGTTATGGGAGTTGTGGTTTGAGACTCCTCCTCTTTCACAGAAAAAAAAGAAGACAAAAAGCCTTGGAAAAACTACAACTCCCAGGACCCTATAGCATTGAGTCATGGCATAGTATCAACATGCATTGCGTCTGCAGTGTAGCAGCACCCCAGCTATAGTCCAATGCTCAGCCTACTGCAGGGGTGCCCACACTTTTTCAGCGTGCGAGCTACTTATAAAACAACCAAGTCAAGATGATCTACCTACCCACTACTCAGAGAACCATAAAAGCAAAATATTTGGAAATTTATTTCAGTGAGAGCCATATAATATATTTTAAGACTGAATTCAACTAAATGTGAGTATAATAAGCCCCAGAATTTATTCATAATAATGATGATGATGATATTCATTCAGCCTCTACTACTACTACTACTACTACTACTAATAATAATAACAACAACAACAATAGGTTCCTAGAGGAGAAGGGTCATCCAGTCCAACCTCCTTCTGCCATAAGGGAAAAACACAATCAGCTCATTCCTCACAGATGGCCATTCAGCCTCTGATAATAATAATAACGGGTTCCTAGAATAGGAGGAGACCTCCAAGGGCCATCCAGTCCAACCTCCTTCTGCACCTGGGCGGCGTCAGGAGCCTGTGGGGCGGGACTGAGCCTTCCTCCCGCCCTGCCTGCAATCTACCAAGACGTCCTACGCGATCTACCAGTAGATCGCGATCTACCTAATGTGCACCCCTGGCCTACTGCACTCTGTGTTTGGAAATGCAAGGGGGTGCTTGCTAGTTGCTTGTTTCTTCAAAGTGTTTTTCTTGGGGTTTCACAAATACACTCAAACTAAAAAGTGTGCAAACACACACAAAGATTTTTTAAAAAGAACACAGAACAGGTGGAAACAAAAAGGAAGCGGACTTCTAACTTTTCTTATGGTGATTATAATAAATATAAACACAAAGGTTAGGGCGATTCCCTGTAGGTTGCCCACAGTGTACAGCGCTCATCACATGAAACACAGGAATATATTGTACATACTGCCCCATAATCCATTAAATACAATGCAAATGAAATAAATATACTAAGGTCTCTAGGGGCTAAACCTTCAGGAAGTCCTGTAGCCACAATAACACTATTGTGTGGACTTACATAAATATACATATATAATGTCAATCCACTGCTGCTACGTAAAGTAAATCCAAAAGTCCTGCAATAAGGCACGGACTCCAGTCCGGGTACCTCCTATCACATCATCAAGAAGGTCCCAGCCCGATCACTGATGTGGCGAGGTCTCGCGGTATTACACAAAGAGCGGAGCGTGTGTGGTATCCGAAATGGCAAGTCTCGCGATGCTACGTATATCTCTCCCAGGACGTAAATTCAAAGAATAAAATGCTCAATTGTAGATGAATAAAGGGAATACCACTCCAATCATGTTAGTTTATATTCAATAGGGTCTAAATAAATCCAAACCAAAGACCCTGTTGGCTGAGGCCCCACTCACTATCCGGTGCGTCCCTGCGCGCCCCCGCAGCTGTACAATGCCGCTTGCTCTGAACCTGGAAGTGGCATCACTTGTCCTCTCGTCCTGATGCCAACAACAATGAAGAGCAAATACCGTGTTTCCCGAAAGTAAGACAGCGTCTTACTTTCTTTTCCCCAAAAGTCCCCCTACGCCTTACTTTCGGTACGTCTTATATAAACTAAAGGCGTACCCATCGCGCCGCGCCGCCGCCGCCGCAACCGTTGTGTCACCTTGTTTATGCTTTTATGTGATTTGTGAGCTGCTCCGAGCCCTCGGGGAGTGGCGGCATACAAGAGTGAATAATAAATAATATATAAAATAATGTTATTTATTTATTTACAACATTTATATGCCGCCCTTCTCACCCCGAAGTTGACTCCAGAGCGGCTTACATGTCATATGAACATACAACACCTCCGCGGCGCACCTTTCTGCCAGGCCTCTGACGCGACGAAGGAAGGGAGGGGAGGAGCGCAGGGGCGGAGGGAAGCGCCGACGTGTCAGAGCGTCACTCTGACGCGCCGGCGCTCCCTCCGCCTCCGCCTCTTCCCCCCCCTTTCTTGAGAAAAGAGGGAGGGGGAGCGCAGGGGCGGAGGGAGCGCCGGCGCGCCAGAGCGTCACTCTGACGCGTCGGCGCTTCCCTCCGCCTCTCCCCTCCCTCTTGGAGAAAAGGGAGGGGGAAGGCGCGCAAGGGCGGAGGGAAGCGCTGACGCGTCAGAGCGTCACTCTGACGCGTCGGCGCTTCCTCCGCCCCTGCGCTCTTCCCCTCCCTTTCTTGGAGAAAGAAGGGAGGGGAGCGCAGGGGCGGAGGAGGGCCCGACGCGTCAGAGCGCCACTCTGACGCGTCGGCGCTCCCTCCGCCCCTTGCGCTCTTCCCCTTCCTTTCTTGGATGCGTCAGAGGCCTGGCAGAAAGGTGCGCCGCGGAGGTGTGCCACGGCCGATGGGCCGCCGCCGCCGGCGTGGGCGTGGCAACGAGGTACGGCTTACATTCGGGGTACGGCTTACATTAGCCGACCCCCCTGACACCCCCGATACGTCTTACAATCGGGGGTGTCATACTTTCGGGGAAACACGGTATATATTCTCTAATGGTCCTGTGTTAATCCGGTGAGTGTGAAAAGCCCCGTTGACGTCTATAACAATCTTCATACGTCAATGTGTCCCATTATCGGTGGTTCAAGCCACTCTATTTTTCAAACGTATTGATTCATGTAATAAAAAGGAATACATAGTTCTTTCTTGTGTTTTTAATCCACAATTTCAGTATTTTCGTGTAATAAATACACATTTTTACTACTCCAACTAAGAATTACTTCATACTGTCTGCCAATCCAAACCTAATAATTATCAAAAACCCATAGTTCTCAAAGTGGGCCCTTGGTATTTGTTTCCAAGATTCATCCATAGATACCAAAATCCGTGGATGCTCAAGTGCTATTATATAAAATGGTGTAGAAAAATGGTGTCAGTGTATATAATAAAATTGCTTGCTTGCTTGCTTAGAGGATCCATTCCTCAGCTATCATGCAGATCACAACATCTTCTCTATTCACCTCTATTCGTATCTATTTTGTGCACGTGTTGACTCGGTACCATTGTACGACAAAAACTATCCACCTGGCATCTACTCGACACAAGGCCTTTTCTGTGGCGGCACTTATTTGGAACACCTTGCCAGCCGAAGTTTGTGTCCTTGTCTTCCTTTCGTAGGGCCTGTAAGACCCACCTCTTCAAGCTGGCTTTTGATTGTTAAATTCTCTATTCTTGCTCAGTCTAGTTTAATTTTAGCTAACTTTCACTATTGATGTTTCACCTTGTTTATGCTTTTATGTGATTTGTGAGCTGCTCCGAGCCCTCGGGGAGTGGCGGCATACAAGAGTGAATAATAAATAAATAATATATAAAATAATGTTATTTATTTATTTACAACATTTATATGCCGCCCTTCTCACCCCGAAGTTGACTCCAGAGCGGCTTACATGTCATATGAACATACAACATACTACATTACTAGCATAGTACTAATACATCATTCATAATATTAGTATTATATAATATTATATTGTTGCTGGGGGAGGGGCCCTGATGTCTCAGGAGACAAGATGGAACTGTCTTCCCGGCTCTCCTTCTTTACTCTGGCCCCAGAGCGGCTGTAATCAAAAATAACTTTTGGGAATGGGCAACCAGTGTTCCCAATCTTCCAAAAACATCTTTAATAGTTTTTCTCTAATCAAAATGGATAGTTTGTCAATTTCTGCTAAATTGTTCTGCTCTAACAGCCATTCTAGCAATAAAAACAGTCTTTCATCTTTTCACATATAATAATCCTATTGCAATAATATTGTAGTAACATTCCATGCTATGGTAGTTGTTTTTCTAAGCAAAGCTGGACCCACAGTGTGAACTTTGGAAAGTGTCTGCAATAAAAGCCTAAATATCCTAAACTTAAGGCACAAAATCCTAGTTAATCTTGGAAAGCTAAGCAGGGTCACCCTAGTTTAGCACTTGGATGACAGACCAGAAAGGAGTACCAGGTGCTGTGGGCTGTATTTCAGAGAAAGAAATTGGCAGAACTACTCTAAGAATTTTTTGCCTTAAACCCCCTATGGAATTCTTGTGGTTGCCATAAATCCACTGAGCAGTGTTTTTATGGATGAATAGTATGCTTTGCTCAGTCCCTCCTTCCTGACACTGACTTATCAAACAAGAACTACAATCCTATTTGTTAGTCCTTAGAGTAGTCTCATCAATTGTCGAATGATGAGTTAATACCCTGGATAAATCCAATTGAGACTATCATGGAATCTAGTTGAGACTAACCATAGGCTTCAGGACATTGTGTCAGGAAAAGTCTAGGTGATCACGAGCATTGCTACCTTTACTTGGGAGGGTTAGTTTGCTGGGCAGAGTAGTCTTTGCCATGCAGGTGCAGGGAATCATTGAACCCGTGCTTCATATTGGTTCAGGCCTAACTGAGCTTTCCCCACTAGATAGTAACCAAGTTAAAACAGACTGTGAAAAGCAATGTGGTGATGTGTTTGTTTCTATTCAGTAATATGAGGGTCCACGCAAGTTAAAGGTATACCTCGGTTGACAAAGCCTCTGACAAAGATGTTCCTTTCCACAAACTTGCTATATGTGGAAAAAAATTACAGTAAGGTGTGCTGGAGAATGGGATTTACTCTAGGTCAGTGGTTCTCAACCTGTGGGTCCCCAGGTTTACCAGCTGTTAGGATTTCTGGGAGTTGTAGGTCAAAATACCTGGGGACAAATAGGTTGAGAATCACTGCTCTAGGAGATCCTACTATAACCACGTGTGCTTAATCAGCAAGGTAAACAGCAGATGCTTACAGAGCCCTTTACTGGTTACATAGAACAAAATGGAAATTGTAAGTAGTGTAGAAGCTAGTAAAACAAAAAGTTACATTAACTTCTCCCTGAATAAATTTTGGGAGAAGCCTTCCAAAGTGGTCTATAAAGGATTCAAGATTTTTTTTTCCTCATGCAAACTTAGGCCTTATTCTACAGATTATTATTCTAGAGAAAAGTTATCTCTGAATTGACATGCTTTATCTTTCACTGGGGAAGCAAGAATGTTGTTTTATTATTGAATTGTGTCTTTGTTGTGAGCCACCCTGAGTCCCCTTCGGAGTGAGACGGGTGGGATATAAATGCAGAAGTAATATATAAGGGGAGAATGATGACTTCAGGTCAGGCAGGCAGGTGGCTGGCAACTAGAGAAGATGGGAACTGGAGATCCTGGCTGTGGCTGGATGCAGCCAAATTACTATTAATTGAAATTAAGGCAGAGAGATTGCAAAGGATAGGATTGGTAGATGAAGGCTGGTAGAATTTTGGTTGGTAGTGTTTTGCTGGTATATTTTTTAGGAATACAAATAATAATCTTTTATGTCCTGATGGAGGTTGGAGTTCAAAAGAGATGATGAGTTCAGTTGGTTTGGCAAAGCTTCCATGGAAGTCCAATATTTTTTTAAATTATAGGCAGCAGCCAAATGATTATTATGTGAAATTAAGAAGGCAAAGTGCACAGAGGGAAATATTTATTTATTTAACGATAATTATATGCCGCCCTTCTCAACCTTGAAGGGGACTCAGAGCGTCTCACAAGCAAAATGCAAATACAATGAACTATAATTATTGGCACAGTACAACATCAATATTACCTATCACATTGTACTAAAACAATATCACATTGAACTAGAACAATTATATCGCAATATTATTAGTAACATTGCATGTAACACAAAATATAGTTATAGTATCATATTATTATGATTAGTGGTAATATATTGCATTACATTACATTACAACATTATCAATATTATATGTATACACAATATATTATACCATACTATATTATACTATAATATCAAATACAACATACTATGTCATTGTAACAGTACAACAATTACATATCACATTATATTATAACAAAATATAATAAAACAATTTGTTATGAGATTGCAAAGAAAATAAATGATTAGGTATTGGTGATAGGTTTAGGTAGGTAGTTTTTCTGAGAATAAGGCTTTGCTGTTTGCTGCAATTCTTATAATTCTTCATAACAATCTTTTAAAAGTACATTCTGAAAGAGAGAGGAGAAAAATATAAGGAAAGAAAAGAAGCTAAAGGCTTTAGTAAAGGCTAAAGGGTGACTCAAAGCTCAGAGCCACCCTAAAAGAAAAGCACACCAACCCATAAGCCCCCAAATGCTGCGCACCCACCCACCTGTACTTTCCAACTCCCAGTCCCCAAATAAAAATTTAAAATCAAAAAAATAAAAGAAAATCTAGGAAAATTTAAAAAATTAAATTAGATTCAAGGAGCCAATTTAAAAGCTAAAGCTGTGAGTGAGTGGCAAGACAATCTGATTGCAGCAACCTCCCCACTAAATAGACACAGCTTGACACAGCTTGCATAAGATACGTCACAGCTTTCTTCTATTCTGATTGGCTCAACAGTTAAGGCTCACAGAGACACCTCGTGCGGGCATGCCTCAGTCTCTCTGTGCACCGCATGATCCCGAATAGAACCAAAGGTAGCCGCGACTGGCAGCCATGTGGTCTGTTTCGGTAAAAAAATCCAACCCTTTCCATTACGGGTGTCTGAACAAGCCGAAGGCAAACGTCTAAAACGAATGCTTGCACAAGCCTAAGATCTAGCTAGTAGCTAGCTAGCTTTGGATGTCAGAGGGAAGGGTTAATATCCTTGTGCTATTTGTTTTGCTGTTTCTGCCCCTATTCAGAAGATTTTGTCTCAATTTCCGTCCCTCTGACAATTGGATTTTGAAAAATGTGGCTTGTTGTGGAACCAAGGATTGGTGAGAAATCTTCAGTGGAGACCACTTTTCCCCATAATAACTCTTTTTGGAGAAAATTTCCCTTCCAAGGGATAGATTTCTCTTGCTCCCTGTTGCCTCAGCCCCATTTTTGTAACTATTTGTCAGCTGTAAGTCAAATGTTTGTAACTCAGGGCACCCTGTATAAACCCTTAGTGTGATTATGCATTTCCTGGTTCATTTTTTAGAATCACAGACCAACTCCATGGTTAAATGAAATGTGCTTACCTTTGTTTCAGGAAACAAAGTGGAAAAACCATTTAATCTGAACCGAATCTGAACTTTTGTTCAAGTGAAAAGCATATTGAGAAAGATGCCGACTGTGAAAGCGTTGAAACCTGTACAAAAAATGAAAGTGGATGAACTCTTCTTGCGTTGGTTAAGTGAACCTGCAACTCAGGGGATGCTCAATGACTATTTAAGAAGCATAGCAAATGAGGAGACGATTGAAGTTGGTGGTGGGGATGCTGGAACCAATGGACATGTTTTTACTCAGATAAACTGTGCTTCCAAGCATAGTATACCAGACAGCCTGATGTCTCCTCCAACTCTCACAATCCTTTCTCCCCTCTCTACTATTCTCCCTGTTGGAACACCAACAAGCTCAAGGAACTTCTCTCATGCTCAAGGTATACGCAGATTTTCAAGCAGCAGAAAGGTGAGTACTTTTTCCTGTTTAATCCTTGATTTAATCCTTAAAGTTTATCTTGGTAGTTACTTTGGTGATTGAGTGAAATTGCACAGCTGCTTCAATGTTTGTAAGTTTTGTGTTGTGTGCTACAAATGTAGTATGACCTCTCTAGTCCTTGATCAACATTGCACATGAAATACATTCGTAAAATAGCCTTTGGGTTGCAACAATCTGCTGTGCTACGGTCAGTGAACCATCACTTAAAATCTAGATGTGGCTTAAGTTCCTATTACAGGTTCCTATTACAGCCTATCACCCTAAATAAAGTACCTGGATGTATCCTTGTTCATCCCACTCTCTGACAATATGGAAATGACCATATTTGGTAAGCCCTCTGCTTATGAAGTGAATTTTGAGTGGTGATAGCATCGGGAGACATAGCTATGAAGCCAACATACACGTTTCCTGATTATCCTTTTAGGTTCCTACTGTAGAATAATAAGATAGAAACGTATCGGCAGAACTCAGCTTCTAGAAACTTGCTTCAAAATGTATTGAATCATTTCTGAAAAAAAATGTTAGTTTAGATGTAAGTAAAGCTCTCAGAATGAGAGTGCCGTAGAGCCAGTGAAAATTTATACTGGGAGGGGAAACAACCTGCAATGGGTTATCTAAAAGTATGGCTCAATTACAAATCCATATAAGCAATAAAAACCAGTATGATTAAATTTACATTGTACCATATTGCATGCAATTTAATCATACTGGTTTTTATTGCTTATATATGGATTTGTAATTGATCCCCTCTTTTGTGTGTGCTACAGTTACTTGTGAAGTAGACCTTGTGTGTGCTTTTATCCAGAAGTATGTACATAAATACTGCTAAGAATGTCTTAATGTTAGAAGATCAAGATAAAGTCTTTCCTAGAGTTAAGATAAGGGGAAAATTCATAGGCAGGAAAGAACAAGGGTCACATAGTTGATTTGGCATAAGATATGTTTTAGTATTCTATTTAGGTCCTCCACATACTCCACAGACTGTTGGCTCTTTATGCTTAAAATGAAAGATATTTAAAAATCCCTCTTTTCTGTCTCCTTCGTTGGATAAGACCTTATCTAGTTCTGGTATGCAAACTTCTCTTTTGACCAGGAGCTGAAGTGCTGCAGGGTGAATAAAGACTCCAGTTAATGATATAAGGGAGCATAGAACTTGTGAAGATTTCAGTCGTAATATTGGGAGTAGAGTGTTTTGATAAAATTATTTTTGTAAACCATGTTTATATATTAAGATAATTACATCCTGTGCTCTGTCCAAGGATCTTCAAGATGTGCAGTAAAATCAGTTTAAATATTTTAACATTTATTTATTTATTATTTGCATTTGTATTCCGCCTCTTCCCGAGGGCTCGTGGCGGGTTACAAGACATACATAGTGATCGGCAGGCAACACTCATGCCGACTCACGAACAAAATAAAACAATGCTATAACCATAGAAATAACAAAAATGATACTAAAAAACATCATTAAAACATTGTTAAAATTACACTGACAAAAAACGGTAACACAGAGTCATAAATCGATTGAAAGCAAGAGGCGTTATATGTCAACCGAAGGCCTGCTTGAAAAAGGAAGGTCTTACAGGCCCTGCGGAAGGGGCGAGCTCCCGTATGGCTCTAGCCTCCTCCGGCAGGGCATTCCAGGCCGTTGGAGCTGCTACTGAGAAGGAGCGCTGCCTAGTTGATGATAGGCGGCAGAGGCGGATCGGTGGAATCTCCAGCAGGTTTTGCTCTGCTGAGCGGAGTGATCTCGGGGATCGTATGGGGCAAGGCGGTCCAAGAGGTACGCAGGCCCTAGACCGTACAAGGCCTTAAAGGTCAACACCAGCACCTTGAAGGTGATTCGGTACTCAATTGGCAGCCAGTGCAGTTGCTGGAGGATGGGCGTAATGTGCTGCCTCACCGGCACTCCTGCCAGCAGGCGAGCAGCGGCATTCTGCACTAGCTTGAGTTTCCGAATCGTCGCCAAGGGAAGGCCAACGTGAGGGCGTTACAGTAGTCTAGTCTCGAGATGACCGTCGCTTGGATCACCGTAGCCAGGTCATTCCTGGACAGGTAGGGGGCCAGTCGCCTAGCCTGACGTAGGTGGTAGAACGCCACCCTGCTGACCGCGGAGACCTGGGTCTCCATGGTCAGCAGGAGTCGAACTGAACACCCAAGGTCTTAACAATTGACGACGTGCTTAATTGCTCGCCGTCCAGAGTAGGCAACCGGCACTCATCCCGGCCAGGCCGACCAGGCCATAGGATCTCCGTCTTCGACGGATTCACCTTCAGCCGGCTGGCCCGCAGCCAACCAGTCACGGCTTCGAGGCACAGATGGAAGCAATCGGGACGGTATCCGGCCTGCCGTCCATTCGCAGCAGAAGCTGGGTGTCATCAGCGTACTGATAACACTCCAGACCAAAGTCGCGGGCCAGCTGGGCCAGGGGCGCATATAAACGTTGAATAATAAGGGGAGAGAATGGCCCCCTGGGGACCCTACAGTTAAGTGGGAGCCGCCTGGAGACCATCCCCCCCTCCACACGCTGTCCCGATCCCGGAGAAAGGAGGCCACCCATTTAAGGGCAGTCCCCCTGCCTCCGGAAGCGGAGAGGCGGTGGGTCAACAATGCATGGTCTCCTGCATCACCCGCTCCTGTCCGATCTATCACGACAAGCAGTGCCGATCCACCCTGGTCCAGCTGGCGAAGTTGGTCTGTAATGGCGACAAGCACGGTCTCCGTCCCGTGCCCAATACGGAAGCCGGACTGGAAGGGATCAAATCCAGCTGTGTCTTCTAAGAACTGCTGCAGCTGATCCGCTGCTGCCCTCTCAATCACCTTGCCCAGGAAGGGCAAGTTGGAAACAGGCCGGTAATTGGAGGGAGCCGAAGGGTCTAAATTCGGCTTCTTCAGCAGCGGTCTTACCATAGCCTCTTTTAACATAATATAGTTTAAGCAGACCAAAAACTTATAAAATAATCTTACTTAGGTCAAGATAATTTTATTCCAGGTAAAACAGTTCACAATATAAATTCATAAAGATATTCAGATTTGGACAATCTTACCATATTTTCCGGCATATAAGGGGACTGGGTGTATAAGGCAACCCCAACTTTTCAATTTAAAATATAAGGTTTAGGATATACTTGGCATATAAGACTACTACTCTTGCCAGCCCCTGTACTTGCTTTATATTTACATCTCCCAGGACTGGATAGCACTGAACCACGGCACAGAAAGTGGTGCCAAATAGCATGAATTCTACAGAATTTTCCTTCTCTGTGTTTTGCACCATTCCTCCCACCAGAGGTCTTGCTGGCTGAGGCCTCTGGGGAGCTGTAGTCATTCTCAAGTGGAAGAGGCCCCTCACAGCCCACTGCTCTGGGCCCGGGGGGAGGGGGGTGCAGGTTCCCCTTTCCTTCCTTTATTCATGGGTGAAGCGGAGGCAGGGTTACCTCAGCAGCACGTCCTTGGTCAACGCAGGTGCCAAGGGAAGCCTGAGAGAGCAGCCCTTGCTCCTCTCCTACATACAATCTCCCCATCTCACCAAAAACTCCCATCTTCCAAAAGCTGGAGGAAAAAGACAAGTGGACGGAGTGCAATCACCTCCAAAGTTTTCTTAAAGGGACAGGGTGCAGAAAGGCAGAGGTGATTGGTTGGGAAGCAGAGTAAGCGTGACCCCTTTAAATATTGTTTGTGGGCAAAGAGAGGAAGTGGTTTTGTTGTTTGAGTATTCTTCCAGGGTTCTGCAACCAGCATTGAGAAGAGTAGCTTGCCAAAGAGGGGGTGTCGCTTCCTTTGGGAAAGTTTCAGAGAGGAAACCCTGGTGCCATCAACACTGCCAGACAATGTGGTGTAAAATCGCATTATTTGTTAATACAGGTTAGTGTGAGATCCCAAGCAAGGAAGGAGAGTGATCACATGTCCACTAACAAGGGTGTTTCCTTGTATAGAGAATCCATATGCATGGACAAGCAGTTGGCTCAGTTTTAAATATTGACTATACATAAGAAGTTATAAACTTTTCTCTACCGTTGTGGTGCATTTTCTGTCATTGTGGTGCATTCAGTTTATCATACTAATTTTGAAGTATATATGGGTTTTTAAGGAAGTTGGCTTGGCATTCCAGATTCTCTGTGTTTATAGAATAACCAGAAGAGAACCCACAAGAAACTCTTCTGAATCTATAATTAAAGTGGGATTACTGACTTGAAATGTTGAAGGTCAAAACTAAACATGCATTTTACAGTGCAATCATAGGCTTGTATATTCATACGGTCTCATTAAGTTTACTTGAACTTCTAAGGAAACTTCTAAGATTGTGGCAAAGAAAAGCAAATTTGCTTTTTGAAATTTGAGTCACTGTGTAGAGTAGTGGTTTGTGCATTGGAGTACAACTCAGAGTTGGAATCCACACTCAGTCATCAAAGTTCGCTGGGTGAAGTTGAGCAAGTCATATTCTCTCAGCTTCAAAAGAAGGAAAAGGCAAAACCCTTCTGAACAAATTCTGCCAAGAAAACCTGTGATAGGTTTACTTTAGCATTGCCATACCATAAGTCAGAAACAACTTGAAGGCATACAATGGCAACTTTGAGACTAAAGTTTCTGACAACATCTTTGCCAACATTTTGCTGTCAGGATGAAATATGGAAGGAGAAGCATTTTTCCTGTCGTGGTCTTCTGTTAATATGTACTTATGTAATTCCTGCGCCTGCGCAGACAGTTCGGAATCTTTTAGAAAGATAATATCACTTTAAATGGAAGCCCCGCCCACTCCCCTTGAGTATATATAGCCAGTGGGAGGGGCTGCCACCTCAGATCCTTTTTTCCGCCGTGTGCGACAGATAGGAATCTTATCTCTTACAAATTCTTACTATTAACTTATCTATAATATTATTCTTATCTATTATTATTAATATTATTATTCTTATATTGATTATTATTTGTTACATCATTAATTATTATTTCTATTTTCTTCATCTTAGTGGAGATTTGTTCCACCATTTATTAATTATCAATATTGATGTTCTTCGTATTGGTGTTGATTGTTCACACCACTTATTAATTTTTTGTTCTAATTGGTGATTGACTACCTATTAATTATTTAAGGAGAAAGGAAAATTCTCCTCAGCGATTTTTGGCTGTTGACCAAAATGGCGGCTCCGCTGGTGAAGAAAGGCTAAACGACAAGGCAGCCAAGATGGCCGCAAACCTCTGCGGAGCCTCACAAAGCGGGAAATGTCCCAAATCACTCTTCTGCCCCCTGCTGGCCACTGTGGGTCAGAACATTGTCATGCACGTTTGTTTCCTGGCATTGCCTTACAGGAAGGGCAGGCCGTTGGCTGCTAAAAGGGAAAGCATGGCAGAACTATCAAACCTGATCTTCGATCTCTAAGCCCAACAAGGGCCACCTCGATAAAGGGCGCCTCTGCCCCACCTTCGGGTGTGAGGCATGCGCAAAGCCATCGGGGCTGGAATCCCCTATCAGCGCCTCTGATTTGGGCATGACTCATGCGCAAGACGGCTGGGACCGGAGTCCCTCTAATGGCGCCCCTGCTCCACCTTCGGGTATGAGGCATGCGCAAGGCCGCTGGGACTGGAGTCCCCTATCAGCGCCTCTGTTTAGAGTACGAATCATGCGCAAGGCGGCTGGGACCGGAGTCCCTCTATGGCGCCTCTGCCCCACCTTCGGGTGTGAGGCATGCGCACGGCCGTCGGGACTGGATGTCCCTATCAGCGCCTCTGATTTGAGAGTGGATCATGTGCAAGGTGGTTGGGACCGTGGTCCCTTTAATGGCGCCCCTGTCCCACCTTCGGGTGTGAGGCAATGCGTGAGGACGAAGGGGCAGGAGTCCTTGCAACAGAGCAAAGAACTAGTCCGCAGACGCACAATTGGAGCCAATCGATGCCGCAGCGGGCCCGCTATGGCGCAGACCCTTGGTTTTCTGCGCTCCTTCCTTCCGTGGAGTCTGCGCGCCTTCCCTCCGCGGGCGCCTCCCTATAAGGCCAATGCCGATGCAGGCAATGACAGCCCTGCGCTGGAAGCGCTTTCTCTGCCCCAAGACCCATGCAGAGGCGCTCCCGAGAGGAGGAGAGCGCCCGCACCCCGCTTCCGCTGATACCTTACGGCGTCAAGAGGGCACGCTCCTCCATGGGTGATGCGCCTGGGTCCTCTCTCCGCCGATACCGCTCGCCGTCGCTAGAACACTTCTCATCCTCTTCCACAGTTTCCCTTTGAATTGCGCGCTGGAGAAGAAATTTGAGGAGGAGCTAGTGGGCCTCTGCACTTCTGGCCAATAGATGGCGCTCTCGCGCTTCTATTCTCCCTTGCGATGTCGACAAAGAGGGGAAAGGACCCAGCATGCTCCCCACCTCTCTTACGTCATCGACGGAGGGGAGAAGGGGCCCGGTGTCCGTCGGGCCTTGCACATGCACAAAGAGCACTGCCGGGTGATCCAACGCCGATGGGCACGAAGATGTCCTTGACATCGGGGGATCTCGACGTCGGCGCCTTTCATCCTCTTTAAGATGGCGCTCGGCCCTTTGGAATGGCCCGTATGTAGGGGGGAGCCAAACCGAAGGTTTAGTCCTGCTGCACTATCAATGGTAACATACTGTGCCAGAGTCGGTGCTCGGGGCCGTATGGGAAGCCTGACCACCTGGTACAGGTTGTCCCTGGAGAAGCATTTTCTCGCCCTCCTACTCCTTTTAGGGCATACTATTTCTGTCACTTTTCTAGCAAGAGAGTGGATATTTTATTACAATATTACCAGGATTGGTTGGGGATATTCCAGAAATTACTATTAGTTCACCCGTACAATGCACAAAGACTTCCTACGTCTACAAGAACTTTTTCCAGGACTAGGAGTACAGGAGCTTGAGCTCTCTTGGTAGGCCTCAAACTTCTATCCTTTGGCCCCTGAGCTGCCCAATGTAGCCTTTATATCTATACTAGCTTGGGGACCCGGCGGTGCCCGGGTCATTTGAGAAGTGCAGCAGGATGTAGAGTGGGTCATGGGGGCTCTGTGTGGCAAGTTTCGTCTTGATCCATCATTATTGGGAGTTGCAGTGGTATCATGAAATTACTGAAGGTAGTGGAAATCCCATCATCTCTGGTCCACCCTCCCCCAAAGTGTAGTACAATGTAGAATGTGTCATGGGGGCTCTGTGTGCTAAGTTTGGTCTGTATTAGTGAATGGATGAGGGTTGCATTGTTTTTAGGAAGTGAGTGAAGGTACTTCAAGTCCCATCATCCGTGGTCCGTCTCACACAAAACAGCACCAGGATGTAGAGTGGGTCATGAGGGCTCTGTGTGCCAGGTTTGGTGTTGATGAGTCATTGGATTAGGTTTGTAGCAGTCTTGGAAAGTGAGGGAAGGTACTGCAAGTCCCATCATCCATGTTCTGGCCCCCTAAACTTCAGTAGGATGTAGAGTGGGTCACTGGGGCTCTGTGTGCCAAGTGTGGTCTTTCTCGGTGTTTGTTGGTGGCCGCAGTTGTCTGTGGGAACAGAGGGGTGTGAAAGTACTACAAATCCCATCATCCATTGTCAGTCCTCCCCCGAACCTCACCAGGACGTGAAGGCAGTCAAGGAGGTTATGTGTGCCAAGTGTGGTCGCGATCAGTAATTGGATGAGGGCCGCAGCGGATTTGGGAAGTGAGTAGAGGTACTTCAAGTCCCATCATCCATGGTCCACCTTCCTCTGATCTGCACCAGGATGTAGAGTGGGTCATGAGGGCTCTGTGTGGCAGGTTTCGTGTTGATCAGTCATAGGATTAGGTTTGTAGCAGTCTTGGAAAGTGAGGGAAGGTACTGCAAGTCCCATCATCCATGTTCTGGCCCCCCCTCCAAACTTCAGTAGTATGTAGAGTGGGTCACTGGGGCTCTGTGTGCCAAGTGTGGTCTTTATCAGTGTTTGTTGGGGGCCACAGTGGTCTGTGGGAACAGAGGGGCGTGAAAGTACTACAAATCCCATCATCCATTGTCAGTCCTCCCCCAAACCTCACCAGGACGTGAAGGCAGTCATAGGGGTTATGTATGCCAAGTTTGGTCTCGATCAGTGATTGGATGAGGGTTGCAGGGAACTTGGGAAGTGAGTAGAGGTACTTCAAGTCCCATCATCCATGGTCCACCCTCCTCCAAACTGCACCAGGACGTAGAGTGGGTCATGGGGGCTGTGTGTGCTAAGTGTGGTCTGTATTGGTCCTTTTTGGTGGCCTCAGTGGTCTGTGGGAACCAAAGTGTTTGAAAGTACTACAAATCCCATAATCCGTGGGTCATGTCCCCCGAACTGCACCAGGATGTAAAGGGGGTTAGGGGGGGTTATGTGTACCAAGTTTGGTGCAGGTCCATCACCCGCGCTGGTTGCTGTGGCCTGTGAAAGTGGCTGCCACATATCCGCCCTCCCACCCTCCCGCCCTCCGCACACATACATACATACAAACATTCCGCTTTATAAAGGTATACAGATTTAAAGATGTGATCACTGTGATTTTTCAATATATCTTTAATTTGGAAATTTTGGTTAATTTAAGTATGTAAAATACAGATTTGAAATGATTTGAAATGATTCAAGTATTGGCTTAAATACACCAGATCCCATCTGATATTGGAAGCTAAGCAGGGTAAGCCCTGGTTTGGATGGGGGACTGGAAATGAGTATTAAGTGCTGTATTTCAGAGGGACGAACTGCCAAAACCACCTCTGAGTATTTCTTCCTAAGAAACCCAGTAAAATCCATGGAGCCTTCTAAGTCAGCAGAAGATTTGAAGGCACATAGAGAAAATTACAAGATGTAACTTATGAAAAGGCACTTCTCAAACATTTTATTTGTGTTAAATTTGAATTTTGTCTCTAACATCTTATATAATGTTACATTTTGCTACAATCATCTCAATTGGGAGTTAGGATGAAGTAGCAGTTTGTTATAGGATAGGCTCTATCACTCAGAACATGGATTTCAAACTTAACAAAAACTTAGCATTTATTTTGTACATTAAATGCATCAGGATGGGATGTTTAAGAATGTATCATTTTACTGCACAATTACAGACCTTTGACATCATTTTAGCTCCCTATGAATTGTAGTTTGATGATATACTTTCTATTTCCTAGTGCAATTCCTGCAAGTATCTCTGTGGTATCAGATTCTAAGTACTCCATGGTACTACATTTCCCAGGATTCTGTAGCATGGAGCTGTGGTAGTAATAAATGGTATCAAAGTCCTATAAGTATGTACAGTGTTCCCTCGCTACTTCGCGGTTCGTTTATTGCGGACTCGCTGTTTCGCAGATTTAAAAAAATATTAAAATTTATATCATGGTATTTTTGTTGCTTGTGAGGTTTTGCCACCGCCGCTCTCCGAAGCACTTTCCCTCCTCCCTCCCTCCAGCCTTGAAGTGCCTTTCCTTCACTTTATTTTAAGTTTATAAAGACTTAAAATAGTGTATAAACACTAAATGTATAAATATTAAAATAGAGTATCCCTACATCATGGTTTTTCAGTTGTTGTGGGAGGTACTGAAACCTAACCCCAACAATAAGTGAGGCAACACTGTAGTTTTGATATGCTCCAAGTAAAATCTGGGCTTTTTATGGAATCATATCCCTTCCATTGGGTGTTTTTTATGCAGCACACCAAACAACTCCCAGCAATCTTTATTTATTGGCATGCTTTCCAATTGGCTGCATTATTAGAACATTAACGCTATTTTCCCTTGCAAAACCACTCCAACTGGGCAGTTTTCTGAGTACCTGAATCTCAAAGATGTCTTTTCCATCTATGCTGTTGGGGAGGTAGGATATTTTCACTGACTTGCAGCCGCACAGACGCATGGCTTCATGCCTGGCAGATATTCCTTACATTCCAGAGGACATGATAGTAATCCTTCTGATCTCCCAACAGCTGCCCAGGTCATAGACACAGTTATGAAGGAGAGGAAGCAAAGAAGTGACAGATACTATTTTCTCATGTTCCTTTTTAGTATTTCTGTCAGCTCTGGATAATTTCTGCTATTTATTGAATGTTACTCTCTCAGCACATGATGGGGTGGGGCGTGTGTGTAGGGGTGGGGCAAAAGAATCTTATGCTAGTCCTGTTCCCAGGATTTGCATTTGCCCTCTAATATAAGGCTCTCACTTGGAGCAGTCGTTCAGGAATGCAAACAAACCTCCCATTTTGGTTTATAAGACTCTTCTGCATTTGAAGTCATTCCTCAAAGTAAAAGAAGAGGGTAAACATAAAATAGTGAAGCTAACTTATGCCAGGACCTGAGGGATGAAGGCTACATACTGTAGGTCAAACCATATAATTTCAGTCTAGCCTTTGACAGTGCTGGTATATCTGTACTACACACACATTCACATATGTTTGCACACAAATTCATCATGACCTGTGTGCAAAACCTGTTATCCAGATTTTTCCGTTTTAATTATTATTTTTCACACAATCCCAACTCAATTTGTATATTGGACTGTCCAAAGAGGATTCACTCCATGCACATTATGAAATGGACTGTGCTCATGAGAAGTTACGTTAGAAAGGTCATATTCCCAGTGTCAAAGGTGATAATATATTCCTTTAGGTCTATTTAATCTTCACTCATTCATGGAAAGTCGTAAGTGGAAGGCAGCCGCCACTGAACTAATTGGCCAATTTGCATTCGAATCACCAGGAACCTGATCCGAATTAGTAGTAGTACTACTACTAATAATAGTAACAACAACAATAGGTTCCTAGAGTAGAAGGAGACCTCCAAGGGCCATCCAGTCCAACCTCCTTCTGCCATAAGGGAAAAACACAATCCAAGCATAACTCACAGATGGCCATTCAGCCTCTGATAATAATAACAACAACAACAACAACAATGGGTTCCTAGAATAGGAGGAGACCTCCAAGGGTCATCCAGTCCAACATCCTTCTGCACCTGGGCGGCGTCAGGAGCCTGCGGGGTGGGACTGAGCCTTCCTCCCGCCCTGCCTGCGATCTACCAGGACGCCCTACGCGATCTACCTAATGAGCACCCCTGTCTTAGGCTAACTGTTCTAACCATAGCTTTATAACGAAACTTCCTATACAGCATTCTACAAATATCTCTCTCTCTCTCTCTCTCTCTCTCTCTCTCTCTCTCTCTCTCTCTCTCTCTCTCTCTCTATATATATATATATATATATTATTTATGCCCTGTCTTTCTGAGAGAGAGAAATAGACTAAAGGTAGATAACAGTCCAGTTAACCCTCAACATTTATTGGTGATAGGGATACAGGGCCTTCATAAAAGTAAGAAAAAACTGCAGATAAAGTAATTGTTATTTTTTTGATTTGAGCAAACATTTCACTTAAGAATTTCTAGGTTCTCCAGCACAACTCTGTGGTCAATTTCTGCTGGAAGCTGACCATAGAAGCACACTGAAATTCCTACAGAGAACATTTTAATCAAACCCATTGATGATCAATTCCACAAAAGTCAAAACTACAAATGTGGAGGGTCAACTGTATTAAAATTCAAAACAAGCAAAGACAGTTAAAATATACAACCACTAAAATGCAAAAACAAATTAAAACATATCAATCTAAATAAAATTAACTTATAGTTGGTTTGTTTTTTGAGGCAGGAAACTCTTTGAAAGAATGTGTAAGTTCAAAAAAAAAATCCTAAAGAAGATGTTTTGAGAAGTAAGTGGCTTCTGACGAAAGGAAAGGAAGGGAGTAAACTACAAAACCACTATATTGTGCATTTTATGTTCCTCCCTACTTGGTTTTACTAAATTGAATGTTTCTTTTGCTGGTGGTTTAAATGCCCCCTTTCATACTGGGTTCGTGTCTTTTCCAAATTATACCATACCACTCACTAGGACACTGGAATGCATGGAGTAAGGGGCAGGCTCCCAAAGTGATTTCTCAGTCTGTGTTAGCCATTGCAGCCAAGTTCCCTTTTAATGTATGGAGCAGGCAAAGTTGAACTGGCTCTCAGAATAACACTGAAGGAAAACGCAGCTGCTGCTTTAAGTGACAGTGTGTGATAATAGGACTCGGCTGTTTACTGGGACTCAAGTGCCTAGACTGGTGCGCACACAAGCGTTATATGAAATCTGAAAGCATGAGGATAAAGGAGATTTCTTTACGGCAAGACCCTGACCTACGAAAGGAATTGGCATTGCTAGCTCGAGGATGTGATTTTGTACTTCCTTCCAGATTCAAAAAGAGACTGAAAGCTTTCCAGCAAATCCAGGTTTGTTTACTGTCACATATTTGGCTGCAATGTTTGTGTGTGGAATTTTTTCATGGCTGAAAATGATCATGCTGATTTAGTGAAAACTAGCCAGATGTAATGGTCTGCTATTTGAACTCTGAATTTTTGGAAAAGTCAGCATGATTGTATTAGGATAGCATGAAAGTAAAAGCACATGTGGATGAACAAGCTTACTTGGAGGACTAGTTTGTTCTTACTCTTATTGTTAGTGCTATCTTTGGAGTACGCACTTTGTTTACATTAGTTATATGAAAGGGAGATGAAAAACAATCTATCGTGGCCCAAATATGGGTATTCCTTTTTTAGCCTTTGGATTGTGCAACTGCCGCTGATAATACTATAAGCAGTTGGGGGTTTGTATTGCATCTTTCATCTACCCTGAACATCGTGCATTATGGTTAACTATTTCTTTAACTGTTGTTATGGTTCATTTCAAAGAAATGTTATACATGATTAAATATCCGTTTTCAACTTCAGAAACCTATGTCCACATATAATTACTTTCTGCTGCATATTAAGGGGGGGGACTAGCAATCTAACATGTTTACTTTGAGACTAACATATGGACAAAACATTATGAAAAGATGGGTGAAAGCATGCCTCAGAGCTTCTTCTCTTGATTTTGCCTTGACTTCAACAAGACTGCAGTCTGTGTCTGTATTAATCAATAGTGCTACCATTTCCCATTTTTTCACCACTTGTTTATGTGGTCTCTCTCTCACACACATACCCCAACCCTCTCCTCCTCATGGATATCCATGAAAGTATTAGCCTGCTTAAAGTTATCTCATTGTTGATGTTAGTCTGTTTAAGGTGACAATTTAACTCGTAGTTTAGCTTTCCTGTCACAATACTACGCACATCTGTAAGGTACAGATGATGCAACAAGTAATGTTAACATAAGGATAGGAACGGTAGCACCATGGTTACATTAAGCATTATACAGTTGTCTTTCAAGGTGCAGCAGTGGCGACTCTTAGTTGATTCCCCTGTTGGTTCATGAGCGGTAGAGAAGTGCCAAATATTCTCTCTGTTCTGTTGATTTTAAGGGGTAGAATTTGGTAGCAGAAATTTGGTAATCATAAGCAAGAAGGACATAACTGGGGGAGACGGGGTGCTGTTGTCATTCACCGTTACCTCTTAAAGAAAGAAAAAAGTAAAATCATCCAGTGGTTGTGAATTTGTATTTACATCACAATAGATACTCCAAGAAATACTGAGTGAAACGCAGTTTCATTTGCAGCTGTGATGAGTAGAAGGAGCTTTGCCACAATCCTTTATCTCTTCCTCTGGCACCAGAAGACTAGTGTAAAGAATGCATGCAGTGAATTCTAGCTGGGGGCAGAATCCATCATAGTGTTCTCTGAGTGGGAATATGACACTCTTTGTCACTTCTGGCATAATCCTAACCTACCCTCCTTACCACGGTTTCTAGCTAATTGCTTGCAGGGGTGCATGGAAACACTTTTCATTGGATATGGTAGGGGGAGGCAGAAGAGTTGAGTCATCTATAAAAGAGATTTAAGTGCAGGGGAAAGTCATCTCAGGAGGCAGAATTATCATTCAGGGAGCAGTGCCCCCATTCCTCCTATTAGTACATTTGTGTCTACTCACAAGATGGAGTATGTGAGAAGTGTCTGTAGGATGTTTTTTTAAAAGCATGGTATTCCATTCTGTACAATTGGATTTGGGGTTTAATTTCTGTGTATTTGATTAATCTGGTGTCTGTAGGAATCTTTAGATCCTTCAGTGTCACAATGTCATCAGTTTCGAGCAGTGGTTGACCATTAGAGTCATACTGGAGGATCTAGAAGTTCTTAAAGAGCTGTTCTCTGATTTTTAAAAAGTAGGTTTCTATTGGTGAGTTTTTCACTTTCATAGTGGTCCTATGCCCCTAACACCCACAAAAGGGGGAAGGTGCTGTATATTATTCCAAGCTATCATACTCTTGCATACACTTAAATTAATAGGCAGGAAGAATGGCAGGCTGATTGACTTCTAGTTGCTCCTGGAAATCATGGTCTAAAATGTGTGAACAGGAAAGGAACCCTTCTTGCAGGCGAACATTCCTTCCCACTTGTGACATGGGTTCCTCTGTGCTGAAATACTAGCCAATGTTGTGAGGTAATCTTCATGCCTCAGGCCAACCTTACATGTAAAAGTATCCTATTTTGATATATATTGCTAAGATAGAGAGAGGGTGTTGGCTTGTTGTATACTGGGAAAGACATATTCTGCTTTAGTAAACCTCTTTCATAGGAGAAGTTTACCAAGGGGTACTTACATTGGATTTACATGTTATTAAATTGCAGATGTTTTAAAGTTTCAATTTTTGTGATCTCTTAGTATGTAGTAATTTTTTTGCTTATAGCACATTTGGATCCTTTAAAATACCCACAGACTTCATGGCAGTGAATGTTTCCCTGTCATATGCTAAAGGAAGGCTACTTTTGGTTCAGAATATACTCGTACTTAAAATGATCTTTTTGTCTTTCTTCGAACATTTTTAATAAAAGTTTTGTGCTACTTTAATTTGTTCTGTAATCTGGGGGTCCGTTGACTCCAGGCTCCTGGGATCTAGTTTAATTTTTATTCAGTAGTTTCTGGAGACTTTCTGAGAAACTCAAGTATTAAAAAATTACTTAGCACGCAGGTAATAAGGAACAGAGGTTGCCTGTTTGTAGTACCAGGAGTGAGATTACAACTCTTATACAAATCCATCTCTATTATCCCTGCCCCAGGTTCTTATGTTTTAGTAGCTAACAAATCAATTGAATTTAGGTTTTTCTATTGAACAGTTGTGAGTGATAAACACTTGTCAGCATACTGTAGATTACCAGGAGTCCTAATCTGGTATCTGCCTGTCTCACTTTTTGGTCAATTAAAAAAAATCCTTCTCTATTTGCTTCAGGCTTCACTCTCCAGTAGTCAGAACCAGCTTAGTATATGACCTCCAAGTACAGTGGTGTAACAGGAGTATGTAACGGGGTTATGCCTTTGTGTGTCAGCATTAGAATTCAAACAAATGGTTGAATACTGATGTAAACTGTGCCTAGTTGAATTGTATAGGATGTTTTAAATCTGAAAGGTGTGAAATCTGTTGTCATATTGAGAAGCCTCCCACCTTACTACATCCTCAGATTGTACATGGCTCAAACATCTTGATCATTGGGTTGTTGTAGGTTTTTCGGGCTCTATGGCCGTGTTCTAGAACAGGGCTGTCCAACTTCTACCGGACCTTGGGCCGGAATTCCGGTCACTGATCACCTGGGGGGCCAAGCCCTGGCTCCGCCCCTCCCCTCCCCCGGCTCCGCCCCCTCCCCGCCCCCGGCATTGCATAAATATACAATTACATATTATATTATTTAAATAAGGGGAGAGGGAGGGATGGATGGAACACATGAGGGGCATAAATATACAGATTATCAAGGCAGAAAATCACACAATCTCTGCTTTGAACTGGAATATATGACAGTTCCACTGGTCACATTGATCAGCATTAAATGGCCTTGCAGTTGAAAGGTCTGTGTGCTTTCATTCTGCCAGTTTACCCCTGGCTGATTCCATTCAGTGCAAGTCATCAAAGTAAATTTAGGTAATTGCAAAGAATGTAAATAATTCTGGGGGAGGAAAAGGAGAAGGAAAGGGGGTGGGAGGCCTTTCCTTGAGCTCCCTCTCATTCAATTCCCCTCCCTCCTTTTCTCCTCCTCCCCTCTTCTACGGCTGGCCGGTTCTCTCCCTTCTCATTAAAGAGACAGTTCATGAAACACAAATGAAGGGGTCAGAAAGGAAGGGGCTTGGGTGTGTGTGTGTGTGTCTGAGTGAGCCCGAGAGATGTGCCCTGTGCGCGGGGGAGAGGTGTCTCCAGGGCAGGTCCCCCTCTCTCTCTCTCTCTCTCTCTCTCTCTCTCTCTCTCTCTCTCTCAGACTCTCTGTCACTCACGCTCTTAGACACACTCCCTCCCTCCCAATCCTGAGGAGGAGGAAGCGGCGCTGCCGAGGGGGAAAGCCATGCGGCCGGGTCGCTCTTCCTGTTTGCTGCCAAGGGGGCGGGGCCCGAGAAACGTCACTCCCTCCCATTGGCCCCCTCCCTCAGGAGAAGAGGAGGCGGCCAATAGAAAGCCAAGGGGCGGGACCAAAAATAATAATAATAAATAATATTTTTAATTGAAAAAATATTTTTAAAATATTTTAAAAAATATATTATTTATTGCAGGAGGGTAAGGGGCCGTAGCCAAGGGGCTAGGGGGCCGTGTACGGCCCCTGGGCCGCCTGTTGGACAGGCCTGTTCTAAAACATGACCATATAGCCCGAAAACCTACAACAACCCAGTGATTCCAGCCATGAAAGCCTTCGACAATACATCTTGTTCAATTAGTTAAATTCCATTTAAAAACAATTTTCTGAAGGAATTTTGTTTGAAGTCAAGCACATTTTAATATGTCCATAGAAACTTGAGAAATTAGGAAAATGTTTTCAGTGTAATTGCTATTTCTATAAGACGTTCTTTATGCACTTTGTAAGACACAAAGATTTGCTTATGGCATTATTAAAATGTATTTTATCGTGCACTCTCATTGAAATCACTATGACAAGTAGTACTTCAGTGACATAAATATGTGGAAGAAGTAGAGAGTGCTTTTGCAAGCAATTGAATACCTATTCTGATCCCTTCCAAACATGATAGTTTTCTCCAGGCATGGATTCAAAGGCCACATACTGTATAATGTTCCACATTCACACCAGGACTTTCTGATTCCCATCTTCCCTTTGCATTCACTTGTGTGCCCTTCTCTGCCTTCCCAAGAGTTGCTCCTGACAGTCAGGAGACATTTTGATAGAGTCCAAGTGGCTGTAACCATAAAGGAGAATCAGCAAGTTCGCATTCCACAGCTGCCTCTCATGCTTGTGGAAGTACTCCGTTTACACTTGGGGATCTGTAAATTCAGACTAATGCCTAGAAAGAATCATATTCAACAATACACTTGCCCCACAATACATTCTAACTGATACATAACCTTATTATATGCAGCACTTGACTGTGAGCCATTCCCTCTCCTAGCACAGTATACGATGGGGCATATTCTCCTCTGTTCATTCTTCATCTATGTTTTTTTTGGTTTTGTTTTGTTTTTTTGCAGCATGGAAATAAGGGTATCTTTGTTTCAAAAGATGTCACAGCTAACAAACCTCTTTGTACCCTTACAAGAGCTTAAAAAATGCATCTTTTTTCATGACACTACAAGATCACGTTCAGTATTATGTATGCCAACAAACGTAAACAAACCATTTAAAATAATACATGAAAAATGAGCTTATATCTTAGTTGTTGCACTTCTGGAGCAGCATACATGTGATTTGAGATTGGAATACTACATTCTGCAGCTACAAAGCCCTTCACTGTTTCTTTTCTGGGATCAACATTGAAACAGAACTGCTAACCAGTTAAGTTTTTTCCTAGTTAAAAGAGTTGAGGCAAAACTTGGTTGATTTATGAAGTACTGTCGCATAACAAACTCACTGCACTCCTCCAATGAAGCATTAAAGGCAAACAGTGGCTCCCATTGCTCATAGCTTTTCTGAATCTTTGTTGTACAAATTTGTCAGCATATAGCTATTTTAAAAACTTGAAAGTATTTACTGAAAGGCTTATTATGTGCTGATAGCAGTGTTTGTATTTTCCAAACAGCTGGTGGTGTCATTTAGCTGTCACATACGTAATGTGTAAAGAGCAAACTACTGATGTATAGAGGGGAATGATAAATATAATCAACATTTTTTCCAAATCCAAACATTTAATAAATTATCTTAGTTGTTTTCAACTTGGCCGTGGTAGAAAATAATTACTGCTTACAAGTTTAAATTAAATGCTTTGTTGTTGTTTCAGTCTTGATTTCATTCCGTGTTGTCATTAATTTGCATATATTTTTGCAAAATTTATTTTGCTTTTTACTATAGGTTATTTTCAAAGCTGTATATATTATATGGAATAATATACAAACCAACATTCTACAGTAGGATAAGCAAAACTCTGCAAGCTTCATAAATTATGTTCTTAGGCAGCAGAGCATGGCTACTGACATTTTAACATCTGACCACTAGAAGCACATTCTCTCAATGTCCCCTTTTCTTCCTTAACCTCAGGAACCTTGAGCCCATGTAGCTATTTCCTATCAAGTCTTCAAATGTTTAAAGCACAAATTGTAAAGTGTGTTTTAAATTAATTCCGAGTATTTAGGATATAATTCTTTCACCAGTCACTCTTCTGCAGTACAGCAAACTTTTTTGCACATATGGTAGAATGTAGAACCTCATACTAAAGGTTAGTTTAATCCAGTGTCGGTCCTTGTCAGTGAAATATATGTTTTAACTTGCCAACATATTTATTTCTCCACAAGACAATCCTATGCGTATGTAGAAAAAGCTGTAGAAAAACAAAATGACAGCCAGACATGGAAAGCCTGCACACGCTATCACTTGGGACATTAGCATTTGTTAAAGGATGCCTTGCGTTGGTGCTGTGCCAGGTTTATTTGTATTTGCATCTGTGTGCTGGTATTGTTCAGTACAACCAAGAACAATGAGAAAGCATCAAGTGCTGTCTTTACATAAATGACATTTCAGATTTTTGATTGCATATACAGATTCAGTATAACATTGCAGAAAAGTTACAGTGATGGTGCCGTTCCACAAAAATGTTGCATTGAGTGCAAAGATATGTCCCACTATTATAAAGTAAATATCATTTCAGTTTCACAGAGCAGTACTCCTGTGGTTACCACTCTTTTGATATTGACCACTAGTTCCAGGCTTTCTGTTTGAGCTGCCCCTCCAGAAGCTGCTTTGCAGTGGCAGCAATTGGTGTGTCATTGTTTGGACAAGAGCACTTGATATATGTAACAAGATTTGCTTGAACAGATATTTTGATTATCCTCAAACCCCCAAGGCATTGCTGTATGTACAAGTGTGTGTGTGTGTGTGTTTGTATGAAATGTTCACACATGCTAGAAGGGCAAGTCCAGCAATGTAGGACCATTGGTTCTATCAGAAGTGCTTCCAAAGCTGCAATGGAATAGATGGCCCTTTTCAGTGTGCTTCCTTGGACTTTCCACATGAGGTAGCCCTGGACACATTGCAGTTATGGAGAACATCATCCATATATATATATATAAAAAGAGAAGGTCCGTTTTTGACGCTCATAGACGGGCAAACTATAACCCCTAGACCCACAAAACCCACTGAACACATTCCCACAGACCACGAGGTACATTCGTGGCACAAAAAACCCGACCTACATACCTCGCAAGACCCTAAAAACCCACCCCTCAAACATTCCCATTCAAACCTATGGAGCGAAGGAGCTGGAGGAGGAGGTGCAGGAGGCGGCCACGGGGCCAGTCGCGCGCAGGGGGGAGGAGGCGGATCCCTCCCTCCTTCCTCTTCAAACCCTCCCAGCCTCTCCTGGGAGGGGGACTGGAAGAGGGGGCTTTCCGACGACGAAGGCGCCACCGTGCCGGCCTCTTCCGCCACCTCCTCCGCCACCTCGCAGCCGCTTCTCGCCCGATCCCAGCGAACGCGGGAGGGAAGCTGACCTTTTCCCGGCCAGCTCTTTCTCCTTCTCGCCCCGCACTCCTCCCTTCAGGGATGGAAGGAGGGCAGGAGAGGAGAAGAAAGAGGTGCCCGAAGAAGCAGCTTGCCTCCCGCCTCCGCCAGATCGGGAGCAAATCGCCCGAGCCAGGACGGCCCTGGCTGCAACGGCGCCGGCGAAGGAAGGGGAAGGGGGAGGAGGAGGAGGAAACAGCAGCGACGGGAAAGGATCGCAGCCATGCACAGAGGCTGCGATCCTTTCCCTGTCGCTGCTGTGTCCTCCTCCTCCGCCCCTTCCTCCTCCTTCTCGCCGGCTCCGTTGCAGCCAGGGCCGTCCTGGCTCCGGCGATTTGCTCCCGATCCCGGCGGAGGCGAGAGCCAAGCTGCCCTTTCCTCGGGCACCTCTTTCTCCTCCTCTCCCTGCCCTCCTTCCATCCATGAAGGGAGGAGTGCGGTGCAAGAAGGAGAAAGAGCTGGCCGGGAAAAGGTCAGCTTCCCTCCCGGTGCAGGAGGCCGGCCTGCCCATGGGACTACACTTCCCAGAAGGCTCTGCGCTACTCACTGGGAAGAAAGGTGACCTTCTGGGAAGCGTAGTCCCATAGCCAGGCCCTTTCCCCCCATTGAGCAGCGTGTGTGTGTGTCTCTCGCAACAGAAACAGCCACACACACACACGAAGAGAGAGAGAGCAGGAAACAGACAGAGGCCCAAACTAACCGGGCCAGCACCGTGCCCACCTCCTCAAGCCCTCAAGGAAGGGCAAGCAGGCACCGGAAGACACGGACATGGAAGAGGCAAGCATGCTTACAAAAAACACAAAAAATAACACCCATAATAATAATAAAAACATATCCAACATCTACACAAAACAACACAAACACACACATATACACACACATATATACACATACACATATATACACACACATATACATACACAAACACACACACATAAACACACATACACATATACACACATATATATACACACATACACACAAACAAAACACATAACCACACACATATATACATAAACATACACATACACATATATACACACACAAACACACATATACATACACATACATGCACAAACACATATACATACACTTACACACACAAATATATATACACATACATACACAAACACATATAAATACACATACACACAAACACACACACACATATATATATATACACACACAAATACAAACACATATATACACACACAAAACACATAATCACATCATTTCTAGCCCTTACATACCCAGACTTCCTCACATCTCCTAAATAGGGCACAGCAACGCGTGCCGGGTTCAGCTAGTGTTTATATATAAACTCACTTTAGCATGTCTGGAGAGATGAATCTTGTTCGGTCCCCATAAATATCTGGTGGCATGCCAGAAAACCCAGCTGAAAGATAAAAGTTTTAAATCTTAACTCTACAGTGTAAATCTATATTTTTCCCAAAAGATGTGATGAGATGTTGAACTTATGACCCTGTGGTCACTCTTAGATCCCTTCCTCCTGGAAGAATATATATGTTTGTGCTTGCTTTTTTAAAAAAATTATTGCTCTGGCCATATTAAAAACAGTACAACCAGAGAGAATAATATCCAAAAAAAATGACCAAATTTGATGGATAGGGCTCTTCGCAGATGTATCCCATGTGCATTAATAGCATACCACTGCAATACAGCTGTGCTATCTCATATTGCAGAAAGTCCTAAAAATGTTTTGGCAATGATGTCCTGTTAAAGGCAGTTACATTTATTTAAATCCACAGGGCATCAAAACACTATTACAAATCATATATTTAACTCTAGTGTCTTTAAACGTATAAATCAATATTAAGGCAATATTAGGCAGACTAATTGATGTTGTAGGTTTTTTCCGCCTTTCCCTCTAGAGGCATTCTCTCCTAACGCTGGCTCAAGTGTGAGGCGAGGAGAGCGGCTCCTTTGCGCAGCCGCGCCTTGTTCCTCGGTATTCTAGAAGCTGCATGGCTGCTCTCCCTCTCTCTACCCTTGGGAGTTGTAGGCCAAAACATCATGGAGGAAGCGCTCTTTCCCCATCCCTTCTCTTCCCCCCTCGCTCTCTCTCTCTCTCTCTTCCCCCTCACTCTCTCTCTTCCCCCTCACTCTCTCTCTCTTCCCCCTCACGCTCTCTCTCTTCCCACTCTCTCTCTCTCTTCCCCCTCACTCGCTCCCTCTTCCCTCTCTCTCTCTTCCCCCTCGCTCTCTCTCTCTTCCCCCTATATATATAGCGAGGGGGGGGAGCACAACAGTGCAGGCAGAAAAGCAAACATCACAGGGAAGCATGTCTGTGTAGGAGGGTGAATATTAGGAAGAACTTCCTGACTGTGAGCTGTTCAGCAGTGGAACTCTCTGCCTCAGAGTGTGCTTCCGTCTGGCTGTTCTCTTTCCAGCCGGCTTCCCTGAGGACCGGGTACGTTTTCGTGTTTATGTTTGCCAACTATTACTACATTTGGCATTGGCTGAACTTGATAGCCTTTCTAGTGACTGTATCAATTCTCCTGTTCATTTTTCACCAGTTATACACGAGGAACTCGTCTAATGCCCACCTGGAATGATACAGGAGCATATATATTGAAGGTGGAAGCCTCATTATTGTTCCATGAGGTGTATTGATGCATAAGAACAGTACTAGTGGACTGCTTTGAAGCTATATGGACACATTTTTTCAGTACAGTGCATATGTGCCATTCCTGCCAGGATATCTATGTTGTGTTCATCGAAACAGGCCCAGGTTTCACACTGAGTAATACATATATTAATTATATGTATTACTGTGTTAGAGTGTCATTTTGTGTCATTTTGGTTGGTGGTGTGCCCCAGGATTTTGTAAATGTAAAAAAGTGTGCCATGGCTCAAAAAAGATTGGGAAACACTGATCTAGTTTCTCAAAATAAATCTGATAATCAACCTGCTCTATACATATACTCAGAATAAAACATCTTTGGGTTCTATTGGACTTTCTCCCTGATAAATTATTATCACTTTGGCCTGACAATTAATAGCAAAACTTATCAAAAGTCCCTTATATAAAGTGGGAAAAGGTTACTTTTTGAGGTTTTCTTTGTATGGGAGGGGGATATTTTCAAGCTGTGCATGGTTGAATCCATGGGCCCAGAATCTGTGGATACAAAGGATCAACTCTTTTCCTTGCCTAAGAAAACACCATGAAATTCATAGGGATGCCATAAGCAGACAAGCAGCACACACACACACACACACAACTTTGAGTGAGGACTAAAATATTTCCTCAATTTTCTGTAGTTCAGTGAAACTGTTTCTACACTTCCAGCAGAGTATTATTAAAAACAGATTATTCGTTGTTGTGTGACTTCAAGTCACTTCCAATCTCTGATGACCGTAAGGTGAACCTGTCACAGGTTTTTTCCAGTAAGATTTATTTGGAGGGGGATTGCCATTGCCTTCCCCTGAGGCTGAGGGAGTGCGACTTGTAGGTTTACATGGCCCGGTAAGGATTTGAACTCATCTCAGATTCCTAGTTCAACACTCAACAGTTTTGGACAGCAGTGGCTGCCAAAGTGATCCATTTAAATTGGAATTGGATGTCAAACAGGGATATGTTATTGCCCCAACCTCCTTTTCCATCTCCATAGCTATGATATGCACCTTGTTGATGGAAAGCTTCCCTCTGGTGTGGAAATCACCTTTCCGTCAGATGGCAAGCTATTTAACCTCAGCAGGTTGAAAGCCAAAACCAAGGTCACAACAATATATGTTATGCAACTTCAAAATGCTGATGATAACGTAGTCTGTTCTCATTCAGAAAAAGAATTACAGGCAGAAACATACAAAAAGCTTGGCCTCTAACTGTACTTCGAGAAAACCACAGTTCTCTATCAGCAAGCACCAACCAATCCCTCTGCAAGGCCAGAAATACAGCTTAATGATGTAATGGTTATTTCCGCTATCTTGGCAGCCACCTCTCCATAAAAGTCAACATCGATACCGTATACAACACTGTTTGAATTCTGTGAGTGTAGCATTTTTTTTTAACGAGGAAGGGAGTGTTTAAGGATCTGAACATTCATAGGGATACCAAGATGCTTGATTATAAAGCTATTGTCCCTCCGGCCCTGTTATACACCTGCAAGGTGGAGTGGAGAGGGGAGGTATGGTTTCTGAGAGGCTCTCTTTAAACTGTGGGGTTCATCAGGGAGCTATTCTCTCTCTTTTATTATTTAACATCTATATGCGACCACTTGCCGAATTGGTGTGGAGCTGGTGCTGAGGATGGACGGCCGGCCAGACTCGGTACCCAATAATTTCCAGCTGTGCCTTGAAGCCGTGACTGGTTGGCTACGTAGCCAGCCAGTTGAGAGTAAACCCATCGAAAATGGAGATCCTATGGCTTGGGGGAGGTGAGCTCCGGCTGCCTATTCTGGACAGCGAGGCATTACGCCCGTCGCCCTTAGTAAAGAGTCTGGGGGGTAGGGTTGCCATATGAATAAGGGACAGGGACCTAAAAATAGGGAATTTTTCACAAAAATAAGGGACACTTCCTAAAAACTTGGGGGTCCATCATCGATGATGAGGCAAGGTCTCCGAGGATCTGCCGACTACTGGCTAACGGCCCTCTACATGGGTCTACCTTTGGCAGTTATCTGGAAACTTAAACTGGTGCAGAATGCAGCAGCTAGCCTCCTGGCGGGGGTACCGGCCAGGAGCCATATCACTCCAACTCTACAGCAACTGCACTGGTTGCCAATTGAGTACCGGATCACCTTCAAAGTGTTGGTTTTGACCTTCAAGGCCCTACATGGTCTGGGGCCGGTGTACTTGAGGGACCATCTACTCCCATATGTTCCCCAGAGATCCCTTCAGTCAGAGGACTAAAACCTGTTACATGTCCCTTCCATTAGGTCCTTTCACTTGTCATCAACCAGGCAGAGAGCCTTTTCCATCGTGGCGCCTTGCCTGTAGAATGCCTTGCCGGCAGAAGTTCGGGCAATAAAAGAGCTACCAGCATTTCGGAAGGCGTGTAAGACAGCTCTCTTCCGCCAGGCATTTAACCTTTAGCCATGTCAATCTGTATGCTGATAGAAACATTGTTTTATGGTTTTTAATGTTTTTTATTGTTTTAGTGTTATGTTACTTTGTGCATTTTGTAAACCACCCTGAGCCAACTTTGAAAGGGTGGTATATAAATTGGAACAAAAAGTGGACCTTCTACAAACATCATTCTCAACTTCTGGAATGGTTCCATTGGCGATGCCTCCAAAAAGTCCTTCAAATTTCTTGGGAAGACAAGCAGACAAATGTCAGTGTTCTGGAAGAAGCAAAGACCATTAGCATTGAAGTGATGATCCTCCACCATCAACTTTGCTGGACTGACCACATTATTTGAATGCCCAATCACCATCTTTGAAAGCATTAATATACTCTCGACTTAAGAACGGAAGATGGAATGTTAGCGGACAGGAAAAGAGATTTAAAGGTGGGCTTAAAGCTAACCTTAAAAACTGTGGCATATAACTCCAAGATCTGGGAAACCCTGGCCCTCCAGCATTCTAACAGGAGATCAGATGTTACCAAAAACGGATGTGGAATTCGAAGAGGTACGAATGGAGGAAGAAATGTATCAAGAGAAAGGCACATCAAACCTGGAGCATTTTAATGGAGGGCGATTAACAAGTGAGAAAGGGAAGTGAAACCAACCCTTGTTGGGACATCCTTCCATCTGACTCTATGACTAGAAGGCAATGATATTCGGCCACGAGTGATAGTCTACAATAGGGTAAACAGATTTACTCAGAAACTGTTTTTAACACCCACCCACCCCCAACACACACACACCACCACCAAAAAATAAGTTCATAGGAATTAGTCCCAGTTCCGCTTCATAAAACATTGTATGAATTATGGGGCTATAAGATCAACTTATTCATCACAGATAATTTTCTCATTTTAAATTATTTCACAACTGCCAATTAGATTGCCTGATTTTGGAGGGGACGGGACCCTGAGATACATTTTATAAGAACATTTTAAATTGTCTCTAAAAGATTCAGAATTTTTTTGTTTATTTGTGCAAGCCTTACATAACCTAGTAGTTTCATTTTACATATGCCTACTGTTAGTTTTGAATACAAATAAAACATATCAAACTGCCCTTTTTGTGTATAGTATAGGAACTTCTCCCTATTCTTTTCATGTCATTTCTACCTCTGGTACCAAATGTCATGTTAAACAAGCAGCATAGTAGTTCAACTACTCATTAATTGAGGTATACCTGTATTGGTTTGTATTATGCAATTTACATATAGTGAAAGCATAATCACTCTCCTGTCCTCTTTGTAGTAGCCTAGTACTCACATCCTTCTAGGATTCAGGGAAAATATGTTTATTCTTCTGGTGATTTGATAAGTCGAGAAGAAAAACATGGCGCACCTGGGACAGTAAATATCATTATAACTGATAATTAATGACATTTGTTTTTTGGTTACTTAATCAGATCTGAAAATCTAGGAATTGCGTAGTGAGCAGGATTTTACAAACCACATTGAGTTTCCGGTCTCTTTTAAATAATTTGCTAAGATAAAGCCAGCACAGCCACTCTCAGTTCCCAGTGTGTCAAAGGGAAATATTGATGATAATAAATAATAGTTTATTGCACTTTTTCCTGTAATAAAAAACAGAACAAAACCGAAGTTGATGTTTCATCAAAACATTTGTACTGGCAAATATTTTGGCAGTATTGATGTAGTATTTTATAATAGGATTTACTTGATTTAAATGCTATGCTTACCCCACAGATGGGCTTCAGGTGGTTTGTAAAAGTAAAATATAAGTTGAATAAAAGCATTAAATAATTGGAACACAATTGTTATCAACACACACACACACAAAGAAATACAGCACCTCTGCTACAGGTGAGGTCAGTAGCAGATAGATTCTTCATTCAGAGAATGAACAATAACATGAAATTAATTTTAAGCGAAAATCCTCTGCGAGAGCTAATGCCTTGTAACCTGACTTTCCTAAAAGCCCTTTATACATAGGGGCAGAGCAGTAGTTTTGCTTCCAAGGGCTGCATTCCCTTGGAGGAATGGACTGATCTCTCCAGGATGTGTATGCGGAGTGCAGAGGCAAAAATATATGAAGCCGCCATTTGTTCTCATTTAGCAAGGCCCCAGAGAAAGAGAAGCCCAAAGGTGTGAGAGATTGGAGATTCCCCAACTCGATTGTAGAGGACTACAACAGAAGTTGTTCTTTTTGCCATTTATCTGTTGATTGTCATATCTGTGTAGAGTATTTTAATTAATTTTAATTTCACCGTTCTGGAATATTTTCTTTAAAACAGACTTAGGGGCTATCTCCTCACCCCTCTGTTACAAGGGTATCACCTCTTGTTTTTCCCTTTTAGATTTGGAAGACAGTTCACACCCCTCTATCACAGACAAGGATACACTAAGCTACTAGAAATTATAGCATGGCTCTGTCACTTTTAACAAAACCACTCATTAGTTGCTTGGTAGTCTTGGTTCCAGTTATAGATAACCTTTACATAATTTCAAATGCTACGTTTAAAATAGGTAAGAAAGTTATAAGTCAAAAGTGAGGTTTGCTTGTTTCTATTTTATATTTAGATGAAACTAAAATCATTGTTAGGTTTGTAAAGGGGGGACAACTGTCATTGTGGTTATGCCAGTTTGTGTCACTAAAATAATTCCAGTCTTAGTATGCTTTTGAACCATAGAGAGAAGGGTTTACCACATGGTTATAGAGAGAGAGAATAGTGAGGTTGCTGGGGTTTTTTAAATGTTTGTTTTCTCCACAGGTCCAATCAAAAAAAGAAGAACCTTTGACACCATCTTTAAGCCAGACCATTCCAACGTTTTATTTTCCCCAAGGATGTCCAAAAGAAAAAGTGAACATAGATGCTGTCATTGCTAAGATAGAGAACACTTTCTCCCAGTTTCCAAATGAGAGAGCAACATTGGAAGATATGGGTAAGGTTGCAAAGGTGAGTTTTAGAGATATTCACCACTTGCAAAATACAGACCTGACAATTAAGAAAAGAGTCTGCTTTGCTCAAATTAATCTAGACATTGTCAAGTGAACACAAGACCAAAATTTGAGTTTTTATCTAGAAATCCAAAAAAATGGCTCTATCTTTTCTTCTGATTGTCAGAATAGGGTGAAATTTGCAGACATGGCTATCTATCTCTGGGAGGTTGTGAAACCTGATTTTAATGTTTGGTTCATATTTTTTTCCAATTCCCAGTTAGATTTTTTTTGAAGAAATTGTAAACCTGGTTCTAAAGGAATCAAGGCTGTCAGGTATTGGATGCATATGTGTAAGATTTTATTCTAAACTAAACTTTACATTTGGAGGGCATCTGTGGTCCTTGTGGATTCTTCTTATGAAAGTACAGAGGTAGCCTTAAGAAACCTACCACATTCTAGAATTAGTGCTGCTTAGTGGAATGGATGACTTCATATTTAATTGAAGGAACAGGAAGAGCAATCCATCTTTCTTTCGCAAATGGTATTTTGAGGCAATGGATGTCAAACAAAACTATATAGGCAAGAAATATAAAAAAAATAGATCGAAAGTTGCAAAGGACAGATAGTTAAAATCTCACAAATCTGTTCAAGTCATTTGAAATCATGAATATGATAGTATTGGAAAACACAATCTCATTCTTGCTTCCATCAGTCTTATCTGTCTTGGGTATATGCTCATAGAAACGTCACCCTTGTGACAGGATAATTTCCAATGTTTTGCCCTTGGTTAATTTTTATTTCAACAAGGAGCTGTATAAATATTTTGATGAGTTTTAAGCTACTTTGGTGGTTTGCTGCTATTTCAGTTGAGAAAGGAACCAATCAAAAGCAATGCGGCATTATTTACAAAGGTTTACATCAAAAATTTCCAAACCTCTGGTTTGCTAGTGAAACTGAATCACTGTGTTGCAAAAGGATGCATGTCTAAAAAGTGTCACCAACCTGAAATGTTTGGAAAATATAATTTCCATCTTTAGTCAGTTGGAAGTTTGTATTCGTCTTACATTTCATATTCAAGAAAAAGCAGCTTGTGTTTTTTCCTCCATTCCTTCTGTTCTGACCATACTGTTTTCTGGATCACTGTCTTTGCTTTAATGTTGAAACGAAAATGCTGTTATTGCTCTTGTGTTCAGCAAACCAAGTGGTATGTTTTCCTGTTCATGTGATACATCAAGCTTTAGCCACACTTAAACACGCATACAGCCTCAAAATTAATGGGACTTAAATCCCATTTATTGCAATGAAACATCTCTAAGCATGATTAAATATGGGTCCAATTGAATGTTTGTAAGAAGAAATAGTTGAATCTCTATCTTAAAAAAATGTTGACAATGGATGTAAATCCTGAAGTCAGTATAATTGGAGCCTGGTGCTATCACTAATTCCCATAACTGAATTCATTGCCTACAATAATAATAGATCAGAAAAAGAGTATTGTTATGTTGTTGTTTTTAATAGGGTATTTTTGGTTGTTAATTTGATTCTGATATAAATTCATTCTAGGCTTGTGAATGTCCTCTTTACTGGAAAGGTCCCTTATTTTATTGTGCTGGAGGTGAGAGAACAGGCTTTATATCGGTTCACAAATTTGTTGCAATGTGGCGGAAGTAAGTATTTAGCAAACTTATTTTACCATGTTTTAAACAAAACAATTAGATAAATCTTCTGGGAAAGCCCAACATTTGTTTAATGAATGTGGTTAGAATTGTGGGATATCTTAATGCTTTTTTTCTCCTACCCAGTACATATATATATAACTGGTACAAAACTACTACATCTAGGTGGGATTTGGTGGCACTGTTGTGCAGTAGCTCTGTTGCTTCCTGGAGGGGCCAATCCAGAGCCTAATACTGGGTGACTACTGTGGCTGTTAGCTTGTGGGCTCCCCGGGGCTCTGTTTTGTCCCCCATGCTGTTTAACATACCCCTGAAACTACTGGGAGCAACCACCCAAAGTTTTGGAGTGCAGTGCCATGTACATACAGATGACACCCAACTCTACTAGTCCTTTTCAGTCAAAGCTTAAGGAAGTTGTCCTGGTCCTAAACTAGTGTCTGTCATCAGTAATGGATTGGATGAGGACAAAAAAGTTGAAACATAATCCACGCAGAATAGAGGTGTTCCTGGTCAGTTGGAAGGCAGATCAAGGAATAGGGATCCAGCCTGTGCTGCATGGGTTACACTCCCCCTGAAGCCCCAGGTCCACATCTTGAGGAATATTCTTGGACTTCATCTGGTCCAAAGAGCTGCTGATAGGTTGCTAATTGAGGCTGGCTCTGAAACTCCTTGTTTGAAAAATCCAAAATGCCTCTCCCTTCTGCTCTCAAGCTAAAACTTTTTTATTCAGGTAGAATTTTCAAGAATAATGTTTTTAAGACCAAGTCAAGGGCTGCAGTGTTTTATGTATTTTTATCGGTTTTGTATTAGATATGTTGATGTTAAACATGTATTTTTAAACAGTTCTATGATTAATTATATTTTATATATTCTATGTTTTAGTTTGCCCATTGTATTGTTTTTAGTGTTACTTGCTGTTTTGAGTTTCTTTTAAGATAGAAATAATGATGATTATTATAATAATGATATTTAAGGCTATACATTCCTAACCCTTTAGCAAGGCATATAGCCATTGCAAAACATTTTAAGTAAATAGTCAATTCATTTTTATAATATTCTTTTCTCTCATCTGTTTTTTTAAAAGTAGTGTTCATTTGTATATATGCGCAATTTATAAAAACTGTTTTCCAGGATTCTACAAAACTGTCATGATGATGCTTCCAAGTTTGTTCATCTTCTAAAGAGTCCTGGATATAACTATTTAGTGCAAGAAGACTTCATTCCATTTTTACAAGTAAGTATTATTTTCTTATTTCCATTATTTCAGGAACTATCACACAAAACATTCTTTATGGGCCTCATTAACTGTCTGTTTCTCTTAGAAATAAAAAAAAGACTGAGCTTGAAATTTGACCCATTGGCCCATCCAAGTCCTAGTTACCCTGAAAAAGAACCTGGAAATGAGACAGTGCTTTTCTCGTAACCCTAAAGTAATAGCACAATTCTGAACTCACTGTAGTCTGTATAATCTGCATCTAGGTTGCATCTAGTTGTCTCAACTGCCCCATCCCCTATTTTCCTTTTTTTCTGAACTTCTAATTATAGGATCCTTTCTTAAACTGAAACCTTTTGGATATGTTCTTTTTAAATGCTTTGATTGTAGTGCTTTGACAGTTTTGTACGAACACACAGCATAGGATATCTTTTAATATTGCATGTTATGATTTAATAAAATATTACATGAAGAAATCACACACAAACATTTTTCTTCTTCTTAGTGCTAGTAATGAGTACTAACAGCATTCTTCTGACCTTGATGCTTCTTTTCTTAGGATGTGGTCAACAGTCACCCTAGTCTAGTCTTCTTAAAAGAAGCATCAGAATTTCACTTCCGGTACATTACTACAGTAAGTGTGCTGTATATTCATGGACAGATCCTTTGAAATTAATGTGGTAATGTCCAAGTAAATATGTGTATATTTTGTTAAATCCTATCTTGTATCCTATCTTGTCTGAAATTAGAATACTGTATATACACTAGAGAGTTTCAAGAAGAATCTCAAGACCTGGCTCTTCCGCTGTGCCTTCGAAGATTATGCCACCATTCATCCTCAATATCTGCTTTGAGTGTACATCCCTCCCCCCCCCCCTTTTATACGAATGTTCTTTCCTTTATACAACCTCCCTTTGAAAGAGCTTTCTCCCTCACAAATAATTTGCCTCACAGCTATCTCACCCCCCGTTTTTATCTTTCTATTTTAATCTGTACATGTGGCCCGCTCACTGTCCTGCATCTGAAATGGTTTTATTTTAATTTTATATTGATTGTAATATCTTATAGTGTATGTTCTATGTAATTGATTATGTTGTTTTTGATTGATTTTATTGTGTTGTTATGTTGATGGGCTTGGCCTCATGTAAGCCGCCCCGATTCCCCCTTGGGGAGATGGTGGTGGGGTACAAATAAAGATGATGATGATTATACTCATATAAGCTGAAAATGGTGACAAAAATTTGACCCAAGAAATCCGGTTTGACGTACAAATAGATCAGTGCAAGTACACTTTCCACCACAGCACTGCTTCTGATGTCCTTGAATGGCTGAGCACAGTGTTGTCATAGGCTGTGTGTGTGTGCACGCGCATGAGAGTGTGGAGGAGGTGACTTCAAAATGACTGCCCTGTAACAGACTACTCGTATTTTGCCTTTTCATTTGGGCTGCTTAGATCTGGGATAAGGTGGACAATCAATCTCCTCTTCTCTTTGCCCAGGCTGCCTATCATACATTATTGCTGCTGCTGCCACTGTCCCATTTTCAGATGGCAAGGTCCCATGCTCGTACTCCTATTCCTGATCCTTCTCAGCTCCGGCACTCGTATACTCTTCTCTTCTGGTTCTCAGGCTGCCTGTGATGCTGTAAGGCTGTGCCAGAGCCACAGGATCCAGTCACTGCTGCCACCAGCCCTCAGGCCATATTCCCAGCTGGGAGCTGGAGGAAATGAGTGCACCATAACCAGAGCTTGAAAACGAACGAGAACAGAAATGCAAGGCATTGAACGGGCAGAGAAAAGATAGCTCTACTGGAGTGCAATTTGTAGAAGAGGAGGGCTGTCCTCCCTCTCTTGGTTGCTACCACTAGTTGCTTTGCTTTGCCTCATTGTTGTTTCTGCTCTACGCTCACTTGTTTTGGAAAGCGAGGTCCTGACTTAGGCAGCTGTATTGTTATTTATCATGTGGCTGTGTCTACTGCAAGGGGGTGGCTGGCTAGTTAGAAAGGGAAAAGGAATGAGTGACTGAGAAAGGTGAAAGACAGGCAAGCAGACTCAATCACTCACATGTGTGCAGCAGGGAGAATCCCTTAGTTGGTACCATCATGTAATTTCCAGCAGTTATTTGCCATTTTGCTTTTCTCGACTTCTACGTCCTGTGTTGTGTTTGTTTGTTTTTACCTCTACTGCCTTCCTCGTGGCTTCTCTTCATTTCCTCTACCAACACAAACACTCAGAGACAGATCTGGGTCTTACCCATTTTCATTTTTCCTTTGCTTTAGCATACACCTCTCTCTTCTTCCTGCTCCCAGCATGCCCTGGTAATTTACACAAAGCACCTCAAATATAAAAGTGGGACATACTGCTCCTGCACTTGAGGCTCTTCTCCCACTTTTCTTTATGTCCCATATTTGAACCTCATTTCCCCCTTCTTTCTTCTCCTTGCCTTGCTCCCTCCACTCCGTTCTCTTCTTTATGTGCTAGATGCTGCACACATGACTGCTGCAAGTTGGAAGCAGCCCCTACTCCTTTATCTCCAATATATATGGATATAGTTATAGATGCATATATATGTGTGTTCACTAAATCAGATTTGGATCTGGCTGCTTGGATGATTAGCCTGATTAGGACTACTACCTGTGTGAAATGGCAAATGCATTTTGACTTGTATCCTTCTCCTTACAAATCCAAAATTTCATGCATAATTTGGACAATAACCAGTGCCATTCAAAATGTTGCATACCTATAGAAAACATTATATTTAAGGTTTATGTAATTGGCACATCATGTGCATTTTATTTTCTTACTGCAGGTAATACAAAGGATATTTTATACAGTGAATAGATCATGGTCAGGAAGGATCACTTGTAATGAACTCAGAAAAAGCAGCTTTTTACAGGTATTCCATGCATATAGTCTGTTGTTAACATCATAAGAGTATATATTTCAAATTAAATGTGTTTGCATACAGTTTACATTTCAGTTTTTATGTTATCATTTTAGCTAGGTTTTAAACTTTTTAAACTCACTACCAATTTTGTTTAGTTCAGAAAATGATTGAGACATTGGCTTAGAGATGATCATAAAAATGATCAATAAGCTTCAAGCTCTCTTCTTCATTGTTTTCTATGCATTTGGGACAAGAGCGTAAAATCTATTACATCAAAATTCTGGAAACTGGTTTGTTCTAGAGCTTTGAAATATATATTTTGGGGACTGGGAATTATAATCTAACAAGTAGCTTTTCTGAGATTGGTATTATTCAGATTAATGAAAATCAAGATGCCACACCATGGTTTGAATTCAGGTCCATTATTTAAATAAGGAAGGATAGTAAATACTTTAATATGTTGTACTTTAATTCCCAGCAATGCAAGCCAATATAGGTAATGATTAAAGATTTGTGGAGTAGCTTCCCAGATAACTATCGTTGATTTAGACTATTCCCTAATAACATAATTTGTCCATCGCAGTGTCAGTTTGTATGTGCAGATCATTGTGTTTGGAAAAGAATATGCTCTATGCTGTGTTTTTGGGAGATTTTAAAAAATGGGAGTATGTCCATGTAAGGCAGTGGTCCCAACCTGTGGGTTCCCGGATATTTTGGCGTTCAACTCCCAGAAATCCTAACATCTGGTAAGCTGGCTGAGATTTCTGGGAGTTGTAGGCCAAAACACCTGGGGACCCACAGGCTGAGAACCACTGATATAAGACGTTCAAACTACTGTTGTAAAAAGATGGCTATGACATTATAAGCAGATGTTCTGATCCCAGTGCCATATTTAAACAATTGCTTGATTCAAAGCAATATGAACAGATACTCAACAATACAAGCAACAACATAATAATGAGTAGGATGTTAGCTTATTGATAGAAACCCTTTTCAGTTCCAAGCAGAGTGACCACAGCAGAAAAGAAACATTCTGCTGGGATGATGGTTGCATTTTGGATTGACTCTGTCATCTCTTTTTATTTTGGTTACATTTCTCAGAACATATGGAGTTTGGAAGAAAGCCCAGATTTGACAAGATATGGTTAAACAGTGATGATCTCTCTCTCTCTCTCTCTCTCTCTCTCTCTCTCTCTCTCTCTCTCTCTGCATAGAATGTATCATTATTGGAAGAAGAGGTAGATATTAACCAGTTGACAGAGTATTTCTCTTATGAGCACTTTTATGTGATCTACTGCAAATTTTGGGAGCTGGATACCGACCATGACCTTTATATTGATGCAAAGGATTTAGCTCGGCATAATGACCATGGTATGACAAATTTAGTTCATGTTTGAAATATATGTATGTACAGTTGCCCTAAATATGGATCTGAAACATGTTGTTGCCCTACTCTAATAATGACAAGGGGCAAAAATAGAACCAATGGGCAGTATGCTGTTTTCATCTTATGGATGGGGCAGGAGAGCAAGGGCATACAGTGTTGTCTGCTGCATGTGATGGTCCACAGTGCTTGTATGGTATCATTTGTGCCTTACATACCAGCAAAGGTTTTTGTCCTGAGGCAAAGGATGGGGTTGGGGGGGATATTTTAGTGAAACCAGAATTTGAAAAGATATGTTTCTTAAATTGACACTGACTTTAAATTCAGTTGTATTATCAGGAATATTGGAAATACGGCCTTCAATCCAATGTTAGCCCTAAATAGAGCAAGCCCATTAAATAAATGCAACTATAGTATTGATTTATCAGCTTTTCATTTATTTCTACCAATTGACATTAACAGTTGAATACTAAGTTATATAAGTATTTCTCATGTATTATTAGTACACAACTTTTGCATAAACGTGATTAAGTAAACTTAAGCATTCTGTTTTTCCACAGCTATATCTAGTCGGATGATCGAGAGGATTTTCTCAGGAGCTGTAACAAGGTGTCCCTCTTTTCTTATTAAATACAAATCATTCTTTGGGATTAATTAGTGACGTACCTAGGACACCTAAAACTTACATTTTCTTTACAGACATTAAAATACAGTTTGGATATAATGAAAGCTGTGCCCTGTCTTTTAGGTTAATTGCCCCAATTGAAGATGGGCTTTCAGTTTCAAGATGAATCTACTATAAAATCTCATTTTGCTACTGTGTAGTGAACTCTAGTTGGGGTTTAAAAATTCTCATGTCAGTTGCACATAGGTAGATAATTCCCATTTGGTTGATTATGCTTTTTGATTCATCAGAACATACTTGTATTTCCAAAATGAGCTCTCAGCTCATTGAGAGGGTGGAAATGCCAGTGCTTTCCACAATTGCATTTAAGTCTGTTTATATGAATTTGGTTTGCAGTTATTTGGCGTAGCCTATGGTTGAATTGAATGCCTCTACTTCCATCTTCCCTATCCCACTCAGTGGTTCTTATTTTTTTAGCTGAAAATCAATAGGAACTGATTTTGTGTAGAAGGGAGTTTATGACTGAAGAGAGCTTAGCACGCAGATTCGAGGTCCAGGTTTAAAGCCCATTTCAATTCTTTTTTAATTGAGTGATTCTAGGCCAGGGGTTCTCAAAAATTTTCAGCCATGGAGCCTTTTCTGAAGCAAAAGTCTCTCGTGATGCTCCAATAAATGTTTATATATTATATTGTATATAATTTATATATCAGGCATGGCAAACTTTTTGGCCAACATAAGCTTCCAGTTCCCTTCTTCCATGCAGGAAAAACACGATCAAAGCACCCCCAACAGATGGCTATTTAGCCTCAATAAGAATAAGAGGAGGAGGAGCAACCCTAGGGGCTATCTAGTTCAATCCCTTTTTCCATATAGGAAAAGCACAATTCCATGTAGGAAAAAAAGGGGGGGATCAAAACTCTCTTCTCTAGTGTTTTCTGAAATATTGGTAGCTGTGCAGTTTACACTTGTTTGTCCCTTTAGTCATCCTCTCCTCTTTTTGTCTCTTTTTTTAAGAGGCAGAAAGGTACAAAAAGAAGGAAAAACCAGCTATGCAGATTTTGTATGGTTTTTGATATCAGAAGAAGACAAAAAGACTCCAACCAGGTAAGGGAAAAAATAATTACACAGGCCTTTTATACAAGATTATCCATCTACTGCTCACATAGTTGTTGTTGTGTGTCATCAAGTTATTTCTGACTTAAACTGAACCTATCACAGGGTTTTCTTGACAAGGTTTGTTTAAAGGGAAGGTGTGCCTTTGATTTCTCATAATGCTAAAAGAGCTTGATTTTTCCCAAGGTCACCCAGTGGGTTTTCATGGCTGAGTGGGAATTCACACCCTGGACTCCAGAGTCATAAGCCCCTTTTACACTGCCATATAATTCAGATTAGTAAACTACTGTCAAGAGCCCCTGGTGGTGCAATGGGTTAAACCCTTGTGCCGGCTGAACTGCAGACCTCAAAGACTTGAAGGTCAGTGGTTCAAATCCGGGGAGCGGGGTGAGCTCCTGTCTGTCAGCTCCAACTTCCCATGCAGAGACATGAGAGAAGCCTCCCACAGGATGGTAAAACTTCTGGGCGTTCCCTGGGCAGCATCCTTGCAGACAGCCAATTCTCTCACACCAGAAGCGATCTGCAGTTTATCAAGTTGCTCCTGACATGAAAAAAAACTACTTCCAGCCTTTAAAAAACTTTTCATTTACAGATGAGTTGCAGTGTTCCTTTTGTAGCCAAAGTGGGAATCTCCATAGATTTCCGTCCCAATTTAGAGAATACAAAAATAGGAATTTTAAATAGGATGTTAATTTTTATTTTAAAATCTCTTTCAGCATTGAATACTGGTTCCGGTGCATGGACCTTGATGGGGATGGTGTTTTGTCGATGTATGAACTGCAATACTTTTATGAAGAGCAGTGCCAGAAACTGGACAATATGGCCATTGAACCTTTGCCATTTGAAGACTGTCTTTGCCAGATGCTTGATCTTGTGAAGCCTGAGCATGAAGGTGATTGGCTCTTTCCCATCTTAGCATCTCCACAGCAATTTTTTTCACTGACAGGAGATAACACAGCTATTGTGTGTTCACCATTTGTCTGCTGCATACAGCTATCTTGGTTAAATTTTCAAATTTAGTCATCACGTTTTTGAGACAGAAATGTATCTGATATTTCTGCTTATTGAACATTTTCAGTCATTAATCTGTTTTCCATTCTGGACAATGGAAAAATATGATTCAAAATCCATCAGAAGGTTTGTAAAATATTAATTTTATCTTTTCTCCTAATAATATGCAATAAATATATTTAGATTCCACGTGAATTAATTTTAAAAGACTATTCTGTTGTAGTGGTAAATTATTCCTGAATGGAATTCACTCTTCAGACTTTCACAGAGAAGTCATTTAACATCAGTTCAAAGTTGCAGCATCATTGGTCACCCTGCTGCATATTTCAGAAAATCGTTTTCAAAGAAGTGTTTGTTTCTTGCAGCATAAAAACATGAAGAGAGAATGTAGCAGCACCTTTTAAGGCTCGTTTTTATTTTAGCGTGAGCTTTCCTAGCTATAAACCTACTTCACCCTGTAATCAAACTGAAGGAGATTCATATAGAATCATAGAGTTGGAAGAGACCTCATGGGCCATCCAGTCCAACCCCCTGCCAAGAAGCATCTACAAAAGCTCACATGAAAATAAAAACCAGCCAGTCTTTAAAATGCTGCCATATTGTTCCCCACCCTCTCGTTTTCTCCTTTTTATATAGTAAAAGGAAAATGTATACACCTATTAATTTTTCACATTTGCATTGCAGTCTGAAATAGGGACGCTTGAAACCCAGATATATTTTTGTTTCAATCTTTTTCCAGGGAAAATAACTCTCCGTGACTTAAAGAGATGTAAAATGGCAAATGTGTTCTTTGACACTTTTTTCAACATTGAGAAATATTTAGAGCATGAGCAGAAGGATCAGTTTTCTATTCTAAGGGTAAGTACAATAAGTACTTAACAAGATGCTGTTCATAAACGCAATACCATGGTCAAATGATAAATTCATTCCGCCGTCTTCAGTTTTACAAGCATTGTGATCATGTTTGTAGGGCAATGAAAATGAAAACCAAGAGATGTCGGATTGGGAGAGATATGCTGCTGAAGAGTACGATGTCCTAGTAGCTGAGGAAGCAGCCAGTGACCAGTGGAACGACTGGTAAATATATCGAGGCCTGCATCTGTTTGTTGTCAGTTCTGAAGAAAACTACTTTTAACAATATTAGTATATGTTGCTTATATTAGCTGGATAGTTTAAATGCAACGGGCAGTTTGTCATAACTCTTCATAATTCCCAAAAGCACTAAGAGCCACATTTAAGCAAAAACAAGCTTTATTAATATTCCACTTTAGTAAAAGAGGGTGTTTTTCCTATGCAGGTTAATAAATAAATATTGTATTTTATTTCATAATAGTCACTATCATACAATAATTGCCGTCCCATTTTGGGGGTGGCAAAATTGATATTTTTGTGTTCCTCACATAATAGTCGCAGAGCCTTTTGAGGCTGATTCCCCCTTCCTTCCTCCTGTTCCTGTTTCAGAAGCCAAAACCTGGAGAATCAAAGGCAGGTTCTTTTCATCATGTAATAGTCACACACCCCTTTTGTGATCGAGAAAAACGTTAAGTGCAACTATTATGCAGTGAAATACAGGTATTTAGAGATGTCTAATTGTGGGAGGCAGGAGTCACGTAGGATTATCTTGCAAGGCACTTTTAACAGATTCAGCTCCACCGCATACAGTGGGACTGGCATCTGTCTAAATATAGATAGGTACATCTATTTGGATAATTCCCATACACGATAGAAAAGCACAGACGGTCCTCCAAATGTTTTGGACTACAACTCTATATCCTTTACCATTAGCCATACTAGCTAGAGCTTTTGGGAGCTGAAGTTCAAAACAGAGGACAAATGATCCCTCAGCTGTGTTCTAGAAGTTTTCCTCCCGTTTTGGTATTACCTGATACTGAAGTATGCAGTCAACATACAGTATGTTTCTGTGGTATCAACTTTCCATGTTAATTTTTACTTTCCTCTAGTTACGAAGCTGAGCTGAACCCTGGAGATCATCAAAAGACCAACGTTCTGAAATATCAAATGGAGAAACGGCCCTTCTTCGACATGCCTTCTCATTTGGCTGATGTTGACTTAGATGAATATGACTATGAAGATGATTTTGAATGAATTCTGATATTTGTACAAGAATTGGGACTGTCTGCAGCAGGTCTGCCAATAATCGACAGTTCTTTGTGCTGCAAAATTAATACTTTAATCATTTAGCAATTTTGAAGAAAACAGTGAATTTGTATGGAATGACACCTTTTTTATTTATTAAGTAGACTGTTGCCTATAAAATAGGCCTTAAATTATTTGCAGATGGATTATACTTCTTTTAATGAATTACAATGTCGCCACCTTGTTGATGAAAATAAATTTGCTGGCTTTCAATTACTAGAATTTTGACTCTCACCATTAGCTGTGCTAGAGAAGGCCTTGCTGTTTCAGTCGTCAAGCAGAACTAATAACTTTGCCAGAAATGAAAGAGAAAAATGTTGCAGCTTTTAATGGAGGTTAGTTCTTGTCATTCAAGTAAAGCGTTGTTGTACTGCAAAACATATCCTGCCCTGAAACAAGCTGTATGTCACTGCCCTTTCAACTTTTATTCTTTCAGATTTCATTTTGTTCTTCTGACTCCCTTTACCAAATAGCTTTTATAGCTCGCACTTGACTGTAGTGAATATTGTACTTCATGTCAAGGGAATCAATTTTTGAAAGTTGTGTACATTTTACTTGATATGTGAAATGCACTAATCTTGCTATGGGCATTTAGCATATTCTTGGGTTAGCTAATGTCACATTCCACAAATATTCATACCATTGATGTCAGCGGAGGTCCAAATTTTGATGCTTCACTAGCCTATCTAAGCTAGATGTTGCTACTCCAGTATTTACACAAGCATAAGATTTGCAGTGCCTTAATTATCTCAATGTTCACATGAGAAATTATCTATTAAATGCTTAAGCAAAGTTCTTGATAATGTATCTTCATGTGAGGCAAAAAAAAGATGTAAGCTATTTTGTTTGCAGTGCAGATCTGTTTAAAGTATTGGTATTTTCAAATAAAGTTTTTTCATATATGTAATTCTTTAACAAATCCTTTTGCAAATTTGTTCTTGAAAATATTTTTGTGTAATCATAGAAACAGTTGGAGGGGAGGACAGGGGCGTCAAACTCATCTTCATCAAGGGCCATATCAGCCTTATAGTTGCCTTCAAAGGGCCAATAGGTCAGCGGATTGAGCTCCCTCTGTCAGCCACAGCTCCCCATGCAGGGACATGAAAGAAGCCTCTCACAAGGATGGTAAAAACATCAAACATCCAGGTGTCTCCTGGGCACTGTCCTTGCAGACTGCCAATTCTCTCACACCAAAACCGACTTGCTGTTTTTCAAGTCGATCCTGACACTAAAACTTTTGTTTTCTATTTTCTACTTTTGTTTTAGTGACATCAGTGAGATTCTTGCAGCTAAAACTAGATATGAGGAAAATCAATGGAAATGTCACAACATAGGTTATTAATATTATTTACTTTATTATCCCTTTAGTCTGATATAGGGATTCAATATAGGGATTCAATTCAATGTGCATTTGGCACCCTCCACTCACTGAAAATGCCAAATCTTTATACGGGAATTAGGCACTGCACTCTTTACCTTCATTTTCGGAGCTTTTCTGCAGTAATTTTCATTTCTTCTGGAAATAATGGCTTCAAAAACACAGCCAGACTTCAGTGATCACTTATTTTATTTTACAAACATCTGAATATAAAAGTATGAAACCAACAGCTGTTTTACAAGCTCTGCAGTGATGAACAGTGGATTCAGCAGACTTCTATTCCAATGTCAACATCATGATACACAAGGAAAGATATGAAATGCAAAGTAGAAATTTCCTATTTTTACCCACAATCACAAATATTTCCTCTTACCCTGAAATCACTTCCATGTGGGACGAGACCCATGTCGGTTTACTTCTTTACAGCCCCTCAATATAACTTTCATTTTATATGGACCTAACTGTCCACCACAGGCCGATCAAATACTATCTGGTACATTTCCCTGTCTAATAAGCTTAGCGTTTCACTTTGAAAAGAAAATATTTAACAAAACAAACATGAAAATCGTTTTTTACATGTGTACATAACACCAGCAAATACAGAAGCCATGTAACAACACTGGCTGAAGAAATCACAACTGTGATCATTTTTTACCACTTGTAAGTGGTGACTTTAACTATTCATTCCACGTTATGCTCTCAGCTAACTTGAGGAAATTAAGTATAGTCCATTGCACCTGTTTACTCTTGCACATGGCGTCAAAGTATATGTCCAGGTGGATCCTCAGGTCTCCTATATAACAAATAAATTTAGAATAAGATATTCCACAGCAATAATAGTACATAGAGGCATCCTTAAATATGCTTCTCAGTTAAATAGTAGAATAGAGTTGATCCTCCACATTCTTGGGTTTAAGATTGGAGACACATGTGAATTTGGAAAATCTGCAAATATCTCCGGGGCGACAAAGGGCCAGTGAGGGGTGGTGGTGGGGCACCATCTTCAGCACTGTGGTCCTCAGAGGACTCATCCATCCTGCCTCTTCACAAGCTCTCCTTGTCTGTCTCTCCCAACCATGGTATATGGGGAAGAGCCAGGCACAGCAGAAGGAAGGACTCCAGCCATGGGGGGAAGGGGAAGCAGAGTGTGACAGAAGAAAAGCAGCAAGGGGAAGTGAATGGGCAGAATCAGAGGGAGGAGGAAGGGGAGAGTCTCTGTTCCCCATGTGGCCTCCATGGCATGCCCATCCTGGCAAGCCTCCACAATGTCCTCCTTTTGTAGATAACTGAAAGCCTGGATGTTCTAGCAAGTTTTCAAGAATAATTAGTCCCTAGGCCCAGTCCCTAGGACACCAGATAGTAATGTGTTTGGTACTTTAGCCACTTCCCTGGCCCTATGATACGCTGTTTGCACTATACCTCGCCAGTCCTTTTTATAGTTAATTAGGTCCATTTTAGCACTCCTAGCCATTCCTATTTTGAACCTCATCTGATGGAGCCTTGATGTATTTGGTGTTGTATTTTATTTTACTTTTAGCGTGTTTTTATCAGGATTTTTGTATTTTATTATGTTTTTATTTCATTTTTATTTTATGTTTTTATTTTTTGCTATTTTGATTATTAAGTTATTGTTATGTTGTTCTATATTGTCTAATGTGTCTTGTCCTGATGTAAACTGTTTTAAGGCTTTTTGGCATTGAATGTTTACCATATTATTTGGAAACCGCCCTGAGTCCCTTCAGGGAAATAAGGTAGTCTATATATATTTTTTTAAAAAAAATTAAATCCTTTCCTCAATCCCCTCCTGGTGGAGGTTGGTTACATGTGGAACTGCTGGCGACAGTGCATTCCTACCACTGTACCCAGCAGTTCTACATGTAACTGCTAACACATGAATTCCAAAAGTTACGTTGTCCAGCTTATGATCTTCTAACTAGTGAACAGAATGCCACCTTGAATTATCAATAATTTATTATCAGTAACTTTTCACCATGTCTCTTTAATAACAAAACAAATACAAAGAATGGTAGTCACCAGGCAGATGAGATTTTGGAATATTTTTTCTCTCCAGGAAATGCATGCAATAGTAAGCAGAAACTGCCGCAGCAGATTACATGATGCCCAGATTGCCAACTTTTTGCAAAAAAGTAAGAACAATGGAAACAAACAACAATGTCCAATGTCATGGTTTTTTATTCTATCTATATGCATTGCATTATCTGAAATCTTCCACCACTGTGTATATCGTTTTAAAAATACTCAAAAGCTCCACATCAAACAATCCTTACCTGGTCAGCCCCAATGACATCAACATCCATATCTTCAGCTGGGACCTCTACAGAATTATCTTCTTTGATCAAAGCCTGAGTACTATAAGGAGAAGAGATATATGATGGCTTAGAAAATGAATTGTAATGATGTAAGATGTTTTAACAAGTCATTTAGAGAAATCCACTTGTGAAATTAAAGACATTTTGGGTGGATAATGGACACATTCACAAGGATGAGGCAACATTCTTTCCACCCAGAAGGTCTCAAGTGTCAATTCTAGCATTTTTAACGAGCAAGCAGCAAAGCTGTTCGATAATGAGAACACAATTGGAAAACTTCCACTGATTTAGTGGGTCTAGTTAAGTTAAAATTTCCAAATCAATCCAGGCTATTGTGACTTCCAAATCCTTGCCAGATATTTAGGACTTGTAGGGAGGTTGTCTGCACTGGGAGTTATAATATTTATTTCTTTTTATCCTGCTTTTCTCCCATGGGTGGAATTCAAAGTGTCATGCACAGCTAAAACAGCAAAAATAAGCATAACATAAAAAATTCAACAAAAACATCATAAACCAAATGAAAAGAGAACACACAATGCATACCCTTTTTAAAACAAATTAATAAATTAAGATTTAAATCCTAAAAAAGTTCTAAACCTCAGGCCACTGAGGTTTGTCCATAAAAACAACTGTATTAAGCTCAGAGAAACTCAATTTTCCTTTAGACTGTATAAAAACATTGCCACGTCTAAAATAGCTTCTAGAAATGTGCAATTGCCAGAGATGTCTACCCACTGCTTATTCGGGCTCGTCAGGGAAGGCCTGGGCCCACAAAATAGTTTTAATTTGCAAACAAAAGGTCATTAGGGAGGCCCAAGTCTGAAATTCTACAAAAACAAGGGATAACAAGGGATATTTATTTGGAAATATCTATACTAATGAGTTCTGTTGTAACAACTACAACTTTGATTAAAGCATTCTTGGAACTACAGCTTGATGAAAATGACAACATTTCACAGATAGAGGTATTTAGTCTACTTGACCACATTATGTGATCCCCTACATGCGAAACCAAAGGTCTGACATAGCATTAATTCATGTACAGAAACAACATTTAGAGAAAAAAATAATGAATTGGTCCACTGTTGCTCATCTGCATTATAAGCTGAGGTGGTGCTACGTTTTCAATTTGGAAATATTTTACATCCACCGTTTTCATATGTCCCACAAACCACAGAGAAGGTACATTTCCAGTTGTAAAGATGATCCAAGCCTCCTCCTCACCTGTGTCTTCTACTCAGACTTGCCGAACCAAGTGATGGTCCATTTTCTAGGTGACCACTTTCAAGAGATGTTAACCTCTTTCTTCCCCCAGAAGGGGTCCGAGAAGGACAGTGGGAATCGGAGGGTATTTTATTTACTTTTTTGGGGTGACTGGGTTTGGCCCAGGATCCTAAAATGCAAAATGAGTACTTCAGTTTCGTTTAATGCATGTAATTTAGTGGAAAAGCACAGATACGTGGGACTAAAATGCTCATTTATAGCACATTTCCTGAAACAATTGACATTAAAAATAAAAGAAGTATTTCTTCACTTGTATAGGAAAAGGACTAGAACCCTTAGTGACACAGTGGGTTAAACCCTTGTGCTGGAAGGACTGCTGACCAACAGGTCAGGGGTTCGAATCTAGGGAGAGCAGGTTGAACTCCTTCTGTCAGCTCCAGCTCCCCATGCGGGGACATGAAAGAAGCCTCCCACAAGGATGGTAAAACATCTGGGCATCCCCTGGGCAACGTCCTTGCAGACAGCCAATTATCTCACACCAGAAGTGACTTGTACTTTCTCAAGTCACTCCTGACACGGAAAAAAAAATAGGGAAAGAGCTGATTTATTCATTCTAACTGCTGCTGCTTGCAGCACATTGAAGATTACTTTTGAGGCCCTGAGCTTCAGGAGAAAAAAAAACATGACAATCATTTTTTTAAAAAACAGAGTCAGAAAAGACCACAGAATTAAGGAGAAGATTAGAGAAGGAATACAAAACTATTTAAAAGAGAACTTAAAGGAGGAGATATCAAAAAGAATTGTTTGGAATGCAAGGCAAGTGATAGTAAGAGGTTTATTAATTCAGAAAAAGTCTGGCTATTTTCTGAATAGCCAGATTTGGCCACTGTGGTCCATGCCTTAGTTACATCTCACATGGATTACTGCAAAGTTATGGAAGTCAAAGAATTGGCCCAATACCTAAGCTCCGGCACTCTACAAACCTGACATTTTAATGCCCAAGGACATTACTCTCCTATCCCAGCTCTATCTGGGAATTTTGCACCAACTCAGAGCCCTCTGAACTCAGCAGTTTATTGCTCTCCATGGTACTGTTTTTATGATGTTATGTTTTATTGTGATATGTTTCTATTTGGTATTGTTTTCATTTTCTTTTATTCTGTTATGTTTTTAACTCTGTGCTTTCTGGGCTTGTCCATTTTAAGCCACCCCAAGTCCCTTTTGGGGAGATGAAAGCGGGATATAAAAATAAAATTATTATTACTATTACTATTTTTTGTGGTGGTGGTTCACAGGTGGGGGGTAGGAGGGGAAAGATTGGATAGAATATTGTAATGTATCAGTTTGGTGGAACAACATACCTGTATTAGATGTATTTGACTATCTCTAGATCAGGCATGGGCAAACGTTTTTGCCTTGGGGCCGCATTGCTGTAGGGAAGGGGCCGTTTAGACACTGGGTGGGCCCATGAGGGGTAGGGCCTGGGAAAGGGCAGGGCGTGGCCTGGGTCTCCCTCATGTTGTCCTCCTAGCATAAGAATGGAGCTGCTTGCCCAATCCTTATGCTGGGAGGAAGGTGGGACAAGTGGTGCTTCCCCCAACTTTTTGGAATTAGGACATGGCAGGCCACCGTGCCCTTATGCCAAGAGGGTAAGGAAAAGGGGGAAGACCCAAGGAGCTGCATCTGCCCCCCGGGTCTTAGTTTGGCCATGTCTGCTCTAGATGTTTCTCCTTTTTATATTTAATCCCATTAACTTCGCTCAATAAAATTATTAATTTTAAAGCCCTCTAATTGTGTTTGTAGGTTTGGACATCCTGGCAGTGTAAGCAACCCATTTACTTTTTTTAAAAATCTGGGTTTTTAAAAAAAGTCAGACCGATATTAGGGGAAATTGTATCTACATGTGCTAAATACAAAGTAACATTTCCAAAGGAGAACACAATCTTAATGTTTAAAAAATCCCCTGAGTCCCAAACTGGAAAAAAGATGGGACATTAAGGATGGGAGAGGGGAAGAAAGAAGAAGATAGAGGAGGCATAGTCGTCGTCCTCCCACTTGCACAACCTTTTTTTTGGCACTAACACTTGTGCAACCAGCTGCAAAACTGACAAGACTGGAACTCATCCCATGACTGTGTGTCCATGAATGGCAAAACAGCACTACTGAATGCTAGCCATGGACATTCACGACTGAAGTACAGATGAATAGCAGAATCAGCTAAGAACAAGTATAACATCTCTGTAGCCTTTCCTTAAAGGGATAATAAGTAAAACTCAAACTTTACTGATTACCACTTTGGGAATGAATGCCATATAAGCCATGATGGAATAAAGTTGGAATAAATATTTATTATAATAAATATGTTTTAGTTCTTAGGGTTTTTTTCTACCAAAACAATAAATGTGTGGAGGCATATACCTTCAACCTGCGCTTTCCTCCATCTAAAGTTGGGGATTGAGAATCTAAGGAAAAGATTAGAGTCATTTTTTGTAAAAAGTTGTTCTGTTTTAACAGAGAAGTTTGTCAATGTTATATTGATTTTATGCTGTAAACCGCTCTGGGCTCCAGAGAGAGCGGTCTACCAAATCGAATTTATAAATATAAATATAAATGTTGATAACTAGGGGCCAAGTCTATTCTTGAGGGTGATGCTATCATGAGTGTCATCACACAACATACAGAGATGGCACTTCCAGAAATGGCAATACTGTACCTTCAGAAATTTTTCTTTTCAAAGCAGGTGCTTTTGTTATGTTAGCAGGTGGCCATTCATTTAAACTGCTGACCCCAGAATTTTCTTCCTCTTCATTGGCCAGCAAAGAAGTTCTGTACCAGCCCAGTGAGTACCAGGAATCGCCTTTACAAAGTGCCGGCTCAGGTATATATCTCTGCAAATAACTATATCTAGATAGAAACAGATATACAAATATACACATAATATGGCAGTGTAGGCTCACATAATCCAGTTCAAATCAGATAATGTGGATTATCTATGGATAATGTGGATCCAGCCTCAAGCAGAGAAATTATAGTATAGCTGTATTGTTGCAGCAGTTTTCAAAATACTCCCTTCTTACACTTCTCAATACCACAACACACTGTGTAAAATATACATTTTGCATCTTGTGTATTCTGAATCTATTTTATATATGCACTCTAAAAGTTGTAAGTTATATAGTAGCTTCACTATTCACAGTTCCCTTTCCATTCTCATATTTTATACATAATATTTAACTTTCCTACCACAAAGATTTCTGTGACACTCCAGCTAGCACTCTTTTCCCACAAGCAATGTTCATCCACATCAAACTTACACAAGTCTTTTGTCAGGCTTTAGAAGCTTATTGGAGAATTCACTGAGTATGACCAAGAAGTTCAGGTTGGGAGGCAGGGATTTCTCTTCTGTTGTTGCTGCCCCTTGGAAAGCAAATTCAATACCTTCCCTTTTGGCAGAAGTCAAGAATAAAAAGAGAGTACACATGTTTTATTACAAGGATGCCACAGAAACAGAAGGCCAAAAGAAGATACAGACTTAAGCACATACTTGTGTATCATGGCTACTGACTCTCGACTTTTCACCTGGTCCCAGCCAAAGGTCAAAGAAAACCGCCGCGCAAGTTCTTTAATGTTGACGAAGGAAACAGAGAAGACATCCATGCTGGTAGTGCTGCTGGCACTGTCATCTTGACTTTCAACAAACTTCTGAAACAGCTGTAGACCACAAACATTGACATAAAACTTTCCAGGTGATATAAAAGCCCCAGGGAGGCCATACCTGACATACAACCAACACATCCCTTGGTCAGGATGCAGCGAAGCATTAATTTATCCCATAATCTGATTATATCTTTTAAGAATCCCACCAAGCTGAACAAGCACTCCAACAATGCAAATAGCAATCAGTGGGAGGGAAGAGCAGAATGTATACAAGACACAACTGATGCACAGATGACATATTTAAATTTCCAGATGCTATAAGTTTATTGAGTCAAAAGTACTAACTAATTTCACTGCAAAATATGATCTTTGTAACCTGCTCCAATTAATAGTATGAACATAGCTCTTTATACCAGTTGAAATTTCCAAACACTCTTCAAAGGCAGCCCCGTGTATACTTCATACAGTAATCCAGATGGGATATAACTAAGACGTGTCATTGGAGCCAGATCTGACTTCTCAAGAAATGGGTACAGGTGGTGCACAAGATTTAACTGAGCACAAGCACTTCTAACTATTGCTAAAATGGATTCAGATTTTAACGGAGGACCACACCAAAGTTGCAAACCTACTCTGCCTTTCAACCACCCAAAAGCACCTTCTGGGGGGCGGGTTTTAACAACTGGTGTCGTAGGACTCCTGCAGACCTTAATCCCCCCCCTAAGGGTCCGACTACCGACCTCAGCAAACCACCGGCCCAGGATTTGGAATCCTCATCAACACGGACAAAACGAAGCCTTATCAGGAAAGGGGATGAGAAGCAGGTGGAAGCGCCTCATCCCACAAACCAGCTTGGCCAAGGACTAAATGGTCCACCCCGACCGACCCTTCCTTTTCAGGGAGTGGGCAGGAGACCGGACACTTAGCTAGGCAGCTAGAGGACAATGTGCAGGGGCGGGTAATACGTGTGATCTCGGGAAGGGGCAATAGGGACGGTAGCCGTAGGCCTTATGAGAGAGGGCGGAGGAGCCGTAGAAAGGCTCGTCCTCCCTCTGATTTACGTGCTATCCCAAGGCACGCTGATGGGGAGCTCCCATTTACCTCTCCTCCAACTCTGATACTAGCCAACACCAGGTCCGTGCGCAACAAGTCTGGGACCATCAGGGACTTCCTCCTTGAAAGGAGGGCTGATTTGGCCTGTTTCACGGAAACATGGCTTCAAGAGGGAGACGAAGTCATCATGCACGAGCTTGCATCCCCTGGATTTGTGGCTAGTTATCAGATGAGGACAGAGAGGCGGGGGGGAGGGGTCGCCATTCTCAGCCGAGACACTTTTAATTCTAGGACGATTCCGACGGTGAACATCCCTGGTATAGAGTGTGCAGGGCTGGTGTGGGACCTAAGTAAGAGTGTAGCCTTCCTGCTGGTGTACCGTGCACCCAACGCACAAGCGGGGAGTCTACCTAAGCTGCTGGAGGTGGTTGCGGAGTGGGCATTGAGGTTCCCTAAGCTTATTGTCTTGGGGGACTTCAATGTCCACGCCGACACCACCTCCCCCTCGACAGCAGCCATGGACCTAGTGTCCACCATGGAGGCACTAGGACTCTCACTCTGTAAGACCGGTCCCACGCACCAGGCTGGGCATACCTTGGATTTGATCTTCACCGCCGGAATTTGTGTGACCCCAGCCTCTATTACGGAGGTTCCATGGTCGGATCACAGTGTCCTAGAAATCCGTCTGGAATTGGCTTCCCCTCCCGGTAAGGGTGCCGAACCTATTGTGGTTCGCCCGAAGAGACTTATGGAACCCACTAGGTTCCTGAATGCTCTAAGGGATTGGGAACTCCCCAGCGACTCAGTCGATGGGCAAGTGGAATACTGGAACACCAGTCTCTCCACAGCCCTGGATGAGATCGCCCCCAAGCGCGCTCTCATCCCCCGTGAGAATCGCTCACCTTGGTTTACCGAGGATTTGCGGGCGATGAAGCGGAGGAGGAGACAGCTAGAGGACGTGTGGAGGAGTCTCCGTGACGGAGCATCGAAATCAGCTTATAAACAGTTTAAAGAGGTTTATGAGCAAGCTATCAAGGAAGCGAAAAAAGTCTACTATTCTTCCTTGATAGAGTCAGCTAGTTCACGCCCAGCTCAACTTTTTAAGATAATTCGGTCCTTGACAACAATCCCGACTGTCCCAAACGATAGGGGTTTGGCTTCAACAGCTGAGGTTTTTCAGAACTACTTTGCTGACAAGATTTTGACCCTCCGCCAGGACATCCCTGCCACTCTTGATACAGTTAGCGAACTCGAGACTCCGCCGCCACTCGGCGGGCCCTCCTTCACCCGTTTCCAACTGCTGGACGCAGCAGCTGTCGATAAGTTACTCGCTGCAGCTAGACCAACTACTTGCTCCCTCGACCCGTGCCCCTCCTGGCTAGTTAGATCCTGCCGGGAGGGGTTACGAGACCCCCTGGGAGTGATCATAAATAGCTCCCTTGAGCAAGGAGTCTTCCCAGAGGGACTGAAAGAGGCTATGGTAAGACCGCTGCTGAAGAAGCCGAATTTAGACCCTTCGGCTCCCTCCAATTACAGGCCTGTTTCCAACTTGCCTTTTTTAGGCAAAGTAATTGAGAGGGCAGCAGCGGATCAGCTGCAGTGCTTCTTAGAAGACACAGCTGGACTTGATCCCTTCCAGTCCGGCTTCCGTATTGGGCATGGGATGGAGACCGTGCTTGTCGCCATTACAGACCAACTTCACCGCCAGCTGGACCAGGGTGGATCAGCCCTGCTTGTTTTGTTAGATCTAACAGCAGCGTTTGACACCGTAGATCATGCTCTGTTGACCCACCGTGTAGCCGTGTCCGGAGTCGGGGAGACTGACCTTAAATGGGTGGCCTCCTTCCTCCGGGACCGGGGACAACGTGTGGAGGGGGGAGGGGAGGTCTCCGGGAGACTCTCATTTAACTGTGGGGTCCCCCAGGGGGTCATCCTCTCTCCCTTATTATTCAACATTTACATGCGCCCCCTGGCCCAGCTGGCCCGCGACTTTGGTCTGGAGTGTTATCAGTACGCTGATGACATCCAGCTTCTGCTGAGAATGGACGGCAGGCCGGACTCCGTACCCGATTGTTTCCATCTCTGCCTTGAAGCCGTGACTGGTTGGCTGCGTGCCAGCCGGCCGAAGGTGAATCCGTCGAAGACGGAGATCTTGTGGCCTGGTCGCCCTGGGCTGGATGAGTGCCGGTTGCCTACCCTGGATGGCGAGCGATTTAGCCCGTCATCCGTTGTTAAGAACTTGGGTGTTAAGTTGGACCCCTTGCTGACCATGGAGACCCAGGTCTCCATGGTCAGCAAGACGGCATTCTTCCACCTAAAACAGGCTAGGCGACTGGCGCCCTACCTGTCCAGGGCTGACCTGGCTACGGTGATCCAAGCGACGGTCATCTCGAGGCTGGACTACTGTAACGCCCTCTACGTGGGCCTTCCCCTGTCGACAATCCAGAAGCTCAAGCTAGTGCAGAATGCCGCTGCTCGCTTGCTGGCAGGAACGCCAGTAAGGGAGCACATCACGCCCATCCTTCGGCAACTGCACTGGCTTCCTGTTGAGCACCGAATTGCCTTCAAGGTGTTGGTTTTAACCTTTAAGGCCTTGCACGGTTTAGGGCCTGCGAACCTGAGGGACCGCCTTGCCCCGTATAGTCCCCCGAGATCGCTACGTTCAGAGGAACAGAACTTGTTACTGGTACCATCTATCCGCTCCTGCCATCTGTCTACAACCAGGCAGAGAGCCTTCTCGGTGGTGGCTCTGGTGTTATGGAACTCCCAGATGACACCCAAGCCATCCCAGAACTCATCCCCTTCCGGAGGGCCGTTAAGACTGCATTGTTCCGACAAGCCTTCGACTAAGTGCATGGGTGGTGGTGACCATTCATCACAGTTGCCAAATTCTACCTATGCCTGGGTCCGAGGAAATGTCTGTACTTCTTCCCAATACCTCGCGATGTGACTTGTAAATTTTAATGTTTTAATTGTTTTATTGTAAGGCTACATGGCCACCACATGTTGCCTATTTTATATGTTGTGACCCGCCCCGAGCCTGCAGGGAGGAGCGGAATATAAGACCAAATAATAAATAAATAAATAAATAATATTTTATCTGGATTAAGTTTCAATTTGTTGTATGTTTTGGGCTTAGTCCCACTTGTAAGCCGTCCCGAGTCCCTTCTGGAAGATGGTGGCAGGGTATAAAAATAAAGTTGTTGGAATAATAATAATAATAATAATAACAACAACTTTATTTTTATACCCCACTTCCATCTCCCTGAAGGGACTTGGGGCAGCTTATATGGGGACAAGCCCGGGCAAACATATATTAAAACATGACGCAATAAAATAAAAAATAAAATAATAGAATTGGAAGAGACCTCATGGGTCATCCAGTCCAACCTCCTGCCAAGAAGCAGGCAAAATAAACATCATAATAGCATTACACAACATCATAAAACAATCCATAGCCTGAACAGTAATAAATACTGAACTCAGAGAACTAAGAGCTTGTGCAACAGTTTCGGGACGGGCTAGTGGAGAACTGCAAAAGCCGATAATAGGGCTGGAAGGGTAATGCCAGTTCTATAGGGCAGGGGGCAATGATAAAGTGCAGGAGCTGATAGTAAATTACAGGTAGGGGGCCAACTATCTGGTGAACTGTTTAGTCATAGGTACAGTGTAACATCCACATTTTAAGTCCTTGTGAAAAGCGGACAGGGTGGGTGCCCTCCTCCTCTTCCTTCTTCGTTTCCCCTCATCCTCTACCTATGACAGGCACTGGTTTAGGAACAAAACAGCTTCCTTGGCTTGTAGTGGAAAGGTGGAATAAAGGTGGCACACTGATGGCACCAAACCCTAAAACTCCAGACCATTCCTCCCAGCAGTTTCACATAGGGCCAGATATCACTTGTGACACAGACCCATGGTTGTCACGTCAGACACGAAGTCTATGAAGAGCCACTCGAGAGGGCAATCTCAGCATGGATATTGAAGCCCCCAAGTATTACAGACCAAGACGATCTCAGCACTAACCACGAGATCCTCCCAGTTAGCTCAGAAAGCGAGACTGTTGAGTGCCAGTGTTGCCAGTATAAAACGCATGAAAATATAAAAGCATGAAACTATAACAGCTCTTTCTTCTAGACCAGGAATGGGTAACTGGAATATTAGGGGGATGTGTTTGTCTCAAATGAAAGCCTTACTGCACTTATCCCTGCAAAAAAGGGGACGCTGTCATAACGTTTGGGAGACACTGAGTCATTTTAGGCCCAGCAAAGGTCCCCTTTCAACAACAGAAAGCAAAGCTAATTCCTGGGTTTTTTAAAAACAGACATCCCTAATCCTAACCTAAATTGATCGGGAAACCCCCAAATATGGTGGAAATGGCCCCTACGTTACATTTGAGGATTACAAGTGGGGGAAATGGCAAACTGGGAGGTCACAGTGTGGTGGGACTCCCTCAGAGGGGATGGATGGACTGTGGCTGTCCATATTAATAAACAAGTTTCAGTAAGGCTTTCATATTTTGATTATTGTTCTGGAATACTTCCTAAAAATTTCAATGTTGTGGAGTCTCAAAATAGGCTCAGCCTCGTAATTCATTTTAATGACAGGTTGAGTATCCCTTACCCAAAGTTATTGCACTTTGGATTTTTTTTCTTCAGATTTTGAAATACCTGCACATGCGCGCATATATATGCATAATGAGATATAAAATTCATTTATGATTCATATAAACCTTATACATAAAGTAGCTTTGTACAAGATTTGTAATAATACTGTTTATGAAAGGAATCTTGTCCACAATGAATCATCAGAATGCTGAGATAGTAACATCTTTGCTTTCAGATGGTTCAATGCACATGAGATTTCTGAGCATTTCAGAATTCAAATAAGTGAGTTCAACCTGTACTTTCATTTATTTAATTTACCTACATGAGTACACTGCTACTAATTAGACTCCTGTTGGCACTGTACCTTGCTAAGCTAGGCATTCAAGGATTTAAGGGGAAGGCAAACTCTATTTTTCTGCACAGAGTGATTAGATGGTTTATTCACATGCTTTCATTTGCAAATTTTCAAGGTCAAGCTGTAGACAAACTGGGCTGGTTGCCTATGTTATATGTAAACACAGGCTCCTGACTGTATGAGCAAAGTGCAGTACAGAAAATGCAACTAAGCCTTCTTGGTATCACATTTCATGGGATATGTCATGTTCTTCCTAAGCTCCAAACCAGCATGAGTAAAATTAAAAGAGACCCTCACATCTGCGATCCCAAAGGACGTGTTATAAAGCTGCAAGAGTGACCTGGAAGCTTCCAACACATAGCTTGGAACAAGCTAGCCAGGGAAACTGTCTCATTGTGGAAAGTAAACACCATAATTATAGGCAAGTCTTCAATGTATGCTTAGTGATTGATTTGATGTCTGTGAAATTCGATTCATGTCATACCGTAATCTTACTGCTGAGCCAAAACTGCTTCGGGAGGTGTGCCTGGAGCACTTCTTTGAGGAACATCATTTATAATGGCCAGGGCTCAATGTTATGCAATCCCGGGATTTACAGTTTGGTGAGGCATCTGCAGTCTTTGGCAAAGAAGGCTCAGCCCTTGTCAAACTACAACCCCCAGGATGCCATAGTATTCAACCAAGGCAATTAAAGTGGATTCATTCTACAGCATAGATGCACCTCAAGGTTTTCTTTTCCATTTCTGGAAGCGTTGGTGTTCTAACACAATTGTTTATAATGACAAAATTCTAAACAGACATTTTTGGTCAAATTACGAAGAGTGCACTTTTTGCCACTGCATTACATTTGGCAGCAATTTCTTTTTTTCATTTCAGGGTTTTGAACATTTGGGTGCACATTGAATCCAGTGGTGCATTAGACTCAAGTAAATATGGGTAGTCATGGAGAGTAGGAGCGCCTTACTTATTTTGTACAGGACGTTCACATTTGCAGTGTGAAGTGGTATTGCCCAGAGATACAAGAAAGCCAAAGACAGGTAAAGAAGTGGATGTTTCAAACATAATGCTTACAAGCAGAATCGACATTGTTGGGCAAGTTGGCAGTTGAAGTTTTTATTCATTTATTATTAGTTAATAATTAATTAAGGTATTTAGATTTCTCTCAATGTTAAAAGATCATGGGGCAGGGCACAGCATGGGCAAAAGAACAACTGAAACAATATAAAAGCAATGCAGACAGTCCTTCATATCCGCCGGGGTTAGGGGTGCAGAACCCCTATGAAAGTGGAGAAACCACAATTAAAAAAATTATTATTTAACCCAAAAGAACACTTTCCTAGGAATCTCTACATCCTTCAACTCAACCCTATGGTCAACTCCCAGTAGACGATGGCCATAGAGTCACACTGGAAGACCTAGAAATTCCTAAAGAGATCATATTAAGCAAATCTGTGAAAAATCAAATATGTAAAAAGTAAAAAGCTGCAAATTAGGATAATTGATTGTATATAAGAACATAAGAACATAAGAAGAGCCATGCTGAATCGGACCTCAGCCCATCTAGTCCAGCATTCTGTATCACACAGTGGCCCACCAGTTGTACACGGGGATCTCGAGCAGAAGGGAGGGCAAAACCCTGACCTGCTCCCGACCCCCCACAACCAGTACCCAGGGAAATCCTGCCTACCTCAACCAGGTGGCACTTGAATGTCCTTTTCAGTAACTACCGATACACTTGGTATCCATGAATCTGTCTAATCCTGCCTTGAAGTTGTTCAGACTGACAGCTGTCACAACCTGTTCTGGAAGTGAGTTCCATAACCCAATGACCCTCTGGGTGAAGAAATGTTTCCCTTTATTAGTCCTAATTTTTCTACCTTGGAGCTTCAGGGAGTGCCCTCTAGTCCTAGTGTTTTGTGACAAAGAAAATATTTTTTCTTTATTCACCTTTTCTATCCCCCATGCATGATTTTATACACTTCGATCAAGTCACCTCTTAAACGCCGTCTTTCAAGGCTGAAAAGACCAAGGCGTTGCAACCTGGTTTCATAAGGGAGCCGCCATCCCTTGGATCATTCTTGTTGCCCTTTTCTGTACCTTTTCCAGTTCCGTTATATCCTTCTTAAGGTGCGGAGACCAGAATTGTACACAGTACTCCAAATGTGGCCTTACCATAGATTTGTAGAGAGGTAATACAACATTTGCTGACCTATTTTCAATTCCCTTTCTGATCATGCCAAGCATAGAATTTGCTTTTTTCACTGCTGCTGCGCACTGGGTTGACATCTTCATTGAGCTGTCCACCAAGACCCCAAGATCCCTTTCCTGGTTTGTCTTGGAAAGCTTTGACCCCATCAATTTGTAGGTGTAGTTGGGGTTCTTTGCCCCGATGTGCATGACTTTACACTTGTTTAGGTTAAAATGCATTTGCCACTTTGTTGCCCATTCACTCAATTTCGAGAGATCTTTCTGGAGCTCTTTACAATCAGTTTCATTTTTAACTACCCTGAACAATTTAGTGTCGTCTGCAAACTTTGCTACCTCAGAATTCACTCCTACATCCAGATCATTAATGAATAAATTAAAAAGTAACGGACCCAAAACTAAACCTTGGGGTACGCCACTTCTCACCTCTTTCCACCCAGAGAAATGTCCGTTTATTACCACCCTTTGTTTCCTACAGTTTAGCCAGGTTCCAATCCAGGACAAGACCTGTCCTCTGATTCCATGGCTGAAGAGCTTATTTAGGAGCCTTTGGTGAGGGACTTTGTCAAAAGCCTTTTGAAAGTCAAGGTAAACAATATAAATTGGGTCCCCTTTATCTATGTGTTTATTTACACCCTCAAAGAATTCTAACAAGTTAGTAAGACATGATTTGCCTTTGCAGAAACCATGTTGATTTTCTTTCAGCAATGCCTGTTCTTCTATGTGCCTAGTAATATTTTCTTTAATAATGGTTTCCATCACTTTGCCTGGAACTGAGGTTAAACTGACTGGTCTATAATTTCCTCGATCACCTCTGGATCCTTTCTTGAAGATCGGTGTTACATTTGCCTCCCTCCAGTCCTCGGGTACAGTGCCTGATCTTAGAGAAAGGTTATATATCTTAGCTAGAAGTTCAGCAATGAATTTTATGAATTTTAAAATGACTGAAGTCAATTAAAATGGTGGTGCTTAGCAATCATAATTACCTATGCTAATGTTTGCCTCCTGGAGTTAAGATATTAAAATAATTCAAATGTATGGTGTAATATAAAGACGTAGAGTCAGAGCTGCCCAAAATAGACCATGGATTGTATGCTTCCCCAGGAAGAGGAGAGAGTTTTGACCACCTGGACTGACTTCATGCACCCAGTGAAGTGAAGGACCCTCTGGGACCACATGGTAGACAAGTAACTAGACTGGAAAATATGATCTGTCTTCACCTGAAGGGAATGTAATTATAGCAGATGCAGCAGAAACCTTCACCAGCTTAAGCTCAGCCAGTTGATGCTCTTCTGTTTGCAGAACAATGGATCTAGATTTCCTCAATCTTTTTATATCATGTTTTCTATCAATACCTTTAAAAGGATTATCAAAAGACTAAAATGCAGTAATATTCTCACCTGTTTCAAGCAAAGTATCACAGTTTTTGCACTCCGAATTTTGTCATTGTGTCTTGACCGGCTCAAGGTTTCTTTAATTATATCTCCAAAGTCATTATATGTCTGTTGAAAGGCAAGAGGGGGAAACTCATTTTATATCAATCAATAGCAGTATGAAGGGAATTCAAAAAGCAAGTGCTTCTAAAAGACATATAATATTATCTTTACAACTTACAGAGAAGGGCGTTTTTATAACAGACTCCCATAAAGTAAAGGTTTTCCCCTTGACATTAAGTCCAGTCATGTCCGACTCTGGAGGGTGGTGCTCATCTCCATTTCTATTTAAAATGATATGCTAATTGTTTAAATTGATATGTCATGTTTATTACTATATGTGTAATGCGGCATTGTATACTATAGTCTGTAAGCTGCCCTGAGACCCCCATTGGGATGAAAAGGGCGGGGTATAAATGTAGTATAATAATAATAATTATTATTATTATTTCTAAGCCGAAAAGCCATCGTTGTCTGTAGATATCTCCAAGGTCATGACTGCATGGAGCGCTGTTACCTTCCCGCTGAAGCAGTATCTATTGATCTAGATACTATTTGCATGTTTTCGAACTGCTAGGTTGGCAGAAGCTGGGGCTAACTGCGGGAGCTCACACTGCTCCCCTGATTCAAACCACCAACCTTTTGGTCAGCAAGTTCAGCAGCTCAGCATTTTAACCTGCTCTGCCACCATTGGCTCTCTCTCTCTCTATATGAAGCAAATCCAAAAAAATGCCATGGGAATTACTTTCAAGTAAATATTTGCAGCATTGCAATGTTGGGTTCTTTGAAATATGACATAATTACATTCATGCCTAACACATTCAACCAGTTTTACTCCCTTTTATCCATAAAATATACAGCATTTCCAAGCAAGAGTGCTTAGGATCATAACAGCAACCAAAAGGGGAAAAAAACAAACTTCCAGGCCTATCTTGCCTAGCTACAGAAAGATTAGAAGACTACTCATGCGATTTGGGGGGACAAGAAAGAAAACAAGGAATCTACTCTTTGCACAAACATACAACAGGAAAAAAAATCTAGTTTGTTTTAAAGGATGCTCCGCACAGCCTTCCAAGACACAGGCCAGAAAACAAAACAAAACAAAACAAAGAACTATCAGAGTGATTTTGATGCCCATGGGCAGGACAAATATTCTCTCGATTCCATATACAGAAAACAGCTGGACCAGCAATTGAATCCTATTTTGACATTGGCATGCACCAGGTATAGTAAACATAGCATCCTCCATCATAAATTGTGGCAACACGCTCAAGAACAAGTTGTGCGGCATACCCAGCATTGCCTTGCAACAAAGGAGAACAGCTGGGGACTTGCCGTAAGACAGTTCTTATTGCTTTAGTGTTAACAATGCTATTGTACAAAAATCAACTATCCTATAAAAAGGTGGCATATAGACTGTGCCCTTCACATCTCATGACACATACATCACACTGGCTTGAATAACTTCATCTTTATGAGATTGGGGAAAATAAAAAGTCTACACACTTCAACTTTACGGGTTTGGAAGACATCATCCAGAGAATTAGCCAATTACCTTCATATAATGCTTATAGATTTCAGTAGCTGAGGTCATCTCAACAACATTAGAAATTATTAACTTGCAGTAACCAGCAAGGAGGCATCGCTTCTGGTGCAAGGCATCCAGTTTCTGGCTTTCTTTTTTCCGGTCCTCCTCTTCTGTCAAATCTATGGCAAGAAATGTGAACACCTAAATATCTGGCCAGAGCTCTAAACCACAGCTGCCACATCACCTTTTTGTATTTCTTTGCCCTTGCAACATTTAAGAGCGGTTTTGTCTTCAGGCACCATGTCAGTACGAACTACTTATCAACTTTACACGGATTTTCACCATGAAAAACAAGAGATACGAGGCCAGCAAAGAGGCACCGATGAGTAAAGGCCTTTGAAAATTCTCATAAGGCCGAGACTAAAAGTTTATCAAATTGATGTATTTAAAAAAATTTGTCTTCCAACATGCTACCTTTTCCATACTGAATACTAGGAATATTACTTGTGAGGGGAAGAATTCCTGTTATAAACCCCACAGCACAAGATACTTTTCTTGAGTATGTTCTCCATCTTCGGTATTAAAATTTTCACTACATTTTAACCACATGCCTGGTTGTACCACAATTAAGTGCATCCTTTCCCTTAGGAAACAACAAATAGCAGGATGGTTAAACAGTACATTTGACGATTATAGTTTTAGTTTTAATTACCGTGTTTCCCCGAAAATAAGACACCCCCGATTGTAAGCCGTATCGGGGGTGTCAGAGGGGTCGGCTTATATAAGCCGTACCCCGAAAGTAAGCCGTACCTCGGGCAGCAGCGGGCCTCGGGCGGCAGCGGGCCTCAGGCGGTAGCGGGCCTCGGGCGGCAGCGGGCGGCAGCGGGCGGCAGCGGGCGGCAGCGGGCGGCAGCGGCGTCTTCCATCCCCTTCTTCCTCTTCCTCTTCTTCCTCCCAGCGGTGCCTTCTCCCTCTCGCCGGTTCCGCCCCTGAAGGGAGGAGGGGCGGAGCCGCCGCCGAGAGGGAAGAAAGCGCCGCCGGAAGTCCCGCCCGCACGGCGGCTCAGGCGTCTTTCCCCGCCGCCGCCCCGCCCGCCCGCGCTCCAAACGGGAACCGGGCGGCGGCGAAAAGCGCCTGAGTCGCCCTGGGGGCGGGACTTCCGCCGGCGCCTTCTCCCGCTCGCCAGTTCCCCCCTCCCTTCACTGAAGGGAGGAGGGGCGGAGCCGCTGCTGGGCGGCTGCCGGGATGCTTTGCCAGGGAGGGGGTGCCTCCGAGAGACCCCTCCTGGCAAAGCACCCAGGCAGCGGCTGAAGCGGGCGCCGCTGCAGCTGCTGCCTGGATGCTTTGCCAGGAAAGGGGTCTCTCGGAGGCACCCCCTCCCTGGCAAAGCACCCAGGCAGCGGCTGAAGCGGCGCCGGCTGCAGCTGCTGCCTGGATGCTTTGCCAGGAAAGGGGTCTCTCGGAGGCACCCTCCCTGGCAAAGCACCCAGGCAGCGGCTGAAGCGGGCGCCGCCTGCAGCTGCTGCCTGGATGCTTTGCCAGGAAAGGGTCTCTCGGAGGCACCCCTCCCTGGCAAAGCACCAGGCAGCGGCTGAAGCTGGCGCCGCTGCAGCTGCTGCCTGGATGCTTTGCCAGGGAAGGGGTCTCTCGGGCACCCCCTCCCTGGCAAAGCACCCAGGCAGCGGCTGAAGCGGCGCCGGCTGCAGCTGCTGCCTGGATGCTTTGCCAGGGAAAGGGGGTGCCTCCGAGAGACCCTTTCCCTGGCAAAGCATCCAGGCAGCAGCTGCAGCCGGCGCCCGCTTCAGCCGCTGCCTGGGTGCTTTGCCAGGGAGGGGGGTGCCTCCGAGAGACCCCTTTCGGGGAAACACGGTAGTTTGTTTCAAAAATGGGTACTAGACATTTTTTATTACTTATGCCATTGAGCTTTATTAATTCTGGTATTTTAAGGGGACTTCATACACTAAAAAGACTGCCTAAAATCTCTTAAATACATAAAATAAAATTAAAACACACTGCATGAGAACAATGGCCCCTACTTTCATAAATATCCCAAAAATGACATTTTTCCTATGTTGAAGTTGGTGTAAATGATTAGGCAAATCAGTTTAAGATTGGAGAGGTTGAAAGGCTGAATAGACTTAAAATGTCTTAAGTATTCAGATTTCACAGATAGAATGTCTTGAGAGAAAGACATTCTTCTTGAAAAACAGTTCCATGGCTCTCCATCAGCTCGTTGTTTTAGACTTTTACTTGAACGACCATATGTTTATATTATTTCACCACCAGAACTTTAGCAACACTATAGAAACAAAGTACCAGCGCCAAAGAGTTTTCACCCTCAGAATTTTAGTTTTGTAAGTACTTTAGAAACATTTAAAAGTATGATTTAATAGGCCTAGTTTATATCACTCCACTATTATGGCTGATTACTAAATGGGAACAACAAATATTGCTGGATCAGCACTTTTTTAACTTACATACAGGAAAAAATCACTAACCTTTGGTCTCTTCCTCCTCCTCGTTGAAAACGTGATCCTGAATAAATATTATCATTCTTGTCTGAAGAGTTGAACTGGGAAGATAGTCCAGTGACTCAACAGTTTCATCATCACTTGAATCTTGATGGCTTATAATCATAAGTAAATCACATAATATCGCAAAAGCCTGTAACAACAGATAGCTATATAAATGTGGGAATTACAGAAAAATGTACCACATGAGCAATATTTCCCACCTCTGCTGTACATATCCAGAACCCAATCCAGTCTTTGCCTTATCAGGATCCTCTTGGAGAAAGCTAAGATCATTCTAGATCATCAAATATATTCATGTATATGTTGACATCATGTATAAATCGGATGCAGGTTTTGGGGTCAAAATCATGTATTTTACTATGAGCCAAGGATAAATCAAAGGTAAAAGGTAAGGTATATAACCAAAAAAATCTTCTTCTATCCTTTTAAAAATGCGTAGAGTGAACATACTTAGGAAAAGCTAAAGAGAATGGCAGGATCCATTTATATGAAGGGTTACAATTGGGGGGAGGGAATAATAATAATCAGTTGGAATCAGTTTCCCCCCTGTCTGGGTCTAACCACTGCCTCGCAATAGTTCACATGCATTATTTTGTTGTAACTCTTGCAGCACACCTGTACTACTGTTAAACACTATATTGAGGTGGCAGTCGGAACTGAAGGTGAGAGAAATGCCTTGCTCAAGGCCACCTAATGAATACAAAGCTCTTTGTTTACTATAGTGGAGCAACAGTGGGATGCCATGCTGTAAGAATTCCAGGTTGAGCGGTCCCACTGGGGCCCCTTCCACACAGCTGAATAAAATCCCACATTATCTGATTTGAACTGGAATATATTGCAGTGTGGACCCAGATAACCCAGTTCATAGCAGGTATTGTGGAACTTTCTGCCTTGATATTCTGGGTTATATGACTAGGATGCTTACCTTTTCACGTAACTCTCTGTTGTCATGGCTGAGGTAGCATGTGCAAATGTGGCAGAGATGCCTCAAACGTGTTCTCAAATCTGAGACATTTTCCTTATGGGGGGAAAAAACCAAATTTTAACCCTTCTTTGAATCATTATTCATTTTAAACGAACATTAATAAAATTACTGGTTCTCAAAAGTGAGATACAAGGTTCCATAGGGACAATTTCAACCCTATCTACAAATTTTCTAGGTGTGTGTTGATTACTAGTCCGTGAAGTTGCCTAAGTGACAAATAAAGCATATGTCAGACTGCTTATCTGCCTTTTATCTCTGGGAAGAACCAAGAGTTCTCAGCCAATATATGCAAACATTCACATTTTGTGAAAGTTAACAGATCTGGAATATACGAAATGACTACGGAACGGCTTGGACTATGGATGGTGAGATTTTAATATGGAATGGAATGTTTTAAATGTTTAATATGTTTTTAATTTTAATCTAATCTAATTTTTTTGGGAAGTGTATGTGTTTTAAGGCATTGAATAATTGCCTCTATGTAAGCCGTCTTGAGTTCCCTTCGAGGTAGAGAAAGACGGGGTATAAATAATAATAACAACAACAACTTTATTTTTATAGTCCACCTCCATCTCCCCGAAGGGACTCGGGGTGGCTTACATGGGGCCAAGCCCATAAACATACAGTTAAAAACATAGCATATAAAATATAAAAACAGCAGAAAAACAACATTATAACAATATTAAGACAAGCATCATTAGCAACAACCAGAAATACTTCAAGTCTCATGGGGGGCTGGTATACAAACAAGTTAGAAAATAGCTGGTCAATAAGGTGCATAGATCATAGTATTATATTATTATTATTTAAAATTTTTATATACCGATCTTCTCTACCTCCACAGAGGGACTCAGGCAAGGATTCAATGCCAAATTACACTTTAAAACATCATAAAAACAATAAAAGATTAAAATACATTACAATACATAATATATAACAACGTACGGATAGAGCAGTTATAACAGGGTCATTATCGCTTGAAAAGTGCAGTAAGAGGCAGTGAACAGAAGATTACTCTACCATCTCCTGAAAATACCATCTAAAATTGTCATTCCATCAGGCAGGTGCACAGGTAACATTTGCAGACAGAACTGCAAATTAAGGGGGGAAATAAAATGTTCTTCCCACAAGCTGATTTTCCTCTTCCCCAGCACTACCCCAACTCATACATTATTGTTACAAGAAAACGAGGACTGGGAGAACTTAAATATTTCTCACTCTTTAGTTGGCATTTCTAACATTATAAAGAGTGGGATCAGAACCAATGCAGATTTTAAATAACAAAAAAGCAAAGCATTTTAATACTGAATTTGTTTCTGATAAGGATACCACTGTTGCCACATGGTATATCTTCATATTATAATAATTAGCTTTAAAAATAGTGGTAAATATTATTCATATCCATTCATCTGGAAGATTTTCACTCTGCCTTGCTAACAATACATCATCTGGATGGGGATAGATAACACAGGTCCTATTCCACCCATTTTTGTTCTGCGACAAACTTCATACATTTACCAGGGTTTTCTTAGGCAAGAAAAACTCAAGAGTTGCTTTTGCCAATTCCTTCCTCTGAAATATAACCTACAGGACCTGGTATTCCTTGGCAACACTTACAACCACATCCATTTCACAACATGTGAAGCACATGCATTTAAACTGTTCACATATAACTGAGGTGTTCTCCCAACTTTAGATAAATCAGAATGTCATGTCACATGCAAGATCTGCAAAAGCCCAAACAACATGCTTCTGAGGCAACATATAAAGTAGTAGATTACAGATTTTACACAAAGATTGTCCAAGATTGCCAAATAATAATTGATTCTCTGCTACATCACAACTGGCTGGCAACAAAGACCACACAGAAATTATAATTGCCCTTGAGCCTAACCTTGGAAGGTGTGTCCTCTACCACAACAGCTAGCTGCCAGAGTAGTGCAAAATAAGCACACTGTAATGCGGGCAAAACAACCTACAAAACAAAAGCAAGAAATTAATCACGTCGTCATAATCTATGAAATTTGGCATGGACATCTCCCCACAATAAAGGATCAATATATCCAACCACAATGATTCTTGGCACATGACGCTACCAATTGCGATAGTCAAGATAGATATTTCCTCCCATACTTTAGTAGTAGCTGCTGCTGGTGAACATAAGCAAGACAGTGCTACCGTCTGCCACATTCTGACTAAATTTTTCTCATAGGCATTAATGGGATACCATGACAACAAAATACTGAACTATACAGGTATTTTGTCTAACCTGTCATGGTTTATATTAGGCTATAACATATAAAATGTAACTTCTTTTGCTGAATTTATTTTAGTTGGCTGAAATTGCAACCAGCAAGACATAAAACAGAAAGGTATTGTTGGGGTGCTTTCTGACCAAGAAGAGCACTTAAATTAGAACCTAATCTGCATCATGCTCTCATTTAGAGAGCTAAATTTTCTGCACAGCAATATTACCATAGTTACCTGAAGAGGTAAAGAGCCACACTCCATTTCAAATACAAGCAGTTTAATCATCTTGTCATAGAGATTCCATTTGGAAAGATCATGGGCACTACAAGTCCAAAAAGAGATAAAGCGTGATCCTGTTAGACAGATGTGAACAAATAACTTCCAAAAAAAAAAAACTATCAAGGCAGCTTGTTCTCATTACTTAATTCACACATGCCCCCATATTCTCCAGAATAAATCTTTACAGTGAAATACAATATTTAAATGGACACTACATATTTTATGTAATTACTTCTTTCAGTAAAGCAAATGCAAAATTACAAAACTGACTAGAGCTTGGACATTTATTTTTTGGACCTCAACTCCCCAAATGCCAAATAAAGTAACTTTTATAAACTCTGATTTTTAACTAGGCTCTACTGCAATCTCCCAACCACGTGCCCTATAGATTTGCTGGCTGCGGATAATGGCAGTTGTAGTCTAAGAGGCAGGTGCTAGATTACGGCAGGCCACACTATTGAACAGCAAAGACTTGTCTTAGTACTAAAAAAATTAATAATCCTTGGCACAATTTCTACTTAAATTCTTGTACCAAAAATCTAGGCAAGATTTGTGAGTTAATTGCCTTTCTCGCTACTTCTACATATCATTGTTATTACTGATTGTATTGTTTTTAAACGGGGGTACTGTGAAATTATAATGTTATGTTGACTGTTTATTATTTATGTTTTGTTTTGCACTTGTATTTTGCATGTTACACCTTGAGTGTTCTGTGAGCCGTCCAAGTCCCTCTGGGAGATGGTAGCAGGATACATATAGAAGTTTATTGTTTATTTATTTATTCTTGGGCATTAAGAGAGGAAATCTCATCCCAACAGAATGATAATAAAATCTCAGGAGGGATTCAACTGTGGTGCTGTAACAATCCTTTGATCTCTAAAAGTATGTAACTACTAGAATTCCTGTTCATGCCAAATGCTTACCATTCTACGAATCTGAATCTGTTAGATACCCCAAGCTTAGAAAAAAGCAAACAAATGAAATAAGTCTCATCAGTAGGTGGAAGTTCTTGGCTACGCTAGCCTACAGCCCTAAACATACTTCAGAAGCTAATTCCTCCAAACAAAATTCTATCAGTAAGATAATGATAACAGAATTATGGTGCAAAAGGGGCACTCCAAAAAATATCAACCAAAACAGACCTTTTGCCTGGTCTGTTTGATCATTGGACTAGTTGGAAATCAGGAGTGACTCCTCAGCATAAATTGCATTATCCATTTTTAACAACACATCCTAGTTGTTAAAAAATTATATTCTTCCTTTTTCCCAGTATGGGATTCAAGACAATTTAAACAGACTAAAAACACACATAGTTAAAATTCATTCAAATCTCAAAGCTTTTCAAGACTCAAAACTACTTTTCCCCAGTTTTCCAAGTTGGGCCCCTTCCGGATTTATCAGACTACAAGTTCCATCATTCCCTAGCCAATATGTCTAAATGTAAACCTGTCAGGAAAAAAAGAGCCAATATACTAAAAGCCAAGATGTTTGCTCCAATATTTCAGTCATCTTAGGTAAAAGTAAAGGTTTTCCCCTGACATCAAGTCCAGTCATAGCCGACTCTAGGGGTTGGTGCTCATCTCCATTTCTAAGCCGAAAAGCTGGTGTAGTCCATAGATGCCTCCAAGGTCATGTGGCCGGCATGACTGCATGGAGTGCTGTTACCTTCCCGCTGGAGCGGTATCTATTGATCTACTCACATTTGCATGTTTTCGAACTGCTAGGTTGGCAGAAGTTGGGGCTTTTCACACTCTCTGGATTCGAACCTGCGACCTTTCGGTCAGCAAGTTCAGCAGCTCAGCACTTTAACCCACCACACCACTGCGGGCTCCTTAGTTTTATGGAATATATCTTTGTCTCGTGGAATATATTTGCAAGTGCTGTTTCATATCTGAATATCTGTGTTTTGCATTTTAACCAAGTATTTTTCCTTACTATTTTGGATTTTAAGTTAAACACAACATTATTCCAGTCATACTTGTTTGCACCAATCAAGAAATTAGAAATCAGCAACAGCCAGCAACTCACTTGTAAAAAGCAGCTACTCTTTGCAGAGTGGAGCTAATATGATGAATCTCTTCTTCTTCTGCACAAAGCCCTTCTCCCTAGATCGTACACAGGCAAAAGAGAAGAAGATACAGAACTGTGTTTAGCATCCAATTTATTCTCCCTGAAGAGCCTGGAAAGGTTACTTCTTTTAAAAAGTAAAGGTAAAAGTTTCCCCTGACACTAAGTCTAGTTATGTCTGACTCTGGAGGGTGGTGCTCATCTCCATTTTTAAGCTGAAGAGCCAGCATTATCCGTAGACACCTCTAAGGTCATGTGGCTGGCATGATTGCATGGAGCACTGTTGCCTTCCCGCCAAGGCGGCATCTATTGATCTACTCACACCTGCATGTTTTCAAACTGCTAGATTGGTAGAAGCTGGGGCTAACAATGGAAGCTCACCTCCAGGGGGCCCATGGTTACTTCTAGATTCAAACTGCCAACATTTTTACAGCAGTGGTCAGCAAGATCAGGAGCTCAGCGGTTTAACCCACTGCACCACCAGGGGGTCCATGGTTACTTCTTAGGGATTATAAATTCCAGAATTCCTGATAGCATGGCTTACAGTAAAGGAGCTTTCCACTTGAGGAACCATTGCATAGCAACCATGTAAAATCTTGTGGTAAAAAGTAAGCAAACCCTTATTTTATTACCAATGTATAGCTAATTTTAACTTTAATGTTGAGTTGTCACCAATTACATTTATTTGAATTAATGTAAGTTTATTGGTTGTTGTATTCTTATAGTTTATGTTTTTATGTAATTGATTATGTTGATGTTTCTGTTTTGGTTTTATTTATTGTATTATGTTGTTGGGCTTGGCCTCATGTAAGCCACCTGAGTCCCCATTCGGGAGATGGTGGCGGGGTACAAATAAAGTTTATTATTATTATATTATTATTCTGTTAATTATTGTTAAGTTGCTACTTTATGTTATTTGGTGTTGCTCATTATCAGGCAAACTTTTTGTATACTTCATATGTTCTATATTGCACTTTTATATCCATATAAGCCACCCTGGATCCCTTTTTGGAAGATGATGGCAGGATATAAATAAAGTTGTTGATATTAATATAGGTTAATTATGCATATGTAAAATACTTGGGATCAGAATTTTTTCTAATTTTGAACTCTGTAATACTTACTTATAAATAATGAGATATCTCGAAGATTGAATCATAGCCTAAACACAAAATCCATTGGTGTCTGATATACACCTTGTATGCATAGCCTGAAGGTAAGTGCAAACTTAATATTTTAAATAAATTATGTATGAAACAACAATCAGAAATTAAAAACATCAGTATGTGAGCCAACCAAGTGAAATATAGATTTGAATATTTTTGATTTCCAGACAAAAGATGTTCAACCTGTAATACAGTTGTCATTTCCGGTATCCTATTGGATCAATCTTGATCATTCTGACCCCAGTCCCAAACTATGTAACTTTGTGCATATACCTGAAGCAGTGCATCAGAGGAAATGAATGGCAACCCGCAAATGCTTGTGATAAAATTAATGTGTTTTAAGAACCATAATGTCTCTTTTATTCTCCTTTTCGTACTGTAACAGAATAGTGCACTATCTTTTAAAAAAAACTACCAAAATAAACATTGTTTGAGATAATTTTGATGAGATATTTACTGTACTTCAGATCTCAATTTAAGCACATACACACAAGAGTGCATGAGCCTTGTATGCTGGAATGACATCTGTTAGCAACGGCACATATGATCAACTGTTTTTGAACTGAGCCTGCAAGCTATTCATATGCTGGACAGCTGCTCTCATATTCTTAGAGTCAACAAAACCCTTTTCAAATATTTCTACAGCCCCCTGCTCCCCAAACACACATAAATGGAAATGGAAATGCTCTCCTTTAAATTTGAGAGCTTTGCACGTTGTTTAAAATGAATGAGGTAAACTTTAAAAAGAAGGGGATGGGGAGACACGGATCTAATCAGACCTTGTATGAAAAAGCTATTTTATCTAAAAATTAAGAGTTGATATTATTTAGATGTCCAGTTCATACACTCACCTCATTCCAAGAGTTAACCAAGAGCTGGTTTAGTTTGTCCACCAGTTCATCCACCAGTTCAGTCCTAGCAACAACCACTTTGCTACAGATAGCCTGCCCTTCACCGCCAAGGACATGATACATCCTGGAACAAGCCTCCAGGACATCTGTGTCGGAGTGTTTGGTGACAATGGCTTTTACCTCTTTGAGCAAAGCATCCAAGTGCTACAAGGAAAACAAAAAGTGTCATATATATCATGAGCCATCAACCAGTGGAAGTCTGCAGATAAGTTCAATTTGAATTCAGCAGACTTTGGTTTAAATACTGGTTGATGAATGCACTGCATAACTTTGACTGCGATATTTGCCAGGGGGTAGTTTCAAAAAAAAAGAAGAGAAAATCATTGAAAAATAGTAAAGCAGCAACAACAGCAGTAGCAGTAGATCAGTACATCAGAAACTTGTCAGAAATATTAAATATTAACAAGGTATTTTTAATTACAAAAATGCGAGTCAGACACTGAAAAGGTTAATTGGATGCAATGAGCTGTAGTTTTATATAAGCAGGTGTGCCTTTGTTAGTTTGCCTCAGTCAGAGAAAAGTCTCAGGCTGTGAGAAGGCCTCAGAGTGTGAGGGAGGCCTTAGTCTGAGAGAGAAGTCTCTGTGTGAGGTAGGTCCTAGTCTGTGAGGTAAGCCTCAGAATGAGAAGGCCTCATGTGTGAAACTCCAGAGTGAAGGTTGAACTTTATTTGTGTCATGGAAACCTTGTTCTTGTAAATAATGCAATTATATTATTTTAGCATAAAGAAAAGCCTCCTATGGAAGAGATATCATTGGTCTGTGCGTTTTTGTTCTTTTTATCACTTTTGGCTACTGGTGCTGGGTCATGCTGCCGCCGATAAGTTACTCTGCTGTGCACTTATGGGGAGGGCCTTCTGTTAATAAGCCCACTCACCCCACAAGTTCTAGTCCCAGCAGTAGAGGGATTGAGCTTAAGTTGTTCAGGAACAGAGTCATGCTTAAAATGCTACAAGAGACTTTATTCAAAGAACTACATAACAGAAAGGAAAGGAAAACAGGGCCTAACTAGCTAAGTCACAACAGGCATCATGTCTCTCCATGTTCACAGGCGGAGGAGAAAAGAACAACAAAATGGAGGACTCAGAGGCTTGCCATGTGCTCAGAAAAAGATGTGTGTCCCTGAAAAATATCAGTCTAACCAGTACAGGACAGGAGGAGAACAGGCAGACAGAGAGGCCAATGAACAAAGGGCTTTTTCCTGCCAACTAACTCATCTACCTAACTAAATCATTGATAAGAATTAAAGTTTGTGCAGAATGGCTGGCTTTCAACAATATTGAATTGTGTAAGTGTCGTGAAGTGCCTCGTTCATGCTCAAACACAGATAGTCAATATCCAAATCCAGAGGTCATACACAGAAAGTTATTGATTCAAAGTCTAAATCCACAATCCCAGCGCCAGTAAGTCAGCATCCACATTCTGAGGTCAAACAAGCCAGTAAGTAACAGTGTAACTAATTAGTAAGACAGAATCCAAAGTACTTAAGTATAGTTCCAGTCCACGGTTCAGAAAGTGAGTCAGACACCGAGTTCACGATAACACCATCCAGCAAGACTGTGAACTCAAGAGCCCTTTATGCTAAGGCCACAGGTGTTGCTTGTGGGTAGCCTGTTTCTCGGCTAACCTGGCAGACATGCGTAATTGAGCTTGCTCTCTGCAAAATTACACATGAGAAATTACAATGCATGCCCATGCACAGATTTTTCATGTCTGTACAAGTTAAGCATCAGCCCTAAGATCACTACAAGCCGAACATATTTTAATGGTGATGGCCCTTGTCCACAATGCTGCAAAGTCACTTCAGTTTCTGGAGTACAGTGCTGAAATGACAAGGCTGCCATCTGGCTCCAACACACATAACGGAATGAACACACCCAGGGAGCAACCCATTCTTGCAACAGCATGCACCCAAGGATCAAATGGCCTATACATTTCAGTAGCTAAAATGAATGAATGTATGAATGACAAAACTAAAGGGGACTTTGAGACCACAGGTCTTGCAATTCAGTTTCCCATGAAGATATCTTATCTCCTCCCCAATGCAGCCTCTCTTTCTTGCCCACACACACATATTGTTTATTCACCTTGTCCAGAGGTTCAGTACTGTACAGCTCCACATAAAAATGCTGTGGGATCTGCAAGAGATTTATCACTTTTTCTGCATCAGTTGAATACTGGAAAGGAAAAAGAGGGCATAAGAGGGTTCTTCTGAAATCCAATTGAATTATTTAATATTATTCTACCGAAGCAGCTGCTGGATACCTTTGCCAAGAGCTGGGGAAGGACTACAATGAAATGTTCTGTAATTTTAGTACAATCTTCCACTTGTATCTTCTTCTCTTTGGCAGAAAGAACCTATGGACAAAACAAATTTTGTTGTGGTTGCAGCATAAATAAAATGCTAGCGATGAAAGCTTTACATTGCTTAAAGGTCTTACCGCTTAAAATGTCTGTCCACAAATATTTTTTTACTGTGATTGTTAATTGGAAAGTGGTAAGCTTTGCAACAGAGAGTTTTTGTTGCTGTTGGTTGGTTTTTTTGTTTTAAGCTGTGTCCTTGTTTGAACAAAGGAATACAGAGTGCAAATAAAGAAACCTCTGAGCATTCCAGTCATATCAGTATCTTGCAAAAGAGTTCAGCACTTCTAAGCTCTATGAACAAACTATGCAGGACACTTTCAGCGTGAACAAGCCAATGCATTTTTAAAATACAGCTGAATAACAGTAGGTAATCAGTAGAAGGAAAACTACAGGAAGGATAGATTCTGATGTCTTTTGAATCTCTAGCTTAGAACCACACAATTCTATTAAGCACAAGAGGCAAAAAAGGAGGGAAGAATGTGTGCAAGCACAGGACTTACTCCCAATTCTCTAGTATCATTTACTCCAGAAAGAGGATATTAGCAACAGATTTGGCTTTCCTCCCTCCAAACAAGGCAGGCTGGTTATTTTAGTTCTCATACCATAGTTCTGAAAAATACCTTTAACCAGATAATATAAGTGCACATAGCTGTATAGTAATTAGTTAAATGGCTAATAATTTACTGGAGCTTTAAGTATTGGATGACATACAAAGAAAGCACTTGTTTCCCAGCCTGATCCTAAAGTTCATAAGACTTTGGGGGATTTAGCATGATTCTGCACATTAATATGTACAGTACGATTTCCTTATCCATAGATTCAACATTCACAACTGCACTTACTCAAAAAAATCCAATAATCCACCCCACCCTCGGAAGTGTTTGTGGGTCTCTCTGGGTCCTCCAGTGATATTCTATGGCATACCTCCAGTCCCATTATAGTCAAAATATAGGTTTCGATATCATCTGCACTACCAAGTATCCACTGGGAGATGATGGGATATATTCCCTGGAGATATTGGGGTTGATCCATATATGGAGAAGCAAATGCACACGTGTTTTTAACAACTTCAGCTGCAAACCGGACTCCCTATTTCTTTCATTTAAAACATGTATATAGTGTTCCCTCACTTATCGCGGGTGTTACGTTCCAGAACCACCCGCGAAAACTGAAAATCCGTGAAGTAGGGATGCTATATATGCATATCAAGTTCTGAGGGTGAGGCAGAAGCGAGGAGAGATTTCAATACACCGCACACCTCTTTTTTTGCTAGCTATCTCTGTTTTTCTTTGCAATCTCTCTTGATTGGCTGCCTCTCTCCCGAGGGGGAGGGTGAAACCCCCTTCCACACTCCATCGTTGCCAGGAGGTGGGATTAGAACGCCACTCTGGGCAACGGCAACCATTCATAAACTGGGAAGCAAAAACCCACAAAACAGCGAGTCCGCGAAAAGCGAACCGCAAATTAGCGAGGGAACACTGTATTCCGCTCTTCTTACCTCACAGGGGACTCAGGGCTGAGCACAACATATATACGGTAAACATTCAATGTCAACACATAAAATCATAAATATATACAAACATTAAAATCACTTATATCTACTTTAAAATCAGTCGCTTAAAAACCATCCTCCTAGTAAAGTGATGTATAGTCTCCAAATGTATGGACACCTATTCCATTCAATATTGGAAATGCATGACAAGTTCCTTACTTTATTGTTTTTTGTTTATTGTAAGCAAGGGTAGAATAATGTCAAATTCAGTAACCATTTCATAATACAAACAGTATCTTATTCTCTTAATTCTCTTAACATTGCTGAATCCATATTTATCTCCCACCTGTGTCCATCAATATTTCTCCCTTTCCTCCCCCTCTCCCCCCACCCTCCAGCTACAGTAATTTCCTTCATTTAAATATTAATTTAATTGCTCATTCAATTCTTTGTAGTTTCCTTTTCCTTTTACTCTAATAATGGTGCACAAGTTACTGAATGAGACAATGTTTCAAGTAGGCATGCTAAGAGTACTCTACAATTAATTGCACAATCAAATTATGTGGAACAGACATCTCCCCATACCCTGGGTATCGGGCAGCAGAGGAATGCATCTATTTGCAGAGATCATTTGGGAGATGTGTGCATGAAAAAGCCAGAATACTACTGCAGTATAAACAAATCCCACTAACTTTCCTGGTCCCTGCTCTGCCCGCAGGGGGATGGCCTTCAGCAGCTTCTCGAATAGTTGCTAGGATGATCTCAATGAGGGCACTCTCTTCAGCCTTGCTTAGCGCTGTGAACAAAACAACCCACAGGCTCGTTCAGTCTCATACAGAAAGAAATGGAGATCCTAGGATTGCTAAAGCAGTGATTTTGTTCACTTCTCCCAACAAGCTTTTTAAAAATGAATATTGGAAGAATTACTGTTAACATCTCAGTCGAAAAAAGCTGTCTTGAATCCAACTTTTGGGTGAAAGGCAGGATGTAAATCAAACAAATCAAGTAAAGAGAAGTATTTTCTACACAATGCATATTTTTATGCTGTGGGCTATAAAGAAGGACAAGGCTCCAAATATATTCAAGAAGATATAAATGAATTAAGAGCGTATATACTGATGTATACATCAACCTCGTGGTCAAGGCAGGTTTAATGTTGTAGATGAGTCTATGACTAGTAGTAATAACAGGGAGTTGGAGACTAGGCAGGCAAAAAGGTCTACTCGGGAGCAAGACTCTATTGAAGAGTAACAACGGAAGAGGCTTCAGCAAATACTTACTGAAACTACAGATGAAGAGTCTTTTGAGGGATTTGATAGGGAGGATGGGTCTGGGAATGAAGCAGTTTCTATGGGGAGTGCTGGAATTGGCTCTGATGGGGTTAGTGATGATATGGATTGGACTAAAGTAGCAGAGGTGAGAGAAGTGTGTGAGGATCCTACTAGTAGCGGCACGTTCAAGGGTTTTGCTGGGGAGTGGAGTGAAGATGGATTAGCTACTGTTTGGAGAGAATCAAGCAGGAGGCAGAGAAGAGCCTCTTAGTTAACAAGACAAAGAGCAGCTCGTGCAGCACAGCTGGAAGCTGAGCATGGGGCGTTGTCTGATTCTAGTTTGGAAGGGGCAGCTGGAGATGAGGTGTTGCCTCATTACAGCTCTGAGGAAAGTTTGTAATTTAAGTAGGGGTGGGTAGGTGAGAACTCTTGTGACTGGCAAAGTGTTTGTGGATTGCCTGTTATGCTGGAAGTCATCTTTGTTCTTCTTCCTGCTGTTCCTGAATCCTGTTGGATGACTTTTGAGGCGTGAGTTTGTGACCTGCTTCATGGACTGAGGGACAGTGTGGGCGGGGGAGGGGGGACTGTGGTTTGTTACACTGTATCATTACTTCTGCATTAGTTGGCTGCTGCCTCGGTTTGGATCCTGGATTTCTTCATTTGAATGCTGCTGTCTTTCTCCTGCCCTGACCTTGGATTGGATGCTCGTATCTGCTGCTTGTTTGTGTACTGCTGCTTCCTGATTTACTGTTGAAGACCTACGGACTGGATTGACGACGACTGGAGCGATAGCGAGTGCTTTTTCCCTTTTTTGCATCATTTACTTTGGGAGAAGATTTATAGTGGGTTTCTGGCTCTTTAGAGCAGACTTTTGTTTTTTGTTCAGCCTCCTTTTGACCGGTTGGTCTTTGTTTATTTTATGACTTCCATTTCCACTGAAATTAAGTGTTTTCTTTGAGCTAACTGAGCTGTTATTTTGAATAAACTGTTACTACTTAAAGACTGGGCTTGACTCTGGTGGCGTCTGTATCCTGACATTTAAGGATGAAAATTATAGATTTTCAATGTAATCATACACTCATCAATGGAGTCCAGTCCATGGCTCTCATCACCCGCAACTAAACATGCAAAGAAAGCCACTAGGTGCATTGTGGAGCGAGTAGAGGAATTGGGGGCTCTTTTAGATTTTCCCAGAATGAACTGCACCTTCACCTTCCACCACTCTATTCAGAAAAGGGGATGGTTCCTTTTTATATAAGGATTAAGGTACAGTACGTACACTGACCCATGGACAAGTCCATCATTAGAAATATTTAATCTCACTTCCTGTTGATAAAACAAAAGGAAGTTGGATGAAATAATCCCCAAGAAAGGGAAATTCACTTCTGGAAAAGCTATTGTGAGCAAATGCTCACCAATCCTTGTTTCCACAATGCCTCAAAATTTTCGAATTCCAATTCTCACAGGGACAGAGGTGAAATATTCTGAACAAGAGCACAGATAGCAAAACAAATGTTACAGGGATGCAAACTGCATGCTATTCAAAACTAAAGGATTTTTTTTTTTCCGGCTAGAGTTACACTTTCAAAATGCACCGGTTCTGACTTACATACAAATTCAAATTATTCATAATTCGGGAATTGCCAGTACAAATAGTTAATAAAACATCAATGTTTACTAGCAAAGCTTAGGGATAGAAAAAAACCCTATTTCCTCTGCTGTCTGAATGGTTCTTGAAATTGTTCAAAAACAGCTTTTCTGAGCTCTCTCTGGCTAATGTAATCAGGGCTACTAGTTAGCAAACATATTTCAACACAAACATCCACACACATAGACAATCAGTTACTGCATCATTTCTTCAAAAATAGCAATTGATCTCTCAGGGATCCGGTGACAAATTTTATGAAGCAGACAGAAGAGAAGAATGTCCATTTCACTGGCTTAACAATACGCAAAAATTTAAACTAGCATTTGGTGATGACAAATGCAAAACCCTTATGCCGAAACCTTCACTTACCTCCTTCTGACAAGCTTTTGGTTCCCTTGGGAGACCACAAGGCAATCAGCCCTAGTGGAAAGCTGAATGTTTCTGAGCTCACCTACCTTTATCAGGATCATTGGTGTTTTCCAGCAAGAGAGCAGTCATGCACTCCCAGTCTTTCAATATACTCAGTGCCCAATCCCAAAGGCTGTCTACCAGATACATGACATGACTATGTAGCTAAAAAAAAAGAAAAGGCAAAAAATTCAGAACTTCAGAAAGTGTTCATTTTCTAAATTCCCACTGTAAACCACAGAAGTAATATACATCTAGAGCAGTGGTTCCCAACTCTTTTCAAGTCACAGTCCCATCTTACAGAGGCAAAGTGACCCACAACCCCGACACATTAAAATTAGGCTTTAAAATAGGGTAAATAAAAACACATCAATAATAGTTTTTTCAGTATAATATAATTTAAAATATTGTGAGCTTATGACATATTTAATGTGATAATTGAAATTGTAACTCATTAACAAGCTTAAAGATTCACAGTTGAGTTTTCATTAATGCCAAACTCATATCATTCTCAATATATAATCTGTTTCTTGTTTTGGTTTTCAATTGTACAGGCATTAAAAATTCACTTTCACAGAGATATGTAGAAACAAAGAAGAGTAAAACTTTTTTAAAATTCCCTTTTTAAATTTTCATAGCTCACCACTGCCTGGCAAACCCACACAACCCCTTTGCAACCCCATTTGGAGTCGCAACCCATGGATTGGGAACCACAGATCTAAAGAGAGGTGAAGCCTATATATGCAGGCACTTCTGTTTTTATCCAACTGCTGGACATTGCATGCCTCCAAATTGAGAAGAACTATATCCTATAGCTTTCATGGCAAGATTTGTTCAGAAGGGACTTTTCAGCATTCTTCTCTTATGTTGGGAGAATGTAGCTTGCTCAATGCTACCTAAGTGGAGAGCATATCTTGCTATCAGTAATTTTAATAAGACATTACCATACTTCCTATCCTTTTTCTTCCCAACCCAGAAACCATCAGCCTTGACATTATCTTAGTTAATTGGTCATGAATGTCATCTGCAGGCTTCGGTGACATTTATGTGAGAACGTCCAACCATTCCCCACTATTTTGTTTAAGCGTCATAGTCTGCATTCTCTTTACCTCACTTTCCAGGAAGAAAATGATTAGTGTCCTCAGCTGGCTAGCAACAGGCTCCCATTTTCCATATCTATTGGCAAAAGAGTCAATTTCGCTCTCCTGGATAATCAACCTGTCCACAGAAAAAGTAGTCAGTCTGTTTCTGCTCCATTAATACCAATTACAGCAAGCAATAATCAACTGTGCTTTCCTGAATTATTATATTTTCTAACAGCTTAAGCATAATCATATCCATGCCTACAAACCCACACCTAACTCTTCAAAAACAAGTAAAATAGAGTTCAATGCAGTTATTCCAAGGTTTGCAGCCCAAAGTATTTTATTATTTTTTAAAAGGCATGCACTAATACAACATATTATTTTTAAATATTAGGACTCAAAAGATGTTCAGCCCACTGAACAAAACCAAAATCAGAAAGGATTCAAGAAAATAGCTTCCTGGGTAATGCACTCATTTTAGAAAATAATATATTGCAACATTGTGTTCCAGGAAATATATCATCCTAAAAAAGACTTCTCCAGTCTCATTACTTCTCAATATTTTTGGTTGCAACACCCATCATTCCCTGCCATTAGGAGATTTTTTATTTTTCAAAAAAACCAGACTTTAAAAAAAATCCAGAATAAACCAGGATCTTGTGCCTGAAATTTAAATTTAAATGTTATGCCATAGACATTTGAGCTGCTTATAATTGTTGATTATGTACCTTTTGTACAATTGCCCTTTTAGGTGCAGAATGTCAATTTTCCAAAACTAGATAAAATTTCTAATGCTCACAATCTCAGAGAAACCATTGAAATTGTGAGAGCAACATAGCCATCTTAGGAACAACATTCTAGAAATAAAAGTCCAAAATTTTAAAAAATAAATTCCCAATACTGGAAAAAAGTAATAAAATGTAACACATTCCAACATAAACAGGCTACTTCCCTTCCATTTTTAGAATTTTCCAAATGCACATATTGCATTCAAGAGTGCTTTCCAGACATATCCTTGGGGTAATTAGATGATAACTGAAAAAGTATGCTTTTTTATCTACTGCCTTGCTAAATTATTCCAGCTTTTGTGCTATGCCATAGATCATTGTGCACAGCTGGACTGCAAAAGAAAAAAGAGATTCTTTATGATCAGCCAGAAAGGACATGTTCTTCACAGCCACCACTAGCAGATGCAGCTTAGTGTGGAATCAAATTACTAAATAGGAATCAACAAGCAAAACATTTTTTAAAGGAAAGGCAATATAAGATTTGGCACAAGTGAAATCCTGGAGCAGAGAACATTCCTGTTTCAAACTTTACTGCAGCCAGAAGTGATCACTAGAGAGAGAGAGAGGCCTAAAGCAAGGCCTCCTCTTAAAGTCCTTCAAATCTAGTGATATGGGTTGAACATCTCTTATTTGGAATTCTGAAATACCAAATACGTACTCAAAAATCCAAAAATAGTGTCTGTGGATGGCTAAGATAGTGGGACCTTTGCGTTCTGATGGTTCCGTGTACACAAACTTTGCTGGTGATGTTCCTGCCTGGCAAGGGGTTGGACTGGATGACCCTTGGGGTCTCTTCCAATTCTATGATAGTACGATCCTAACTCTGCTCCATACACAAAATGATTACAATATTGTATATAAAATTACCTTCAGGCTATATGTGACGTGTACATATATGAAACATAAACGAATTTTCTGTTTAGACTTCTGCACAGTCTCCAAGATTACATATACATATGCAAATACAAGTATTCGAGAAAATCTGAAATCTCAAACACCTTTGATCCCAAGTATTTTAGATAAGGGATACTCAACTGCTCTAATTAAAGTTTGTTTCACTGGAGGTTTGTGAGGATTCAGGAGATCGTGAGTCACATAGTCCACCCATGAATGGAAGACAATCTCCATAGATGGAAAAGCTTCAGAGTCAAGTGTAATGCCTGACATTCCCCCATTACCATACTTTACAGGGCAAATGCTAATGCTTAAACAGCCAAACAGTTATGAAACCAAAGCAGAACCACCCCCACAAAAGCTAATAGCCAGGTTAACAGAACACTAATCTCTCCAAAAAAACAAAAACAAAAATGGTTAAAAAAGAGAGGCAACTCACTTTCTTCCAACCAAGTGAGACAACAGTACATTTATAAAGAATTCAAAGACAGGTTCCACAATTGTACCATATAAAATAGGTAATGGTACCTGTTATAAAGTAATTCCCCAGCTGCCGTGGCCAGTGGCCGGTGTGTGGTGTAAACAAACTGGTATAAGGTTTCACAGTCTTCGGATGATAACGCATCTTCACAATTCCTGTAAAAAAAGCATAGTGTACACAATGCTTTGTAATATAAGATATCATGACCCTATGTAAATAGGTTTCCATATGTTGAATGAAGCTTACCCAACAGAGAGGATTATAGCATAAGATAACATTCAGGTAAATAGTTAAAACATCAAGTAAGCTTTATGTAAGTATATCTCTTACTACTAGTTTCATGAGAACCAGGATTCCTCTTTATGTTCCCCCAGCAACAGCAAGAGTATTTATTTATTTATTTATTTCAGGATTTTACCCCGCTCTTCTCAACCCCCGAGGGGGGACTCAGAGCGGCTTACAGCAGGCACAATTCGATGCCACATCAACAGCGTAAAACCCCAAACCCCACAACCCATTAAAACATTAAGGCATTAAAATACAATCCCTCAACACATCTACAATCATTCCAATTAAAACAGTATTCAACCCTAGAAACATTGACCCTCTTCCTCCCTCCCATTAAAATTCCGTCTCACATGCTGCCTAGTGCTGGTGAGGGAATGCCTGATCCCAGAGCCAGGATTTCACCTTCTTCCTGAATGTCAGGAGGGATGAGGTGGACCGTATCTCTGTAGGGAGCGCATTCCACAGGCGGGGGGCCACCACCGAGAAGGCCCTGTCCCTCGTCCCCACCAACCGCATCTGAGAGGTCGGCGGGAGCGAGAGCAGGGCCTCCCGGATGATCTTAGGTTACGGGATGGGACGTAGCGGCCGATGCGTTCGGACAAGTAAGCTGGGCCAGAACCGTATAGAGCTTTAAAGGTCAAAACCAGCACTTTGAATTGAGCCCGGTGGACAGGCAGCCAGTGGAGCTGACACAGCAGGGGTAGTGTGCTCCTGTATGTAGCTCCCGTTAGTAGTCTGGCTGCCGCCCGCTGGACTAATTGCAATTTCGAACTGTCTTCAAAGGCAGCCCCCGTAGAGTGCGTTGCAGTAATCTATTCGGGATGTGACCAGGCGTGGGACGACCGTAGCCAGATCAGACTTCCCAAGGTACGGGCGCAGCTGGCGCACGAGTCTCAACTGTGCAAAAGCTCCCCTGGCCACCGCTGAGACCTGGGGTTCCAGGCTCAGCGCTGAGTCCAGGATCACTCCCAAGCTGCGAACCTGCGTCTTCAGGGGAGTGTAACCCCGTCCAACACAGGCTGTAACCCTATACCCTGTTCGGCCTTACGACTGACCAGGAGGACCTCTGTCTTGTCTGGATTTAGTTTCAATTTGCTAGCCCTCATCCAGTCCGACACAGCAGCCAAGCACCGGTTCAGGGTCTGGACAGCCTCCTTGGTGACAGGTGGGAAGGAGTGACAGATCTGGACATCATCTGCGTACAGATAACACCTTACTCCGAAACTCCGAATGATCTCTCCCAGCGGTTTCATGTAGATGTTGAACAACATCGGGGACAGTACTGAACCCTGAGGGACTCCACAGGACAACGGCTGTGGAGCCGAACAGGTGTCACCCAATGACACCTTCTGGGTACGACCTTCCAGGAAGGATTGGAGCCACTGCAATGCAGTACCCCCAAGCCCCATATCTGCAAGGCGACCCAGAAGGATACCGTGGTCAACGGTATCGAAAGCCGCTGAGAGGTCCAGCAGAACCAACAGGGACACACTCCCCTGTCAAGTTCCGGCGTAGATCATCTACCAAGGCGACCAAGGCTGTCTCAGTCCCATGCCCCGGCCTAAAGCCAGACTGTGCCGGATCAGATAATCAGTGTCTGCCAAGAACCCCTGGAGTTGCGAAGCCACCACACGTTCCATGACTTTGCCCAAATAGGGGAGATTGGAAACTGGCCGATAGTTCACTAATTGAGTGGGGTCCAGTGAAGGTTTCTTCAACAGCGGTTTTATAACAGCTTGCTTTAAGCTGGCTGGAATGGTGCCTTCCCGAAGGGAGGCATTAACCACCACCTTCACCCACTCTGCCCAGAGTATCCCTCTGGGCAGCTAAACCAGGAAAACCCAACTGGATGCCCCCCTCCCTCCCCAATGAGGGTCTGCCTCCAGGGGCAAAGCAAGAATGAGCAACTTGGAAGTCCCTGAACAGACTCAGAAGTGGAGTAGGCAGATCAAAAGACAATCTAGCAAAATGGCATTACCTAGAAAAATCCTCCACCTTGTGCGACTATGGAACAGAACAAACAGCTCAGCACCTGTATGTTTGCCCTCAATGCCCTGTCTCATGCACAGAGGAAGAATCATTTAAAGCTACAGACAATGTGGTCACTGTTGCCTGCTTTTGGTCTAAAATTATTTAGCTGCTTATGCTCCTTCTATTTTATTAATTTTATATTAGTTTTATTTTTATTTTTTTTGTAACAATTTTTATTGGGTTTTTACAACTTAAGATACATATACAGTAACGAACTCACAGTGAGTGACACACAGGGAAGGTATACGGGGGGAATGGGTTCGGGATTAGGGTAGGAGACAAACCTGACCAAGGAAGGGGAAGAAGACAAAAAAAAACCAAAAAACAAATGAGGTTGACTTCCATTTCAGTCTTAAAGTGGTTATCATCTTTCAAATGCATCTCTGAACTTACTACTATCTTAAAAATAGAAAGTAGAAAAGTTCTATTTCTATTTTGCCCTACTGGCTATAAGTTAGCCTGTTTGGTCCATCACTTAATTTTGTAGAGGTCTATAGGACTCCAGTCAAGTTTTATTTATGCAATGCTTTCAACATGAAATAAAAACTAATAGTTGAATGGAAAAAGCCATAGAATCCCCCAAATACCAAAGGGCCATCACTAGGCAAGGGTTATCACCACCCCTGTCTCCTAAAACCTCTAAATGCACATGAACCTCTTCAGACCTTGGTCCATTACAAAGAGATTTTTTAGGGCATTCTGAGACTATAGAATCAGGGATCTTCTCAGATAATCCAAAAAAAGCACATTTCACCAGAATCATACTACTGGCCAGACTTCTAAAGCGTAAGGATATTTTTCTTTATCGCCCTTGGGCTGAGAAGGGCGGTATAAAAATGTTGTAAATAAATAAATGTATTCCTCTTTTTGCAAAGAAATAGAGATTTTTTAAAAAAGATTGATGATGGTACTTTAAGTCAACAATTTTACTATACTATTTTTAATTTTGCCACCAATTTCTGAAACATTCTATGTTTGTGGAAATGTGTCTACATCTAAAACTGGAAATTAGTGCAAAGACCTATTTTATTATTCATTTTATTTATTTGCATTTGACATCTGCTCTGCTCCTCACATGTGAGATGGCAGCACCTTAGCCATAAATACAGCCTCAATCCTCAAAGAAAGTTCTTGAAAACCATATTTGTTGCAAAGAAAGTTCTTGAAACCATATTTGTTGCAAAGGAAGTTCTTGAAACCATATTTGTTGCAAAGAAAGTTTTTGAAAACCATATTTGGGGTAAGAATTGATAACTACTGTCACTGTAAACAATACGAAACTGGAGAATTGGAAGCACAAAGGGATCTGATAAGAACATAAACTCCCAGGTTGTTGACAGTAAGAGACAAGGCAACCTCAGAAAAATTGCAGGCTGATCATTATCGCCCTGGCCATCATTTGCAGAGAACTGTCTGTTATTTCAAACAAAACAAACTCCAAGTTTTATTCAATTCTCTTACGTTGCTCTCGGCAAATCTTTTCATACAAACAGCTTTTATTACATTAGATGTATAACCACCTAAAAATTAAGGAAATCACATTTCAAAAGCCACCAAACACCAAACACAACAAAATCTATAAAAGAGTGATATAGCATGGTTTTCCAATCAATTGTGGATTTATCTGACAGTGTTCCCATCTGGCCATATTTAATTAATTTGCTAATCAAAATATTACTGAGGGAAAGTGCTTTTCTGTTATCCAGATAAATGACATCTTCTGCATTTAGCTGGATAGGACTTCATTTTTTAAAACAACCAGATTGGCTCCTACTGATCACGACATCATCATCAAGATACTTGCAGAAAGACTCCTGTATAATCTGTTCTGATATTTTTCATAGCATAGAGATCTTCTTGTTTGCCTTTTTTAATGTTTCCAGTCATCTGGAACTTCACCTGTCCTCCAAGATTTCTCAGAAATGATGGCAAGTAGTTTAGAGAAGTTCCATCTCTTCCTTGGGATGTAGTTCCTGTAGTTGTTCAGATATCTACTCATTGAGGATAGCTTGATGATTCCTGACTAGCTCCATATCTATCTCGATTTGCAATCCAGATTCCTTGTCAAGGTCTCACTTGCTATATGAAAACATGCAGTTCTCTTTTTGGGAGAAAACTCAAGCAAAATAGGTATTAAGTGGTTTTGTCTTTTCATTGTGCTCTCTTGGCACTTGCCTTCCTTATTGGACAGCCGCTCCATTGTCTTCTTGGTTATTCTCTTGCTTCTAATGTATCTGGGGAAAACCTTTTTTTCTTTTTCTGTATTTCTTTTCTTTTTAATTTTTTTGCTGCTTGATTGTCCAGCCATGCTTGGCTCATTCTGAGCTTTAACATTCTTGTTGTGTTTCATCCCTGGTCTCTGTGTCATCAGGTTTCCAGTCCCCAATGAGTAACTAGACTAAAAGCAGGACCAAGCTCAGGGATTCCTTTCTCCGACATTCTTATGCATGTTTCCCAAAGGGCTTTGCCTTTTGTCTTTATTGCTAGCCACTATCTCCTCCCCCTTTGATGACGTAGTAATGGAATTTTGTGAGGGAACTTCCTTTTAAGTTCAAATTACCCTAGGCAGGTCTCCACTGTGTTAGTTCTGCTTTTCTTGCTCCTAGTGAGGACACATTTTGCTTTCCTGTAGGAAAAAATGTAGCTGCATTGACTTTTTTTTTACCTTTTACCTTCTTTAGAAGATGAGATTTAGCAAGTTAGTTAGCTCCAAGTCTTTTCTATTAAGAACATATTTCTTTTTACTTCAATACATCTCTCAATCTAAAGGCAATCCTCAGTCATCCAGATGATTAGAAGGCTATCCCTGATCACAGCACATACATTTCTGCTGGTTATGGAGTTTACTCCTGGTACTCTGCTATATTTTGGTGAAATTACCCTAACTGAGGGATACTTTTGAACCTAACAGTTCAGAGTCCCCAACAATTCTCATATTATTCCTATAAGCTTGGGCTACACATTTCTACACTACTTGGTGAATCATCCTTTCTTTCATTCTTTTCTATTTATATTCTTTTTTTACTTTTTCTCCTTTCCATATGCTGTACAGCCACTATTGGCTTGTACAGTTGTTTCTGTCTAATTTTACAGTTGTTTATCATTTTATTCTTCCATGAGATTGTTTGTGATTGTCCTCTCTCAACTCCTCTCTCAACTTCGGTGGTTTTTTGTTGGGTTTTTTTTTTTTGCTGCAATGGGTTGTTACCTTGACTTTTATATAAGCACGTGGCATCTCTTGTTGCTAACTCATGTTTGAGCAACTTCACTGTTGCGATCTCCACCAATCCCTTTTGTTTGCTGTTCTCCTGACAGTGACATTTCTGAAGAATGTTTTCTCACTGTTACAGGCATTGACAGTCTCTTCCTGTTGGTTCTGGACGATCAATTCTCCCTCTATTCAATCCAGGAATGTTCTCTGATGCACTGCAAGGAACTCAATATGCAACTATGGTGCCTTGACGTTTTTTTCCAAGATACAGGTCCTTCTCAAAAAATTAGCATATAATGCTAAAGTTCATTGTTTTCCATAATGTAATGATACAAATTAAACTTTCATATATTGCACACCAACTGAAATATTTCAGGTCTTTTTTTGTTTTGTACTGATGATTTTAGCATACAGCTCCTGAAAACCCAAAAATACTGTCTCAAAAAATTAGCATATTTGGTCGGATGGAATATGCTATTTTTTTGAGATATGTGTGCCAAAATCATCAGTATTAAAACAAAAAAAGACCTAAAATATTTCAGTTGGTGTGCAATGAATCGAAAATATATGAAAGTTTAATTTTTATCATTACATTATGAAAAATAATGAAATTTAGCACTATATGCTAATTTTTTGAGAAGGACCTGTAGCTACAATTTGCATTTGATACAAATGTAGTTGGTGATATCTTCTATCAAGAAGACAAATATTGTAGATATTTGCAGTAAACAACTATGGATTATTCTGCATGTATTTCTACAGTACAAAGCATAACTCATAAAGACATTACAGAGAAGAAAGGAAGAAAAGGGCACACGCTGCTAGCTCTAAAGCAGGCATGGGCAAACTTCGACCCTCCAGGTGTTTTGGACTTCAATTCCTGGCTGTTAGGAATTGTGGGAGTTGAAGTCCAAACACCTGGAGGGCCAAAGTTTGCCCATGCCTGCTCTAAAGCTTGCTACCGCTTCCTCACCTGTCTGCTTTATTTCTCATATATTTCTAATGTTTATTTCTAAACAAATGTTAACAGGTCTGTTCCTGGAGGCCTTTTACACTCCACAGTTATAGCTCTAGGATTCTGCTTCATGTGCCACAGCTGTCATCATATGGACGTACTGAAGCTCTCTGACAGAATTCTAAATGTTTACCTCAAACTTTGAATCCAATAATTACATAGGATATTGCTATGACACTCAGAGTGAAATCATAGCACTATAGTTGTGTAATGTGGAAAGGCTCTTCATAAAGTGTATGCCTAACTTAACAATGGTGCCTTATAAGAAATAGTGGCTTTAAATGAGGTTTCATTTCACGTCAGTAGCAGGGGGTTTGGTGTGAAATACTTTTTGAGAGCAATGTTTCTGCTGCAAATATAGGACACTCAAGTGCAAGATAAAGGTTAAGTCAGAAGTGACTGCCAGCATTTAAATGTCTAAAAATAGGTTTGGCCTTCACATACCAAATCCACTTTGTATCATTTCTCTCTGAATTTTACTATGTCCGAGCCTGAATAGAAGATATAGCTAACCAAATGGGGGAGCTTTCCAGGAAGTTTAATTGCTTCTGGAAACATACTGGTCAGTAAGAGTTTTCCAGTGATTCTTTGGCCCCTTCTACACAGCTTAATAAAGTCCCACTTTTTTGTTTTGAACTGGAATATAGGGCAGTGTAGACTCAGATAACCCAGTTCAAAGCAGATATTGTGGGATTTTCTGCCTTGATATTCTGGGTTATATGGCTGTGTAGAAGGGACCATTCCCATTTCATGGGATGACCCTGACAAAATAACAATGGGATTTTCAAAAGCCTAAAAATGTTTTCAACTTCTATTCAGCTCTTATAAAGAATTCACATTGCTATAACCACAATGACAACTTCAACATTGACATGTGCATTCGAAGTGTAATCCTAAAGAACAAAAGCAAGCTAATGTGAGGCAAGGAAAGCGGGAAACAAGTGAAGAGATGGTGCAAATAAACAAATACTGGAAGAAAAATGAGCTTGAAGCTGTAGAAGAATCTCATTTTATCAGTGCCAGAAGACAGGGACAACCTTTATCAACTGACTAGATTATTCTTTTTTCCTTCTCTAAATTAAGAGAAAGGCTATTTGGCTTCTTGCATAATTTCTCTTGCTAGATCTAAAGATAAACATTCAGACCCATTTCAGGGCAGACATACTTCATTTCCAAAACAGGATCGTAGCTGTTAACTGTGGCTCTTGTTTGCAAATGGAACTGACAGTAAAGGATGCAAGTAAAAGGTCTCCTCTCATTCACAAAAGAGGTCCAAACTGCATGACAATGCAAATCATTACCAGAATCTCATGGTCTGAGTTGTAAGCGAGCTCCTAACTGTGAGATGCACCTGACTATTGTCACCTGAATAAAATGATAATATAGTACTTGGTTCATTCTGGATCTGTTTGGAGTATAAATAAACATATGAAAAGTTGAGGGCAAGGAAATTATGCATCCAAAATGCAACACTGCATTATGATTTTATTTGGGTGGTGCAACCCTCACCAACTTTTAACAGGAATGTACGTTTTCACTTATTTTGTTTTGCATAGATAACTTCGAAGATTCTATCCCTGCCCTCCTATATCTAAGTGAGATAACGCATATTTTTCATATTTCGGAACTTTTTGTTTTAAAAAGTCATGTTCTACAGAAGTCCAATCCATTTCTAGATACACTGACAGGGCAAATTTTCTGAAGTCCTTGCCTCTATCTCTCTTGACTGGATCTCCCTGTTTTTATGACCCAAAATTCCTCCCTCCTGCGGTGTTAAATCCCTCTGCTATTTGTAGAACTATGCTCACACACTGATATACATGTCTAGTATTTCCCCTTGAGTCATCCCTTACAAATTATCCAAGGCTTGTTTCCAAAAAAAATTCTCAACTCCCTGAACTTTAGCCTTCTATTTCTAGTGCTCCATATTTAACTAAACATAATAAATGTATACTGGTTAATTTTCCAGACTAAAAAAAAACCCCTATCATCTGAACAAAGGATTAACGCATCTGTATTTTATGCCGGTTGCCTTCTTTGAAAATCTGGCTGGAATGCCATGGAATACAATCGATGAATGATAAACAGACAGAACAGGCCACACAGATGAATACTGATAAATATATACCAATGCTGAAAATCATTTAGATGTCCTACTTATAATCAGGCTATTTAGTATCAGATATCTGGCAAATAAAGAGGGCAAGTCAGTAACTAATTAAATATATATGAATTAGCTAAATATCCTAGAGCTTAACAACAGCCAAAAAAATCCCTCATGGGTAACTAATGTGCAATGTAAGACAGCTGAGTATTTGTACTCAAACACTTGATGCACACTGGGAATGTCATGCACAGTGGGCTATAATCCATGTCACCTCCCACTGTCTAAAAAACCACAAAAAAACCCCTCAAACAATATTCAATAACAGAAGAGAAAAACCAGAAAGAGATATCATGCAAAGCTGCTAGCGTTCATTTTCAGGTAGAAGAAAACACCAAAAAGCCACCTTGTTTTTACACATGGTTTGAGTCAAGCTGATGCTAAATTAAGAAAAAGTAAGATATTTTGGAATCACTTGGTGTATATTTTTTTTCATTTAAGCACTGCCTACCCTGGCCTCAGCTTCCCAACCAAAAAGGGAATTGCACATATATTTTATATAGCACCGGAGGCACTGTGGGTTAAACCATTGAGCTGCTGAACTTGCTAACCCAAAGGTCGATGGTTCGAATTTGGAGAGCAGAGTAAGCTTCCACTGTTAACCTCAGCTTCTGCCAACCTAGCAGTTTGAAAACATGCAAATGTGAGTCACAGCAGGAAGATAACGGTACTCCATGCAGTCATGCCGGCCACATGACCTTGGAAACATCTACGGACTACTCCAGCTCTTAGGCTTAGAAATGGAGATGACCACCACTCCCAAGTTAGACACAACTAGATTTAATGTCAAGGGGAAAACTTTACCTTTTATATAGCAATACTTTTTTTAATGAGCTTGAATCTTTTTAAAAAAACCAATTATGTGCTGCATACAAGTATAGAAATGGTGATGATGAATACAGAAAAGGAGATTCCACCTGAATATTAGAAAGAACATCCTGATCATAAGAGCTGTTCAACAGTGGAACTCACTGCTTCTGAGTGTGATAGAAGCTCCTTATCTGAAGTCTTTTGAACAGAATATGGATGGCCACCTGTCTTTGATTGTGCTTTTTCCTGCATTTCAGGGGTTTGGACTGGATGGCCCTTGTGTTCTCTTACAATTCTGATTCTATATTTATTTATATCCTTTTCCTCTAAAAAAAATTGCATCAATGTCAGAAATATCATGGAAGAAATACAGATATGTTTATAACACCATAAAAATATAAATAGCTGAACATTTTTCATCAAACCTTTCATTCAAAACTAACAATCTGCACATGGAAAATGAAACAACGAACCTAACTTGCTAGTCCTAGGCTGTATATTTTCTTTTTAGTTAGGTCCATTCAAACTACCCAAATAACAATTCCTTTTCAAAGATGTCAAAACACATATATCCACACTATGCAATAACAGGAAAGTCAGAGATTATGAACAGCTGCAATGCCAATGCAATACTTGTTAGTTTAGATATAGACCAAGAATAACACTGAATGGTTTTTAAGACAGCATTGTATCATAACAAAGGCACATAACGCCTCCTAGCACAGGATTAGATTCAGCACAGAACACTGTACTTTGTTCTACTGTTTATGCACCAGGAAGAAGCAAACACCATGCAGAAATAGCACTGTTCTGCTACTGGCAGGGGTCAACTGCCTCCCACGGGAGTCACTGGAACAATCAATGCTTCTCCCTCTTATTGCTGAAAGAAGCATACATGGCATGAAATCAAAATGAACAGCGGGCAGTCAGCAGATGGACTTGGCAATTATTCACTTCTGTGTTGCACACACAAATAAATTCTGAAAGTTACTGAGCTTAAAATTGATGCAATGCTGGTTTAAAAAAATGTTAAGTACAGACTCATGTTTTTAGCATGTTAAAATCAGTCTGACCATTACACTATGTAAAAAAAATGAGGAAATAAATCTGTTCCTGGTTTGAAAGTATTACTTCCTGCTTAATTGTGCGGTACTTACTTTGAAAATAGTTGTTATACTTGAAAATCTTTGTTTTTGTGGCTGCCACAAACTATGTTGAATTGGTTAAGACTCTGCAAGACATTCATTGAAAAACTGTAGCAAAATATACTGCAGGATGCCAAGGAAAAACAAAATTTTTGCAGTTTACTAAACTTTTTTCTAAGTTTTTATGATAGAGCCAATTAGGAAATGACATTTATAATCCAGGAATAAAAATCATGTTACATAATATAACCTATTTCGGGCCTGCACAACCTTTGGCCCTCCAGGTGTTTTAGACTTCAGCTCCCAGAAACCCTTACCATTAGATGAGCTGGCTAGGACTTCTGGGAGTTATAGGCTGAAACTCCTGGAGGGCCACAGGTTGTCCAAGCCTGATTTATTGTGACCTTCCAGGGAATAGAATCATTACTTGTTTGGGCTCTTAGTCCGAGGATTCATTCAGCAGCCAGTGACCATATCACTAAGATGCGGACTCTATACCCTAGATTCTACCCCTTTTAAGATAGAGCACATGTACGAGGGTGGGTCAAAAAGTTTAGCCTCCTGTGTCATAAAAATGTTATGAATGAACCTATAACAGCAGAAATTGCTACAGACCATAGCCTGAACTATCCTCTACACAAAACTACAGTTTGATGTAGTCACTGTCAATTTGTACACGCCATTGTTTAACCTAGGCATCAAAACAATTTTGGAAAAATTCATAGCTTTGCTTCATGACTCATGATGTTAAAATTGTTTTAACATCATTCAAGTCATTGACTCTGAAACCACGTAGGTTGTCTTTCAGAGGTCCAAACAGGTAAAAGTCAGATTCATTTACCCACATTGCCTTTCAGGCATAGGAATAACTATGTTTGAAATGGGATTAAAAAATGCTCAGGGATGTCTGACTTTATAGCCACGCAACTAGGGAGTGGAAATGAAAAGCTCTCACTCATTGGTCTTTATCTCCCCCCCCCCCCCCCCGAGAAGTAGGGTATGGGAGTACCATTGAATTGGAAGTCTAAAATTTAGTTCCAATTATCACGGACTCAAGGGTGTGAACTAAAAAGTGCAAAATTACGTAATGTACACAACTTTTTTAATACAAGACTTTCACTATCACAATGCTCCAGAATGTGAAATCAAAATAGCTCCCCCTTGTATTAAGAACCTTCTTTGTCAGGCTTCAACTTTATGACCAAAGCACAGGCATGTAATTTGAAAAAAACCCATAATAATGTATGCTTGGTTGCAACATCTCATGCTATTGAAGATTTCTCAACCAGGTATAAATGAATGGCTTAACACCCCCACCCCTGATTGGTGAATGGATCACATATAAATGAAAAAGTTATTTACTGTGACATTAGCATCAAGAGTTTCATGGCTTGAACGGCAACTTCATGCTCCTTGTCCAGAGACATGGACACAATTCGATCCTAAAAGATACAAAATGAAAATCAGATTGAACTGTTTCTGACAGTCTTTCCTGCTGGCATCTGTCTGATTGCATGTCCTTAAGGACAATGTTAAGTGCTTCTTCAGTTTAGTTAAAGCAAAGTGAGAGTTTCAAGCTAAGATTCAGAAGAGACCAAGTGCCAATTCTAATCAGAAAAACAACAAAGCACCGTGCTTGTGACAAAAATCATGTGATCCATAAATATTCGAGTATTTTTAAAGGGCTGATGAGGACAACTCAAGCTTGCCATGGACTGTTCACAGCCCCCCCTACAGGCTTTAATATTAATATTAGAGTTCTTCTGTTTAAGGAAATCACTGAGCACTCACTGAGGCTGGATCTACACTGCCATATAATCCAGTTTCTGATCTCAGATTATCTGATTTTAACTAGATTATATGGCAGTGTAGACTCACATAACTCAGGTCAAAGCAGATAATCTGGGATCAGATATTGGGTTATATAGCAGTCTAGTTCCAGCCTGATTTCCAAATGCACAGATGACTTCTACTACTTAAAACTAAGCTTTCATTAGCTGGCATCACTTATAAGAAAAAGAAAAACCCAAACTAGGTTCTCATGCATATGTGTGTGTATTATAAGCATGACCAACTAATTACACAGTTTTAAAATTAAATTCATACTTATTTTTAAATAAGTATAGAAATAGTTGAAATATCTGGCCTATGTATAAGCAGGAGGTGCTAAGAAGGGTTCAGTGTGAGTGGTTAAAACTGTTTCTTTGAATCATGTGGCTTCTTCCAAGACCAGGTAGCCACAGATTTAACCCAAACCCTCCACCTTGTCATTTAAAAACTAACCTTGTTAGTGCTAGGATCTCTTGTATAGGTGCATGTATATGTTTCAGAAACAATACAGTACATACACATTTTTGTGAGCCAGATAAAAACAAAAAGGATGAATCAACACCTTGTACAATGAACGTACTTTCAAGTGCCAATATGTCACAATTAACATCCAAACAGAGACCGAGTACTCTGAAATAGTATTTTTAATAAATTATGTGTAGTGATAAATGTGTAATAATTATAGGTTTTTAAAATGTGTGTGGTATTTTTAAAAACCTGCAAATAGCCAATGCACATTTAATACAACACACACATGTGAAATGGCTATTGTAGTTTTTTTTAAGTGTGTGTAGTATTAAATGTGCAATGACATTTTGTAGTTTTAAAAGTGTGTGTAATATTAAATGTGAAATGGCTATTTAAAATTTAGTAATTACATATTATTCGCATCTTTAAAAAGAGAATTGATTTATTACTTTGTAAAAATTAAGAATAAGAGTACTGTAAATAAAGGACACTAAAATTAGTTTGGAGTTTGGATCATGCTCTCCGTGATTGTGAAATACTCTATGAATGCTGACAGTATACACAAAGTAACGCATTAAAAAAGGTTAGTGGCCACAATCTAAAAATGTTTGTAGGGGGGAACTCTTCCTGAGAAGAATGCAGCACCAAAACATAGAGAAATAGTTGAAATATCTGGCCTATGTATAAGCAGGAGGTGCTAAGAAGGGTTCAGTGTGAGTGGTTAAAACTGTTTCTTTGAATCATGTGACTTCTTCCAAGACCAGGTAGCCACAGATTTAACCCAAAACCTCCACCTTGTCATTTAAAAAGCTTCAGATTATCAACTGCTATGCTCATGTTTGTCCATAGCCATGTTCCAATGGTGATATGGTTCAATATGCAGTAAAGAACCAAGACTTCCTTGTCCTACCAACCTGTTGTAGCTCTCAATGGCATCACAAATGTACTCCAAGAGGACCCCTATAGTACCCTGATGGAGGCTTTAAAGTCACACATTAGGCTGCGAGGGATAGAGAATACCTGTTTCTAGAAAAATCAGTCAGATCCTGCCAAACTACAGTTCTTGATCATGATGAATTCACCACCAAAAAAACAGTATCAAGGCATTTCAAAATGTATAAAAGTCTAATCTACCCCAAACTGTCATATTTTATGGGGCAATAGGATAGGGATCAGATGAAGAGTACTATTCTGATATTTAAGAACTCTCCTTTTATTTATTATCTAATATTAAATGTATACACACCTGATGACAAGTCATGTGTGACATACTTTCCAGCCATAGAGGCAAAACCAAGAAAACAGGGAAATTCCAGACAGGAAACAATCAGGACCAGCTAACACCTCCCAACAAAGGATTCCCTCAGGCAGGAAGCAGCCAGGCTTTGAAACTGCAAGGCTATTCAATGCTAATCAAGGTGGCCAATTGCAATATTCACACTTGCCTCAAACAGACAAGAGTTCTTTCTCCCACCCTGGACATTCCACAGATATATAAACCTCACTTGCCTAGTTTTCAACAGACCTCACAACCTCTGAGGAGGCCTGCCATAGATGTGGGCAAAATGTCAAAAGGGAATGCTTCTGGAACATGGCCATACAGCCCAGAAAACTCACAGCAACCCAATCATATCATAGTCATTCAATGCTTCATATATCATTTTAATATAAAACATGGGGAAGAGTATGTGTCTTCCAACTTCTCACAAACCGATCATGCCTAAAATATCCTTCACCCAGGGGACCTGAGTGTGTGTGTGTCTGAATTTTCATCTCTTTCGCCAAACTACAGCCATCCTTCCACACTAACTGGAGATAGGAGCACAGGACCGCCCACAAAAGTGAAAAAATGTAAAGTTTCTCCAGAATCACTCTATGGTGAATTACGAGGAAAAAGCAATCGCCAAACTCCACCATTATTGTGTAACTCCTCCCTCAATACTTCAGGCCATAATAAACTTCAGGTTAACTTTGAAAGTTATCTGCCCAACCAGGTCAACCAATCAAAATACTAAAATTGGAAAACTTTTACTAATTTTTGTCTTACTTTGAACCTGCTAGTGAACAGATCCATTTTATAAACGAGATCCTTTTGGCCATAAATTCCCTGTAGTCCCTGGAGGCATTTCAGTCGGACTTCGGGTTGCTGGGAGAGAGGAAGGGATAGAATAAGAATGATGTTCACATTTGGGGATACATGAATATCAAGACGTGCAATTGAGAATTAATACCATGTTTAAATAAATTAATTTGTTAAGTGCCAATCCTTATGTCCCCCATGCATCAAAAAGAAACCTATAAAAAAAACAGCACAAAAATATTCAACCTCTGTGGAAAAAAGGAGAAAACTTGGATTGGAGGAAGAAAATTGAAGATCCCGGAAAGGAGCATTGCTGGCTGCTTGCACACAGAAACATCTTGTTAATGATCCCAATTACATTTTACTAATACACGATACAGTATAACCAAATGTCAACTTTTTTTTTTGCAATCTTAGCAAAGGAACATATTGCCCTAAAAGAGTATCACTAATTTTTACAGTTGTGCAGTTACGTGTTCCTTTTGTGAACCTGAAGCTTATACAACTGGAAACTGGATTCCCCACTCCTTAAACAGAGTTGAGAACTAAGCAACCAGAAAACTAGTGCAAATGATTAACATAGACCAGCGTTTCTCATACTCTGCTCCTCCAGATGTTTAGGACTTCAGCTCCCACAATTCCTAACAGGTGGTAAGCTGGCTGGGATTTCTGGGAGCTGAAGTCCAACATGTAAGCTGTGCTGAGTCCCCCTTCGAGGGTGAGAAGCTACGGGGTACAAATCCCATAAATAAAAAATACCTGGAGGAGCACAGTTTGAGAAACATTGACATAGACAAGTACTCTGTCTACTACCAATCCTTAAACAGTCAATCAATATATTAGTTGCCACTCAGATGGAAAACTAAGTTTTGCAATAACTTAAAAGTCTACAAAAGCATTTCCCAGATAATTTCGAATATAAAACTTTAAATTGCTGTTTCTGTAGTCACTATCAATGTTTGCTGCATTAGCACGGTAAATTAAAGTTAACAGTTTCCCAATTTGTTTCAATAGCAACAATTATTATATAATAAATGCAAACCACCTATAATTAATTTAGCTTAATCCAAAATGATTTTTTAAAGTTTTACAATAACATTAATGCATTAAATTAAACTTGTAAAAGTAATGACAATTTTTAAAATACTTAATGCAATATATCATAATTAAAGAAATATCAGATGACAGATGAAGTATAAATGAATGACAGTACTAATAAGTGTTTATGATAAAATAAACAAATAAATCAATTTTGATTTCTGTAAATTTTACTCACTTCCCCCTTTGATACATTTGTGTGTACTCAAGTTAACTCTTGAAAATCTTGCAACCTGAAAAATAGATTGCATTAAATCTTTTCCCAACTCTTAAGAATAGAAAGTGGGGGGAAACTTACTTTATCATATAGCATCCATCCAATGTATTTCAAGTAACTATCATTTAAGAATGTATCAGGATACATTTTCATCCAGCTTCCCATTTCTTCAATGCAGATTGCTCGAATTTCTGGAATAATATCACTTTAAAACAAAAATAAACAGTATTCATGACCCAACATGTATGTGTATGTTTGTATATGTGTGTGTTCATGTGCTTGTATGTGTGTATATATCTCTGCATTAATTCACATGCAATCAACATGCAAAAGCTGGTGGCCACATGCACAAAAAGACTCTGTGAATGATATCATCTTACATGAAACTTTCACCTGAATGTAGTCGCCAGTCAGACATACATGACAAGTGGAATTACAAATCCCATCACTCCAAGACTATGTTCTCGGAAGAAAATAAAAGCTGTAGACCACCACATCTGGAATGTACCAGTTTGGGGTAAGCTACACAAAGTATGCCATGATGCTCCAGGTTTCAGTTTATGTGTATGTGAATGATCCTGTAGGTGAATGGCCCTTCTCATCCAAGCTTCCAAGATAATATACTCTTACCGATAACGCTGCAAAAACGTCCCTTTGAAAATGGCATTCATCATATTATCCATCTCCAGATGTTTCTGTTCAAACTGAAATTAGAAGAATGAAAATTGTCCTCAAATGGGTAAGATTTTTATTCCAAAACTAAAGGTTATTTCACTGAATAACCATACTGAATAAATACCACTTTTAAAAAAAAAAATCAGGTAAGTATGAAAGACTAGACACGAAAAGGATGATAGCTATAGTTTTCCTACACTCGATAACTCAACCAGAAAACCTGGGTTAATTATATTTAGCTGATTTCCTTTCAATACATGAATTTTCAGTTGTTAAGTAAACCACAGAAAAATGGATCTCATATCACCCCACAGCTCAGATGTGAGGAACTTACGACTTTCCATATGTTAGCAGACATCAGTGTCTTTGAGCCTCACCCAGCATTACCAAAAAATCAGAATTGAAGATGAGACCAACAGTGTATGGAGAACTACTGATGTACCACTCACAAACAGAAGCTACTTTTACTCACTGAAGGCCTGTGTTTGTGTCATTTACATTTAGTAAACTGGGTGATACATAATAACAACAGGTAACTTCACAAACATCGTCGACACCGTTCCATGCCATCATCATGATCTTGGATCACAATTATGATAAATGTGTAAATACAGAGGATCCACAACCTGGTAGAAAGTCTCTATAAACTTTGTCCCCCTAATCAATAAACCCTCCACATTCTTCTGCTACCCACATGATCCCACAAACAACACGATGTAATGGAGATTTCACTCATCCTCCTTAGATGAGGGCCCAGGAAATCATTGTAGTCCATTGTCATCTCATGCATAAAAACCACCCACTAATAATCAGCAACGACTTTCAGTGTTTGATCTGTGGCTTCCTTTGGGCCCCAGCAACTGTAAAATAGTTTAACCATCTTCAACCTCCCAATAGAAATCTGTGCTACCTCTTTTTTCTTCTTCTCTAGCTGGTCCAGTCTTGAATTGGTCCTCTTGCCTGCAGCCCTGTTTTTTTCCACTTCGTATAATCTTTCGAGGTTGTTCTTACTTACTTCTAGATTGAGACTGAGATTTACAAGTGCTGTCAGAAGCTTCATAGCTGGAAACAAAAAGAAAACAAAAGAAACAAAACTGCAAAGTCAAGTCTGGAGTCTTAATGCGTCACAGTTTAGAATTTTTTTAAAAGACCACCACAAATCTTCCTCAGTTTACTGTTCATAACACATTGAAGCGGTGAGGAATACAATACTCCTGGTTCTCCTTAGATGTCACCAGTGAACCACTTGGATGAAGAGTTAATTCCTTAATGGTAGGATCAAAAACATAGCCATGCTAGTTTGGAATATCAGTTTGCAATATCAGTATGTAGAACCTCAGAAATTAAGTAAGAGAATGAAGCTGGTAGCATAAGCTTCTCTAGATCGAAGATGCAGGTTCTGGGGAAGTAGACTCATAGAATCATAGGAGTTGGAAGAAACCACATATATCATCCAGTCCAACCCCCTGCAAAGCTATAAAGTCCTATATGGCCCCGGTCCAGGTTATCTGAAGGATCACATCTCTTTCTACATGAATGAATAAGTTTTATTGTTCTAGCCATGGGCCATGACAAATTAAGCACACATATTAGTGAGTACACATCACAATATAAAACTTCAGTACAAATATTAAAACTCATTAAAACTGACTCTTTAAATTCCAGTCATGTCTACAACACACTGTATCATCCTGTGCTATTTCCCATCCTTCACTAAGGATTTTACTAGTTTCGCACGGATATTTTGAGCTGCCACTGCAAAAGTGGCAACCTTTATTGTTATATCTTTAGAGTAGTCTGCTAGCAAATCCTTAATCATTGCTGTCTGCTGCCAAGCCACCCTATCCTGCAGAAGCCCTCCTAGAATCTTCTTTCTGGCATCCTTATACAGAGGGCAATGTAGTAAGTAATGTGTTAGATCCTCAATCGCTCCTGAACCACATATACATAATCTTTGGGAATAAGGTGTTCCTCTAGATCTTCCCTCCAGCCAGGCTGAAGGCATTGTCTGAAACCGCAAGGCTGTAAAGGCTTTCCTGAGGGTCACCACGGTTAATTCTTGCAAGTACTCTTGGCGGTATTGATCACTCTTAAATAGGGGATACCAGGTGGAAAATTTCTGCTTTAGACTATCCCTCATGTTCTCGATCACATCCACATCCATTATTTTATCCCCAATGGTCTTCTTATCCAGTTTCATTAGTGTTGTTATCGAGCCGTCAAAATACTGGTGTAGCAAAAACGAGCAATATTGGGTCCAGTCGCCCCACTTTTGTTGTTCTATCATACATTGCTTAGTCATGCTCTCTTCTTCCATTCCCATAACTCTTTTCCCATATAGAATACTGAGTTTGTGGATTCTGGCCTTAATTGAAGGCATGTCTGTTTCTAATCTTAACAATGCGGATGGTGTCCCAGAGGGAAGTGCTAAAAGGGCCCTGACAAACTTATTCTGTATCCCCTCCATACCTTTTATATTTCCCTGACCCCATAGTTCTGCACCATATAACAGCTGGGGTAAGATTTTGTCATTAAAGATTTTGATTGAAGGGCATACCAAATCACCCCCTTTTGTCTTCCCAAAGGTTAGGATTGATTTTGCTGCCCTCCCTGCTGCTATCTTGGCTGCCTCTATATGGCTCTTCCAGCAACCATTATAAGAAAAATGTGTTCCCAGATATTTAAAGCTGTTCTATTTGATGGCCGTTTAGTTGCCATTTGTGGACTTGCTTCCTTTTGCAAAATACTATTACTTTGGTTTTGGAATAGTTAAAACTCAATTTTTATTCATTGCAAATTCTGCTCAGTGATCGTAAAAGTCTTCTAAGACCTATTTGTGTTGTTGACAGGAGAACCATATCATCAGCATAGAGCAGGGTTTGAATTTTCCTATTACCCCCTGCTGGTGGGAAGTGATTTGGAGAACTCAAGTCAGCAACTAAATTGTTGACATAAAAATTAAACAAAAAAGGTCCCAACAGGCAGCCCTGCCTAACTCCCCTTCTTACTTTAATATTGTCTGACAGCAAGCCTGACAGGCCTAGCCGCACTCTTAGTTCAGTCCCCGAGTATAGCTGATATAATAAAAATAACAGCCGCCTGTCCACATTTGTTTTTGCCAACTTTGTCCACAAACGCTGCCTATCAATTGAATCGAAGGCGGATGTGAAATCCCCAAACGCAGCATATAGGCAGCCCTTTGGTTTCTTCAAACTCTTGTGGATAAGGTGTGAGAGCACGAAGCATTGGTCAATTGTGCTTCTGCCTTGGCGAAATCCAGCCTGTTCCTCTGCAATGATAGTATTCTCCTCTTCCCAGCTTTGCAGTTTATTTAACAGAAATCTGCCATAGATTTTTGAAGCTACATCCAAGAGGCTTATAGGTCTATAATTATTGGGGTCTGTTCTATCACCCTTCTTATGCAGTGGAACAATTATACTAGATTTCCATCCCTTCGGCACAATTCCTGTCTCATTAATATATGTGAACAAATTAGCCAGGATAGGAACCCACCAGGTGATGTTATATTTGAACAGTTCTGGCGGCAGCATATTTTCTCCTGGGGCTTTTCCTATTTTTAGTTTTTGTATTAGAACTTCAATTTCCCCCAAGGAGACCGGTGGCCATTCAGGTAGATCAGAGATTTTCAGAGCTTCTCCTGAGGACTCTGTGCCACTATATAATTCCTTGAAATATGATTGCCAGGTATAAGCTGATATTTGGGAGTCCAGGTGAGGTTGCAGGACCCTTAAACTTGTGTGCACTATGCTCCAGAATTTCACCTCATCCTTTTGTCTAACAGCCAAGGCCAGATTTGTCCAATTTTTCCTATTATATTCCAATTTCTTCCTTTTTAGGAGTGCCTTATATTGTGAGCGTTTTTTCACTCAGTCTTTTATAAATTTGTTCGTCCCTCTTTTTATTAGCAACTCTGATTAACCGGGATAAGTCCTTCTTTTTCGGTCCTTTCTACATCAAACCAGCTTTCCTTATTACATATGTTTAACTGGCTTAGTTTGAATTAGCTCAGGTTTAAGGTAGGTAGTAATATTACGAAATCCCACTATTGGGTCCACAACACCCTTAAGGATCTTGTCTCTAGAACTTACCAATGCTGGACTGTTAAGCAGATCCATAACCTTGAAACTCAAGGTATCTGACCACTTGAGTCTTCTAGACCCCGCTACAACCAGGTTCAATGGATATTTACCTGGCGACCTCTGCCACTCCTCAGCTATATTTAAGATTAATTTAATAGGATGATGGTCGCTTTCTGGTCGTTCATCTACTGTAAAACTTTGTATTGCTGACAAAAGCCCTGTTGAGATTAAAAAATAATCCACTACACTACCCCCTTTTCCTGTGTGGTACGTATATAGACCGGATGACTCCTCCAAAAAGCTGCCATTCATTATTATCAAACAATACTTATAAGCAAGCAGAAACAATTCTAACCCATTCTTATTAAATTTCACATTTCTCTCGATTTCCTGTTGAGAAAGTGTTGATTCTCTAGATGGATCTCAAAATGCTGAGCTAATTCCTCATTTGATTGACCCAGCCTTGCGTTTAAATCACCTCCCAAAACTAGGTTTGTATTTCCTATACCAACAATCCTATCTTCCAGAACAGCTTCTAGTGACTGCCATACTTCTTTGGCAGGTTGCGCTGAATTTACTGGAGGTACGTACACATTAATGCAAGTTAGGACCTGGTCACCTTTGAATTTTATCAGTACAACCAATATATTGTTACTAGACTGGGTCTGCATGATATGGCAGAGAATCGCTAATCCCCCAGCAGCACATCCCCAATTATGCCTCCTCTCTGCTGCCACTGCGAAGGATCTAAAGCCCTGCAAATGAACATTTGCAATATCCTCCACCCAAGTTTCCTGTAGGAATATAATAGGAAATCCCTGAAGATATTCCACAAACTCTCTATCTGCTAGTTTTCCGGTCCATCCAGCAACATTCCAGGACAGGATTTTTAACTTTCTAGTTATAGTCCTTCCTATATTGTTGTTTGAACCATAGCTGGGGGGAGGCACTTGCATCAGCTTACACACATCTGTTCCATAGTGTTGTCTCTTCGCCATCTTTAATGTCCTTCCTATCTCTTTTTGGGATCTAGATTTCCATGAGTCCGTATTCCTGATTGAGAGGGAATGATTCGCCTTGTCATTGGGCTTTGCCACATGGTCTTTGTTTCCGGGAACCACTGGGTTGAAAAAATTTGTAATTAGGGGCTGATTCAAACCACTGTTCATACTTATTGTGTCATATCTCCTCTGTGTCCCCATCTTAGTAGTCCTCCCATAGAGCTGTCATAGACTTTCCTTGTATTCCCCCTTGCCCTGTATTTCTTTCTCCATGTAAGCCTCCTCGGAGTGCATAATTTAAGCCTCCTCATAAGTCACACATGGGTTGCTAAATTGAGGTTTCACAACCTTCACCTCCGGGGTCAATGGTAAATGTTTAATGATAGGCTCAGCTCTCCCTTCTGAGTCTAGAAATCTCATTTCCTGCCAGTTTGAACTGTCTTGGGCCACTCATAAGAACATAAGAAGAGCCATGCTGAATCGGACCTCCGCCCATCTAGTCCAGCATTCTGTATCACACAGTGGCCCCCAGTTGTACACGGGGATCTCGAGCAGAAGGGAGGGCAAAACCCTAACCTGCTCCCGACCCCCCACTCTTCCTTGCTCTTTGCATTTACTACAATCTCGATCATCAAATTGTAGACCTTCCCTGTATCTTTCTCCTAGATAACTGCTTAGCCCCTCCAGCCTTTTTATAATTGCCCATTGCTCCTTTTTTGGCAGATTTACATATGTTGTTATCAATGACTGCTCTTCAACACAGAAATGATTTTCCACACCCTGGTTACCTTCATCCCCTTTTGCATAGCTAGCATCTTGGGTCTTATGGTGGGTCTGCAGCTGCTTGTTTTCCCCTTTCCTTGGTGGCTGTTGTTCCTCCCCTCTCAATTTACCTTCTGGGCCTCCATGCTGTATAGGGACATTTTTAAAATATCTAGATAACCTTAAGCCATGTTTTGCAAATAGATCTCTCGCTCTTATTACAAATTTAGCCAAATCAAGGTCAATAAAGGAAATTATGGCATTGACATGTCTTACGTCATTATGCAAATAATCAATTTGATCTATATCAGAAGTATGCAATCCCCCCAGTAGAACCTTATCCATAAACCCAAGCACATATAACTTCCGATCTTCCAAACTTAGCAGTTTTCCTGGTTTGGGTAGGTTAGTTAGTACAAGCTTTTGGGATAAGGACCAGTACCCATTTGACATTTAACTGTCCACTGTTCTCCTGTCTGGTGGTTTCCTGTCCTGCCATTGTCAGTTTAGGGTCATGTGCTGACTCTACCTTGTTTGCTTCCATATTCTTATTTTCCCCTGACGTGTTGTAGTCCATGGTTTCCCAACCAGTTTGAGTGGTAACATTAGCCTTTTGCAGACCTTGATTGATCATGCTAATTCTACCCTCTTTGTCAGATTGTCCATTTTACTCTTCTTTGGGTATCTCTTCCTGTTTCTATTTCTTCTTGCGGTAGGGTGATTTACATGTAGGAGTAGTGCAATAAGTTTCTTTAAACCACGTTTGTTATTCCGGTGACGCCTTGTTTGAACCCATGTCTTTCTTTGTTTTCTCTTCCCTTCTTTATTCTTGATTTTCTTCCCCTTGGTATTATCTTTATAGGGTTTGTTCTTATCCACTGTTATTTGTTTTGTTCCTCTCTCTCTGCTGGGGGACCTTGTTATTTCATGTCCAGTTGGGTCTGGGGTGTTAAGAACCAGAGTTGCCTTTAAACTCTCACAGTTACTCCTGGTTTCCAAAACTTCTGTTTTAATAAGTTTTGCAAGCGTACTCAGGAACCCTGTGCTTTCCTGTAGATATTTCTTTATCTTCCACAAATCATTTGCGACAGCATTAAACTTGGCTTCCAGATAGCCAAGACCCTCAATTGATTCTTTCCTCTGCAGCAGCCCAAGGGAGGAATATTGTTGTGAATGGGTCTTTGGTGAATATGCCTTAAAGTGGCCCTCCTCCAGGAAGGAGGTTAGAGACTTCTCTGGTCTCAGCTCTTGGTTTTCTGTGCTCTCAAACTCAGCTTTTGCCAGTTCCTCAGCCAAGCTAGGTCCATTATTTGCATCTGCAATCCTTTCCTCTTTCAAGTAAAGTCCTTTGGTGTTAAACTGACCAATTTTCATCTCTTACTCCTGCTTATCAATATTGTCAGCCCAGGCCTCACTTTCCACCATTTCCCTTTGTCCTTTTTGGCTCTTTTTCAGGGGGAAGAATTTGTGTATTTTTGACTGATTTTGTTTTCTCTCACATGCAAGGACCTCCTTCTCATTAAGCCCTGTGTTCCCATTAATCTCCAGGTGTGGTTTCTCCCCTATGAGTGTTTGCAGAGATAGAGCTTTCTCCCTGTAATCATTTCTAGTGAAAACCATTCTGACAGAAGTTCAAAATTATCAACTTTACAACATTCCATAAACTTCACTTCAATGCTAGCTTTATCACTGTATTTATACTTGCCGTGCCAACAGCAGTGAACTCAAACTAAGCACTGCCGCCGATGTTTTCAGTATTACAGTCTGTGATAAAGAGTGATAAAGAGTTTCCTCCTGCAGTGTTTATCGCCGAAAGCAGACTATTGTAGACTATTATTATTATGTCAAAGAGCACTGGTCATTAAAAACTTTTGGAGCCTATCTTAATAGTTTGGCTCTCCAAATTAAAACCAAGTTAAAACAAAACTCAGGAGCTTCTCTCTACGCATCTGCTCCCATCGCCATCAAGTCTACATCTCTTTCTATGAAACTGGGAAACATCTACGATCTGCTGGGGAGGGCCTTTTCTTAGTCCCACCAACCATTCAAGTACGCTTGGTGGGAACACAGGAGAGGGCCTTTTCGGTGGCTGCTCCCAGGCTGTGGAACTCCCATAAGAATTAAAGATACAACCGCCTGATGACATGTTTTAGTGAGCCTGAACAACTCAATTTTAACAATACCCAACATATTTCCATGGCCTATACTGTTTGCTGAGATCTATCATTTCTGTCTAAGAATAAGAATAAAAATAATGTAGTTAAAATAATAAAATGAAACAGAACACTATTAAAATACATATAACAAATATCCACAGGTAAAAATAAGCTTAAAATGACCGATAAGACACATTGGGCAGCCAATGAAAAGGTCCTCAGGGTGGCAGTTACTAGTCAGGTTCTGGGTGGTTGGAGTAAGCATCCCCCTGAGGACCTATGTCCTAAAGGATGGATTGTACAGGTTAAGAAAATCCTGTAGATAACCTGGACGAAAACCATGTAGAGCTTTAAAGGTCAAAACCAACACTTTGTACTTTGTCCAGAAACTAACTGGCAACCGGTGAGGTGACAATAATATGAGTGTGATATGCTCACTCCTAGATGTACCTGAAACTAGTATGGCTGCTATGCTTTGAATTAATTGAAGTTGCCTAACTTGGTTGCTGAAGCCCAACCATGAACTTACCAGAGTATGCACTACCACCTTAAGGTCCTTCAACTCTAGGAAGGGGTGCATCTGGCATATCAGCCAAAAGTAACTGCAATATTATGTGCCCATTATCAACAGTTCGTGTTACGGTTACATACAGTACCAGATCTTGGAGCATCCTCTTGAACAACAAAGAAGATCTACCTACATACTACTCTGGTCACAAAATTCACAGATAAGAATAACCACAGTAGATACTGCTAATGCACACTTGGCCTTTTTCTGCATAACTCTAAAGTTCTATAAAATACAACTGTTTGAAATAAAATTTATTTATATCAGTCAATGCTGTGAGTTGGTTGGACTGAAACTAGTGCTAGGGCCTGGTAGATACTTTGACCAAAATTATTGTTTGCTTTCTTGCTCAATTTCAGGATTCATCCTAGTTTTATGTACCATCTGAGAGGATAAAGTAGGGATGCTATTTCAGTCCTATCCAAGCAAATGACCAACAAACAAAAAACAAAACAAAAAAACCCTTTATAAGTATATTTTTAATTTAATGTTATTAAACTCTGAAATAGACAATTCAACTTCTTTACCCCAGATACTTTCCCTCCTACAACTCTATTTCTTTAATAACTATGCAGGTTTTTTTATGGACAAGTACAACTTACAAAACCCCTACTACAACACTGTGGTGCACCTGATTAAATCCTGGTTGACATACATCTGATGAGCAGCCAGCCTCACTCTACAAACTTTGTACTCCCAAATAATGGGGGGAAAGCAAGCTAGCCTTACATACCTGCTAATGTGCTGGTGTGCCGGAATGCTCTGACCATTGAATCTGCCAAACCCGTAAGGAGAGAAATGATGGTATCCATCAAATAGCTGTCATAGAGGATGATATACTGACACTGTTCAACCAGTACCGCAATGAACTCACAAAAATTTGCTCTGAACTTTTTCCAGTAGGCCCCTGGTTTGATGAGCGGATAGTCTTCACTGTCCTGAATGAGGTAGAGGGGAAAAAATATCCTGAAACTTGACGAGGATATGACAAAGCCTAAAAGCCTGAACATGGTTGGAAAACAGTACTTTTTTCTATGACTTTGAAGATTTCTACAATGGGAGAAAAGATGCATGGCCCACTTCAAAATTCAGAGTGTACTGTGGAACAGGGGTGAAGAAAGTTTCACCTGTAGAAGTAGATGTGCTACTACCCTCATAATTCACCACCCCTGGCCAGGCTGGATAAAGCTGATGGGAACTGGAACACAACATTATGCAGATGTTCACAGTTCCCCCAATTCTGCTGAAAAGAAGCAACAACAACAACAAAACTTTATTACGGTCACTGACCAGCACAACGCGGGCACAAGCGCCCTGAGAGGGGAAGGACAACTCCCCAGTAAACAGTTATTTAAAATTAGATTAGAAATCAGTATAAAAATATATATTTAAAAGACAGGATATTGTAACAGGTATGGAACCGAAGGGGGAGGGGAGAGATTGATGAGAGAGGTCGAAAACACTGGTGGGGGCACTAAAGGGGAAGGGAGGGGCACACTGCGAGTCTAGTAGCATTTCAGCTGTAACATGTTGCTCTAACTGCATTCCCAGCAGGGTGTTGCCTTACGGTGTCAATTATCCTCCATCTGATTTTAAATGCAGCAGCACGGAACTTAGCAACACTGTAAGTTATTGTAGTGTTAGAGTTCGAAAGCAGCAGGGTGGAATAATATTTTTACTATTAGCATTGTACTAGACAACCTCTAGCCACAAGCATTGTACTAGAGAACCTCAAGCCACAAAGGACAGCCACTGTTTTCAAGGCATATTATATATGCAGTGATATCTACATGAAGAGTCATGTCAGAGAACTCTGCTTATGACTGGTAGGGAGGAGGCTTTCTCATGGGATTTGCCAAAAAAACTTCAATGCCATACTAAAAGTCAACACACACATTTGTTGTCTGTATGTGTAGCATTAGTGGACATAGATCAGCCTATGCAATGACTACCCCATTATTTATTATTATTTATTTATTTATTTATTTACTGTATTTGTGTGCCGCTTTTCTCAGCCTTTCGGCGACTCAAGGCGGTTAACAGGCAGCAAGTAATGCACATAAAAACATTAAATACAATATAAAACCACAACAGAAACAATAAGCAACAGCCAGGAGACAGGTGTTTTTAAAGTCACTTCCTCACTCCCCCTTTCTCCTCTCAGCTGGCTTGGGGGTGAGGGAGAAGGAGAAGCAGCAGTATTTCTCCCTTCTCCTCCTGAGGTGGCAGGGAGATGTAGTATTGTTGCTGAGGGAGGGACTGCCCACCGATGGCCCAGGAGACATGGTGGAGAGTCATTGACAAAAAAGACTCATAATAGTCCCATAATCTTGGAACACTCATTCTCACTTTTTCCTATCTCTTGAAATATGAAAATGGAAGGTTGCAATTTGTTCTCATGGTACATTTTCAATTGAGTGACTTTTACTTATTATTATTACTACTATAATCACAATTGCACTAACATGAATTCCATTCTCTCAGCAACTGCCTGCATATTACCTATATGAATAGCAAAAATTCTGCAGCTAAATGACAGTTTGGTTCAAAGGATACGGGAAAAGCTATGCTTTGGAACTCTTTTCAATGGAAAGCATTCAAGATTGTTAAGAACTCTACAAAACTGACAACAACATGAACAGACCTGGCCAGAGTATTCCATGCTTCAAACTTAGTCAATACAGACACAAAGATGTTGAAACCACTTTTGTGGCATGTACAGAAAAGTAATACTTAATTAGTATCTGGATGAGAGGGAAATATTATTATTATAGTTTATTGCATTAGCCGCAAGGCCAGATGAGAGGGTATCTGAAAGGGATACTACCTGGAAACCCCTTGGTACACTATCAAGGTCTTTTTTTCATGGAAGATATGTGAAATATAAATAAAGAAAAATTACCATATCCACTGGCCAAGTAACTGTCAAAATCCAGGGATAAGCCATGAACTTCTTATACTGCAATCCAGTTTCCTGTTAAAAACAAAAGAGAATTTGAGACGTTGCAGCAGCTAATGGTCTGTTTCAGTCTTACTCAACCAGTGTCCTCCAGATCTGCTGAAGCCATGATAACTGGGGATAAAATCATAATCCAACAGAACTTGAGGACACATACATCAAAACATAGTCATACAAACACACATATATATATACACACACATACATACACGCAAGCAAACCTGGCACTTGTGCACATGAAAGCTTTTATACAAGCAATGACATATTTATTGCCTTCAAGATCCAGGTGGTTCCTTCATCACCTAAAATGCAGAGAAAATCCCCAAAGCATAGCTGGAGCACAGCAAAGCTTAGAATCTGAATGAATGTATGACTGTGAACTTTATTGCATGAAGGTGGCAAACTGCCATTGAAGCAGGACTATCACGATACCATGGACAACCTGTTGACATTCTGCCACCTCCCTGCAAAAAACAAACAATCACCCTACATTACACCACGGTCTTGTCAGGATCCTCTGTGGATACCAAAATCCAAGGATGCTCAAGTCTCATTATATATACAATGGCTCCACTATAATTGAACACAATTGGCCCAAAACACCCGAGTGTTATGTAGTACAGTATCTTAAGAGTCTTTCTAATAGGCTTGTCAATCAATTGATTAAACACAACTTTCCTTTGGGAGAAAGAGAACACACCTCATCAAATGTCTCTGTCATTTTCTGCATCACTTCACAGTTCTGTACATTCTGAAACATCTCTGCTGTAACCATTCCTATGGAAGGAACAATAAAAATGGAAATTAAACTGAACACAGGATATCCTCGTAAAATCCCTTAAGTATTAAAGCTGGAATGGCATATATTTAAAAGTCAGTACAAGCTACACTTTGTTGCAAACTTTCATTATTTCAACAAGCACATCTTAAATATCTCTAAGCAAGTTCAGTAGAACTTATTCCCAGATAAACATACACAGGATTGCAGTCACTGAAACTGTTTTGGAAGTTATTCAGTGCAAGATTCAAAGATATTTTTTTCAACTCCAGTCTTCTTGTTTCTTAAAGTCCTTACTATCATTACATGTGTTCTTAAATTATTACATTCAAGGACCACATAGCAATTTCCATTGTTAAACATGCTTGACTGCTTATTTTTATTCAAGGTCATTCTTCCCCAATCCTCAGATGAGAATCTGGATTTCATTCATTAGCACAGACCAACAGAAAAGCAGACAAGCTCCAGATTCTAAATATGAGGACCATTATCTCTAACTGAGAACCATCTGTGATAATGCCCCCTCACCCTATAAGGCAGAGGAAACAGATTTACCTTGACATCCTGAACACTGAATGAAGAAATTTATGAGGTCCAGAAGTGCCACATCTCGATCTTTTTTGTAAGCTTCAACCCAGTCATCTACCACAGACTAAATCATTGGAGAAAAACACAAAGATGAACAACTAGTATCTTAAATATCTTAAATAGCTTAAACTAGAAATCAAAGTTTACTCTGAACCATTAGTCTACTCTGAACCATTAGAGTCGTTCCATTGAAACCACAAAAATCTAAACACTTATGTAAGTTCCATCGACTCAATGGTTAGAACATAAAATTTATGCCTCATATTAGCAACCTACAAATTAAACTAAAATATGTATTTAATCTTCTCATGTTTTCACTAATAAATTGAAGTCAACTTATTTATGCTGCCTTAGAAACATAATCTGTATACCTTTATAAAGCGGAATGTTTGTATGTATGTATGTGTGCGGAGGGCGGAAGGGCGGATATGTGGCAGCCACTTTCACAGGCCACAGCGACCAGCGCGGGTGATGGACCTGCACCAAACTTGGTACACATAACCCCCCCTAACCCCCTTTACGTCCTGGTGCGGTTCGAGGGACATGACCCACGGATTATGGGATTTGTAGTACTTTCAAACACTTTGGTTCCCAAAGACCACTGAGGCCACCAAAAAGGACCAATACAGACCACACTTAGCACACACAGCCCCCATGACCCACTCTACATCCTGGTGCAGTTTGGAGGAGGGTGGACCATGGATGATGGGACTTGAAGTACCTCTACTCACCTCCCAAGTCCGCTGCAACCCTCATCCAATCACTGATCGAGCCCAAACTTGGCATACATAACCCCTATGACCGCCTTCACGTCCTGGTGAGGTTTAAGGGAGGACTGACAATGGTTGATGGGATTTGTAGTACTTTCACACCCCTCTGTTCCCACAGACCACTGTGGCCCCCAACAAACACTGATAAAGACCACACTTGGCACACAGAGCCCCAGTGACCCACTCTACATCCTACTGAAGTTTGGAGGGGGACAGACCATGGATGATGGGACTTGCAGCACCTTCCCTCACTTTCCAAGACTGCTACAAACCTAATCCAATGACTGATCAACACCAAACCTGCCACACAGAGCCCTCATGACCCACTCTACATCCTGGTGCCCATCGGAGGAGGGTGGACCATGGATGATGGGACTTGAAGTACCTCTACTCACTTCCCAAATCCGCTGCGACCCTCATCCAATTACTGATCGAGACCACACTTGGCACACATAACCTCCTTGACTGCCTTCACGTCCTGGTGAGGTTCGGGGGAGGACTGACAATGGATGATGGGATTTGTAGTACTTTCACACCCCTCTGTTCCCACAGACAACTGCGGCCCCCAACAAACACCGAGAAATACCACACTTGGCACACAGAGCCCCAGTGACCCACTCTACATCCTGGTGCAGTTTTGTGTGAGACGGACCACGGATGATGGGACTTGAAGTACTTTCACTCACTTCCTAAAAACAATGCAACCCTCATCCATTCACCAATACAGACCAAACTTAGCACACAGAGCCCCCATGACCCAATCTACATCCTACTACACTTTGGGGGAGGGTGAACCAGAGATGATGGGACTTCCACTACCTTCAGTAATTTCATGATACCACTGCAACTCCCAATAATGATGGATCAAGACCAAACTTGGCACACAGAGCCCCCATGACCCACTCTACATCCTGCTGCACTTCTCAAATGACCCGGGCACCGCCGGGTCCCCAAGCTAGTAAAATATACCGTATTTTTCGCACCATAAGACGCACCTGCTGATAAGACGCACCTAGATTTTAGAGGAGGAAAATAGAAAAAAATATTTTCGCTCCCCCTCTAAAATCTAGGTAAGTCTTATCAGCAGGTGCGTCTTATCAGAACCCATTCTTCCCTCGAGGAAAGGGGGGGGGGAGAAGGAGCAAGAGGAGGAATGAAGGAGCATCGCGCCAGAGCCCTCTGGGGTGATGCTCCTTCGTTCCTCCTCTTGCTGCTTCTTCCCCCCCCCCCCTTTCCTCGAGGGAAGAAAGGGCAGGGGAAGGAAAAGCAGCAAGAGGAGGAATGGAGGAGCATCGCGCCAGAGCCCTCTGGGGCGATGCTCCTTCCTTCCTCCTCTTGCTGCCTCTTTCCCCCTTTCCTCGAGGGAAGAAAGGGCAGGGAAGGAAAAGCAGCAAGAGGAGGAATGGAGGAGCATCGCGCCAGAGCCCTCTGGGGCGATGCTCCTTCGTTCCTCCTCTTGCTGCCTCTTTCCCCCCCCCCCTTTCCTCGAGGGAAGAAAGGGCGGAGGGAGGGAAAAGGAGCAAGAGGGGGAGCGAATCAGCGTCCCTCCGCCGCCGCAACGGACCAGAGAAGAGGAGAGGCGGCAACAGGGTAGTATATCGCCGCCCCCTGCTCCAGTGCCTCCCCCCCCCCCCGCCTGCATCTTCGCTCCATAAGACGCAGCTGATTTTTCATCCCACTTTGGGAGGAAAAAAACTGCGTCTTATGGTGCGAAAAATACGATAAATTAAATATAGCATATCAAATAACACACCCTAAGATATAATGCAAGCATAAACATCCAAAGTTAATGTTCTTGGGGGTGATGTGGTGTATGTGCCTTCATGTCACCTGTTGATGTTGTAGTTGAGTCTGGGACTCCAGGTACTCCTAGGAGTACAGGGCTGAGTGAGGAGGATACTACAGCGTCAAACACTAATATGGACTTGGGTGGGGCTGCTTGCAATGATAGTACTGGCCCCAGGAGGGGAAAAAGGCTGACTCGTGAGCAAAGTGAGAAGGATGTGTTCCAAAGTAAAAGAATCAGGCAGATACTTATGGAGTCTACTGACGAGGAATCATTTGAGGGATTCCCTGAGGAGGATGGGAGTCAAAGTGAGGGAGATTCCTCTGGCGAAGATGCAGATATGGATTGGACACTGGTAAAAGAGGTCCAAGCAGTGTGTGGGAAAACTTCTGATAGTTATACCTTTTTGGGGTTCTCGGATGACAGGGAATGGCCCTCAGGGTATCCAGATGACTGGGGTGAGTTAAGTGCGGACAGAAGATGGCACATTTGGCGAGAGCATCAAGAGAGCACAGCTGGGGAAGTTGCAGCAGCTGGAGATGCTCACAGTGGGGCGTCTTCCAGTTCGGGCGGGTCTGACACTGAAGACTAATAAATGTGGGTGTCTGAGGGGTTTTCCTTGTGGCTAGCAAGGTGTTATGCCTGGGTCTTGTGATTCTGCATCTTGATTCTTGATTCTGCATCTTGGCTACTTAAGCAGCGTCTGTGTTGTGACAGTTGACTTATGCCAACCCCATGTATTTCATAGGGTTTTAACTATGCTGTAACCTGCCTCAAGGAGAGATGAGTTAGAAATATTATTATTATTATTATTAGGAGGAGGAGGAATAAAGATGTAATAAAACATTTCCTGACAATTGTTATCATAAGGGCATGATCTTTCTTCCAATGAGATCCCATTCAGTAGTCCATCCATGAAGTCTGCTGACAAGGAATTCTAATGAGCTGATTTTATATGTAAATCATTATAACAAGGAAAAATACCTGCATAGCTCTTTTGCCCATGATGACCACCTCAAACAAAGTAACTGCTTCAACCACTTCTCCATTCTGCAGCTGGTTTGACGGTCTATTATTAGAATTTTTCCTTCTGTTTTCGCATTGTTCTCGGATTTTTCTTTTCCCTTTCTAAAAGAATAAAAACAACATGCGAATTATAACATTTCAACAGTAACAGAGGAGCCCCCTTCGAAAACATGCAAATATGAGATCAATAGGTATTGCTTCAGCAGGAAGGTAACATAACTCCATGCAGTCATGCCGGCCACATGACCTTGGAAGCATATATGGACAACACCAGCTCTTCAGCTTAGAAATGGAGATGAGCACAACCCCCAAGAGTCGGACATGACTGGACTTAATGTCAGGGAAAACCTTTACTTTAATAGTAACAGAAATGCACACTTTCCCCAGAATAGTATATGCATTTCCTGAAGGCTACTGTAATAAAAGAAAGATGGAGGTAGCTACTGCATGAACTTAATGAACCATTTACCCCATGATAGGATATTGCTATAATGAAATATAAGGAAAAATTCACTGGGGAATATGAACTGTTAATAATGTTCACCAGTAAGATTCGAATGCCTAGAAAGAATAAATATATGAGAATGGCAGAGTTAACCTACACTGATTATGCAGTTATAAATATTTGCACCTAGATATTGTTACAGTTTATGTGGAATCTAGTCCAAGAAAGACACAGTATCCTCACACAATTGAAGAAGAAAACATAAATTTACTCTTTTCCAGCAGAGTCAAAATACATAAACTTGCAGAATTACATCAAAAATAAATCATACAGAGTAGCAAACTTGCCTAGTCCTTGTATGTATCACAAAACACAGAGAGCATAGCTTCTCCAACTCCCAAAGGTGAAAGCCAGCATGTATCCTAAAACACACCCACCTCAAAGTTATTGACCTGCATGAGTTTTTTTCTTTAACACACATATCTACTCCAACCTTGGTGTTGATGCTTGCAAAACTCACACCATTTTCAGTATACCTCAACAGATATTGGAACATACTGATTCCGGTTGCTGTGAACTGACACTTTCACAAATGTATTTCATTCATCCAGCACAATAGTGAGATCTCATTTCCATTTTTATTTCACTGAATAGGAAACGCAACAGAAACTTACCAGAGGCTTAGCATTGCCATTTCTCAAGCAGCCACCATTTTGTGCAGTGGATTCAGGGATAATCTCATCGTGAATCCCATTTTCTCTGAGACAATGAAACAGAAGTAGAAAAAAAGTCTCAAGAAAGGGGTGTGTGTAAAGAGGGAATCAGAGGTGCCAGAGCCCATCCCAGTCTGCAAGGAAACTTCAGGACCAAGAGTGTCAAGTGGGAATGCTGTCTTGAGAGAACCCAGGAAAACAACAGAGCTGTAACTGTGAACAAATACTGCATGAGGATGAATTCGCTAGGAAAAAGGTCTAAAGCCCCTAAAAGAAGATACTGAATATAAGGGGAAATTGTGATTCTTTAAAGTACTGTTCTCAAATGAATAAGGAATCGATATGAGTTGCTGTCTCTAGAGCAAAGCTACCAGCATTTGACCAAAGCAGATGTCACACCATCATTGTATCAACAGATGACCAGCTTTTTAAAGAGAGAAAGCAACTGTAAGTAACAAGCAAGCTAGTATTTGTTCACTTAAAGAAGGGGTGCTCATTAGGTAGATCACGATCTACTGGTAGATCGCGTAGGACGTCCTGGTAGATCGCAGGCAGGGTAGGAGGAAGGCTCAGTCCAGCCCCGCAGGCTCCCAACGCCACCCAGGTGCATAAGGAGGTTGGACTGGATGGCCCTTGGAGGTCTCCTCCTATTCTAGGAACCCGTTGTTGTTGTTATTATTATTACCAGAGGCTGAATGGCCATCTGTGAGGAATGCTTTGAGTGTGTTTTTCCCTTATGGCAGAAGGAGGTTGGACTGGATGGCCCTTGGAGGTCTCCTTCTACTGAGCATTTGCACAGTTAAAACTTGTGCGCCAACTGCGCCCGTACCTTGGGAAGTCTGACTTGGCCACGGTAGTCCACGCTCTGGTTACATCCCGTATAGATTACTGCAACGCACTCTACGTGGGACTGCCTTTGAAGACTGTTCAGAAGCTTCAACTGGTCCAACGGACAGCAGCCAGATTGATAACAGGAGCGGCACTCAGGGAGCGTACAACACCTCTGTTGCACCAGCTCCACTGGCTACCAGTTTGCTACCGGGCACAATTCAAAGTGCTGGCTTTAGCCTTTAAAGCCCTTAATGGTTCTGGTCCAACTTACATGTCCGAACGCATCTCTTTTTATGAACCTTCAAGATGCTTAAGATCATCCGGAGAGGCCCTGCTCTCGGTCCCGGCGTTAAATGTTAAATTGTATATGTTGAAATTGTATTGATAACTGTTGATTTATTTGTCTTGAACAGTTCCTGCTATTTGTACACCGCATCGAGTCGCCTTCGGGCTGAGAGAGGCGGTCTAGAAGCAAAAGTAAATAAATAAAATAAATAAATAAATAAATACTCTAGGAACCTATTGTTGTTTTTGTTACTATTATTAGTATTATTATTAGAGCAGAGGCTGAATGAATATTATAATTATTATTATTATGAATAAATTCAGGGGCTAATTATACTCATATTTAGTTGAATTCAGTCTTAAAATATATTATATGGCTCTCAATATAATAAATTTCCAAATATTTTGCTTTTATAGCTCTCTGAGTAGTGGGTAGGTAGATCATTTTGACTTGGTTGTTTTATAAGTAGCTCGCATGCTGAAAAAAAGTGTGAGCACCCCTGACTTAAAGAATCTCACTGGCTACGTTTCTCCCTATTATGGAACACACATTTCCCCTCAGGGTGGGGAGACCTGCTTGAACAGATGAGTTTTTAGCTAAAGTTAAGCAACTGTTCCCCTAATTTTCATTAAAAATAAAGTATGGTACACATAAAACGTGAAATGGTTAACATATTCCTTGTGTAACTTTCAATCTGGCCAATATTCTGTCATTTCAATGAAGTCACTGTGAAATCTACAATACACTTACCTGCTCATTGTAAAGTTTTTGCTTTGTAATTATCTCAGTTACAGAAAACAGCTGGCCCACAACAGAAAGCACAGGGTTGTTTTTTTTAATATGGCAAGGATTGGCAGGCAAGCTATCTTGCTAGTTGAGACTTGTGCTTTTTTTAATTAGGAGGAATAACAAATCCAAACACTGCCTACTATTCATAAATGACTCATACTGGTGAGGCAAGTAACGTCTACCCTATAAAGAGACTAAGATTTTAAGAGTGTGAATTTCATACCAGTAAAGTTTTGAGAATGGGCTGAAGAGAGAGGATGAGGGAGTGAAAAGAGTAAAGAAAGTGGAAAAGTTAGCGTTGCCTGGCACAGAGAAAAGATGTGTGGAAAGGTGAAGGAAGATCAGAAAGACCTGGAAGAGATGGGAGGGGAAAGTGTAGGAGAATATTTTTGAAATACAGAGGAAAGGAGAGGCATCAAAGTGAAGGAGAGAAGCTGGGAGAAGTGCAAAGAAGAAAAAAGGGTAGGCGTTTGATTGCATGTGTGTGCATGTTTACTCTGTCGACTATAATGCCCATGGTCAGTCTAATATAGTATTCTTTCTATTGCATCCCCTTAGTGTTATTCTGTAGATTAAACTATTCTGTAGATTAAAGCCTTTTAAAATCTCTTCGTCACTACTTTCTGACTGGAAAATAGATTTGGGGGCCTCAACACCTATACTGCCCCACTTCTGCTTAACACTTTACATGCCTCAAAACAGAATGTTTAACATGCTTCAACTGCACCCATTAAGTCAAAGGGAACTATGAAAGGATACTTGCTTCAGTTATGGACAATCTCAGATACTATCCCTAGGAATATGAATTGAAAGAGGGTAAGTAGCAAGCTAAGGAAGAACCTCCTTCTAAGGCACTGGTTCTCAACCTGTGGGTCCCCAGTTGTTTTGGCCTTCAACTCCCAGAAATCCTAACAGCTGGAAAACTGGCTGGGAGTAATAGGCCAAAACACATGGGGACCCACAGGTTGAGAACCACTGTTCTAAGGCAACAAAAAGCTGGTGTCAAGCAAAACAAACTGTACTCAGAGGTTCTAGTATATTGCATCATATCTTTACTGACACTATTACCATGTCACATGTTTTAATGTTACTCAACATATTTCTTGACACAACATTGAAGTGTTTGTTTCTGGTGCCCTAATTCCCAGCTTGAATCAGGTCTAAGGTCCCTTCTACACTACACTAAAACCCGAGAGGAAGTGGGTTTAAACTACCTGCTTCCTCTCGGGTTGTGGTCCCTACTCACAACACAAACCCCAGGCTTTCCTGTGAGAGGTGGCTAGATGGCAGCATGGATCAACCAAAGGTTGACCCAGGATGACATCCAGGCTGCCTCCAGCCCATTTCAGCACCCAAACATACCAGAGAGGCCTGCTGGCAATGCTGGCCTCTCTCTCTCTCCACAGCCCTTCAGACTTGGAAATTACGCATCAGGAGGGGGGAAGAGGTAATTCCCTCCCTCCTCCTAGTCTCCTGACGCACCATTTTCTCACACTAGGAGGATTGTAGAGAGAGGTGTTCTCTCCAGTAAGTTTGGGAGTCGACATGGGGGGGGGGGCTGAGGGGGAGGGGATAGGTGCCATTCCCCTCCTTGGGCTCTTCAGAGCCCAAAGTGGCTGTGGGGACTGATCGGGACTGCGGAAACAGTCCTGGAAGTCAGTCCCCACATGGCCCTCACCTCTAAAGATTTTTATCTTAAGGATCTTTAGAGATGTTTAATTAATGTGGAGTAAACCAGGAAACCCCGCTTTGCTATGCATTAATTCACTTTTACCTAAGGTCATTTGAGCATCTCAGGTAAAAAGCGAAATAGCTCCCACATTTTGGCCTTTGTGGAAGGGCCCTATGAAGGCTGTTGGTGAGTGTGGCCTTTCTCAATCTTTTTATACTGGAGGAACCCTTGAAATGATTTCCAGGTTTCAGGAAATCCTTTAAAAGTTTATCTATTTTTTTATCTAAAAACATTCTCTTTTTTTCAACCACAATCTCTAACAAACTCCTAGTGACTTCTCATGAAACACTAGACCTTGGTTCAGAAGCCCACCAATTTTCCTCATTCATTCACATGTCTGAAACCAAAACATTTTAATAGTTCTTTTAATGGTTGTGATTCTTTATTTTTTTAAGGGAAAAATGACTGTATACTAGCGCGTATGTATGTTTGCACCCATAACACTTTATTTATTTTAGAAGGCAACAAAACAGCCAACTAAAAACATAAGGGAAATGCACCCCCACCCCCGAAAGCATAATCCAATACTGATATTGTACTGATTTTGTTGTTTTGGATGTTAACTGCTTTCAAGTTGACCTTGACTTATGGTGATTTTATGAAAGTGAGAGAATTCCAAGTTATCCTGTCCCCAAGGCATTGCAAACTCAGTACTGCCTATCTATTTAAAACATATACCAGAACATCCCACCCTATACCATGGGATTTCAGGATGATACACAACCATTGAGAAAACAGTTGAAAAATTCAGAATTTACAACAAGAAACAATATACACATATTTTAAACAGATACCAAGCTAATACACTATAAAAAGGTGTATTATATTACTAGATTTCACCTAACCTTGTTTTAGCATAGCACCCTCAGTAGTGTTTAATGATTACGGCTGGATTCTATTTTAATTTCCCTCAATGCCCCAGAGGTAAAAAAAACACTGTAGAAAAATCCAATGGCAAGTGCACCACCAGAGCACAGCTGCTAGCGGAAATTCCCATTTCTGCCAGTGAAGCTAACCAGAATTCACTGCCAGAAGAAAAACAATTCGAAGACATTTTATCTAAGACTCACAGATCCTGGAGTCAACCCTCCCCATACTATAAGCATCCTTTGTTTTTTAATTATCTGCTTTTTGATGGGCAATTATTGTATTTCAATTAAACTGAGATGCATGATCCACCATTTTGTTAAGTTTGCATGATTCCTTTGTGACTGTGAGCTGCTTTTTCTTCTTTCAGCCACAATTTTGTTCAGTCTTTGTACAGTAGAGAACTCATCCGTGGTGCATCTCTTAGAAATTGTGCGCAGTCCATCTCTTATACAACATCTGTGCCTCTAAGAGAGTAGGCAGACTTATATTTGTACTTTTAACACAGTATTTATGCATATATCTGTGCTCATAATACAATATGTGCACTTATAATATATGGGTTCTATAGTTCCACTTTTTGACATTACAATTGCAAAGTATGACCACCATAGAAAAATCTGCTGTGACTACAATTGATACATTACATCAATCTTCTATATGGGCATACCGTGTTTCCGAAAGTAAGACACCCCGATTGTAAGACGATCGGGTGTCAGGGGCTCGGCTAATATAAGCCGTACCCGAAAGTAAGCCGTACCTCGTCGCGCCGCCGCCGCCGCCGCAACCGGCCCATCGGCCGCGGCACACCTCCGCGGCACACCTTTCTGCCAGGCCTCCAAGGAAGGGAGGGGGAAGAGAGCCAGAGGCGTGGCAAAGCAGCGCCGCATCACAGTGACGCGCCGCCGCCACGCCCCTGGCTCCTTTCCCTCCCTTCTTTTGTCCAAGGAAGGGGGGAAAGGAGCCAGAGGCGTGGCGGCGCGCGCGTCACTCTGACGCGGCGCTGCCTCGCCACGCCCCTGGCTCCTTTCCCCTCCTTCTTTCGTCCAAGGAAGGGAGGGAGAAAGGAGCCAGAGGCGAGCGGCGCGCGTCACTCTGACGCGGCGCTGCCTCTCGCCACGTCCCTGGCTCCTTTCCCCTCCTTTCTTTCATCCAAGGAAGGAGGGGGAAAGGAGCCAGAGGCGTGGCGGCGGAGCGCCACTCTGACGCGGTGCTGCCTCGCCACGCCCCTGGCTCCTTTCTCCCTCCCTTCTTTCGTCCAAGGAAGGGAGGGGGAAAGGAGCCAGAGGCGTGGCGAATCGGCGTGCATCACTCTGACGCGGCGCTGCCTCGCCACGCCTCTGGCTCCTTTCCCCCTCCCTTCTTTCGTCCAAGGAAAAGCTGCGCCGCGGAGGTGTGCTGCGGCTGATGGGGCCGTTTGCGGTGTTGGTGGCGTGACGGCGGCGGCGGGCGTGGGCGTGGCGTGGCGACGGGGTACGTCTTAGTTTATATAAGACGTACTCGAAAGTAAGCCGTAGGGGACTTTTCGGGGAAAAGAAAGTAAGACACTGTCTTACTTTCGGGGAAACACGGTACCTTCATAATAATATGGAAACATATATCTTTTATCATGCAACCAATCAGCCCAATTAATAATAGTAACATTATCCAAAAGTAAAAGCATAATACCTCCTCCTCCCACAAGCCTCCAAACCGCAAACATCAACCCAGTCTTAAATACAGGAAACACACCAATAATGTTAAGGTCTTACTTGTGGTTGGGGAGATTCGCAACGGAATTGGGCTCAGCTATCATTTCCACTACATCCTCTCAGTTGCAAGGAAAGCAAACAACACTTCAGCATGAAAATAATATAAACCACAAGAATTCAAATTCACTTCCTTTTGCTTTCATCTGAGAAGAGACAGCAACACTACAAAACATAATAGACAACATATTAAAAAATACAATAGCTTAAGACAAGCAATATAAACTGAATTACATTCCAATAAAAATACCAAATGAGGTTTCAATAGCACGATTATAAGATGAAAATCATTTTTATGTGCTCCTACAGGACAAAAATAAACACTGACGAATAACACTTATAAAGACAATTAGTATTCAAAATTAAATACAGTCTTCTGTGTTACAAATAATTCTTTCATGGAACATTTTTATCATATCAATTTCCCCATTTTCCTTCCATAAATATTTGAGGCTTTTCCATTTTATCCTCCAAATAATATTGTGAGCTACAAGTGGTGAAGACAGAGCTTTCCAAGCATTTCATGTTGATGACCCTCTTATTAGACAGGCATCATTTCGCCACACAGTCATTCAGTTTTACTAGTAAACCAGAGGTTAAACCAACCCCTTATAAGAGATATAGATGTATATTATAACGAAATGTATGGGGACACAACATATATGATTTGTAAGATAATAACACATTTCCAAGATTTCGGGAAGAGGAATATAGAGCACCATATTGATCGGCAGCTTTGCTGTGTAAAAACCCAGTGGTTTCTTGTTACATTTGTACGACCCACCTACACTCTGCAGCCAAAATACGAAGGTGTTGCGATACACAATTTGGAAAGCTCTAGGTTAAGAGATTATTATTTACTAAGGACACCAAGTACATTTCACAGCTGAGCAAGAACTGTGAATCTAGATCTCCTCATTCCAAGTCAAACCGTTTACTGATTCTCCATGTTTCTAGACATAAGCATATAAAGCTGACTTTCTTCTTTACAGATATTTTAAATATTGAAATAAAAAATAAATTTACATACAAGTACTAGTAGCTCTGAGTAACTTTTTCCTAAGAACACCTTAGTAAAGATAAAGGTTGTCCCCTGACATTAAGTCCAGTCGTGTCCAACTCTGGGGGTTGGTGCTCATCTCCATTTCTAAGCCAAAGAGCCAGCATTGTCTGTAGATAAGGTAATGTGGCCAGCATGACTACATGGAGTGCCATTACCTTCCTGCTGGAGTGGTACCTATTCATCTATTCACATTTGCATGTTTTCGAAATGCTAGGTTGGCAGAAGCTGGGGCTGACAGCGGAAGCTCACCCTGCTCCCCGGTTTCGAACCTGCGATCTTTAGGTCAACAAGCTCAGCAGCTCAGGGGTTTAACCCACCGTGCCACCGGGGGCTCCCAAGAACACCTTATGAAATCATTTTTAAAATCATATGTATTAAAAATGCTACATAACACTTGATCGTTCCAAACAAAATTTCAGCACACAAATAGTGTGAAAACCCTATGAAATTCATGGAAATTACAGTGTTGACAGGAATTTTAAAGGCATACATGTGCACACACAAACCAGTTAAGCCCTATTCAGACATTATTAATAGGGCTGAGTCTACCTATGAGTAGAGGCAGATAAAGTGACTCTGCCTCCCATGACACACAAACCGTTGCCAGGTTTCTGCATAAGCAATACTAACAGTAGAGAGGAGGATCCTCCATGGCACAGCTGGATGTGTACAAAGGCCTCCATGGAAGCCTACCGTCTGTTTTTGGATGCCAACTCACAGAGAAGACTCTGCACACAGCTATACATAAAGAGACCTCTTTGCCATGGATGTTTACATTGCACAAGTGAATGCTGCAGCATTATCCACACCTAACAGGCATGATCCACGTGCAAGTTCAGGCAATCCCTTCTTCAAAGAGCTTTCCTAAAGAGATCTAATACAACAGTGAAAGCTTCAGTCCTATATGTATTTGAACTCATTAATTTTGTTCTAAAGAAACAAATATGAGACTACGATTGAAAGAAAATAAGATGTTAATCAAGAAATCTCTGGTTCAACTTTCTCCTTTCCTATGAACACGTCTGATATCCTTAGACAACAATTTCTCTGTCTTTCTCAATTCCTCCCATCTGCAACACAGGCAATATTAATGCTGACTTTACTTAGCGAGTTGCTGTAATCACAGGAAACACTGTGAACACTTAAAAGCAGAACACAAAATAGTATGACTGCTACCACAATACTAAGGAAATTCAAGATATACTGAGACCTCTTCGGGGTAAAAAGAAATGGAAATATCATTTTCAAAATGTATAAACCTATATTATGACACTAGTGATAATCAGACAACACCGTTTCCATAGGGAGTGGAAAACAACAAATAATGGCAAATTGATATTAATTATAGAAAGCTTACCTGACATAAAACCAATCGAAGCCAAACTGAGTAATTTCTTCTAACTGGATGTATCCTTTAATCAAAATATGGATAACACATTGCCTTTTTGCAGAACCCGCTGTAATCTATAAATTTGGGAAATAATGTATCCAAAGATGCAGTCTTCTTTGTTTCTCTTCTAGGGTTTCCCTAAAACAGACACAGACAGATACTTAATTTTCAAACCGCAGGCAATAAAGCACAACGTATTCCTCTTCCCAGAGCAGGAAAACTAACATTGCTTGGTCCCAACTCCCATAAGGGACTAGATTTAATAAACAGAGCACCAGAAGAACTACAGACAGAAGTCCACGACATTGTTCAGGAGGCGGCAACAAAGTACGTCCCAAAGAAAAAGAAAACCAAGAAGGCAAGCTGGTTGTCTGCTGAGACACTGGAAGTAGCCCGAGAAAGAAGGAAAGCAAAGGGAAACAGTGATAGTGGGAGATATGCCCAGTTAAATGCACAATTCCAGAGGTAAGCTAGAAGAGGTAAAGAACTATTTTTAAACAAGCAATGCATGGAAGTGGAAGAAGACAACAGAATAGGAAGGACAAGAGACCTCTTTTAAAAATTTAGAAGCATTGGAGGTAAATTTCAGGCGAAAATGGGTGTGTTAAAAACAAAGAACCAGAAGCATCCTGAGAAGATTTGTATGAGGTTTTTGATGGTGTGTTGAGTGAATTAGCCAGACATCCTGAGGCATGAGGTTGACTGGGCCTTAAGAAGCATTGCTAACAACAAGGCAGCTGAACTGTTTAAAATCTTGAAAGATGATGCTGCCATATGCCAGAAAATCCTACTACGCTTCTCTGATAGCGTCTGCCAGCTCACGCCCAGCACAATTGTTTATGGTTATTCGATCCTTGACAACGGTTCCTACCATCCCGAATAGCAATAATTTGGCCCCTTCGACTGAGGCTTTTCAGAGCTATTTTGCAGACAAGATCTCGCTTCTCCACCGGGACCTCCCTGCCACAATTAATACAGTAAGTGAACTTGAGACTCCATGGCCGTTCACTGGGCCCACCCTTGACCAGTTCGAACTGCTGGACGCAGAGGCTGTCGATGGGATCACTTGCTTCATCGACCCGTGCCCCTCCTGGCTAGTTAAGTATTGCTAGGAGGGATTACGTGGCCCCCTGTTGAACATAGTTAATAGCTCCCTTGAGCAAGGAGTCTTTCCAGAGGGTTTAAAAGAGGCTATGGTATCACCACTGAATTCTGAACACAAGAATGACCATCAGACTGGAAAAAATCAACTTATATCACCATTCCAAAAAAAGAAATGCTAAATAATGCTCAAACTTTCTTACAGTGGCACTTATTTCACATGCCAGTAAAGTAATGCTCAATATCCTGCAAGGAAGACTCCGGCAATACATGGAGAGAGAGTTTCCAGATAAACAAGCTGGCTTTAGAAAAGGTGGAGAAATGAGAGACCATATCGCCAATATCCACTGTATAATGGAGAAAGGCAGGGAGTTTCAGAAAAACATCTATTTCTGCTTTATTAGCTATTCTAAAGCCTTTGACTGTGTGGACCATAATAAATTGTGGCAAGTTCTTGCTGGAAGAAACATTAACATCCTTAGATATGCAGATGATACCAATTTGATGGCTAAAAGTGAGGAGGAGCTGAGGAGCCTTCTAGCCAAAGTGAAAGAAGAAATTTGAAAAGCTGAGTTGCAGTTAAACATAAGAAAAAGCAAGATTATGGCAACAAGACTGATCAATAACTGGCAAATAGAGGGAGAAAACATGGAGGCAGTGAAAGACTTTGTATTTCTATGTGTAAAGATTACTGCAGATGCAGACTTCTTGGGAGGAGAGCAATGACCAATCTTGAAAAAATAGTGAAGAGTAGAGACAACACACTGGCAATGAAGATCCGCATAGTTAAAGCAATGGTATTCACTGTAGTAACCTACAAATGTGAGAGCTGGACAATTAGGAAGGCTGAGCAAAGGAAGATAGACGATTTTGAAGTATGGTGTTGGAGGAAAATTCTGAGAATGCCTTGGACTGCAAGAAGATCCAACCAGTCCATACCTCAGAAAATAAAGCCCGACTGCTCATTGGAGGGAAGGATATTAGAGGCAAGGATTAAGTACTTTGGCCACATCATGAGAAGACAGGAAAGCTTAGAAAAGCCAATGATGCTGGGGAAAATTGAAGGAAAAAGGAAGAGCGGCTAACCAAGAGCAAGATTGATGAATGGTATCCTTGAAGTGACTGGCTTGACTCTGAAGGAGCTGGGGATGGTGACAGCTGACAGGCAACTCTGGCGTGGGCTGGTCCATGAGGTCACGAAGAGTTGGAAGCGACTGAACGAATAAACAGCAACTCCCATAAGCCAGTACAGCCTACATGGAAGGACGATGGGAGATTAAAGTCCAAAATTGGGAGGGCTGAAAATCCCCAGAATGGGCAAGTATATGAATCACTCTTCCAAAGAGTCTACAACAGAGCAAAGTACAGTGAAAGCATTTCCAACTTTTTACTGGACAGTTCCTCGGATGGTGCTCATCTAGAACACATAGTGACCACAACAAATCTAAATTAAGTAGAAGTGATGTTGATAGTGCAATGTACTCCTGTATTCCCAGGTTTCTCTGGTAGCAGGAGTCCATATAAAGAATTAAACTTAGTGTATCAACTCCTCCAATTTCTAGAGATGTCTGATCAAATGACCAATGTCTTAGTGACAAACCATTTGCATTACTGAAATGTGCTGAATGTGGTGATTCTGAATGATGTTTGGAAATTTCATCTTGGGTCTCGCCAGCCTATTAACTGGAGCTGTTTTAAAGGGAGTACATAGGTCCACCTTTACACCAGCCCTACTGTTTGCCAATTTATGTTTGGTGACAAGTCAAACTGCTACTTATAAGCTCAAAAGCCCAATACAGTTTGGGTACAAGGTATCCAGAAGACATATTATCCCCCATGAGATTTGCAGGACATATCCATCCTTGGTCCTGTCACCTTTCATGTATCTGAACACATGCACTGAAATTTACAATATTTATTATTACTAGAAGTATTTCAAATACTGTATGTTAAGCTAATTTTAACTTCAGTGTTTTCTAATGTTATGACTAGATTAATTGAAGTTATATATTGATATCTTACTGCTGGTTATAGTAATACTTATTGTTTATTTATATTGCAAGCTGTGTTTGGGTATCAGTTTTGGGAGAAGAAATGGGAAACAAATCAAATAAATGCATACATAGTGTTGTGCTGGGTATAAAAATCAACACAAGAAGCACGAATCGTGGGCTAGGGAAGGACAGCATATCAAAGAAGACATAGCCATGTTAACTAGAAAAATTAAGAAGCACAAGACTACCTCATCATAGAATTGCTGTGACTGGTAATATTAGCAATGTAGTTCTAGGTAACACCAGGATCCAGAACAGGATTCTAAAAGTGATCTAGAAATAAATGAATAGGGATGCAAGCAGCTAAGAACAGGTGCAAACTAACCACACATGACTGAGGTAAACTCAATGTATTCTGGAAGAAGAAACAGGCAATGTTTTGACAAAACTACATTTTTTTTCCTTTGGACATGAACATATTGCATTGTTTCCTAATACCTGTAATTGACTGCCAGGGGGAAGACAAATTACTTTCACCAAAGGTCTCAGCTGACTGTTAACAGGGAGCTTTTCGATTTGAAGCTTGGAGACACTACTTTTTGGACTAAGACTCCCAGATTCCCCTGCCGGCATAGCCAACAGGCCACGGATTATAAATTATTAGGTAAGGATTTCTTAAGCTGCCCATTCTGTTTTAAACCATGGCTTCTGGTGAACTCTAGCAGAAAGTACAATGTATCACTGTGGACTTTTAATTTACCACAGCAAGTGGCATGGCATGCAACGCCAAAAGAAAACGTCTTCCAACAACTGCATGAGTAGAAACCCAATGAAAACACAAACTCAGATGGCAATGCAAAGTGTATATGTGAGAAAGAACAGAAGTTGCCCAGTAAGATATACAGTCTCGCCATCCCTTGTCCAGAATTCTAAAGTATTCTAAAATCCTAATTTGTTTACATGAGTGGTTGTAACAGTTATACTTTTGTTTCCTGATTATTCGATGTACTTACATTTTGTTTTATGCACAAAATTATTTAAAATAGTATGTGTAAAATTACATTCATGCTAATAAGGCACAGAGGAAATATACATGCAATTTATGTATGTTTAGACTTGGATACCATTTCAATGACATTGCATTATGTATGTGTATAAAATATTGAATTTCAAAACACTTCAGCTGCATCTAGACTGTAGAATGAATGTGGTTTGACACCAATTTAACTGCCATGACTCAATGCTATGGATTCATGAGAGTTTTAGTTTGGTGAAACAAACTCAGGCAGAGGCTAAAGACCTTGTCAAACTACAGATCCCAGGATTCCATAACACTGAGCCATGGCAGTTTAAAGTGGTGTCAAACTGCACTCATTCTACAGTCTAGAGATGCAACCTGCCAGAGTTGGGTTTCACATTTAGATATGAGTCCCATCTCCAGGATACTGGACTACATTTTTATATACTGTATCTATTATATAAATGGGTTCACGTCATGTGATGTATACCTCAAACAAAGAAACCATACAACGCAGAACCACAATACTTGCCAACAGAAATAGGCCTCAAGCAAGGTACGTTTGTAGCAAAGAAACTTCCCCCTCAAAACCTAAAAGGCCCCAAAACAATGAGTCATAATAACACTACAGTTACCAGCATCCTCCAGGGCAGCCAAAGACTCACCCAGCCTTTACATTCTGAACAACATGATTGGCTGCCAATAAGGGCGGATTTGCATAACTGCTATACTGGCCAGCCAACATGAAAATTCCGATCCATAATAAACTGCCAAAACAGAATAAGGAAAAGGCCTGAGCCAATCCCCAACACAAACACCCAAATCACTTCCAACAGAAAAATTTACACCCCAAAAAATCACAGACCACGCCCAAAATTGACAGTAAGGCTTCATTAACTTGATTTCCCTAACTAGCCCTCACTTACTGGGAAGCTGTTTACGCTCTAAATTGACAGTAAGACTTCATTAACTTGATTTCCCTAACTAGGCCTCACTTACTGGGAAGCTGTTTACGCTCTGAATTGACAGTAAGGCTTCATTAACTTGATTCTCCCGACTAGGCCTCAGCTCATTGGACATTGTGTATGGCCTGAATTGACAGTAAGGCTTCATTAACTTGCTGTTCCTAACTAGGCCTCAGCTCATGGGACATTGTGTATGGCCTGAATTTACAGTAACCTACCTTGGCACACAGAGCCCCAACCATGCATGATGGGACTTGAAGTACCACCATGGAAAATGGGATTTGTAGTACTTCAAAACCCATCATTCCCCACAGACCACTGTGGCCCAGAACCAAGACCAATAAAGACCCAACTTGGCACACCATGCCCCCATGACCCACACTCCATCCACCTGCAGTTTAGAGGAGGGCACACCGTGGATGATTGGACTTTCTCGCATCTCCTAAAAAGGGCACAGCAACGCGTGCCGGGTACAGCTAGTTTTATATATTTATACTTTCAAATATACAACATATAGAAAATATTTTGTAAAACTCTGAAATGAATATTTTGTAAATAAAGATACATTAAGCTACAATTTACAATTTTTCCTATGTATGGCAACTTTTGGGACAAAAGTCAAAATATTTATCTAACTATGTATCTATGTGCATATGTTTTTTTCCAGGAGGGTTCCCACATCCAGAGAGTCCTGTTTGTCCCACAATTGATGGATCAAGGTCTAACTTGGCACACAAACCACTCCTGGCCAAATTAAAATACTGGCAGGTTGGGGTTTTATTTGGAGGGTGGGGTGGATGGACCCAGTTGGACGGTAGTTGTAGTCCACCCACATCCAGAAAGCCTTGTCAACCCCTCTGATGATGGATCTGGATAAAACTGGGCACACATACCCATTATGGCAATCTTAAAACACTGGCAAGGTTAAAACCTAACACTGGCAAGGTTTTAAGAGGGGGGGGGGGGTACAATGATGGAAGATATAGTCCAACCACAGCCAAAGATCTATTTTTTCGGAGATTTGTATGTCTTTCTAATGAAGCCATTCATAAAATCCAAAATTAAGCAATGTTTGTGTTCTCAAAGGCTTCCATGGCCAGAATCACTGGGTTGCTGTGAGTTTTCCAGCCTGTATGGCCATGTTCCAGAAGCATTCCCTCCTGACGCTTCCTCCATATCTATGACAGGCATCCTCAGAGGTTGTGAAGTTTGTTGCTAACCTCACAACTTTTGAGGATACCTGCAACAAATATGGGCAAAACATCAGGAGAGAATGCTTCTGAAGCACGGTCATATAGCCCGGAAAACTCACAGCAACCCACTAAACAATGATTACTTTTAATAAATAATGTTTCAAAATACCTAACCTACCCATTGCCAGATACCTAAGCGCATATATATTTCTTCTTCTTCTTGGCTTTTCTTTGCGAACGAAGATTCAGGAAGGACTCATCCCACACTTTCTACAAGTGTGTTGATGACTAAAAAGGCCAATCTGAGATAGGCAAGTCCGGTTGCAGAAACACAGCAGAAAGTCTCCATGGGTGATGTTGTTTCCAAGTTGTGGTTCTTTCTGCGTTGTCGTTTCTCTTCGAGACCCGTTCGGCATGACTTCTCAAAAGAGGTACCAGCATTGTGGATAGTGCATCTCCATGCCTCCCGATGTGAGGCCAGAGTGCACCATTGTTGGCCGAGCCTGAGATGTTGTTTCTGGGAGTCCTTATATCTCTTTTTTGGGGTGCCTCTCTTGCGCTGACCCATGACAAGTTCACCATAGAGTAGTAGTTTTGGGAGGCGGTGGTCCTCCATCCTAGAGACGTGCCCTGCCCAGCGCTGCTGTGTTCTCAATAGCATGGCCTCAATGCTGGTGATCCCTGCTTGCTCAAGGACAGCAACATTCGTCACATAGTTGATCCAGTGTATATTTAGGATTGAGCGAAGACAGCGCTGATGAAAGCGTTCAAGGAGTCATAGGTGTTGGCGATAGAGGACCCATGTTTCAGACCCATAAAGGAGAACAGGCAGTACGATAGCTCTGTACACACTGATTTTGGTGCTTTGCCTCAGGTGCTTGTTGCTCCAGACTCTTTTGTGAAGCCTTCCAAATGCACTATATGCCTTTGCTAGTCTGTGATCTATCTCTTTATCAATCTTGGCATCTTGTACCCTGCTCTTCTCACCCCCGAGGGGGGACTCGGGTCTGCCTCACAGCAAACACCATTTGGTGCCATCATAATGATAAGAACAATCAACAAATTCATTAAAACAAAACATTAAATAAACAGTTGTTAAAACATGCCGATTAAAATCCTGGTCTGGATCAATTCATTGTCACTTTGAAATTGCTTATGTCTTCTTCATACAAGCCGCTATTCAATGGTCAAATGCAGGGTCCCTCAGCCAAGTCTTGAGTTTCCTTCTAAAGGACAGGAGAGAGGTGGCCAATATATACACATAAACCAGTGGTTCCCAACCTTTTTCTGACCAGGGACCACTTTGACCAGGGACCACTCTCCAACATTAGTACCAAAAGGGTTACGAATCAGTTTTTGGTCAACTTTAGATTTGGTTTGGGGAAATTTATGGGGAAATTATGGGGTTTCACCATAAATCTCAAAAAGGAGTTGGAAAGAGAATTCAAGGAAAAAGAAATAATGAAATCAAAAGATTGGGAATCAACGATGAAAAATATAGATGAGATAAAGGACCAGCTATCAGGACTTGAAAGATGGTTAAGGGAAATAAGGAAGAAATATAAAGGAGATAGAGAACTTACCAAATTTGAAGAAATGATTAACCAAAGGGGGAGTAAAAAAGGAAATGAAAGAACAAAAGGTATAACAAGTGATATCTACAAAATGCTGTTGGAGGGAGTCCAGGAGCAGAACCACCTCAAAAGAATGTGGGAGTCAGATTGTAATAAAGTAATACACCCTAAAAACTGGAAAGGAATGTGGAACATGCGTATATTAAAAATATGTCAATAAGAATAAAAGAGAATTATTACAGAGTGGTGTGGAGATGGTATCTCACACCAATCAGACTAAATCAAAATGGCAAGAAACATTCTAAGCAAGAAACTGGCATATATATACTCACGTGGTGGTCTTGTAAATATGTTCAAAAATTTTGGGGAAATGTATTTCAAGAAATAAGAAGAATCACCCAAACAGAGATAACAGGAACGCCGGAGATAGCACTGCTGTCATTTATTGATAATGTTAATATACCAAAATAACTAAAAGAATTGCCAACCTGGTAACAGCAGCAAGATTGTTAATGGCTTAAAAATGGAAAGAAGGAGGGGAATGTCAACTGGAAGGAAGAGTGGTATCGGGAGATTTGGGACATTGCAATAAATGATAAACTGACAGGAAACATAAAGGTTAAAAGAGGATTATTTTAAAAAGATGATTTTGGGAGGATTTGGGGGATATTGATAGAATATGTATATATAGAAGGTAAAGGAACCAAACCTGTAATAGTAACAACGGATTTTTGGAAATAAGTAATTATAAAATTGGCTGGTCTGAGGTGAAGGGTCAGCACTGGGTGATTGGACAATATGAAATGAAGCCGAAGGATGAAATACTACAGGCATTAAGATATACATGTTCTGTACAATTTGTTAAGGGAAAGTGTTAAGTATAACAATGTTTAAATACTGAATATGTTAAAACTACAATAAAATAAAAGCTTCAGACTGAAAAAAAAATAATATTTGGTTTGGTTTTTGGGGTGCCGATCAGGGGCGGCCCGACCTAATTTGGGGGGGGTACGCGAAGAAAATTTTGTCGTCCCCCCCGCTGCCGCGTCACTCACTCACCGCCGCCATGCCCACGCCGCCGCCACGACCCCACACTGCCGCGGCGCACCTTTCTGCGCACGCCCCTGTGCCGCTGGCCACGCCGTGCAGAAGCACCTACAGGCTGCAGCAGCACCTGTAGATGTTTCTGCGCACCTTTCTGCGTGTGGCTCCCTCCCAAGCGCCCTGCCGCTTTGGAGCCAGCGCCGTGCAGATCTTTCTGCGCAAGCACACGCACGCGCACTCGCTCCCAAGCGCGCCTGCCGCTTTGGAGCCAGCGCGCATGCGTGCAGGTTTTGCGCATGCGCGCTGGCTCCAAAGCAGCAGGCACGCTTGGGAGGGAGTGTGCGTGTGCGGACGTTTGCGCGTGCACAGAAACATCTAAAGGAGCTATAGCGCCTGTAGGTGCTTCTGCGCGTGCGCGGACGGTGGCGCAGGGCAGTGCGGCGGCGGTGGGGGCGCGGAGTTGGTGCGGCGGCGCCCCTCCCAGCCAGTGGTGCCCCTCCCAGCCGGTGATGCTCTACGCGACCTCGTAAGTGGTGGAATCGCTGGGGCCGCCCCTGGTGCCGATCTAGAAAATTGCATTGGGCAGACCACATCCGCTCTAGCTTCTGATACAGCGCATATGCCACCCAGTAGTTACCATCTGCTTGCCCACAGAAAACCATATTTAATAATCTAGAGATGCGGACCTTATTTTAGTTGGGAAACACTGACATAGATATAGAGACATACGCATACATACATATATACAGGTCTAAAGCTATTCCACCTGTGTTGGGGCATGGACTTCTGATCCCAAATCCTTTTGGGCCTGGGTGTATCTGGAGGCAGTATTCTGAGACTAACCTAGTGTCTGATTCCTCAGCTGGCAGGCTGCGATTCCACAGGTGGAGATCAGGCATTGGGACATCAGGGGAGCCTCACCCCCCAAAAATGTCAAGAGGGCCGAAGACTCTGAAAGAGAGAGAGAAAGAAGGGAAGGGCCCGAATCAAAACCCAGGAGGGGAGGGGAGGCAGCAAGGCAGGGGGGAACAGGGGGCAGAAGGAAGGGGTGGGGAACGCCCCCATTATGAAAGCACCCCACGGAAGAGGAAGGGGAAGGGAAGCCCTGCTGGAGAAAGGGCTCCGCCTGCGCCCTCCACCTTCCCCCCACCTTACACACAAAAAACAAGGCCAGGGCTGGCCGCGCGCGCCCCCTACCCAGCTGCGTGCAACATCTGGGCCCAGTTCCGATGACAAGTCCCGCGGCGGCGTCAATCACAAGGGTCCTCCCCAATCGAACCCCGAGCACCGCCTAAGCCCCGCCTTGCTCTCTCCCCCGCCTCCTCCCCCTCACGTGACGCGGCCCGGCCAATAAGACCTACGGGCGCCTGAACCGCCGCTGACGCTCTTCTTCAAGCCCTGCCTCTGTGTGTAGTATTTCAAAGAAGAGTGGGCGGAGTCGAGTCAACTTCGGAACCAAAAAAGGAACGCTCTTCGTTCCGGGAGGGGCTCTTATTGGTGGACGGACTAAAAACACACGGGGGAACGGAATGAGTGTTGCACCCATAGGAAATAATGAGTGCCCGGTGGAGGCAGGTGCTGCGGCTGGTAGGGAAGTTAGGCGGTGCTGGGCCTCGGCTGCGGGCTGCTCGCCTCCCTCGTGGGCCGTGGAGGCTTCTGCACGCCACTGCCGCCAGCTCCCGCCTCTCTGGCCATGAAAGAGGAGGCGGGGGTGGCCAGGGCAGTAGATGGGGGCCTGAAGAGGAAGGAGGAGAGGACGAAGAGGAGGACGACGAGGAGGAGGCGGAGGCGGCGCTGGTGGAGTCCGGCCTTCCCCCAGTCCCTCCTGGCCACCAGAAAGTGTTCATTGTCCACCCGGCGGTGAAGTGGGGGCCAGGGAAGCCTCAGCTCACCACAGGTGCCATTCAGACAGCCACAACACGGGCACACACTCCCTCCCCCCACTGCCCCAAATTGTGTCTCAATGTCCTTCTGTTTCTATGATCTAATTCAGGGGTCTAATTGAGAAACTTAATCCAGACAAGACAGAGGTCCTCCTGGTCAGTCGCAAGGCCGAACAGGGCATAGGGTTACAGCCTGTGTTGGATGGGGTTACACTCCCCCTGAAGACGCAGGTTCGCAGCTTGGGAGTGATCCTGGATTCATCGCTGAGCCTGGAACCCCAGGTCTCGGCGGTGGCCAGGGGAGCTTTTGCACAGTTAAGACTCGTGTGCCAGCTGCGCCCGTACCTTGGGAAGTCTGATCTGGCTACGGTCGTCCACACTCTGGTCACATCCCGAATAGATTACTGCAACGCACTCTACGTGGGGCTGCCTTTGAAGACAGTTCGGAAATTACAATTGGTCCAACGGGCGGCAGCCAGACTACTAACGGGAGCTACATACAGGGAGCATACCACCCCCCTGTTGTGTCAGCTCCACTGGCTGCCGGTCCAATTCCGGGCTCAATTCAAAGTGCTGGTTTTGACCTTTAAAGCTCTATACGGTTCTGGCCCAGCTTCCTTGTCCGAACGCATCGGCCGCTCCGTCCCAACTTGTACTGTAAGATCATCCGGGAGGCCCATTAATGCCTCGCTTCCTCGCCGTTAGCGTCCCATATGCTGATGTGTTCTGGCTGGTGGGCAACGTTTCTGCATTTTGGGAGCAACACTAAAATGTCTGGTGAAAACTACCTTCCGCCGGCTTCGGTGCGGCTGGTGGCTCCCCCGTCTGTGGAATGCGCTCCCTAGCGACATACAATCAATTCCATCCCTTCTGACATTCAGGAAAAAAGTGAAAGCCTGGATGTGGGACCAGGCGTTCGCATAGTAGCACAGCACAGCACTTTAGTAGTTTAATGGAAAGTTGGTGAATAGGGCTCAATGCTTTTATGGACGGAACACTGTTTTTAACATAGGTGAATGCATAGGATGTGTGAATATAATTGTATTTTAATGTATTTTAGTGTCAAATGCTGGAGGGTTTTATATTGTGTTTTTATACTGCGATTGTGATGTAGGCATCAAATTGTGCCTTTTGGAAGCCGCTCTGAGTCCCCCCTCGGGGGTTGAGAAGAGCGGGGTAAAATGTCGTAAATAAATAAACTGCAAGTCGCTTCTGGTGTGAGGAGAATTGGCTGTATGCAAGGACATTGCCCAGATGTTTTGAAGTTTTACCATCATTGTGGGAGGCTTCTCTCACGTTCCCGTATGGGGAGCTGGAGCTGACAGAGGGAGCTCATCCGCACTCTCCTCGGATTCGAACCACCGACCTGTCAGTCTTCAGTCCTGCCAGCGCAAGGGTTTAACCCAGGCCTGGGCGAACTTCGGCCCTCCAGGTGTTTTGGACTCCAGGCTGTTAGCCGAATGTGGGAGTTGGAGTCCAAAACACCTGGAGGGCCGAAGTTCGCCCAGGCCTGGGTTAACCCATTGCGCCACTGAGGGACCCTGGGGTAAGAAAAGTGGTATACAAGTTATTTATCACGTCAAAAGCCAGTTGAGGGTACAGGGAAAATGCACTGAAAAACACAAAGTCTTTTAAAACTTGGCATTATCAATCAATCAATTGCCTTTATTTCAGTTAACAAACCTTAGGCAGATACAGAAAAATATAATACAGATAAAAGTCACATATAAAACACAATACAGGTTATCAAATGTACATATATTAAGATCACTGGCCTTAAAATTTATATCTCTTAGAAGCTAATAATACGTATCTAGGGCTGTGTAGTTTTCTACTATTTAGTGTACTACAGTTATAGTCTCATAAAGACTAGTTAAATTTCTCAGTTTCTCTGCGGTTACTTTTCTTTAGATAAAATGCTCTTTCGGGTCTTTGAGGCTTGAGCAAAAATTTTTGCTATTTCCTCTAACTTTTTTATTTGAGTTCCCCAAAAGATACTTTAAATACCATTGTAAGGATCTTCCTGGCCAATGACAGATAAGAGGCATTATGACCTTCCTTCTTTCATCCCTATAAAAGGAACATTCAAACATGACATGCAGTAGAGACTCTACTACGCCCGCCCCACACGGGCAAAGCCGATCATTGTAATCTTTATGTTGAAAACGTCCTTCTAGGATAGCTGAGGGAATAACGTTGAATCGGGCTTTGCTAAACACCTGTCAAGATTTAGGGATATTTATGTTTTCTAAGTATTTAGCTCCACTTAGTGGTCTAAACTCCAGGCCCAGGTTTATCGGGGAACAAGTACTACATGCTGCAGTTGTAGAATTTTGCATATGTATGACAATTATTCATTGTTTCAGAATTTGTATTATGCTAAATGTCCTTTGGGCAGAAGCTGACCATTTGGAGTGCCTTCGGTGTCACTGTGAGAAGGTCCTCCATTCTGCATGTGGCAGGACTCAGGTTGCATTGTAGTAGGTGGTCTGTGGTTTGCTCTTCTCCACAATCACATGTCGTGGACTTTTTGTAGCCCAATTTCTTAAGATTGGCTCTGCATCTCGTGGTGCCAGAGCGCAGTCTGTTCAGCACGTTCCAGGTTGCCCAATCTTCTACGTGCCCAGGAGGGTTTATCATCTGGGCTCAGCCATTGATTAAGGTGCTTGGTTTTAGCCTGCCAGTTCTGGATTCTCACTTACTGAGAAAGTAAATAAATAAATAATTTACCAAGGGCAGTCAAGGTTCATCCTAACCTCCCACACACACATACACGCACACTTTCTCAGCTGCTGTTAAAATGCTCCACTTTTCCCCATTTGTCAGCTCAGCAAGGGAAAGGGGGCAGAGTCTATTCCTTCCAGTAGGTTCAGGCAAAAGCAAACTGCCACAGCTTTTCTTAGCCTAAGTGATTTCTCTCATTATTTCCCAAGGCTTCCTGCAACAACAGAAATCATCATAATTTACTGCATATGCTTGTGCATAAGTCAACCCCCCCCCCCCGTCCCCCGTATATTAAGGGTTAGGGATTGGGAATTGATTTCAATATGACATATGGAAGATTTGGGAGTCATTCCATAGAGAGGGAAATGCACCAATGCTGCCTCAGGAGACCAACCACCATTTCGCCTTTCAGCACTCTACTCAGATAAGTGAAAGGTTTCTTTTTAGTGTATAAGAGTTAAGTGCTCTGGGCCACCCAGTGGCACAGCTTGTTAAACCGCTGAGCTGCGGAACTTGCTGACTAAAAGGTCGGCGGTTCGAATCCGAGAAGCAGGGTGAGCTCCCTCTGTTAGCCCCAACGTCTGCCAGCCCAGCAGTTCAAAAACATGCAAATGTCAGTAGATCAATAGGTACCACTTCTGCAGGAAGGTAACGGTGCTCCATGCAGTCATACTGGTCACATGACCTTGGAGGCATCTACGGACAATGCTGGCTCTTCAGCTCAGAAATTGAGATGATCATCACCCCTCCCCAAAGAGTAGGACACGGCTTGACTTAATGTCAAGGGGAACCATTTACCTTTATAAGTGCTCCTATTGACCCATGGATAAGTCAGCCCAGGTTGATTTTTTGACTTAAAATTTCTACACTTATACATGGGTATATACAGGCAGTTCCCAAGTTACAAACAACAGAGATTCCGTAGGTTTGTTCTTAAGATGGATGTGTATATAAGTCAGAACAGATACATTTTAAAATGTAACTCCAACCGTCTGTCTGTCTATAACAGCTTTTGGTAGCATAGGGCAAGCTATGATAAACCCCTGTGGTGTTTGTTTTGCCATCTGTGTTCCTGTACACTTTATTTCCCTGTGAAATTGGATTTTGAAATTTTTGACTTATGGAAACAAGGATTGGTGAGAAAGTTTCAGTTGAAACATCCCCCCCCCCCCCCCAAAACGATAACTCTTCCAGGAGTGGATCCTCTTTCTGAGGGGTAGATTTCTCTCACTTCCTGTTGTTTTACCCCATTCTTAACTATGAGGTGTTTGTAAGTTGGATGTTTGTAATTCAGGGACTGCCTGTATAGAGTAATTTATTTTTATCCTGCATTGCTCCTAATAGAGAGACTCAAGACATTAAATGAAAAGCAAAGCCATTACAATAATTTAAATCAATTAAAATATTATATGACAAAAGCAATTCAACAATTTATGTCATTAAAATAATAAAACAGTAACGTAATAAAAAAAAACATTAAAACCACACACGCACCTCTAAATCCCATTTCCTTCCTCTGTCTAAGGAAAGATTTCCCACTTGTCAGTTAGATTATAATCCCTTACACATTAAGTTAGGATTTAGTATATTTTATACCATTATGGTCTATATACAAAGAACTAGCATGTGTGCTCATAAATATGGAATTTATTAAAATACAATGCATTATATTTTCAATGTGATTCACTTTAATATATGATCTTTGTCCAATTTCCATCTTTGGTAATTAAATTTTAAACATGCTTTGCATTCTGTTACATTTAGATGAAAAACATGTAGATAAAATCAAACTTTACTAAGGCTAACTTGCAAATATAAAGAAAGTGGTCCAGCTTATATTGCAAGTGAGTTTCTGTTAAGGAAATATTAGATCCATTTTATGTAACTAATACTATTATTTTCCTCAATTATAGCTGAATTGCAGTTAGCTGAAGCTGTTGCTCTTATAAACACTATTCAGAACTGGACGGTTTTGGATAAACTAATTCTTTCTACAAAAGTTCCTGACAAGAAATTTATCTTTGGCAAAGGGAATTTTCAGCTTCTAACTGGTAAGAACCCAACCCAAGACCTGTTTTACTCAGGGTTCTGAACATTTCTCTAACTCACCACTTCTTTTAGTACATGATTACATGATGCATTTCACTTTGTAGTAAAATGTAGTAAATTTTTTGGGGGGGAGTTTGAGGAAGTGAAACCATGGATATCTAGTCTGTGTGTAAGGGAGTTGTCCTGTATTGATCTATATATGTTAATGTTATAAAACAGTGTCTCAGAATAGCTATGGTGATGCAATACAATAAAATGAATGGTAGAATGAAACTTTTGGATTTATTTTACATTATCGCTTTTACCTGCCAGATTTGTACTTAACAGTGTCAGTTTATTAAAACATAAGCCAAGAAGCTGCATCAAAGAGATAGCCTTCCAGAGCACTGGAGATGTGTTTCTGCTGGTGAGCAGGACACTGCAGGATGATCTGACATCTTCCCATCAACAAATGAGGTTGCAAAGAGCAGGAGCAAGGAAAAGGTCACACATTTCATCACAGCTTTGCTTCCTGTTGATAGGGGGCCCGTCACATCTTGCACAGCCATCTAATGGATGTGAATGATGAATATTGTAGAGTGGCACTTAGTGACTTAGTGCTGGTATTATTATTATACAATATTATTTTAGTGGGTACTGGATCATTTTGCAGCACAGCAGTCCCCAAGGTATGAACAAGAGAATTTCTATAGTTTTGTTCTTAAGCTGAATTTGTATGTAAGTCAGAAAAGGTACATTTTAAAGTACGACTCCAACCATATATACTTAAGCTTTGGATAGTATAGGGAAGAGTTGACATCCCTGTGGTGTTTGTTTTGCTTTCTGTGCCCCTGTTCGGAAGATTTCATCTCACTTTCTGTCCCTGTGATCATTGGATTTTGAAAAAATGGGGTTATTGTTGAAACTCCTAACCATTTGTAAGTCAGATGTTTGTCACACGGTGACTGCCTGTAATGTGATTTATTTTTTAGAAGAAAACAATAAAAATGTACTAATTGTTAGAAAATAATGTATTGTGGTAATTTTCTTTTAGAAAAGATCAAAGGGTTGCCAGAGATCTCATCTGTCTTTGTAAATGTAGAAAGACTCTCTCCTCCAACAAAGGTGATTGCAACATTTCATTTTCATACTATTGCATGATTTCAAGTGTCAATACAATTTAAATGTCTTTTAAAACTCTGTAAATCAATTAAATCTGTTGACGTCTGTAGTCCTAATTTAACTGCTTTTATTATTGATTGAAATTAACATGAGGACCCGTGCATACTTATTAACAAGTAAACATTATTATACTCAGTAAATGAAGGGTTGAATGCCATATACTAGGATAACTTAGACTACTGTGAATAATATAGTTAATATTTTCATGACTAAAACGTATCTGGTTTTGAACCTATCGAGTTTTGATCCTTGTTCTCCTGTGTTAGTGTCTTCCCATTCTTCATGTACATCTAATGCATGCTTTTTGCCATATTCCCCCCCCCCAAAACTACTATAAAGAGGTTCCCCATGTGCAGTAAAATATAGCAAATTGTGAATTTCCCCACCTCCATGGTGCACATGCCCCCCGTCCACACCATCATACATGTATTGGCCAGAAGTTATCATGCATAATATGCCAAAGCGAGAGATGCATATGATGCATCAGAATTGTAAAGACAAGGAGGTATAATGTTTCTTCTGCACCTCTTGGTAGCATGAATTGTCCCAATATATTTCCAGTCAAGTACTTGAATAGTCAATAGAAGATATTCTAAAGACCAGCAAGACTTACCTTTTTTTGGTATGATGTAATTTTATTGTTTATACTACAAACACAAAATTATACTAGCATTCAAAACATTTTTCATTGGTAACACATGTTTACATCATTTCTCCTCTTTCTCCCAAGACTTATCTGATGAGAAATTTCGTGCACTGTGCAAACAAAATTCCTTTTGGATATTCATCCATGTCAACTTCAAAATGGTATTTTATTACAATTTTGTAGAGCATTCATTTTTGAAATCTTCATTCTTGTCTTCTTTTTAAAAAGAAAGAGCTTGAACAAGCCTGGGAAGTTAAGGTTTTTGACCGGTACTCAGTTGTCCTGCATATTTTCCGCTGTAACGCTCAGACAAAAGAGGCAAAGCTTCAAATAGCATTGGCTGAAATTCCACTTCTGAGGTAATTGAACTGGTGCAAGTAATACATTAGTATTCCTAAAGAATCGCAAAATGTTTAGATAAAACCAAAATGATGTGGTTGGCTAGTATCGCTTGTACTATTTGTTTTATATGGAAATTTAAATTCTTGTGATATGCTTGAAAGGAAATATCTTTTCTGGTCTCATCTTTTCTCACATGCATCCTTGTAAATCAGTGGGCACATTATCTATTTGTAGGCTCCTCTGGGACTTTATTTGGCTAAAAGGTGAGGTACAATTTCTTTTGTAAGTAAATAAATTGAACCACAGCATAGGAGATTGGAGGTCATAATCATGTAGTTTCTGAATACCTGTTTATTTGAACCTGACCTATACATAGATTATGCAAATCATGAAGACACAGGTTCGCAGTCTGGGGGTTATCCTGGATTCATCGTGGATACTGGAACCCCAGGTGTCGGTGGTGGCCAGGAACACCTTTGCACAATTAAAACTTGTGCTCTAGCTGTGCCCATACCTTGATAGGCCAGATCTGGCCATGGTAATCCATGCCTTAAATCACATCCCATTTGGACTACTGCAATGCTCGCTATGTGAGGCTGCCTTTGAAGATAGTTTGGAAGCTTCAACTGGTCCAAAGATTGGCAGCCAGGTTACTAACTGGAGCGCTGTTCAGAGAGAGAACCGCTCCCATGTTGCAGCAACTCACTGGCTGCCAGTCTGCTTCTGGGCTAAATACAAAGTGCTAATAGTTACCTAAATGGCATGGGTCCAGACTATTTGACAAACCACATCTCTCACTACAGACCAACTCGGACACTGTGATCATCAGAGGAGGCCCTACTCTCACTTTTCCTAATCTACTGTAACTAGTGCTAATAGTGATTATTTCTAATCTTTTACACATTTTCCTGGAAGTGAACTCAATTGAACACATTGGTTCCTGAGAAAATAAGTGTAACCTTGGGCTTTATGTTCCACTTAAAGCACTAAGACTTACATTGTTGAATTTGTTTCAATAAGAAATTGGTGTTTGTTTAATTCTGTTTGTCTCTTAGGTTAATGTACTATTTTTTTCTGGAAAGCATTCTATATGGCTCTTAAAAGTTGTAATTTTTCCCCCCAGGAGTAATATACGTAATGAGGTTGCTCGGCTGGATCAGCAGAGGGGTGGCTCAAAATATATTATGGGTTCAGGTGAAGTATATATAGTGAAATTCTCTGTATTCAGTTACTGCTAGAATCTTAATTAAAAGCTTAACAGCAATATTACAAAGTGCACGTTGGCATGCATTTTTATTATTGTTTGTTTGTTTTGATAATGACAGCAGGATAAATTTAACATTTTCCTTGTGCAATTACACCCTGTCCCTCAGAACATGCCTTCCCCAGAGCATGTCTCCGTATTTGTGTGTGCAGCTCTATGGGCATAGGCAGAAATGTTTCCATGTCTCATCATACAAGAGCTTGCCCATCTGAATCAATCAGGGCAGTAAACAAAACACAAGCTTAAAGTATTTAATTACTCTATTCCTCCTTTTTTAATTTCAAGGCAATTTTTTCTGTTGCTTTCAGGTGAAACTTTCATGGAGTTGCATCTTCGCCTCTTAAAAGAAAAAGAACTTAAAATTCGAAAGGTTTTAGAGAGCCTCAGAAGGAAAAGGTGCTTACTTAGGAACCAGCGGAGGAAGCGTGAATTCCCTACGGTTTCGGTAATGGGATACACTAATTGTGGTAAGCAGCAACACTGCAATGTGAACTTTGCTAAAATGCATTTCAGCACAAAAGGCTATGGTGCAGCTGAATCTTAATTCTGTGCAATGTATACTGTACATTTAAATGTGATGGCACTTGTTCCTGTTCAGTAAATGTGAAACAAGTCACCAGGAAGGGCAATTCATTAGTCATTTTTAATTTTTTTTTCATTCTTATAAGCCAGAGTCCACATAGTGTGGACTCCCATCCCAACATACTTACATTGGACTCCCACCCCAACATACAATTTAGAGTCCCTTTGGAAAGCTTTGTGCTTCACAAGGGGGGGCACTACAAGGAGAAAATGGGAGGGCACCCTTTTTCCACAAATGATTTGCACTCTAGATAGATAGTATGTATGTATGTATGTATGTATGTATGTATGTGTATGTATGTATTCTGCTTTGAAGCCAGAAAACCTGGGTATATGAACTAAATCCTACCCTTTCAATTGATCTCTGACAAATTCCTTTGTTCACTGAACATAAAGATTACATCGCCTAATACTCAGTAGCTATCTGTGATGGAGGGATAGAAAGGGCTATGATTGTGGATGCTCATTGATCTCCACACTTGTAAGTGGGGCCACGGAGGTTCAATGGGTTAAACAATTGAGCTGCTGAACCTGCTGACCCCAAGGTTGGCAGTCTGAATCTGCAGGACGGGGTGAGCTCCTGCTGTTAGCCCCAGCTCTTGCCAACCTAGCAGTTCAAAAACATGCAAATGTGAGTAGATCAGTAGGTACCGCCTCAGTGGGAAGGTAAACCATGCTTCATGCAGTCATGCCAGCCATGTGATCAGGAGATGTCCATGGACAACGGAGGCTCTTCATCTTAGAAATGGAGATGAGCACCATCCCTCTAGAGTCGAAGATGAAAGGGAAGCATTTACCTTTATTTGTGTGTCTGTTATTCATTGTTTTGAGGCATTGAATGTTTGCCTTGTGTCTCTATATATGCTGGAATCCAGCCTGAGTCCCTCAGGGAAATGGGGCAGAATACAAATAAAATGTTATTATTATTGTTGTTGTTATAAATCTTATTTTTGGTAATTATATTTTAAAGGAATCAGACAGAAATTAAAGTGAGGGCTACATTTACAATATCAGTTAGAAAATAGCTTTGTATACCAAATGGTGTTTGCATATCAGTACCTAGGTAATCATTTGACTGTTGCTAAATAGTAGTTGCTTAACTCTGCATAATTGCAGCACACACCTAATTTATTAATGGGCAAAAAGTGAGTGTCTAGCACAGATAGAAACAGCATGGCAACATTTGGCAACCGGTAAATGCTTCTCCCATTTGAATTGCATTTTGCTTGGAGCAAGACATTGAACAGGCAAGCTGGCTAGAGGGACAAACAGCTGCTGCTTGCATCTATCCATTGTCATCTGAGTTTAGGGAGGTGATGTAGTTAACTTTTATAGGTCATGAAAAACAAGAACATATTAAGCACAACTGCATGCCCATCAGGTTTCCAAGTGAATGCCGCCCTGAGTCCCCTTTGGGGTGAAAAGGGCAGGGTACAAGTATGGGAAATAAATAAATACATGCTTTAATTTTTTTTAAAAACAGTGCTACTAATCTAGCAGATAATATCTCAATCCAGCCAAGGAAGGATTGTATTTGCAGCTCATATTTCACCTTGCTATGAGTTTCATAAGAGTAATAGTAATTTATTTCCTGACTATTCAAGACTCTAGGCAGGTTATAACATAGTTAAAATACGTAGCTATTAAACAATATTAAAACAATCCCAATTGTTTTATTCGTATACTTAAATTTCTATTTTGTTATTTTTTGGGTTGTTTTTAAAAGTGCATCTTGATGTTGTTTTACTTTAATGTTTATGATTAGATCTGTTTGGTTATGTTTTGTTGGCATTCAATGTTTGCCATTTTTTGTTGTAAGCTGCCCTGAGTCCCCTTGGGGAAATAGGGCAGCATAAAAATGAAGGTTGTTGTTATTATTAATATTAATCCAAACTAATAAAATACTAATTTAAAATTCAAGGTTTAAAATTGACTGGGTAGGACTGCTGGAAGGGATATGTTTTTAATTATATTTTAAATTCTGACACTTTGTTTAGCTGTGAAATCTCTTTCCACAGTCTAGAGGTAGCCATTGAAAAGGCTCTCCACGTGACAGTTTATTAGGGAGTGTGGTAGGAACACAGTTTGTTAGAGACACAGAAGTGGGGAAATTATATAGATTAAAAGATGTAACCTTACAGCCCCAGGTGCTTCCTATCAAGTGATATTGGTGATGACCCTCTGAAAAGCTAATTGCAGCCCTGAGCTGAAAGATTACAAAATGGCAAATAACAGATCTTGCAACTATCAGCCAATTGTTGAATCTCTGACCAGCCTTACCTTTAACTTCTGTTAGAACAGCAGCTAGCTTTGCCCTAATCAAACTGTCCATCTTACTTCATTTCTATCTTGTTTTCTTTTTAGGGAAAACCACTCTAATCAAAGCTCTCACTGGGGATGCAGGATTGCAGCCTCAAGATCAACTCTTTGCCACATTGGACATAACAGCCCATGCTGGCTCCCTGCCATCACGGCTGACTGTTTTATACGTAGATACTATCGGATTTCTCTCTCAGTTGCCCCATGACCTTGTCGAATCGTTTTCAGCAACGTTAGAAGATGTTGCATGTTCGGTAGGTGCCACCCTCACAACCGTGGTCTTTGACAGGAATGGCTCTTCAGATTCATGCAGACTGCAATAGGAGACTGTGTACTTTCTTGCAAGATCTGCATACGTTTCCATATGAATACTCTACAGAAAAGGGTCAGGAATTGCACTTAATTTGTACTGGACTTAGTCACACATAAAGTTAATATCTTAAATTGATTGTTAATCCTAATTAGAGTAAACACATTGACTCAATTGAATGTATATAATTTATTTATTTAAATCTTTACACCTTTAAAAATAAGTCAAGAAATGAGGAAAAACAATATCAGTAAGAAAAATAAAAAATAGAATCAAGTAATGTTACTTGATTAGTAGAAATAACAACTTTTAATGTACATTTATTATAATTCCTCCTTACATCTTTTTGACCAGATATTCAACTGAAATATCTTACTTTTAAGTGGAGGTTTGTTAGTGCCATAGAAGGTGCAAATAGACTTCAGAAGTTTACGCTTATTCAGGGAGTAGCACTTGAGATTTAGGCCTTTATTATTATAACAGAATGGGGAACTGACTTGGAATTAATTCTTACTAGTTGCTGTTTTGAAAACATGTAATACATTGTATTGCCAAAGGCTTTCATGGCCAGAAGACTCACAACATGAAAGCCTTCGACAATACAATCTATTACACATTTGCAAAACAAAAAAAAAAAGCAATGAGTAAGAATTAGTTACAAGTCAGTTCCCCATTTTGTTATAATAATAACGGCCTAAATCTCAGGTGCTATTCCCTGAATAAGTGTAAACTTCTGAAGTCTATTTGCATCTTCTATGACACTATCAAACCTCCACTTAAAAGACAGATATTTCAGTTGAATATCTGGTCAAAAGATGTAAGGAGGAAATGTAATACATTGCCCATTGGTTTTTGGTCATCTTGGTGGTTGTTTTTTTTTTAAAAAAATTAACTTTATATAAAACCTTGTTCTTATTACATCTTTAAAATGCAAAGGGATTCGAAGGAATATTTAAGGAATGTCAAGACTGTGTTTTTTATTTTGTTTGTAAAGGAGCTGTCTTTCCATTAACATTGGGGGGGGGGTGTTGTATGTTTTTCCTCTCTGTTTTCCAAATACTTCCATCTTTAATCTTGGAATGAAAAGACTAAATTCCTTGGAGTTTACACCTAGCATGAATGTGCTAGATCTAGCTTTCTAAGAAAATGGTCTCTGGAAAAAAATGTAGTAGATCACCAAGGATTGCTAACACCAATTTTTTTTAACAACAGTAGCAATAATATCCCTCTCTGAAAAATGATGCTGCTGAAAATCCTTTAAGGGTATGTCTCTTGCAATAGATTCTCATTGGTGAATCTTAGCAGTCTAATTTTTTTTAAACTAATCTTGTTATTTTAAAGTCTGATATTTTAGTTTGCTACTCTATAAAACACACTCAATGTTTTTCTTGCTGCTCGCTTAAAAAAAGTTAAATAACTGATTAATAATAATATAGTAAGAATGCATATTTATTTATTATCTGCCTCTCCTTGTGGCCTTACAGTTACCTAACTAGCAATGCATTTTATTTGTTGCTAGGATTTAATTATCCATGTGAGGGATATCAGCCACCCGGAAACCAACCTTCAGAAACAAAGTGTATTATCAGTTCTCAGAAATCTTAGTCTTCCTGACCATCTACTGGAATCTATTATTGAAGTTCATAACAAAGTGGATTTAATAGACATGTAAGAGGAACTGAATTTTCAACACATTATTGCAGTATGTATTTTGACTCTGCCCAGCTATTGGTATGATAACTATGAGCAGTGGATTTTGTATCAGAATTGGCCTCTCTGTTGCAGATACCATGTTACATTTCCGGTAGGATGACCTGCAACAGAAGGCAGTATGTCCAATCTTTGTTTCTAAGCCACAGCATTATTTTTTATAAAAACCAGCAAAAGCTTTTTAAAAATAAGATTGAATCCAGTGCACAGTAACTCATGTTTATATTCTATTTATTTCATGAGTGTTTTTGAATATAATCGAGATGTCAATTAACTGGCTTAACTGATGTACGAGAATGGCATTATTGTTTTGCTTCTTGTGTTCTCCGTTAGGCATTGTCCCACTGAACCCAACGCAATAGCCATTTCAGCTCTTCTTGGAAACGGCTTAGAAGAACTGAAAGAGGAAATTGAGAAAAAAATCTTGAAAGTAACAGGGAGAAATATTCTAACTATTAAAGTAAATTTATCTGGACCTGAGCTCAGGTAAGCAAGTGTAACAGCTATAGATCAGTGACTAGAGAAAAGGAGGGCGGCAGGTAAAAAAGTATTTATTAAATATCAAACAGATTGCTTTAGAGCAATGGTTCTCAACCTGTGAGTTCCCAGGTGTTTTAGCCTTCAACTCCCAGAAATCCCAACCAGTATACCAGCTGGGACAAAACATCCAGCGACCCACAGGTTGAGAACCACTGGATTAGTGAGACATAGTTTGTAGAGACTGTCTACAAGGTTGGGAATCCTCTGTAATTACACATAGATCATAATTGTGATCCAAGAATATGATGATGGCATGGAATGGTGTCAAGGACATTTGTGAAGTTACCTGTTGTAATAATCTATCACCCCGTTTACTGGGGACCCACAGGTTGAGAATCACTGCTTGGAGCCTTTTGCTTTAGTGAAGATTAAACATCTTTAAAATGTATTTTTTTATTCAGCAGAAAGCTCTAATCTACTTCTCATTGTGTTGACCTGCTATCCTAATAGAGAGGATTTAATCACAAAAATTAAATTATCCTTTGCACATGCAAAAGGAAAGGGAGGGGGAGTATGCACAAGGATTGTTTCTACAAGAGATTGACTGTATGTACCTTGCAATTTCAGTTGGCTTTACAAAGAAGCAACAGTGCAGGACGTTGATGTTGTCCCTGAAGATGGTACAGCCAATGTAAAGGTCGTCATAAGTAATTCTGCCTTGGGAAAATACAAAAGACTATTCCCTCGATCAAGTTACTCCTCCTGAAAATTAAGAACCCATGCCTTGTTTATGGAAGGTATCATCAGAATCTGCAATTATGGATGTCACAGTATTTTGATGAAGGTAAAATAGGTGTGACTCATTAGTGCACAGACCTTCGTCTTCTGTTTTAAACAGACCAGTATATCCAACTTTGTATAAAATGATGAAAGTAACCCTGAAAACCTAATGTCCAATGTTGTGAGAAATTTTTGGCATCTTTCCATTCATGAGGGATTGCACAAAGCAAATTACCATCCAGCACCCCAGATATTTCAGTGTACTCTGTTGTAAAACCATCCAATAAAAGAGCAGAGCTATACAAATCAAATGTGCAAGGTTAAATTTTCAATTAAATGAATGATTTCCTAGCTGTGTGATTCATGTTTAAGCACAACTTTGCAAGACTTTATTTTTCCTTAAGTGGAAGTACCACTCTTGAAAATGCAATTTCTGATACTGATATGTATTGTGGGCTCAGGATTGTCTGCGGCCAATGAAAACTGCAATTTGAATGTGAAGCCACTTTGAGTTTCCTTTGCTGAGAGAAAAAGTGGGGTATAAGCAAACATACTGTAATAACAACAAGTTCGTGAAAACTTGCTGTCAAATGTGAACTTCTGCCTTAAACTGTCGATGAGGTGAATAAGACATATGATGAAATTATAGCAGTTTTATATCCCTCTGATTTGCAGCTAAAGATTTCAAGGCTTGTTTCTATCAATTTTGTTTCATTAATCTTTGTATAATGACCCCAGAAACAATCTCCTGGGAGCCCTTCTGAAAGAAAGGCCAGTATGGCAACAGACCGTAGTTATCTGTGACCTGTTAGCTGATTATTCCAAAAATAGAACATTTGCAGCTGCTGCCCAAAAAATCCGAGGTAAATTTGTGAAGTCCACAGCACAGGCTGGAAATGGAAAGAGTTTGGGATAATACAAATCAAATTTTGTTATTGTTATCATGCCTATGGGGATTGTCACTGCTACTGTGATTTATAGAATAAGGTTATATTGGAAAGTGTATACTGTACTTTTAAAAATTGTATATTATTTAATGTCATGGCCTATGGCTAATATAATAAACAAGTCATTTTTACAATTTTATGTGCTTCCTTTAGGACAAAGTTTGTGGTGGCCAATATTTCTTTAGCAAGCTTTGTTTTCTGACCCACTTAACCCAAACACTCCAATCTTTTCTCATTTCAGAAAAAAATACAGGGGCTAATAATTGGATGGGAGATAATTTTTAAATATCTTCAGGTAAGGATAAGAAATACTCCTGACCAAAACACAAGAAAGCCACTTGGAGCCAGAATTGATAATACTGGAATAACTGACTGGCCACAGAAGATAACATCTGTCCTGTAAATGGCTATTTAAGGTTCCAAGTGGGTTGAACTCAGACTTAGTCATATTTGGCGTAGACACAATTTAAAATTAATGTAAACCTGATTATGTCAGTGGCTTAGATAGATTACTGCAATGCTCTCTAAGTGGGGTTGCCTTTGAAGACTGTTCGGAAGCTGCAACTAGTCCAATGGACAGCAGCCAGGTTGATAACAGGAGCGCCATTCAGAGAGCGTACAACTCCTGTGTTGTGCCAGCTCCACTGGCTGCCAGTTTGCTACCGGGCACAAATCAAAGTGCTGGCTTTAGCCTTTAAAGCCCTAAACAGTTCAGGTCCAACTTACCTGTCCGAACGCATCTCTCCCTATGAACCATCGAGATGTTTAAGATCATCTGGAGAGGCCCTGCTCTCGGTCCCGCCTTCTTCACAGGCGCGACTGGCGGGGACGAGAGACAGGGCCTTTTCAGTGGTGGCTCCTCGGCTTTGGAACGCTCTCCCTAAAGACATCAGATCGGCCCCCTCCCTCCTGACGTTTCGCAAGAAACTCAAGACCTGGCTGTTTGAGCAGGCATTTGTTGATGAAATATAAGGTTTAATTGGATATAAGGAATGACGACGATGTAATGGAAACTGATTTCAACATGACGCTGAGGCTGCAATTGTATGTTTTTAATTGTTAAATTGTTATATGTTTTTTCCAGGGGGGGAGGGGGTTGACTTGTTGCTGTGTTGTATTGAGGGCAGAGACTGCCTGTGTAAACCGTCCCGAGTCGCCTTCGGACTGAGAGGGGCAGTATAGAAACGTGACAAATAAATGACAAATTAAATACCCTTACTATAAATGTACATATGTAATTCACTACAAGATGTCAATGCCTAGCCAAAAAAATGCTTTGTACACATTATTTTTATAATACATTTATTTGTCATACCTCTCCTCACAGCTTGAGGTGGGATACAACACAGTTAAAACAGACAGATGAGACACATTATTAAAATGCATATACCGGAATACACACAACGAAGACTGGCCCAAAACCAATAAAATTCATATGAAAATTCACAGCTTAAAATTGACTGGGTTGACCTGCCGAAACAGATAGGACTTCAGTTGTGTCTTGAATTATGACATCTTATTTAGCTATCAAAACCCTTCTGGCAGGTCATTCCACAGTCTTGGGATGGTCAATGAAAAGGTCCTCTGGGTTCTGGATGGATGGAGTAAGCGTCTCCCAGAGGACTTTAGTGTCCTTAAGGAAGGATTGTGCAGGAGAAGGTGTTCCTGTAGGTAACCTGGACCCAAACCATGTAGGGCATTAAAAGGTCAAAACCAACACTATGTACTTTACCCAGAAGTTAATTCGCTACCACTGGAGCGACTACTATAGGGGTGATATGCTCACTCCTAGATGTTCCCTTAAGCAATCTGGTTGACAAACCTGCAAGCTATCACTTCCCCTCTTATTTTGTGTAGCTCAAAGGTTTTTAGCAGCATTGTTGTTGGGGGAAGCACGGAGAAGAGCTGAAATGACAGAGATTTCAGTGTTGTATGCCAGCATGTTTGTTTGCAGAAAACAATGCAAAGAAATTTGAACTGGTAAGAAACAGGTTTCTACAGTACAGTAGTTGCATGAGCCTGCCTTCTGGAGGCAGGATAAAGACCTCCAGAATCCCTTCTTGGGCTTGCATTAATATGAAAACAAAGAGAAAAGGGGAAAGCTGATAAAGCCAGCTTCACCCACTACCCAGGCATGTTAAAGGCAATCCAGAGGTTTTAACACCAGAATTGAAATTGAAAAGTAAAGGGTGATGGAAGAACAAAAAAATATATCCTTGGATGTATTTTTATGGCTGTACAAGGTTCCTGAATTTTTTGTTTACTTGGTCTAACATCAGTTCTGTACACTTAGTTTTGAATAAAATATTTCCTGAAATAAGTTGACTGTTCCTATTTCTGTGAAATAGAGTACAGGAACCCACCCGTTTTTTCATTTTTTATGCCTCTGGTACTAAAAAGATACATATGTTCCTGAGCATTGCATCTTTAAGTGAGATAGCCTTGTATTATGTTTGCTTGGCCTCAATTTGACATTTATTAACAGGTGACACTAAATAACTTATGGATATCTGATCCTGTCTGATCTTGGAAGTCAAGCAGGATCAGCCCTGGTTGGTGCTTGGAAGGGAGAACAGTCAATGAATACCAGATACTGCAAACTATATTTCAGAGGAAGGATCTGGAAAATCCTTGCCTAAGAAAGTCCTATAAAATACTTGGGTTGCTATAAATTGCCATAAAAATTGACAGATAACTTGTTGGCACAGACATATAACAGGTAGCAACGCTTATTTTCATAGATATGGCCACAAATGTTCAAATCATTAGTATGCACATTTTTATTAAGATTACTGGCCATCTTTTACAGAAACATATGCTGCTGAGTGAATTATTCCTCTTTAGGACTGAAGATGAACAGTCAAGCCTTTTTCCAGTTGTGGTAGTGGGTAGCATTCTTTTGTGACTATACAACAAAAACACATAAATATGTCTTAAGGAGAACTATATGACAACTCAATACAAAACAATAACATTTGAAAAGTCACAATGGAAACTATTTAACATCATTTTATATAATGTTGCATAGTGCTTCTTGTAACATGTCAATGACAAATTATCACAGTGCTACTACTTAAACTCAAACTTCATACTCTGAATTTCATTGACTGATACATTTCTTATTCCCCAAATATTCTTAAGAGGGAATGCAAGAAACTATTTTTGACAGCTAAGAACATAAAAATGAAACGAGTTCACAAGGAGCTCAAAAGGACAATACTGCCACCCCTGCCTCCACAAATAGATTTTAATTATTGTGACTCACAGTTTTAAGTGAGGAGAGTAGCCCTACTCATGGCTATCTAGCACTACCACCATTACACACTCTCTGTTAGTGCCTATATAAAGTTGGCTTTTATCACCTCTATGTACATCATATTATGCTTATATTCACTAAACTTCATTTGGCTTGGTGTTCAGTTGACCCAAACTGGGAAGGTTATTTTTGATTTTTTTCATAGTCTTTGCAGAAAAGAACCATTTTAAGATACATCCAAACACAATTTACTATTTTCTTGAGAGGCTGGTTATCTTGCCTAATCTTAGTGACAAAGTGTGTATTTCTTTTTAGGCCTTTCCCCGTGGGGGCAAGTCAATTTTTGGCATTCAACAATAGCAAAAGATAATGGTGAGCAGTTAAGCCATTATGGCACAAAAATTAAAGGCTGGAGCAGGGGTAATTCAAACCCTGAGGTTATGTTTTATTTTTGTTTTCACAGATCATTTTTAAAGATTTCCAGTTGACAGATACAAACTTTAGTTTACATGAGCAGACAGGCAGAGCTGTCATTGCCTTAAGTACTTGGAGGATAATAAATACTTAAACCTTAACTACATAGATTTAAAAACTAGCCCACTTCTGGGTTATGTCTCTCTGAAACACTGCTTTGGCCCTAGCTTCTGTCACTGGGTGGCACATCAAACACATCAGTTAACAGGTGGGTGTTTAACTCCAGTCACCTGCTTATGTGAAGAAAGATAGGCTTAGCTTTCACCTTCCTTCCAAAGAGATGATCAGTGTCAACTAATATTTGGTAGAGACAAATGAGCAATCATCACACCTTAAGTGCACACCAGATTTGTAACAAACATTAGGAGATGAAAATGTAATGCACACACATAAAGGCTCTGGGTTTTTGAATAGATCCCACTTTCACTGTGAAATGTTTTTACTCCCACTAACATCTCCATAGAACATCACTGAGTCTTTCACAGTTGATCCAGTTTTTAAATATATCCTTAGGTGCACGTGAGATATTTACAAAAATTCCTATGAGGTAGTTGATTATTTCTTCTGTCTCTCATTGGAGTCAGGGCTTAGTCCCAACCTGTGTTTTTCCCCCCCAAAAAAAGTGAACAGAAAGAGTGCTATTTCAAAAGTTTGCTATTCAGCTCTATCACATTCTTCACAAAGTCATTTTTTTCTATAAAGTCTCCAGCAATGATGTTGATGCAGTCTTTTGTTGGTCCAGGATGCTGCTTTTTTATCCACAGATTTAAAAATGGAAGAGCAGTAAGGGTCATTTCTTTAAGAGAGCCACGCAGATGTGCCAGGATGTACCCTAGATCTCCAGTGAGGTTGATTCCTGCAACAAATAATCCCGCTGGAAAAAAATAGAAATAAGAATTACTTCTTGATATTATTTTTGTAATTTACTAGCCTTTAGGCACGAGCAATCGGGTGGAGTATTTTTTTTTTCGAAGAGATGTTTTAGTTTTCTATTTGTAGTGGAGATAAAAATCATGGATAATTACATACATCTTGCTTCTTGAAACAACAAATATCCTGATTAGGCTTGTGCAATTTGGCTGGAGGGCAATCCATTTTTGGTATCTGGATTTCGTTGGGTACCTAGATCCATTTTCAGGACCCTCTCAAAAACTGACTAACGGAAAAATCTGTTTTTGGTTAGGCAGCTGAAAGGATCCGGGAAGATTCAACCCATTACAAGGCTCCCCTTTCTATTTCTGGAACCCTTTCTGATCTTCCTTTCAAGAGAGTCTGGTTTTATTTTATTATTAGTCAGACTTCTAGGCCACCACTCCCGGGTGACTCGGGGCGGCTCACAAGTCAGATACAAAACATAGTTAAAACACATTATACACTCTAAAAACATACTAAAAACATCCTAAAAGCATAAGTTAAAAGCACTACATGATGTGTGGAGAACAAGCGCACAGCGTAGTGCAACGTACGCAAGATCAGAGATCAATAGACAGACTGACATGCTAGGGCGTCTTTATTTATTTATTTATTTAAAATTTTTGTGCCCCGACCTTCTCACCTCTATAGAGGGACTCAGACCGGCTTACAGCAAAATTAAACGCTATACAATTTAAAACCTGTTACAACAACATATTAAAAACTTAAAACACCAAAATACATACATACATGCAAATCACATTGCCATTTAAACAAATTCAACTCGGTTCTGTAAACGTGGTCACTCATTTAAAACTATAATCAAACTCAGCCTATTCTGGGAAAGCTTCGTTCCACATCCCTGCACATTCCCCAGAGACCACTATGGTCCATGGATCAAAACCTATTGGAGGTTCCATCACTTAAGTTCTGCCGCCTGTCCTCGACGCGGCAGCGTACTTTCTCTGTAGTCGTGCCTACCCTTTGGAACGCCCTCCCAGAGGAGGCTCGAGCAATAACTGATCTACAGGCCTTCTGGATGGCCTGCAAGACCAATCTCTTCAGACAGGCGTTTAACCTTTAAGGCTGTTAAATTCCACTCTTGCCTCAATCTGTTTTATTATGTTTTTAATTATTATTATTATTTCCATCATTTCTACCCCGCTTCTTCTCAACCCCCGAGGGGGGACTCAGAGCGGCCTAACAATGGCAACGATTCGATGCCACATAGTATACATATAATAAAAGCAAACAGGCCCGAAGGCTTGCAAGAAAAGAAATGTTTGAAGAATGGAGTTTAAGGAAGCATCTTTCCTGGGACCCTTTCCTATCTTTCTTTCAAAGGAGTCTGGGTCTGAAGAACAGGGTTAAGGAAGCAGTGTGTAAGGCACATCATGGCATTCTTCTATTTTGATTGGCCCAACAGGCTGGGCTCACAGAGAAATCCCTTGCAAGCAGCAAGCATCAGCCTCTCCACATGCTGCGTGGTGCTGAATAGGGGAGGAGGAGCCATAATCGGCTGCCACGTGATCCCATTACAAACGAAAAACATGATGGCTGAACCCTTATTATTTATTTATTTATTATTCGGTTTTATATTCCGCTCCTCCCAGCAGGCTCGGGGTGGATCACAAATACAAGCATACAATAAAAGCATACGATAAAACATACAGTAAAAACACAATACATAGCCATGATGGTACAGGTCTACGATTCTTTGACTGAAGCAAGACGGACCAATTGAATTTGGATTTACCCAAACGCTAGCCTGAAGAGGGCCGTCTTACATTCCCTTCGAAAAGGGAGAAGTTCAGAGACCGCTCGAATGTGGTCAGGGAGCGAATTCCAGAGTACTGGAGCCGCCACAGAGAAAGCTCTCTGTCTTATACTGGACAAATGGCAGGAGTGGGACGATGGTACAACCAACAAATTTTGCTCTTCCGAGCGCAGTGATCTCGGGGGAACATACGGGGTAAGGCGGTCCCTAAAGGTTTTAACCTTTAAGGCCCTAGACCGTGCAAGGCCTTAAAGGTTAAAACCAACACCTTGAAGGCAATCTGGTACTCTATGGGAAGCCAGTGCAGTTGCCGAAGGATGGGAGTGATGTGCTCCCTCACTGGTGCTCCCACCAGCAAGCGAGCCGCGGCGTTCTGCGCCAGCTTGAGTTTCCGGATTGTCGACAAGGGAAGGCCAACGTAGAGGGCGTTACAGTAATCCAGCCTCGAGATGAGCGTCGCTTGGATCACCGTGGCCAGGTCATCCCTGGACAGGTAGGGGGCCAGTCGCCTAGCCTGTCGTAGGTGGAAAAATGACGTCTTGCTGACCATGGAGACCTGGGCCTCCATGGTCAGCAAGGAGTCCAATTTGACACCCAAGCTCTTAACCAAGGATGACGGGCTAAGTTGCTCGCCATCCAGGGTAGGCAACTCATCCAGCCCAGGTCGACCAGGCCACAAGATCTCCGTCTTCGACGGGTTCACCTTCAGCCGGCTGGCACGCAGCCATCCAGTCACGGCCTCCAAGCATAGATGGAAACAATTGGGTACGGTATCCGGCCTGCCGTCCATTCTCAGCAGAAGCTGGGTGTCATCAGCGTACTGATAACACTCCAGACCAAAGTCGCGGGCCAGCTGGGCCAGGGGGCGCATGTAGATGTTAAATAATAAGGGATCCTGGAGAGGATGGCCCCATTTAAGGGGTCCCCTGACTCCACAACTGGGCTAATGGGAGCCTCCCAAGAGACCTCCTCTCAGTCCCATGCCCAATCTCCGTCCCATGCCGGAAGCCGGACTGGAAGGGATCAAGTCCAGCTGTGTCTTCTAAGTACCGCTGCAGCTGATCTGCTGCTGCCCTCTCAATTACCTTGCCTAAAAAAGGCAAATTAGACACAGGTCGGTAATTGGAGGGAGCTGAAGGATCTAAATTCGGCTTCTTCAGCAGCGGTCTTACCATTGCCTCTTTCAAACCCCCTGGGAACACTCCTTGCTCAAGGGAGCTGTTGATAATCTTTCCTAGGGGGTCTTGTAGCCCCTCCCGGCAAGATCTAACAAGCCAGGAGGGGCACGGATCAAGGGAGCAGGTAGTTGGTCTAGCTGCAGCGAGTAACTTATTGACAGCTGCTGCGTCCAGCAGTTGGAAACGGGTGAAGGTGGGCCCGCCGAGTGGCGGCGGGGTCTCAAGTTCACATACTGTATCAAGAGTGGCTGGGATATCCCGGCAGAGAGTCGAGATCTTGTCGGCAAAATAGTTCTGGAATGCCTCAGCTGTGGGAGCCAAACCCCTATCATTTGGGACAGTCGAAATTGTTGTCAGTGACCGAATTATTTTGAAGAGTTGAGCTGGGCGTGAACTAGCCGACTCTATCAAGGAAGAATAGTGGACCTTTTTGGTTTCCTTGATAGCACGCTCATAAACATCCTTAAATTGTTTATAAGCCGATCTCGATGCTCCGTCATGGAGATCTCACCACACATCCTCTAACTGTCTCTTCCTCCGTTTCATCGCCCATAACTCCTCGGTAAACCAAGGCGAGCGATTACGGACATCCGACCAAGACGGACTGGCCGAAGGGAACCAATCATACCAAATCTGTGCACAAGACTAATCCTATTCAGCTTGTGCACGGATTCGGTGTGGTTGGTTCCCTACGGCCAATCCGGCTTGGCCGGATAGCCGTAATGGTATAGACTTTCTGTATATATTTCAGATTTCAATAGTGATGTCAAAAATACGTATGATTTTACATAGGATTTGTGCTACATTAGAACAGTAAAGACAAATATCACTTAATTAAAATAAACATTAAATATTAAATAACCAGAAAAATGGGCTTTTATTCTACATTTCCACTACCTCTTTTAATCATGAATTTTAAACCCACGCCTTGTGTTTTGCTCTTTATTCTATGTATTTTAGAATGTATTTTATAGCAATACATTTTAATATGTGTGTTTTATAGATTGTTTACAATGATTATGTGTTTTCAACTATGTTGGTAATCTGCCTTAAACCGCAAGGTGAGTAAGAAATACAATTATGATTATAATTCTTATTATTTTTAAATATTAATAGGAGGTGATCACGGCACTGTCATCTTACATTTCTAACCATGACATACATTGTTTCACCTTACCATTATAGAGATAAGCCAGAATAGTCACACATAGCTTTTCAACTGATAGTGCAATCCACCCAGAAACACTCTCAATTAGAGATACATTTCAATGAAGACAGTCATTTTATTTTTCCTAAGAGCCAACCTCAACATGATATCCACTAGACTAGACAATGCTGTTCAGCAGCTACCTGTTGTTATTTATGTCCCTTCAAGTTGAGTCTGATGTACAGTGACCCTACTGTTCAGTTTTCCTGGCAAGATTTATCCAGAGGAGGTTTACCACTGCCTTCATCTAAGCCCGAGAGAGTGTGACCTGCCCAACATCATTCAGAAGGTTCAATTCGTGGTCACCCAGATTCCTGGCCTATCTCTCAAACCTCCACAATATATTGACTCTCTACATCATGCTAGAAAGTATTAATTAAACTGCTATCTAGATATTTATATTTAACCTATTCTCTTGCCTGTTAGAATCAGTACTTATATCTTTTATTATGTTTCCTTTTATTTGGACCAGGGCTTCTTACACTTTCCACTGTTGATCCTTTTTGGACTGAGAAATATAAAATAGACATTAAAATAAAACATTTATTGATAACAAATCAGCTTTTGCAAGGCTTGCTAAACAGGCTGATTTTCATTTTTATGAACTACAGCTGAAGTATCTTCTGCAGAGTCCACTGTGAACACTGCACAACAGACTTATGCAAATGTGTAAAACAGCCAGCAAGTGATGTAAATTTTTGGGGGACCCCAACATTGAGACAAAGGGACCCAATTTGGGGTTGGGGCTCGCAGTTAAGAAGCAGTGATTTAGACAATCTCTTTTGCATAGCTCCCAAATCTTCCCAAATTTAGAAATGCTCATGACCAAACATATCAACTGTATGCAGCCCATGAAAACATATTCAAACAACAGCTTCCACTAAAATTACCAACTTATGAGAGCCTCCAATTGGAATATTGGGAGCTTTTTAAAGACATCTTGAGAGTTCAATGCTGGAAAAGATACCTCCTGCTACATATACCTGCATAATTACTTTGGCCTCTCATTCAGGGGGTCACCATAATTGAAGTCAAGTTGATAGCAGTTAACAACAACAAAGAACTCAGGTCTGTTGGGGGTTCCTTCTCTATGTCACTTGTGAGGACAATGTTGGAGAAGACTTTTTTCTGTTGTGGCCCCTAGGTTGTGGAAGAGCCTCCCTCCTGTCTAGAAGCCAAATTAATGCTAAAATTTGTGCCATTCTGGCGCCAAATAAAGACATCCCTTTTTTAAAAAAAGTCTTTGGTGCCTAAGTGATTTCATATAAATCTGCACATATGAATGGTTTTACATAGCCTTAACTGGTTTTACACTCTTGTTTTGACTTGTCAAATTGTTTTAACACACATTTGATGTGTTTCAATTAGTCTTGCTGTTTTACACTACTCAAACTGTTTTTATTATATGGTGACATGAGGTTCTTGAATATAGAGCAGGATTTCTTTAATCATTATCATCTTCTTTCTCATCTTGGAAACTGAAGCCCCTTGAAAACTGGTTTATAATATGAAAGCAAAACAAAGCAAGTACCTGGACGTCCACCCTGTTTCCTACTCTCCAAATACTGGATAAGCTTTGCTGCTGTGGTCTTATTTCCCCACCAGTATGGAATTGCAGGCCACAATTCATAATGTCGCATCACTTGTGAAATTTCGTCATAGGACACAATAACCTGATAGTTACCAGACCACAGGTTCCGTAAAGTTGGTACAACCTGAAAGACAGGACAGGATGTGTGTCAAATTAACTTTGGCACCTCAGGTATTGAAACATACAGCCTATGCTCTGTCATCCTATTTCTGCTTTTAAATATCTCGTGTTGCAAGCTGAAAATGTTTTAGTATAGAAATCCAACAGTGAGACATTAAAGGAAACAAGAGTCAGTAAAGACACACAAAAAGCTAATACAGTGCTGTGGCCAATGACACAACTGGACTCCAGCTGAAAGGAAGCCAAGTTCTTGATATGCTCAGAAGTGAATGGGAAGTTAGAAGCTGTACAACAAATACTATAGGAACATAGAATGTGATAACATGAATAAAGAGAAGTTAGACATAGGAAAAAAGGAGGGGGGAATTATAATAGTAAGAATAAGAATAAGGGGTGAGTAAGATAAAGTGAATAGAAATTGGTATTTTTGAATATTAAAACTACACAGAATTTTATGTAGGAAATTAAAATATAAGAAGAGAGGTTTAGCAAAAGCAGTCAAAGAATAACATGAAGTCTGATCAAATCATCTCAATAAGACTTCAGGAAAAACTCATCAATATAGCCATACATTAAGTCTATGTACCAACTGCAGAAAAATAGAAGCTAAAAGATTATATGCTGGAGTGCAGGAAAAAAATGATTCCATACCAAAACAGGACTTTCTATTAATCACAAACAACAGGAATACAAAAGTAGAAAGCAGAAAAGGATAAAAGATTGTAGGAACATGTATCCTACAAGCAAGAAAAAAACAGAAGAGCAACTTCAACACAAACATATTCTTTGTGCAATCAAGGCAGTGATTATATACATTACTAGATGGCCATTATAAAAAAGACTACATATTTGGAAGCAAAAGATAGAGGACCTCTATTCTCGCAGTAAAAATGGGTCCAGGAGCAGATCGTGGCAGAAATCATGAACTGTTCATACCAAAGATTGGAGTAAAGTTAAGAAAAAAAACATTAAATGCACCATCATACTAAAAAAGATCATTATTGTAGAATTTAAAGAAAATGTGAAAAATAGATTTGCACCATAGAACATAATTGACTGGGAAGTACATGAACTATGGGTTGAAGCCAGGGACATTATCAAGGACACTACTGTCTATGAGTTGGGGGGAAGAGAAGTCTCGGTGGATGTCAAACAAGACACTAAAGTAAAAGCAGACAGAAATAGAACCAGAAGCTTTGGTGAAACTGTTCAACAGCTAGACTGGAGAGATAAAGAAAACTATAAAGAAAACAATGCAAAGAAACAGAAGCTAAAATCAAAAAAATTAAGAACCAGACACCTTTCCAAAAATCTGAGAAATCAAATGGAAGAATTAAACATAACAAAGATGAAATAAAAATACAATAGAATCAACTGTATAAAAAGAGGAAAACTTAACTGAAAGAAGAACCGTACGAAGATGAATCTAAACTCAACTACACCCAAAGCACGTGGAAAGAATAAATCGCCATGAACAAATGGCATAACAATAGCACTGCTTCAAGCTACAGAGACTCAATATATAACTAAACTCCTTCAAAAAATATGGAAACCAAAAACTGAATGACTCAGAGATTGGAAAAAGATTTTAATTCTCAAAAAGGGGGCACAAAACATTGTGGCAACCACAGGATAGTTGCATAAATTCCCTATGTAAGCAAAAGCTTGCTCAGAATCAACATTCATTTGATTGCTTTGATGCTGTACTTGCATTCAGGACAAGACAGAATATGAACAGAATATGAAGAAATGGAAAGGTTCCCAATTGGCAAGTGGGTCAGCCAAGGTTGTGTTCTATCATCCTATGAGGTCAACTCTTAAGCAAAAATATCATACACAAGGCAGGATTAAATGCAGAGGAAAGAGGTGTGAAAATTGGAGGAAAGAACATCAACAATTTAAGATATGCATGGGACACACATTTTGTAGCAGAAAATAACAAAACCCTGGAACAATTGGTGAAGAAAGTCAAGGAAGAAGTGCTAAGGCCTGTTGTTTACTACTTAACATTAAGAAAACAAAAATAATGGCCACTGGTGATTTATACTTGACTGTATTATGATAAATTGGAATAGCTGTTTAGTAGTGTATAGTGTTTTAATGTATAGTGTTAAAACTGTTTTATTGTTATTGCCCTGTTTTTATCCATATAAACTGCCCCAAGCCTAAGGGAATGGAGCGATATATAAATACGAATAATAAATAAATAAATATTAATGTAACGTAAATAATGGAGAAATTGAAATAGTTAAAAGATTTTCCATACTTTGGCTCAATCATTGATCAAAATGGAGATTGCAGTCAAGCAATCAGAATAAAATGAGGACTTGAAAAGGCAGAAATGAAAGAACTGGACAACATCTGGAAGAGTAAAGATAACACCTGAATACAAAGTGAGGACTGTCCATGATATCATCTCTCCCATCACCATGCGAGACCTGAGCAGTGACAAAGGCTGATAAGAAGAAAACAAACTCATTTGACGTTAAATGCAGACAGAGTGTTCTGCAGATATTGTAGACTGCTAAAAAAAAGGGGGTCCTAAAACAAATCAAGCATGATCTTTCTCAGAAGTCAAAATGACTAAATTTGGCCACTTCATGAGAAGGCATGATAATAATGCTTGGGAAGGTAGCAAACAGTTGGGAAAAGGCTGCATTTTCACTGAATAGACTCAATTTTAAAAAATAGCAGGGAGTCTGCAACATCTGAGCAGGAATGTTGAGGAAAGGGTGTTTTGGAGATCCATTCATGGGGTCCCCATGAATCAAGGTCAACTTGAAGGCAGCTAACAATAAAGACATGCATAGTGATCACTGTATCCATCTGTCTCAAAATACTGTATAAATATCAAACCTGGTTTCCAAAATGCTCTGCTTAACAAAAGAACTGAAATACACCTGGACCTCCATATTTGCAGGTTTGATTTTTTGCAAATTTGATTATTCACCAGTTTAATTAAAATGTTCTCTCGAGAAATGTCTAGGTTCCACAGTGTGACAACTTTTACTGGATATTAAGCACAGACAAGTATTTGTAGGTCCTCCAGTGCAATATCATGGTCAACTTCAGGGAGAAGTTTACTAAGGTCACACTGGAGGACAGAGAGATTCCTAGAGAGGTGTTCTTTCAAGTAAAACATACAGCATTTTTATTTGTAGTTTTTCACTTTCACTGAGGTCTTGTTCCCCTGGCCCCATCTAATGTAGAGGGCTGACAGTATAGTAAATACAGATCATTGAATGCTTCCATAAATAGGTCAACAGGCCAAAGTATGTAATAATTTCAGTGGTGGCAGATGTCCAGTTCTGGACTCTGTTTTCAGTAGCACACCGGAGTCCTGGAACAGATTAAACATCTATTTTTAAAGAAATATGTGCTTCTGAGCTCCTGAAAAATGTTACCTTTTGATTAATAACAACCTATCCCTCACTGAGGATCAAGGACCAGGGCCTTCAAAAACAAACACAAAAATGCCTTGATTCCCAACACTTCTCTTGTTAGGAATTAAGTCTGTATCCCTATGACTGAATCACTGTACATTTTTACATTCGACTAATAGAACAATACTTGTGTTTGGATTAATACGTCCAGAATCTCATTTAAGCAGCTCAGGTTATGCAATTAAGCATTCCTTATTTCAGTGCAATGTCTTCACAAGGATAGTGTGTACAAGGCTTTTACAATCTCAAAGCTGGGCACTCCAAGCAACTTACATTTCTAGGACAGATTCTGCCGGCAAATATCTTCTTTATACAGGAGATCAAGTGACAGTGATGCTCCTCATCCAATCCATCAAAATTTCTGAAAGCAAGAACAACAACCTCCCAGGGATGGTTTTTCAACCAACGTAAAATATCCCACAGGACATCCTAAAAAAGTCAACATGATATCTGTATAAATAATCACTCTATGCTAAAAGGAAACTCAAAGAAACAGCAACCATAATTTTTCACTTTCTCAAATGATGCTGAGTTGCATATACCAACATAGGGATGTTCATTATACCGGATGTTTCACAAAGACTGGAAACCAGCTTTGCATATTCTTTCCTGCCTGTCATACTCTAGTAACCGAGATGAACATCTGAGTTTGGATGTTGAGGCATCCAGAAAATCAAATTAGCATGTTTGCGAGTGTGAAATATTGTCTGCTGAATTCTGGACACCTCATTTTAATTACTGTCAGTTGAATTCTTGACACCTCAGCTTTAATTACTGTGTCAAAATAGAGAGCAACCAGCGTTCAAAACATTAGGAACCAGGTACCTTGCTCCAGCTCACAGCACTACGTTATTAGACATGCTACTTCTGATGCTCTGCAATGTTACTAAGTTTTACCTACTCCCTACTAATGGGTAAGGAAAAATTAAGAATGCTACTTTGAGAAACATGCTTTTCTCAAATGTTACTGCCCAAAATGTTACTCCAGATTCCAGAACCATCACTACCACCCTTTTAATTTCTGGCTTTTCTAGGGTAGCAGTTGGCAAATTCTGAGTCTGCAACAATTGCCCAGAACCATGTACACCAAGTCAAAAAAAAGCCTTTAAAGACAAAGGTGCACATTTCAGTCACTGAGAATATTCAAATCATACCAACATTAAGTTCCAGACATGCAGAATGGCGAGGTAATTATACTGCAAGATTGTTAGATAATAATATGGGACAGATTAGAAGTGAGTCATTTTATGTAATTGAGTAATCTTTCAATGTATACTACAGTGTCATAATTACAGACCTAAAGTTACTATAAGTCTCGATCAAGAAAATTTTCCAGAAACTAGGCAGTTACATAGGAATAATCCACACTGAATAGGGCCCATTTGTGATTAGTATGTAACTCGGATATAACCCTTTGTTTCAACAATGTGATTGCTACAGGACAACAGTGATAGTAAGAATGCATATAGCCGAATTCAATGTTCCTTAAACATAAGAGTTTACTACACATATAAACAAACACAATATCTTACCATTCACTTCTTAAATAAGAAAGGTTGGGTGTTTGCTTTAAAATTCCTTATGTTTGTATGTCAGGAGTGACTTGAGAAACTGCAAGTTGCTTCTGCTGTGAGAGAATTGGCTGTCTGCAAGGATGTTGCCCAGGGGATGCCCGGATGTTTAGATGTTTTACCATCCTTGTAAGAGGCTTCCCTCATGTCCACACATTGGGGAGTTGGAGCTGACAGAGGGAGCTCAATCCACTCTTCCCAGATTTGAACTGCTGACCTGTTGGTCAGCAGTCCTGCTGACACAAGGGTTTAACCCATTGCACCACCAAGAGGAGAAGTTCCCTTGATTACAAAGGCTCAGAGGAATGGCGGAGGCATGACATATCCTACTTGGAGCTACACGAGAAAGCTCAGGAAGGCATACTGAGCTCATAGGGTGGATGATTCCCATTCCTGCCAAAGGCCATGAGGCATTTCACACAGGTATTCACTTCCAAACCTTCATTTTATATAATCAGATTCCTACAGGTCTCAATTTTATTTTAATTTCATTTTATAAACTTAGAAATTATAACAGGAAGCTGTGGTGTCTAACTGTGGAATGACATTAACAAATGGTAGCAGTAGCTTCCCTTGGACCATTGTATAGTTGTCCTCAAGTACCAAGAATAATGCTGTCCTAGAAGTACAATTTGTTTTGAAATGTTAGCCACTGAAGGCTATGTGATATGTTTGAATGCTGTAGGAGCCTCTGCAAGACCAGGGTTCAAATCCCTGCTCAGCCAAGAAGGCCACTTGGTGACGTTGGGCAAGTCACGTCTTCTCTCCGCCTCTAAAGGAGATCATGGCAAATTGCCAAGCAAACCCCATGAGCCAATAAAACCCAAGGACAGCATCATCTTAAATCATTGTCAGCTTGAAGACACATAATAACAAGAAGCTACCACATTTAAAATATACATTTAGGAGGCAAATGAACAAAGGCAGAATCCCATTTCTCTGTCATATGTTTCATACACAGTAAGAAGATACTGGATCCTTTAAAGACTGTGGCTAAGACTGAATGTGCAATCCTATGGGCATACGTAGTACCCAAAGCTAAAACCACACTGAATCCAATGGGCAATTTACCCATTCTAATCCCTGCCACATGATTCTGAGAAGGTGATTCACATTTAGAACATGTGGTGTTAGTAGCACCTCTCTGTGCTGCAATTCTTGCTTAGCCTGCTATGGAATTCTAACAATGTCAAAATGCACTAAAAGGCATAAACTGGATGTCACATGGAATTACTGTGGTGCCTATGAGTCAAAATGGGCATTGCTGAACATTTAGTGACTGCGAGATTTGGATTTCATTATAATGACCACCATTAGCCAAATTCACAACATGGCTGTTGCCATTTCTAGCCTTAACATTTTGTGTGTGTCAGTAGCAACTTGAGAAACTGCAAGTCGCTTCTGCTGTGAGAGAATTGGTCATCTGCAAGGACGTTGCCCAGGGGGCACCTAGTTGTTTTGATGTTTTATCCTTGTGGGAGGCTTCTCTCATGTCCCCGCATGGGGAGCTGGAGCTGACAGAGGGAGCTCATCCACACTGTCCCCAGATTCAAACCTCCAACTTGTCAGTCTTCAGTCCTGCCGGCACAAGGGTTTAACCCACTGAGCAACCAGGGGCTCCTTAGCCTTAACATAACATAGGGTGAATGCAGCGTTTATGTTGTTTAAAGTTTACTGATTTTAATGAGAACTACATAAAACTTATTATAGACTCAACTCTATCATATTTTGAAAGAGCATCTAAGAAGGTGATATGAAAAGCAACCCCCAACATAATGCAACTGAAAATGACAGTATTCAGGCACATTATATGAACTGTGGTACTCCTGTTTCAGAAGACCTTTATCAAGTGCCAATGAAGTTGGAAGGGCATCAGATTGAGGAAAAACTGTAGGCATATGGTTTATGCAGAATTATGAGGCCCCCAAAATGATGCTCCAGCCCTCCATACATGTCCACCTCTGCTCTAGAAGCTGGCCCAGGTGTAAGAATCAAACGGTGTGTCGTTCCATATCTAGACTTCTTCATATGCATATGCACACAAAAGAGACGGATTCTGCCCCAATAACCTAAATTACTTTAAAAGTCCTTAGAGAATTACTCTCAAATGATTTTACTTAAACAATTTTCCATGGTGTTTAATAAGGAACTGTACCTCTACAACAACCGTTGTATATAGCATATGAACAAAGTATAAGTTCATAGAAGAATCATCAGGTTTGTGAGCAATCCTTAAATCAAAATACCTAATTCCAGCATCCAGTTGCTCTAAAACAGTCAGCACCTGTAGAGTTAAAAACAAAAACAAACAAAGGGTTCCTGAATGTTTATTTGGAAAACAAGTTTGGTTTTTCTCATTCTTAGTTTATTTTAATTAATTTTTATCCCCACAGAATAAATACAGATATACATGATGTTAGAAAGACAATGGTTTGTATGGTTAAGTTCTTTAGTATCCTCTGTAACGTTTTCTACTGAAAACAAAAAAAAATTAGGCTTCTTGTTCCAAAATTGTTCTTTTCCTTATGTATGGTGTTACATTACAGAAATAAACAGTAAGCAAAATGTTATAGTTTATAAAAGCACACTTCAAGCGTAAAATATAAACATTAGTAAACTTGAGATGTCATTACCTGCGTTATAGACCATTTCAAAATAATAGGGTGCACTATGCGATGCATATGTTTGTCCATAAATTGCAACAACTTGGATTCATTTACGCTTACTTTTGACTCTTTATCCAAGCAGTACGTCATAGCATCATGACTACCTGCATGGGAACAAAATAGAGAGTCAGATTACATTTGTCAGCCTCTTTCAGATCCTGCCCTCTGGACAAACGTTTATCTCTCATGTTTCCTTACATAAGAATCCTCATTTAAACATGTGACTGCATGAATACCTATCTGAGATTATTCACATATCAAATTCCACCTCAATACCTCTGAGATTATTCACATATCAAATTCCTCTTCAACACACAGAAACAACATATCACACATAAATTACCACCGGAAGACTTCTCATGTTGTATATGACACTGAGAAGATGGTTAGCTGAGTAACGTAAGTTCCATTTCACAAAAGAGGAACCTCAGAATACAAATCTCTGCTCCTTAGTCCATGCTCTTGTTACATCCCAAATAGACTACTGTAGCGTGCTCTGTGTGGGGTTGCCTTTGAAGACTGTTCAGAAGCTTCAAGTAGTCCAACGGGCGGCAGTCAGGTTCCTTACTGGAGTGGGGTACAGGGAGCACACAACCGCCCTGCTGTACCAGCTCCACTGGCCACCAGTTTGCTACCAAGCACAATTCAAAGTGCTGGTTTTAGCCTATAAAGCCTTAAACGGTCCCAACCCAGCTTACTTGTCTGAACGTATTTCCCTCTATGAACCATCTCAAAAGTTAAGATCATCCGGGGAGGCCCTGCTCTCAGTCCCACCCCTTCAAAGTCACACTGGTGGGGATGAGAGACAGGGCCTTCTCAGTGATGACCCCTCGGCTATGGAACTCCCTCTTCAGTGAAATTAATCAGCTCCCTCCCTCCTGACCTTCAGGAAGAAAGTGAAGACATGGATGTGGGACCAAGCCTTTGGGCGGTAACTCTCAGTGCAATAAGTGTCTATGAAATAATACAATTTATGATCAAAATGGGTCCTAGAATATTCCTTTGGATATAGTGTTCTTAATTAATTGGTTTTAATTGACATGTTTTAATTATTTGCTGCTAATGTATATGTTTGGTTTTATCCTATGTATATGCGGCATTGAATTGTGACTTTTGGGTGAGCCGCCCTGAGTCCCCTTCGGGGTGAAAGGGGAGGGATATAAAAGCATAAATCTATATAAATAAAAATGTAATGTTTGTTTGTGGGATTAACATAACTCAAAAACCACTGGACGAATTGAAACCAAATGTGGACACAATACACCTATCAGGCCAACAAGTGACCATCATTCATAAAACACTGAAAAACACAGCAGAAGAGACTTAAAAAGTAAAAAAAAGTAAAAATTACATTACAACTCATACACAAAACCACACACACACACATATGCACATATACACAAATATATACACACACAAAACACATATATACAGACTGGAACACAGCAACGCGTGGCAGGGGATGGCTAGTAAATAATAAATTATATCTCCTACATAGAGAATATAGAACAGTACAAAAGGTTGTCCATATATAGATTTTATGTGTTATCTTCTTCCTTGAACAGTGCCTACATTAGTGCCCAGGTGGATCTTTTTCTTGACACCAAATTCAATCTCCCTGTCCTGACCACAGCAAACAGAAATGGTTTGCATAGCTATCAGTGCTACCTCTATCTTGGAGAGGGGAGCATGTTTACATCCTTGGATCTAAAACCTGCCTATTAGGAGTTCTCTGAATATGTTGGCTACATGTTCCAACCAACCAGCAAAATCAAAGCATGTGCTGGCCAAAACAATTGAAGCTGTAATTCAACACATATGGAGAGTGCTGCAGGGGAATATTTGATCCATGCTAGTTAAGGAATGCCTTCAGTGAGATGTCTTTTACAACTGGGATAATGGGTTGAAATGGAACCATTTGGTGTCTGGACTCAACCCATCACAGTCTCCCAAGACAATGCAATGTGTCCTTGGAGGGCTGACAGAGAAGAGAGCATTCATTAATGGACTCCAGTACATTTTTCTCTAATGGAAAAATATTATTCGGATCATTGACCATGTGAATAAAGATTGATTTCCCTAATGGCAGGCTTCAAGTCATGGTTCACTAACTTCTATTGTGAAATCACCCAGCCATGAGCATGAAATATCAACATAGGTTCTAATGTGGGTTTTTTCCAGCTGCAGATCCCCAGGTTTGGTTTTTCTTACCAAAATAAAGACCTGATAAGGATGAAATATCTACACTGGAGATGGGAAAAATCCTGCAGCTTTAATGAAACTCCTGATTCTTTTCAAAATTGACCACTGGCTATGGCTTCAAGGAACTGCAGCCCAAGAGTACATGTACTTAGCCCATCCCACAATATCTTTGAAACAAAGAAATAGGAGTAGGAAAAAACAAAAGTCAAAACAAAAACAGGGGGATTCCAGACAAGAAACAATCAGGGCCAGCTAATCACCTCCCAACAAAGGATTCCCTCAGGCAGAAAGCAGTCAGACCTTGAAAACTGCTAGGCCATTAAATGCTAATCAAGGTGGCCAACAAGGCTAGGTCTTACGTTACGGAAACTAAACGCCTGTGTGGGGGGGTACCATATATTCAGGGGTGCATCAGTTGCCAAACACCCCTTCTCAGTCTCTGGCCCCGTGGAAGGCAGCCCGCCTGTACCACACCAAATGTGGCGCGAGCAGGCCAGAGCCACCCGCAACGGCTCCACGAGGCCGGAGACTGCATGCGCGGAGCCTCCACCTCCGGCCACCCAACCCTCCTCAGTGAAGGGTGCACATGTGCACCCGGCACACATGCACACCCTCCACGAGGCCGGAGAGCGAGGGGGAGCCAAAATAATGTTCACTTACCATTTTGAATTACCTTAGTCCGGCCCTGGTGGCCAATTGCTACATTCACATCTAGTCAAACAGACAAAGGTTCTTTCTCCCACCCTGGACATTATTCCACAGATATAAACCTCACAACCTCTGAAGATGCCTGCCATAGATGAAGGCGAAACGTCAGGAGAGAATGCTTCTGGAACATGACCGGAAAACATACAACTACCCAGTGATATGGCTATGAAAGCCTTCGACAGCAAATCAAAAACAATTCAATAAATGACAAAACAACTCAAGTAAACCAAAAATGACACAATACACATAATTACAAACATATTAAATCTCTTATTGCCCTTGTGGTCTCTTCCAACTCTATAATACTATGATTCTATTAATATTTATCAATGGAAGAATTTTTCTTTCGAAGGAAATACTCCTTACCTGGTAATGACAGGTTAGAGAGAGGAATGCCCCAAAGCGATTCTGGTAAATTAGACATCCACTGAGGACCATCACTGTACAAATCAACGGATTTCTTTTTCTGGGTTTCCTTCATATTTTTTTCCTGATGCAGGATATTCTAGACAAAAATGCTAGACAAAAACAGAAGTTAACAGTATTATGCTAGTACATGTGGGATTTACCGGTTGCATAAGAAAGCTCTTGCATTAAACAATTACATGTTTCTTGTATTCTCTTTCACTTTCATTCAAATAAGTGGGTGCGTTGGCACAACAGTTTAATGAGGTTACCTGAAAATTATCTTATTAAACAATAAAAATGACACAAAAATTATCATAACTGACCTCAGAGGCTTATAAGGAATTGTGATTACCTGACATCAAGTTAACTATGAATTACAATGGCCCTATGAATGCGCGGTTGCTAAAACACTGTCATAAACATGTATAGGTTTAGTCAAATCATGGAAAGAAGGTTGCTACATCTAAATAGTAGATTCATTTTCACTTATTTATTTCTCTAATTAGTCTTAGCTCTTAAAGGTGCATTGACAATCAAGCAGAATAGGAAAGCACAGGACCATGTATTGGATGTTTCATTGGGGAAAAAATCCCACTACTTGATGAACCTGGGCAACATTCTTTTATCTTATTCTCACTACCTAACTACTGAATTGGCATCATATAGTGATTGGAGTGTAGGACTAGGACTCTGGAGACCACGGGCCCTTCCACACAGCCTTATATCTCAGAATATCAAGGCAGGAAAATCTCACAATATCTGCTTTGAACTGGGATATCTGAGTCCACACTGCCATATATTCCAGTTCAAAGCAGAAAATGTGGGATTTTATTCAGCTGCATGGAAGGGGCCTTAGACAAACTACACAATCTTGATTTAGAAAAATAAAAAGATACACTCACCCAAAAAAAAAAAAGATTTCCCCAAAATCTAGGAAAGTATTGCCATATGCAGGAATCAACTTGGAAAATAGTACAACATTCCAGTGGGTGGAGAGTAGTCGTTTTGAGTTACCTTTTTATTTTCTTATGTTTACAGAACATCAGATCAATATTTTCTATCGTAAGAGAATGGATATTTAGAATATACATCCTGGAGGACTGTAAAATAAAATTTTAGGCATTTCCTTGAAGACATTTTAAGCAATCCAGTGATTCCAGCCATGGAAGCCTTCGACAATACAGAGAGAAAAATGTTGGCGCAAAACCAAAATAGTGTGCCTTCTCTAGAAATGATATGGACAATATAGAGAACCCATACCAAAATAAATCTTACTATCTGAACAACGAAAAATGAAGTTATGTCAAAATCCTGAGGTTTTAAAATCCTTGTTCAAGATTAATCAATAGGCATAATCTTTGTTGGCAATTAGGAACACTAAAAGTCGGAAGCATAAAATAGATTAGAGACTAGACACTTCCCAATCTGACCCAGTTCTCTAATACAGGGGCCCACGTTGCTTCAAAACAGGAAATTTCAACAGATGCAACCTGATTAATGGCTCCTATTGACCCACTTCAGTGAAATCCTCTCTCTTTGCCTTGCCTATTGTTCTCTAAATAGGTCATTTTCTTTGCACAAGGAAACTACCAATCTGGAGTAGAGTTCCAACAGTTTAGCTGTAAACTCCAGGTGAATTTTATGAGCAAGGTAAACATGCAGAAAATGACTTCTAAGGAGGGGCATGCCTTCTCTCACATAGAAAGCAAGGCTTCTGCTTCTGGGTCTGATTCTGCAAGGAATATCACCGGGAATGTGGTGCAGCTGGCTAAGTGTCCACTGCATAAGATCTCTCTGACCAGTAGGTCATGAGTTTGAGGCCTGCCCGGGTCAAGGTGGGTGCTCGACCTTTAAGTGTAGCCTGCTGTCAACCTTTGCAGCCCGAAAGACAGTTGCATCTGTGAAGTACGAAATAAAGGTACCACATTAACTGGGGAGGAAAATTTTGACTGAATTATGAGGTCATTAAAAAGAACTCCAGGAATGCTGAGGAATGCGGAAGGAACAACAAGGGACGCTGGGAACGCTGAGACATGAGGAGTGCATCAGCTCCCTCTGGTGGCCAGAGTTTGCCTCATTTTTTCTATGTGTGTGTGTGGAAATGGCAGGGATTGTCTGCTAAGTATATTTACCTGTAATCCGCTGTGAGTCCCCTTCAGTGTGAGTAGAGCGGAATATAAATAAAGTGTATTATAATTAATATCAGTCACTTTTCTGCACAAATATTCCCTTCTCATAACCACAGTGGCTAAACCAGTGGTTGTCAACTTGTGAATCCCCAGATGTTTTGGCCTTCAACTTCCAGAAATCCTAACAGCTGATAAACTGGCTGGGATTTCTGGGAGTTGTAGGCCAAAATACCTGAGGACCTACAGGTTGAGAACCACTGATCTAGAGCCACTGGAGGAGACAAACCCACTGAAACCCCAAACGCAGTGCGGCCTGAACAGCACACCTCTACCTCCTCTGCAGAGAAGAACAGGCTATTCTTGAAACATAGGTGATCTCTTCAGAGGGTTAATGCAAGCAAGCTATCTAGTAGTCATTTCCAACCCCCCCCCCAAAGTATTTGGAACTCCAGATCCCATCATCCTCAGTGAGCAAAGCTATTTTAACCCAAAATACTATGAAGACACCCATTTGAGGAGGAATATTGCATTCTAATCTCCAAATGGTCAGCAGTTTGCCAGCACTTCCCAACATTAGTCCAATAGGCACCTCTGACCAGTGAGGGAGATTATCAAGATCAGTAGCAGCAAGATCCTGCTGTGTTCATAAATCCCTAGATCAAGGCATTAAATGAAACTCCCACTAAATACAGGTGAATTCAGAGCTCCGATTGTAGGAGCTGTAGTCCAAACAAGTTATTATTCCAAGCTTACCAAACAACGGCAGTAACTTACATCCCTCATCTTCAATGCCGAAATCTAAAATGGGTTCCTATAAGTTTTCTGGGCTGTACGGCCATGTTCCAGAAGCATTCTCTCCTGATGTTTCACCCACATCTATGACAGGCATCCTCTGAGGTTGTGAAGTTCATGAAAACAAGGCAAGTGTATATATCTATGAGATGTCCAGGGTGGGAGAAATTCGACAGATGTATAAACCCCACTTGCCTAGTTTCCAACAAACCTCTGAGGATGAGGAGATAATGCTTCTGGAACATGGCCAGACAGCCCGAAAAACTCACAACCACCCAATGATTCTGGCCATGAAAGCCTTCGACAGCACAAAATCTCAAATACTCCAAAATTCAAACTTGTCCTCGTGGGTGACTCAGACAGTGACACCTTTGCTTTCTGATGATTCAAGATACTCAAGCTCTGATTTATGCACAAAAGCATTCAAAATATTGTGTATAAAACCAGCCTAAGGCTACATGTTCAAACTGTATTTCAGACACGGCTTAATTTTGTGCTTAGACTTGGGTCCCATCCCCAAAATGCCTCATTATCTATATGGAAAATACAGAACACTTTTGGCCTCCAGCATTTTGGATAAAGGATACTCAACCTGTACTTAGAACCCACTGTCTGTAATAGAAATCTCTCTCTGTGTGTGTCCCCACAAATGATCTGTGTAAAGTAAGAAAACATTAAGCTCAGGAGGAACTGGTATACCGATATGATTAATAAGAAAACACATTTAAAAGTCAACAATAGGGCATGTTGATTCAGATGTAAAATCCCATTGAGCTCATTAGACTCATAAGTGCATGCAGGACTGTAGACTAAAGGCAGGTTGCAAAAAATTCACACTTCCATCTGCTTTCTTCCCCTTCTGACATTCTTACAGATTAAATATACTTATATTCCATGTTTCGATCCATAATAAACTCACAACATAAGCAATGCAACAAAGATGTTCTAACAGGGCATTGATCCATTCCATAGAATCACAGAGTTGGACGTGACCTGGGGGGGGGGGGCATCCAGTCTATCCCTGGCCAAGAAGCAGGAAAATCACCTTCAAAGCACGCACACACACACACACCCCCCCAACAGATGCCCATCCAACTCTGAAGGAGGCGCTTCCACCACACTCCGGAGCAGAGAGTTCCACTGCTGAACAGCTCTCACAGTCAGGAAGTTCTTCCTAATGTTCAGGCAGAATCTCCTTTCCTAAAGCTTGAAGCCATTCTTCTGCATCCTAGTCTCCAGGGCAGCCTGCTTTCTCCTCCCTATGACTTCCCCTCACATATTGATACATCATCATGTGCCCTCTCAGCCTTCTCTTTCTACAGGCTAAACATGCCCAGCTCTTTAAGCCGCTCCTCATAGGGCTTGTTCTGAGGAGCGGCTTAAAGAGCCATGATAAAAAGGATAATCCTGAACAAATAAAGTTGAACAACTAATTCTTCAGTAAACTACTAGGCAGGATGTTATTGGTTGTATAGCCTATTATAGTTTTAAAAGAGAGTTCAGTATAAAGAGGGAATTGACTTGTTCCACCAGCTGTGACCTCCAAGCATTATCACTGATGGGTATCACAAAGACTTAACACCCGAGAGTAAATATACAAACTGGGTTGCTGTAAATTTTCCGGGCTGTATGGCCATGGTCCAGAAGCATCCTCCCCTGACAAGGAGAGAACTGCATGGCAGGGTGTCCCAGAAGTCACAATTCATAGGGAAAATGGAGTTAAATGCATATTATTTATGTACAAAATAGTCTCCATCTATCATATATATTCCATCAAGTACATCTCTTCCATCCGGAGAAAACCCCTTCCCATTCCAGGGAACATTATCCTCCCAATCAGCATGTTTCCAACCATCATCCAGATGTTCCCTTTCCAACTCGTTCTCTCCGCCTGCAGCAGCCTAAACAGGGGCTCCTTCCACGCTATGTAAACAAAGCTCACGTGGCACATATAGAGATATAAATACACATATACATACCAATCCACCCAAGCTTCTGCTGGGTCTTTCAGGTACCCGCAGGACTCCACGGGATTTCGGGGCTGCTGCCAGTCAGTCAATCGATCCGAATGATGGTCAGGATGGAAGGAAAGCGGGCTCCTGCTCCCGGTCCACTCACTCTCTCTCTCACTCACTCTCTGCTCTGGCCAGGAGGGGCGCCCGCCTTTGGCCTCGCAGCCCTTGGCCAAGGTTTCCGCATTCCGCGCGCCAGGCAAGCAAACAAACACGACCACGCGCCGCGTCTCCACTGAACGGCGCTGCTTCGGGACACAGCTGCAGCGGGCAGGGAAAACGAATCCGCACCAGAGGCTATTTGCATACACGCGCCTGATTGGCCACTGGGGGCTGCCCTGGATTAGGCCCCTCCTCCTCCTCCCCAGATTTGGGGTGGAAGAGGAAGGGTGCACCTCCTGTGTTTTGAACTTCAGCTCCCACTATTCCCAAGAGCTGGTAAATTGGCTGGGATTTCTGGGAGCTGAAGTCCAAAACAACTGGAGGACCAAAGGTTGGGAACCACTTGTGTACAACAAAATTAAGGTTGACACCACTTCAATTGCGGCCCCTTCCACACAGCTGTATAAAATCCATATTGAAGTGGATTATATGGCAGTGTGGACTCAGATAACCCAGTTCAAAGCAGATATTGTGGGATTTTCTGCATTGGTATTCTGGGGGCCCTTCCAAACAGCCCTATATCTCAGAATATCAAGGCAGAAACATCCCACATTATCTGAGTCTACACTCAGTCCAAACATCCCACATTATCTGAGTCTACACTCAGTCCAAACATCCCACATTATCTGAGTCTACACTCAGTCCAAACATCCCACATTAACTGAGTCTACAACCCAGTCCAAAGCAGATCTTGTGGGAGTTTCTGCCTTGATATTCTGGAATATAGGGTTGTGTGGAAGGCCCCTGAGTTATCTGAGACCACACTCAGATAATCCAGGGCCTTTTCACACAACCCGATATCCCAGAATATCAAGGCAGAAAATCCCACATCTGAGTATGGTTTTGGTCCCTTCCACACAGCCATATAACCCAGAATATCAAGGAAGAAAAATCCCACAATATATGCTTTGAACTGGGTTATCTGAGTCCACACTGCCATATATTCCTGTTCAAAGCAGAAAATGAGGGATTTTATTTAGCTGTGTGGAAGCGGCCTTAGATAACCCAGTTCAAAGCAGATATTGTGGGATTTTCTGCCTTGATATTCTGGGATATAGGGCTGTGTGGGAGGGCCCTGCCATGGCTCAGTGTTATGGAACCATGGGAGTTGTAGTTTTATAAAATCGTTGGCCTTTTCTGCCAAAGAGTGCTGGTGTTTCACCAAACCCAACTTCCCTGATCCCATAGCATTGAACCATGGCATAGTGTATCTTCACCCTGAGGCCCCTTCTATACTATTATATAATCCAGATTGTCAGATAATCCACATTATTGGCTTTGAACCGGATTATATGAGTCTACATCAGGCTCGGGCAAACTTCAGCCCCCCAGGTGTTTTGGAATTCCACTCCCACAATTTCTAACAGCTGTTAGGAATTGTGGGTGTTGAATTCCAAAACACCTGGGGGGGGGGCTGAAGGTTGCCCATGCCTGGTCTACACTAACATATAATCCAGCTCAAAGATGATAATCTAGATTTATATGGAAGTGTAGAAGGGGCCTAGGACTTGAGAAAAGGGACAAGAAGGAATTGGATGGCCCCTGTGATCTCTTCCAGTTCTGTGATCCCAAAGGAGCAGCTTTCTTCATTCTCCAGTGTCCACAATCAGACATAGACATTGGAAACGCAATGGCATGGGCCATTGTATACAACTATATACAACTATATATATTTGAGGATCTTGTCTATTTCCTTCACAATTGCTCTTCTAAAGCTGGATCTACATTGCCCTATATCCCAGGATCTCATCCAAGATTATCTTCTTTGAACTGGATTATATGAGACTACATTCCAGATCGTCTGGGATAAGAAGATAATCTGAGATCAGCTCCTGGGATGTAGGGCAGTGTGGATCCAGCCTACATCTTTCAATGCTATGATGTTATGACTCCAAAGTATCAGGATATAACTTTGAATACTGAAGTTAGAGGAGTTTCCATGCCATTGTATTTCCCATTTCTATATGGCTGTGAAAGCTAGACAGTGAAGGAAGAAAACTCCTTGGGAATGTTGTGCTGGAGGCAAGTTCTACATAGAGTGCAATAAGGACCAATGAATGGGTCCTAGTAAATCAAGCCTAAAGTATCCCTAGAAGCCAAGATGACTAAATGGAGACTTACTTTGGATATATCATGAGAAGTCAAGACTCACTCGAAAAGACCATAAGGCTGAACCCCCCAGGTGACTTTGGGCAAGTCACGATCTCTCAGCTTCAGAGTGAGGCAAACACAACCTTGCCAAACCTTGCCAAGATGGGAGTTGCCATGGCTCAGGAATGAAAGGAAGGCACACAACAACCATAACAACAACACTGCAGAAAGAAGGAAGAAAAGAGGAAGACCACATTCCAGATGGATAGACTCCATCATGGAAACCATGGCCCTGAGTCTGCAAAGCCTGAGTAGGACTATGACTTGGAGGGCTCTCATTCACCATAAGTAAAAGCTGATTTAATGGCAATTAAGAACAACAATGGGAGGAAGAGCAGGCCAAGAAATTGCTTGAATTAGCACATCAGAACTGTAAGTTGGTAAATCTTTCCTCTAATAGGATGCCTGGACATTGGTTTTTCTGATTGGAGCTTCTAGGCATTGAATCAACTTTTACTTATGGTGAATGAGAGCCCTCCAAGTCACAGTCCTACTCAGGCTTTGCAGACTCAGGGCCATGGTTTCCTTGATTGAGTCTATCCATCTGGAATGTGGTCTTCCTCTTTTCTTCCTTCCTTCCTTCTGCATTGTTGTTGTTATGGTTGTTGTGTGCCATCCATTCACTCATGATTCCATCTTGACAAGATTTGTTCAGAAGTGGTTGTGCTTGCCTCACTCTGAAGCTGAGAGACCGTGACTTGCCCAAAGTCACCTGGGGAGTTCAGCCTTATGGTCTTTTCTAGTGAGTCATAACTTCTCATGATATATCCAAATTATGACAGTCTCCATTTAGTCATCCTGGCTTCTAGGGATACTTGATTTACTAGGACCCATTCATTGGTCTTTATTGCACTCTATGTAGAACTTGCCTCCAGCACAACATTCCCAAGGAGTTTTCTTCCTTCATTGTCTAGCTTTCACAGCCATATAGAAATGGGAAATACAATGGCATGGAAACTCCTAACTTCAGCATTCAATGTTATATACTGATACTTTGGAGTCATAGCACCATAGCATTGGAAGACATAGGCTGGATCTACACTGCCCTATATCCCAGGATTTGATCTCAGATTATCTTCTTATCCCAGATGATCTGGCAGCGTAGTCTCATATAACCCAGTTCAAAGAAGACAATCTTGGATGAGATCCTGGGATATAGGGCAGTGTAGATCCAGCTTTAGAAGAGCAACTGTGAAGGAAATAGACAAGATCCTCAAATATATATAGTTGTATATCAAGGAGAGGATTGCCAATGGCATTGCATTTCCAGTGTCTATGTCTGATTGTGGACACGGGAGAATGAAGAAAGCTGCTCCTTTGGGATCACAGAACTGGAATTAATCACGTGGGCCATCCAATTTCTTCTTGGCCCCCTTTTCAAGTCCTAGGCCTCTTCTACACTTCCATATAAATTCCAGATTATCTGCTTTGAGCTGGATTATATGGCAGTGTAGATCAGGCATGGGCAAACTTCAGCCCTCCAGGTGTTTTGGAATTCAATGCCAACAATTCCTAACAACCAGTTTAGGCCCCTTCTACACTGCCATATAATCCAGATTATTAAAGCAGATAATCAACATTGTCTGCTTTGAACTGGATTATATGAATACACACTGCCACATAATCCAGCTCAAAGCAGATAATCTGGATTTTATATGGCAGTTTAGAAGAGCCCCTACTCTGAAGTAATGTCCACAAGGCTGTTCCGAAAAGGGCACTGAAATCAAAATGAGGCCCCATATAAAATCCAGATTATCTGCTTTGAACTGGATTATATGGCAGTGTAGATTGAGATAATCCAGTTCAAAGAAGATAATATGGATTATCTACTTTGATAATCTGGATTATATGGCAGTGTAGAAGGGGCCTGAGATAGTGAAATGCTAATTCCTGGAGTAGATATTGCAAAAGCTTCAACTCAGTTCAGTGAAGTAAGCAATCCCCAAAGTCTTCTGCCCAGAAATGAAACTCTTTCATATTCAAAAGAGTCACATTGTTTCCTTCTTAGCTTTATTTTTAAATCAGAAGGAAGATTTGAACTTCCTTAAAGGAAAACATGATATACTCGGGTCCAAGGGTTCATCTACATTGTAAAAGGAATGTAGTTTGAAACCACACTGTCATGGCTCAAGGCTATGAAATTTGGGATTTGTAGTTTTGTGAGGCACCAACACTCTTTTGGCACAGAAGGCTAAAGACCTGTAAAGCCACAGTTCCCATGATCCCATGGCATTTATCTATGGCAGTTAAAGTGTGTGAAACTGCATTAATTATATGGTGTAGGTGCACCCCGAAGCCTGTAGGCCTTTTCTGGGAAATTAATCTTTGTCTTTGATCTTAGAAAAGCAAATTTGCTGTGACTTGGCAGTCATGTCAGAAAGACACTTCATCCAAGTTCCTGTACATTTCTTCTTTAGTATATGCAGTAAATTGTCATGTGGCACCTCCTTTGACATTTCTGTGGTGTGCATCCCTAGACCCCGAGCCCTAAATCTTCTTGGTAAAAACAGGTCCCAAAGTCAAATCAAGATGAATCCAGCAGCTCCTGGAAATTACACATTTTTGCAGGGATTATGTGTCTGTTCATCCTGTGTTTCAACCACCTCTCAGCAAAAGTGCTCTGGAGAATTTTATTCATTCAAATCACTTGGTTGACTGGTTTGATAGTTGGATTATGACTCTGCAGACCAGGATACTTAATAGGTGACCTTGGGCAAGTCACACTCTCTCAGCTTCAGAGGAAAGCCATGGAAAACCATCTCTGAATAAATCTTGCCAAGAAAACCCCATGACAGGTTTACCTTTGGGCCACCATACGTCAGAAATGAAGGCACACAACAATAAAAATCATGTGAAAAGCCACATAAGTGAACTCTTGTAAAGCAGGAAGGGGAAACATTTGGCAGTTTAGATATTTTGAACGATAATTCCCATAAGCCTGTACAATTTACCATATTGGGTGATTTTTTTGGCCATTCTACTATGAAAGATCTAATCCTGCTGTAAAAAGAGGCTGCTTTCCATGTATATAGGACAGAAAATAACAAGTGCTTGACCAATGTTGTTGAAATCCTGTTATGGTGAAGATTTGTTTGTATTTTTTGGCACCCAATGAAAAGTCTATTGGATCACATACATTGTTATTCAACAAGTTTTATTAGTCGTGGTGGAGCCCCCGGTAGTGCAGTGGGTTATACCCTTGAGTCAGCAGGACTGTGACCTACAGGTCAGAGGTTTGAATCCAGGGAGAGCACAGATGAGCTCCCTCTGTCAGCTCCAGCTCCCCATGCGGGAACATGAGAGAAGCCTCCCACAAGGATGATAAAACATGAAAACATCTGGGCGTCCCCTGGGCAACATCCTTGCAGATGGCCAATTATCTCACAATAGAAGCAACTTGCAATTTCTCAAGTCACTCCTGACATGGAAAAAAAAAGTCTTGGTGAATGTAAATCAAATTCTAAACCCCAGGTAATTTAACTCAGGGCCCTTCCAGACAGACCTTATATCCCAGGATCTGATCCTAGCTTTTCCTAGGATCCTAAAGCACTGGGAATGTGGCACAGCTGGCTAAGTGTCAGCTGCATAAGATCTCTCTGACCAGTAGGGTCATGAGTTTGAGGCCTGCCTGGATCAAGGTGGGTGCTCAACCTTTAAGTGTAGCCTGCTGTCGACCTTTCCAGCCCGAAAGACAGTTGCATCTGTCAAGTAGGAGATAAAGGTACCACATTAAGTGGGGAGGCAAATTTTGACTAAATTATGAGGCCATTAAAGAACTCCAGGAATGCTGAGGAATGCGGAAGGAACAACAAGGGACGCTGGGAACGCTGAGAGATGAGGAGTGCGTCAGCTCCCCCTGGTGGCCAGAGTTTGCCTCTATTCATCTATATGTCTGTATTGTGGAAACGGCAGGGATTGTCTGCTAAGTATGTGTACCTGTAATCCGCTCTGAGTCCCCTTCGGGGTGAGAAGAGTGGAATATAAATAAAGTGTATTATTATTATTTCTTTCAACTGGATTATAGGAGTTCGCACTGCCAGATCATTTGGGATAAACAACAAACTTGGGATCAGATCCTGGGATATAGGGCCTGTCTGGAAGAGCCCTCAGTGACCTCTCATAACCATAACAGAGTTAAATATTTTTTTGCCCAATTAGATAGGCTCTAGGAATAGCCATCATGCCCCCAGAATTTTAAAATCTAATATCAACTGGTGGATCTCATCTCTTGTTTCAGTATTTACTAACATTTTATTAAGATGGAAGATCGGTAAGATATAGGATACTGACTGGTGTATATATATATTATATCTGTCTCTCTCACACACACACAGTGTTGTTGAACACAGTACCCCCACCCACCCACCCACCCACAATTATTTGTAGTTTGCCAAGGACATCATAGTGAAAAGAAATAAAATGTTTTCCTTTCCCTTTTCTGCAGATCCTCCTCAACCCTTCTGCAGACTACCAGCAGCCAGTACCCTGGACAAGGCCTGCTTTCCATATATATGATTCATACCAGCGAACATGCAGACAAAATTAGCAGTAGCGGATCCCTTACACTACAAACTCAACCCTCCATTCCTTGATAAAATGTATCCTTCCTTTCTTCATCTTTTCCTACCTGCTGTCCCATCTTCCCTCATTTGCTTTCCCATATGTCTATATCTATATGTCTACTTATGTTTGCGCACATGCACACAAGCAGAGCAATAACAAAAATATAGAAACAATGCTTCTTAAAATGAAATGTAGCTAATATGATCAGCTTAGTCTGTATCCTAGTTTATGAAATATATTAATCAAATGTGATTTCTGCAAAAAGCCAGGCACAGAGGTCATCGCCCCTTGTTAATCCTGCTAAGGAATTTTCTAGGACATCTGGAAGGGCACGTCCTGAGACAAAGGTGACAATCGAGATCCATTATGCACACTGGCTGGACAACAGGCGGTTTCCTCTGCAAAATCTGATAACCATTGGCCAGCGCAGACCAGCTGATTGGTTCTATTGAGACGACTCTGGAAAACAGCAATTCCAAGGATACACACATATTGGGACCCTTTGTCTGATACCTAAGGCTTGATTGAAAGGGATCATCACCCTTTGTGTCAGGGCATCCCACCCTCACCTTTTCCAGGAAACTTCCTCCTCATCCAACACCAGGACAATTAAAAAACATTCGTTCAATTAAAAAGTATTGGGGGGCAGGCTTTTCCTGGGCCCAATTCCTCCCAGGAAAGCTGCCCCTCAACAGCTGATTGGCCATCCTTGGGCCAATCCCCCTCTATCTCTTCTCCTCCATCAGGGAATCCACGCCTGGAGGTGGCAATGTCATCAAGACAGCAGCCAATAGGAGTGTGGATCCTAGCCTGTCCTCCTGGCCAATCATGGAAGGGAGCGGGTGGAGCGGGAAGTTTCGAATCGCTGTCAAATGTATAAACCCTCTGTTATCCATGTATTTTGGAGCTAGCCTTGCACGTATCCCTTCTGGCTGGATTGCAAATAAACCTCTGTTTCTGCTTTCAACCCTGGTGAGTGTGCTTTCGATTGGGAAAGAATCTTATATTGCATATCTCTCACCAAGTGGAGCCCTCTATCCGTGGTCCTTACTCTAAATTCGACCTCAACAGGGTATGATATGTTTACATATTACATATAAAATTAGCTCATAACATGGTCACTAAATTTAGTAACCTTAACTGACAAGCTGAACTTCTCTGAGTAGAGCTGAGGTAGATGATTTTGAAGTGGGAGCTTTAAGTGGATGATGCAGGAGTAGTAAAGATCCCTCAAGGCAGCAAATCCCATCTGATCTTAGAACCTAAATAGGATCAGTCCTGATTAGTCAATGGATATGAGACAGCTGATGAATACTGGTTGCTAAAGGCTATATTCCAAAGGAAGAAACTGGCAAACCACCTTGGAGTATTCCTTGCCTAAGGAAACAACATGAAATGCATGGGACCACCATAAGTCAAAGGCACATACACATGGAATCTTTGGCCTTCCTGCTGTTTTGGACTACAGTACCCACAATCCTTTCTAATTTGATGGGGCTTATGTGAATTATAAGATGAGACATATGAAGGGCCACATGTTTCGTAACCCCAAGGCAGAATGAATGGAAGGCAGTGCATAATGGGCTTAGCAAGCATGAATCCCCAAATCTTGCAGTTGACTCTATTCTCCTTTCCATCTCACTCCCAGCAAAGATTGGCACCCTTTTCAAAATCTGCTATACTTTCAGTGAATCGTCATTTGAGTCATGCTAACATAAATTGCCACCATACAGTCATGCAAACACTGGCCTCTTGAATTACTAATCTGTTGTTGTTATATTCACATGGAAAATTACTACTGCTCCTTTATGTGGTGTAAAATTATAAAATCCATAGTGCAATGTGATGTGTTCCTAAAGAGACGTGCAATTTCCTCCACTACCCAAAAAACATCCATGCTCTTACTAGATTAGCCAAGAATCTGAATTATTTTAGTCCTAAACAGAATGTGGCAATATCCAAATAGGTAGTTGATGGCTTGGATCAATAATCAAATTACAGCCAGTTGCTCCACAGCTAGATCCTGTGAGAAAGAAAGAGAAGTGAAGACTAAAAGGAAGGCAGTATAGAGTCCCATGTTCTGCGTCATGGTGTTTTTTCCACAGTTCCTAATAACTGTGAAACAATTGTTTTAAAAATATACAACCAAATAACATACAGCCAGATTAGTCATGAGCACTTTAGAGCAGCCGACCTCATGTTTCATATAATTCCATAAGAGAGCAGAGGCATCTGAAGACAACACAGGACAATTACGGTGTGACCTATCCCTTGTTGTTCATGCCTGACTTCCTCGGTCAATTTCATGATTAACATTATTGTATGTTGAATCCCAGGGCTATAGGAAACCATTAAAAACTGGAATGTCAGGAAACACATGGAGAACTAATTCGCTGGATGCATAGTCAATTCACGGTGAAATCCCTTCTTCACTCAGGTGGCTTTGAGCAAATTTAGGGTGTAGTCACTGCCGAATTACCTTGAATTTAAGAAATTCCAAGACCCTGGCTGATTATGAAAACTAAGCAGGGGTCTGCCCTGGGGAGTGCTTGGATGGGAGATGCAGTGAATACTAGGTGCTGTACTCCAAGATGGTTTTGTCAGTTCCATTCTTCAAAATTCAGTGGCTCTTCAGAAGAGCCTATGATTGTTAAGTAACAAGCTGTGACTATGTAACCTGTTTGTTTATTTTAATTGTGTAAGTCGTCCAGAGCACCTTTGGTGAAGGGCGACTCATAAGATATAAAGTTGAGTTGAGTTGAGTGGTGGTCTCCCATTGAGGTACTAACTACGGCCAACCCTACTTAGCTTCTAATATCAAACAGGATCTGGTAATTTTAGGGTATCTAGAATAACATAAATACTATGCTATTATAATTATTGTTTTTAATACTACATCTCCAGGCAAGCCGTTATAGCTGAGTGTAAGATAACCTTGTTTTAATGCTGTATTTGTAGATTAGGCTGCAACTGTAAAAAGAACTTGGATGACCCTGAACCATTGGCAACCAAAAGCATTTTGTCAGCAGAAAACTTGGGATGGGGAAAGAAAAATAGTTTGAGGACAGTTTCACTCTAGCACTGAGTAGCAAAATAATGATCTGAAAGAAGTAGATGGAGAAGCAACCAACTTTAACTTTGAAAGCATGTGGTAATAGCAGTTATGGAAATTCCTGATGGCCAAAAAAGGACCATGGGAGGTTAGCAAATGGGGAAGTGCACAACTGGTTTGTCTACATATGTTCCACCCAATGAGACTCATACATAATATAGAACAGCTGCAATGCAACAACATAAAGCTGGCTGGAGAGCAGTACTAGGGAATGTCCTGAATGCTATTGTTGCTTTAATGGAGATTAGTTACATGATAATTGGCCATTTAGGAACTGATTCCATGGGCCTCTTCTTGTTAGTAATAAGCAGGTGGGTTTGTGCTGAAACCCTAGAACTAAATCTATAGCATCATCCTGGGAATCAAAGAATTTTAGGAAGCCATGTTTACTCATTAATTTTGGATCACATGACTACATAGTCCTTCGTGACGAAACTATATGGTAGAGTAATCACACATTTTAAAGACAAGCATTCAATGCTGCCCTTTTGGTTGGTGGAGGAAAAACATCTTCAAGGCCCTCAGACTGGAGTAGTCTGGATTAAAAATAAATGGGAAAATGTGTTGCTTTCTTTCCCCAAATCCCACTTTGCCATGGTTTATTTTCTAGCCTTTAAACCAGTGGCTCCCAACCTTTTTTTGACCAGAGACCACTTGAACAGGAACATTACTACCAAGAGGGGTACAAGTCAGTTTTTGGTCAACTTTAGATTTGGTTTGGTTATATGGGATGCTGATTCAGAAAACTGCATTGGATAGAACACATCAGCTCCAGTTTCTGATATAGAACATATCCCATCCAGTATTCGCCATGTGCTCGCCCACAGAAAAACATATTTAATAATCTAAAGCTGATGTAGTAGTAGTAATCTTTTGTGGGTAGTCAGCCTCTCCCCTCCCGACATCCCTGTCGCCTCGGGACTATAACAGGGTTTCGGGAGACCAGTTGCTCTTGTTGTTGCATGTTTTCGAGGCAATGGCGTAGTAATGGTGAGGCCACTGACTATATTTTCATTCTTGGGGACCAATGGTGGTCCACAGACCTCAGGTTGTGAACCACTGCTTTAAAGAATACTGTACATGCAGCCTCAAACAAGATATTTGAGTAAGATCTTATATTATTATACCCTTTTTAGATTTCACGGATGAAAACCGGGGCACATGTGATGATGCAACATCAAAGTATGGTCAAGATGGCAAAGGTTATTAATGAGAAAGAACACAGAAGCTAGGTAAAGCTGTAGCAGTTTGCTCCTGCTTGAGCCTACTGGGAAAATGGGTATTCTGCCCCTCCTCTCCTATCACTCTGCAGTGCTGAGTGAGGGCAAATTTTCTTTACGTTTTGAACTCAGTTGGCAGCAATTGGAGAAGAAGGGAAGGCTGAGACAATTTAAAAGCAAGTGAAGAATGAGGCAAAAGAGGACTGGCCCTGCCATATTAGGGCAGCTTGTGGGTGAACAGAATTAAGGGGGCCTTGCCATGACGGCAGACCAGTTAGACCCACCAAGGAGGGCCCATGTTAAAACCTGGTGAGAAAGGAAGCAAACCATCACAATTTCCCTAGAATTTTCCAATAACAGAGCTCACCAAGCGTGAAGAGGTACAAATTGAAGCTTTATTCATTCCAGCTGGAAGGGATGAACAGCAGCGATCCTTCGTCATGCTGACATAAAGCATACATGCAATACATACATTTTTATAGAAAAACAGAACTGCCCAGGTTCAAACTTCCCGCCCCCCAACCCTCTGCTAGCTTCCAGCTGATTGGTTGGAGTCATCAGCTGGCTGGGAGGTGCTGCTGGTTTGGCCATGCCTCAGCCAATCAGGAAGCTAGTGCCATCCAATGGGAGCGAAGGAGGCAGTCCGAGCAAGGAACAATGAACCAGGAAGGAGAGATTTGGGTGGATTATGGCTCAAATATTTGTCCAAGGGGCCAGCGATTTCCCAGAGGGCCTTCAAGTTGGCCTGGTATTTGTCTTTGTGTGAATCAATAAACATCTGAGTCTGGCCTGGTGGCCAAACTCCCAGTAGTCCTTTGTCTGAGATATGAGTCATTGGTGATGGTGTCCTGAGTTTTGGCCCAAAGGGAATAAGGTGAATGGGGGAGGCAGTTGAAATATGTAAGCTTTCCAAAGGCTTGATATTTCTTTTATGAAATCTCCATGGGGCAATCTCTCCAGGTGGTCAAAACCTCCGAGACCTTCAGGAGATTGCCCAGGAGGACACACATTCCTTGCAAATGGCCTGCTCCGAATTTTGCAGGAAATGCGTTTGTCCTATTGTTCATGCAAATGTCTTTGAACCCAGAGATAAGGAAATTCCTGACGCAAGGGTATGAGTTTCTCTTGAGCCAGGGTGTGTGTGCTGGTTCATGAAAAGGTGACACTTCATATTTCGTTTCATAGGAGGACACAGGGGAGTAAAACATAGGAAAATACATTCAGGTAATAGGGGAATAGGAACCATATTTCATATCAACCCATTCCACCCACCCCCATCCCATAGTCCATAGAAATCAGTAGGTCAGAAAAGGGGGAAATTCAGGGGGGCTGGAAAGAAGGAAAGGTTTACAAAGGTCATGAAAGCCTTTGGGAGTGAGTAAAGGTGCCTAGGAGTCCGTAGAGGTTCAAAAGAGTTCCTGAGAGAAGTCCTTTAAAAGTGTCCAAAAAGTCAATAGGCTGGCAAAGGTTTGTGGGAGTTCATAAAGTGTGGGTTACAGGGGCATTGCCATGTGGGGCCATGGAAAACGCCTTAGGTTCCCACATGGGAGAGAGATAGATTATTATGGGATCACTCCAGCCTGGTGTCCTTGGTTTTTGACTATTTTTCACAGAACCCTGAGAAAGGAGGGTCACCTTGATATCAAGCTGAGAGCATTATGCACTTATTTTTAACCTCCTAATTAACAATGCAATTATAATGATATTGTAATATTATTTCATTAATCACTTATAAGAGAATACCATATTTTTTTCAGTTGTAAGATGCCATCCATTGCAAGGCACACTGTAATTTTATTACTATCACTCATAAGAACAACAAAAACGAAACAACAAAAACCAACATAAGATATAGCTGTGATTTTTAGACGCACCCCATTTTAAGAGATGTTCATACAGGAAAAAGGTGTGTCTTAGAATTGAAGAAATACAGTATTTATGTTACATGGTACAATCACACATCAATATGTAATGTCTATTATTAGTTACACTATTTCTATATTGTAATATCTGCAAAGGAAAAACTCAAACTGATTATTTGGAGATTCAGCATTTAGTTCTTGAAAACAGCTTAAAATGGCTAACAAGATGCAATGACATTAAGAACATAAGAAGAGCCATGCTGAATCGGGCCTCAGCCCATCTAGTCCAGCATTCTGTGTCACACAGTGGCCCACTAGTTGTACACAGGGATCTCTAGCAGAAAGGAGGGCAGAACCCTCACCTGCTCCCGACCCCCCACAACCAGTACCCGGGGAAATCCTGCCTGCCTCCATCAACACAGAGGTGGCACTTGGATGTCCATTTCAGTAACTACTGGTTCCCTTGGTATCCATGAATCTGTCTAATCCTGCCTTGATGCTGTCAGGCTGACAGCTGTCACAACCTCCTCTGGAAGTGAGTTCCATAACCCAATGACCCTCTGGGTGAAGAAATATTTCTCTTTATTAGTCCAAACTTTCCTACCTTGGAGCTTTAGGGAGTGCCCCTAGTCCTAGTGTTGTGTGACAGAGAAAATATTTTTTCTCTATTCACCTTTTCTATCCCATGCATGATTTTATACACTTCGATCAAGTCACCTCTTAAACGCCGTCTTTCAAGGCTGAAAAGACCAAGGCGTTGCAACCTGATTTCATAAGGGATCTGCTCCATCCCTTGGATCATTCTTGTTGCCCTTTTCTGTACCTTTTCCAGTTCCGTTATATCCTTCTTGAGGTGTGGTGACCAGAATTGTACATTATCTTCTTTGATTTCTCCTCACATCAGGCAAGAATGGCCAGTAGTTTTTTCTTATAAGTGCACCTGACTATGTTTTCTTAAGATAACAATGAAATGAGAGTCCTTGAGCACCGTTCCAGGTTCTGGCCATCTTAGCTTTTACAAAAAATGCTAGCAATTCTTTGCATCACAATCCCTCATTTTCCTGAGTAAATAATGAAATATGTAATGAAAATTCTTTTGCAATTACTGTTCGTCCGGTTATTTTACATAACCATTCAATTACTCGTATGAAAAAGGTTTAAGCTGTGATCATGAAATCCACACATGTTCAAATGTTCCTCGAAGGCAGTGGTTCCCAACCTGTGGGCCGCGGTCCACTGGTGAGCTGTAAGACTTAAAATAAGGTCCACGGCTATAGATTATTAAATATAGTTTTCTGTGGACGAGCAGACGGTGATTACTGAATGACATACGGTCTGGATCAGAAACAAGCTCATGTGGTCTATCCAATGCAATTTACTGAATCAGTACCCCAAATAACCAAACTGAACCCAAAAACTGATTTGAAACTCTTTTGGTACTAATGTTGAAGAGTGGTCCCTGGTCAAAGTGGTCTCTGGTCAAGAGGTGTTCAAAAAGACCACAATCTTTTGATCCACCACCTGGCCATGGCTGGAGTGAGGGGGAATGGCTGACCTCCTTTCTCTGCCAGCGGTCTCAGCGTGTGAGGAGGGGCGGGGTGGTCTCCGAGGACTCCCCATTAGTGTGTGGAGTTCCTCAGGGGGCCATTCTCTCCCCTCTGTTATTTAACATCTACATGCAGCCACTTGCACAGCTGGTGCGGAGTTATGGGCTGGTCTGTCACCAGTATGCGGATGACACCCAGCTCATTCTGAGGATGGAGGGCAGGCCGGAGTCCGTCCCCGATAATTTCCAACAGTGCCTCGAGGCCGTTACTGGATGGCTGCGAGCCAGTAGGTTGAGGGTGAATCCGGCGAAGACGGAGATCTTGTGGCTGGGCCGCCCGGGCGAGGTGGGTGCCCGGCTTCCGACCCTGGACGGTGCGGCGCTGCACCCAGCGCCGTCAGTGAAGAGCCTGGGTGTCCACTTGGACTCCCATCTGACAATGGAGGCCCAGGTCTCCATGGCCAGTAAGGCTGCTTTCTTCCACCTCCGCCAGGCAAGGAGGCTGGCCCCCTACCTCTCCCGGAGCGACCTAGCCACGGTGATCCAAGCCACGGTCATCTCGAGGCTAGATTACTGTAACGCGCTTTACGTTGGCCTGCCTATGTCGTCGATCCGGAAGCTCAAGCTAGTGCAGAACACTGCCGCCCGGCTCCTGTCTGGGGCTCCAGCAGGTTGCTGTATAACTCACTCTTGCAGGATCTGCACTGGCTGCCTATTGAGCACCGGGTCGCCTTCAAAGTGCTGGTTCTCACCTTCAAGGCCATCCACGGCCTGGGGCCAGCGTACCTGAGGGACCGTCTCACTCCATATTGCCCATCGAGATCACTTCGGTCCGAGGAGGCCAACCTCTTGGTAATACCATCTGTGAAGCTGGCTCATTTAACATCTACCAGCCGGAGGGCGTTCTCCGTGATAGCTCCTACGCTATGGAACGCCCTCCTGGCCGAAGCCAGAGCCCTGAGGACCTACTCCCGTTCAGATGGGCCTGCAAAACTCACTTGTTTAGGCAGGCCTTCGGTGAGTAGGCTCGTCTATACATCCACTGGGCTATTACATTGCTGCTGCTTTTGTTTTAATTATTGTTGTTGCATGTTTTAATGATGTTTTTAAGTGCTCTGTTTTTAACCCTCTGGCGCTGTGCCACTGGTTCTTGTGAGCCGCCGCGAGCCCCCGGGAGTCGGCGGTGTAGAAGTCCCAAGAAATAAATAAATAATAAATAAATAAATAAAGATTGGGAACCACTGCTCTAAGGCAACCATTCTTATAGTGTGCTCCACTGAGCCCTTGGGCTCTGCAAAGCATACTGAGAGGCTCCGCTTTTTCCTCATCCTCCCCCTCCAAGCTTTCCCTACTCTTTTGGCTCCTCCTCCTTCCCCCACCGCCCCCTCCACCAAAAAACCATTCCCCCCTGGCCCCTGCCACCAACGCCTTTCCCCCCGGCCTTCCCGGCACCAAAATACTTTTTCCCTTTCCTTTCTTGCTGCCCAGATCCTTTCCCCTTGCCTTACCTGCTTCCACACCCCCCCACCCCCCACCCCCCCCCCCACACACACACACTGCTCAGCCAGATGCTTTGATTGTGGTTTTCCTGCATGGCATCTTGACATGGACTTTGTAGAGGCTGGTCTTCATGACTGAATGGGAAATAAATCCTGTCTCCCCTGTCTCCAGCAGCAGCCAAGCCCTGAGTGACCGCAACTATCTGGGCATCAGTTAATATGATATCATGTTGAACTGGATCATCCTGAAGCACATTTGGAATAATGCAGCTACAGGCACATGGACAACTTATCCATAAGAAAACTTGTCTATTATGTGAAAGGGTATTGAGGAAGTGGAGGTTCCTTCTGAGTTATGAAAAAGTGTCTCAAATTTATTTGCTTCAGCATCTAAATTTCCTTCTCATTGACTCTCTTCTAACATATAAACACAATTCACATATAGGCAGTCCCCAAGTTACAAAATGGGTTCTGTTAGTTTGTTCTTAAGTTGAATTTGTTTGTAAGTCAGAACAAGTGTAGCTCCAGTCTCCTAAAACTAGAACCTGGAACAACTTCAGTACCGGATAACTTCACCCAGTGTCTTGGAGCGGTGACAAGATGGCTGCGTGCCCATAAATTGAAAGTAAATGCTACAAAAACTGAAATCTTGTGGCCTGGCTGCCCATCAGAATTGGTTGGCCTATTACCATCTTTTGAAGGGGAACAGTTAGTTCCATCCCCCACTGGGAAGAGTCTCGGTGTTATCCTGGATTCCAAAATGACGATGGAAGCCCAGATTGCCTCCACTAGTCAAAGGGCCTTCTTTCATCTACGCCAAGCGAGGCAGTTGGCGCCTTATTTACCAACAGAGACGCTGGCTACAATAATCCATGCCACAGTTACGTCAAGGCTGGATTACGGCAATGCTTTGTATGTGGGCTTACCTCGAGCAGCAAATTGTGCAAAATGCAGCCGCTAGACTCCTCATAAAAACATCAATGAGGTGCCATATAACACCGTCTCTGCAGCGCTCGCATTGGCTGCTGGTTGAACACAGAGTCCTCTCTAAGACCCTGGTCCTATCATTCAAGGCCTTTCGAGGTCAGGGTCCTTCATATCTAAGAGACCGTTTAATGCCACTCCACCACCAGAGACTGCCACGGTCAGCTCATGAGAATCTTCTCTATGTCCCTGGCCCTAGAGAGGTTCATTTAGAATCCACAAGACAGAGATCCTTCTCAATCGCAGCCCCAATCTTGTGGAACTCCCTCCCGCCAGACCAAAGCGCCACTCCTGATCTACATACCTTTTTAAGGGCACTCAAGACATGGCTCTTCAGAAGAACCTCTGATGGTTAAGTAACAAGCTGTGACTATGTAACCTGTTTATTTTAATTGTGTAAGTCACCTAGAGCAGTGTTTCCCAACCTTTTTTGAGCCGCGGCACACTTTTAACATTAAAAAAATCCGGGGGCACACCACCAACCAAAATGACACAAAATGACACTCTAACACAGTAAAGAATGGCTGGGGTTGGTGGCCTGCTGGGAGCAGCTGCTGGGAGTGCCAAAGCTGGGGAGGGGTGGAGCCAGGCTGTGCCATGCCCCGCCCTACCCCCAGCTTCACCTCTCCCAGCAGCTGCTCCAGCCTTGAGGGGTCAGTGCCAAACCAGCGGTGCTAGAGCCAGCACAATGCTGGCTTGGCACTGTCCCCTCAAGGCTGGAGCAGCTGCTGGGAGTGCCGAAGCCGGGGGAGGGGGCAGAGCCAGGCCGCGCCATGCACCACCCCCTTCCCCCAGCTTCAGCTCTCCTACAGAGGAGGAGCATGAGCGGTGGACGGGCTTCAGTTGGCGGGGCTCCTCCTCCACGTGGCTTCAGCGAGCGAGGGGCGAGAGTCATGGTGGGAGTCATGGCGGTTGGAGGCTGGCTGGGGAAATGGCCGAAGGAGGCGGCGCCCCGGCCCCTTCTTCTATTTCTTCGCCGCCGCCCGGCCCTTCCTCCTCCTCCCCCAAGCAGCAGGAGTTCGACAGGAGGGGGGGAGGAAGGGGGGCAGAGAGCTTTTCTCGTGGCACAGCAGGAGGTCCGTCATGGCACACTAGTGTGCCATGGCACACTGGTTGAGAAAGACTGGCCTAGAGCACCTTGGTGGAGGGCGACTCATAAGAAATAAAGTTGATTGATTGATTGAAATATATGTTTATATATGGTATATTTGCTTTGGATAGCACAGAGAAGCGTGAACAGCCCCATGGCATTTTTTTTTCTGTCTGTGCCTCTGTTCAGAAGATTTCACCTCACTTTCTGTCCCTATGATAACTGGATTTTAAAAAAATGGCTTCTTGTGGAAACAAAGATTGGTGAGACAGCTTCAGTGGAGACACCTTTTCCCCATGATAACTCTTCCAGGAGTGAACTTCCCTTCCGAGGGGTAGATTTCTCTCTCTTCCCGTTGTCTCATCTCCATTCTTAACTACGAGTCATTTGTAAGTTGGATGTTTGTAACTTGGAGACTGCCTGTACTGTGTATAACCAAGAACTGAGATCTTTTCATTTTATCTCATCCATTGTCTAATCTCTAATTCCAAAAGCCTTCTGCCAACAATTAATGTTTGCTGTCAGGAGCCATCTGTTCAATTTGCTGCATTCCAGCGGATGGGAAGGAGGACAGAAAGAGCAACAAATTGGGAGTAGAAGAGAGGTCAGCCCCATGGGTCTTTGGTTGGGACCAGGATCACCATTCTATATTCAGTCCTTGCTTCTAACCAGCTTCAAATCAATCCATTCACCTATGAGATTACCTATGAAATACAAAAAGGTTACCTAGCTGAACTTAGGGGGGATATATCCCCCTAGAATCCCCCACCAACATCTGGCCAGGCACTTCTAGGAACTACAATCTGTTTTCCTCAAAAGCTCCGCCACTCGCAGACTATAATCCCATTTCTGTGAATAAAGGTTTATTTCTGCCAAAGATGGTTGATCCCAGAGAATAATGTAAAGATACAACCTTTGAATTGCTAGTTTGAACTAAATCAATGGCTATTACTGACAGCTTTCAAACTACTTGTACAGAATGCACCCTAAGGCAGTGTTTCCCAACCAGTGTGCCGTGGCACACTACTGTGCCGTGAGCAATCATCAGGTGTGCCGTGGGAAATTGTTAACTATAAATCCCAGAAACTGTAACTCCCAAATGTCAAGGTCTATTTTTCTCAAACTCCATCTGTGTTCACATTTGGGCATGTTGAGTATTCATGCCAAGTTTAGTCCTGATCCAACATTGTTTCAGTCCACAGTGCTCTCTGGATATAGGTGAACTACAACTCCAAAACCCAAGGTCAATGCCCACCAAACTCTTATATAGTATTTTCTCTTGGTTCTGGGAGTTCTGTGTGGGAAGTTTGTGTCTTTCTGCCATTCCTGCCAGGATATCTATGTTGTGTTCATCGAAACAGGCCCAGGTTTCACACTGAGTGTATAAATACATTTTAAAACATATGAACTATATGTATTACTGTGTTAGAGTGTCATTTTGTGTCATTTTGGTTGGTGGTGTGCCCCAGGATTTTGTACATGTAAAAAAGTGTGCCGCAGCTCAAAAAAGGTTGGGAAACACTGCCCTAAGGCATAATGTAACCAATAATTGCACATATTTATTATGGAAAAGCCTTTTACATAGGGTGTATCTATACTTCAGAATTAATGCCGTTTTGACACCACTTTCACTGTCATGGCTCAATACTATGGAATCATAGGAGTGGTAGTTTTACAAGGTCTTTCGCCTTCTCTGCCAAAGAGTGCTAATGCCTCACTAAACTACAACTTCCATGATTACATAGTATTGTCCATGGCAGTGAACATGATGCCAAACTGCATTAATTTTACAGTGTAGATGTATCCATAATTAGTGGTATTTTTATTAAGATCTTAAGCTGAGTTAATGTTATGCCTATTGTATCTTTTCTTGTGGTACTAGACAGGTCAAGTGCAAAGTCCAGTCAAATTTATTTTTGCTTTTGTGTTGTAATGCCTCACTTTAATTGACAAATTAACAAAACAATGTCATACTTATAAGGGTAAGATAATTTGGACTTCTTTATGGATAATGGGTATATAGGCAACTTATTCTTTAGCAGCTGACATACCTTCAATGTTGATTGAGATTATTGCCATTGTTGGTCTTGAAAAGGTCTGTTGGTTGGTTTGTTTAGTTGGTTGGTTGGTTGCATGCTGCAACCTCAGGATATGCGGGTGTAGAGAAGAGCAAACCACAGAATAGCTGTTACAATGCAGTCTGAGCCCTGCCACATGCACAATGGAAGACCTCCCTATAGCAACACCAGGGGCATTCCAAGTGGCCAGCTACTGGTCAAATGACATTTAGTATAATGCCAAGATTTTAAAAACTTTGTTTGTGTTTTGAAATACATTACTTACAACTGTACCCTTGTTTCGCTTCTGACATGATAAATAAATAAATAGGCAACTTATTTGTAACTACTGGTTAAATCTTTTCACAAGAAAAACATCTCATTCTATAATAATAATAATAATATTTATTTATTTATTTACTTACTTCTCTATCTCCCCTAATACTTTATTTATATACCACTCTATCTCCCTGAGGGGGACTCAGGGCGGTTTCCAAGTAACATCACCCAAACATACAGGGTAAACAGCATAACATAAAATTAACAAAACAACCTAAGCATAAAACTATCACAATAACACATATTTATTAAAAATAATCCTGCCTGTTCAGAGTAATTAAAAGGCCAGGCCGAGGCTAGTGCAAACTCAACATCTCCCATGTTGTTTAACATCTACATGAAGCCGCTGGGGGAGGTCATCCGGAGTTTCGGAGTGCGGTGTCATCTGTACGCAGATGATGTCCAACTCTGTCACTCCTTCCCACCTGCTACTAAGGAGGCTGTTCACGTCCTGAACCGGTGCTTGGCCGCTGTGTCGGACTGGATGAGGGCGAACAAATTGAAATTGAATCCAGACAAGACAGAGGCACTCCTGGTCAGTCGAAAGGCCGAACAGGGCACAGGGTTACAGCCTGTGTTAAACGGGGTTACACTCCCCCTGAAGACGCAGGTTCGCAGTTTGGGTGTGATCCTGGACTCATCGCTGAGCCTGGAACCCCAGGTTTCGGCGGTGACCAGGGGAGCATTTGTACAGTTAAAACTTGTGCGCCAGCTGCGCCCATACCTTGAGAAGTCTGACTTGGCCACGGTGGTCCATGCTCTGGTTACATCCCGTATAGATTACTGCAATGCTCTCTACGTGGGGTTGCCTTTGAAGACTGTTCAGAAGCTGCAACTAGTCCAACGGACAGCAGCCAGGTTGATAACAGGAGCGGCATTCAGAGAGCATACAACTCCTCTGTTGTGCCAGCTCCACTGGCTGCCAGTTTGCTACCGGGCACAATTCAAAGTGCGGGCTTTAAACCCCTAAACGGTTCGGGTCCAACTTATCTGTCTGAACGCATCTCTTCCTATGAACCATCGAGATGTTTAAGATCATCTGGAGAGGCCCTGCTCTCGGTCCCACCTTCTTCGCAGGCGCGACTGGCGGGGACAACAGACAGGGCCTTTTCAGTGGTGGCTCCTCGGCTTTGGAACGCCCTCCCCAGAGACATCAGATGTTTGTTTGCTTGTGTTGTATTGAGGGCAGAGACTGCCTGTGTAAACCGTCCCGAGTCGTCTTCGGGCTGAGAGGGGTGGTATAGAAACGTGACAAACAAATAAATAAATAAAATATGAGGGGGCCTGGAAATAAGTACAGTGCTATAACAGGCTAACAGCAATAGCAGGTGGCTGCTCATTTCCAGGGACTATTAGAGGGATGATTGGGGTAATAGGTAGGAAGTGTAAGGTTATATTCAACATTGTTTGGAGCTGGGCTAGAACAGGTCATTCTCAAAGGCTTCTTGAAACCACCAGGTCTTGAAGCTCTTACAAAAGGAGGGGAGGGATGGGGCCTGTCTTATTTCCCTTGGAAGGGCTCTCCAGGGGCGGGGGGCCACCACGGAGAAAGTACTGTCTTGTGACGGTGGATATAGGCGGGGCCCAATCATTTAGGGCTTTATAGGTCATGACCTGCACCTTCTAAACAAAAATGCTTACAGTGTAAATCAGTTTAACCACATTAAAGTAAATACTGCATCACATATTTCACAGCATACATCAGATGATATATGTATTAATGTCAGTCATTTGTTTTATTCTATGTAAATAAGAAATGGAAGCAGTTTCCTTTTGACTACAATGAATGTGCTTTTTAAAGGAGGAAGAGGAGGAAGAAATCTCCCTACTACTTGCCCTTTTAAAAGATATGTTGAATTGATACAAGGCTCTGGTTTTCATTTTATGCTTGACAGCAGAGTTCTAGTTTGAATGCAATTTATACTGAAAATTTCCTCCTGTTTAATCAGTTCAAGCAGAACACATATAACAGCTGTCACTAGGCTAGGAAGCCACAAGAGGGCGCCAAAGTGTTGAAACTGTCTCGTTTTTATAACCAGACAAATAAGGCCTAAAGCGGATTATTTAACGAAATCCATTTTATCTTAAAAGTATTTCGTGGCCAAAGTACTTCACCTTTGCCTCTAATATCCTTCCCTCCAATGAGCAGTTGGGCTTTATTTCCTGGAGTATGGACTGGTTGGATCTTCTCGTGATCCAAGGCACTCTCAGAATTTTCCTTCAACACCACAGTTCAAAAGCATCTATCTTCCTTCGCTCAGTCTTCCCTATGGTCCAGCTCTCACATCCATAGGTTACTATGGGGAATAGCATTGCTTTGACTATGCAGACCTTCGTTGCCAGTGTGATGTCTCTACTCTCACTATTTGATCGAGATTGGACATTGCCCTCTTCCCAAGAAGTAAGCGTCTTCTGATTTCCTGGCTGCCGTCTGCGTCTGCAATAATGTTTGCATCTAGAAATACAAAGCCTGTCACTGCCTCCATATTTTCTCCCTCGATTAGCCAGAGTCGAAAGTGACTGAATGAATAAACAACAACAACAACAACAAGTCATACGAGGATTCAAATTTAGTGAATGGAATAATAAAGAAAAATGACCTCATCCATTCACAAGTTTAGTCTTCTCTATCAGTAAGCTTTGGTGCCACAATAGACGACAAATCCCAGAATCCAAAAGAATTAAGCCATTGCAGTTAAAGTGGTGCCAGATTGCTATAACTCTGCAGTGTGGATGGTCTGCAAAATATCTTACTATAATCTGCATCATAGACATGAAGGTATTGTCGATTCCAGCTGTTAGTTAGGGCTCTCCAAAGTTTCAGGCAGAATTTTTTCCAGTCCTACCTGACACCTATCACAGGGTTTTCTGGGCAACTTCCAAATATTCCTACTGAATTATCTGCCTGTCTTTTTGATTTGAAGGATAGAATTGAAAGGGTGTCAGAAAGATCATGCAGACATTTTTGCCTGCATGATGTTGTTTGAGGCCCGGGGGGGGGCTGCCAGGTGATTAGGGAATGAACACAGTATGTCCCATCCTGCTCGCTTAAGCAATTGTAATCAATAAAGTTACTCTCTGTAAGCACCACCTCGCCTGATCTTTCTGTACCAATAAGGTATGTAGTGCCTTAAAAAGAAAAAAGATTTGAGAGCATGCCAAGTATAAATGCTTTGTTTGAGATTTTGTTGGAGCTATCCATCCGAAGCCCCAGCTGAATAAACCTGTGTTTTTTCTACTTCAGCAAGGCTTGGCATGTTTCTTAAGAATATACCACTGCTTCAACTTGTTGGTTAAAATACAGTATATGTCTGGGGTTTGTAGTTTGGTGACATGCTAAAACTTTATGGTAGACATCAACATAAATCTCCCTGAGCTCTGCAAATACGAGGATTTTCATAATCATGGCAGTTAAAGTGGAATCACACTGCTATTATTGTGTTGTGTGAAAGGCCCCCTTGTTGGACTGGTTGAAATAAAGAACTCTTAAATTAGATTTACTCCAACACAAAAAGTGTAGTAGTGGAGAGCAACCCCTTAATACAGTCCCTCATGTGGGGTGACCCCCAACCATAAAATTATTTTTGTTGCTACTTCGTAACTATCATTTTGCTCCTGTTATGAATCTTGATCTTAATGTATGCAGGACGTATTTTCATTCACTGTACCAAATTTGGCACAAATAACTGATATGTCCAAATTTGAATACTGGTGGGGGGGATTGATTTTGTCATTTGGGAGTTGTCGTTGCTGGGATTTATAGTTCACCTACAATCAAAGAGCATTCTGAACTCTACCAATGATGGAATTGAACCAAACTTAGCACACAGAACTCCCATAACCAACAAAAAATACTGCAAGGGTTTGGTGAGTTGTGACGGCACGCTGAGCGCCACCTGCATAGAAACTCTTGAGTTCTTAAAAGGTATGCATTGTTAAAGTGTGTTTATACAGCCTGCAGAGTTTGCAAGAGGTTTAGTTGCACTGATTGGTCCTTTGCACCTGCCAATCATCATTAGCAGATCCCAATTGAGTTTGTTCCAACCCATTTTTCCAGGGATCTGGAGAACAAGCTACTTTTACATTCTGTAGACTACCAGGACCCCTCTTGTAAGGACGTGTCTAAAGGTTCGCCAGACCAAGCCCTTGGTCAGGCCTTCCTTCAATACCAGTCTGATTTCCTTGGAATTCAAGCAGATGGCTCAGCATATCAGAAGGCTGAGTAACTCTGGAGAGTTCCAAGCACCTCCAAACCAGTCGTCTGGCCTCAAGAGGAAGACTTCGTGACTTCAAGTTCAGCCATCTGATCGGGGCTATGAGTATCCCTACCTCGGAGCCATTGGAAGAGAAAGGACTCAGAGAGCTTTTCCGCTATTGCTTCTCTGACCGAATACAGTAAAAGGAACTTTAAAGTAAGAACTTTTCTACCTCATTTTGGGGACAACGCCACCAGTTGTTATTTTGGGGAAATTAAGTAAAGTGCTTGAGCGAAGTTAACTCATATATTGGACAATAAAGCATTTGAGTTAACCAAAGTGTTCAGTTTGGTCCTTGGAGCCCTGAGCCTTTAAAGGGAGGCAAAAAAGCAATGCCCCGGGATAGATAGACCACGTCTTTGTCCTTTCACAAGGCATTGATAGCCCGGGAGCGACGGCACATGGGCATTGATCTTGAGTTTTGGAGTTGTAGTCCATCTACATCCAGAGAGCACTGTGGACTCAAACAATGATAGATCTGGACCAAACTTGGCATGAACACTCAGTATGCCCAAATGTGAACACTGGTGGAGTTTGGGGGAAAATAGAAAATGAAACGTGGGAGTTGTAGTTCCTGGGATTTATAGTTCACATACAATCAAAGAGAATTCTGAACCCCACCAATGATAAAATTGGGTCAAACTTCCCACACAAACCCTCCCTGTCTTGAAGGGACTCACTGGCGCGAACTTCCCTCCAGTCTCACACACTCTCCCTCACCCACACATGCACACCACGCTGACATGCGCCAAGCACGCCTGCTCTCCCCTCCCTGCTTGGAGTCTCAGACACCCCCACCCCACCCCCCTGGCTGAGAGGCCAGCCAGTCACAGTGGAACGAGGGCTTTTGGTGGGAAGATTTGCTGTTTTCTCCAAAAAGGAAGAGAAGAACAGACGGAGAGATCTTCAGCCTTCTCTGCAAAGGGGTTCCTAATACCATCCGAAATATACGTTTTCTGGTGGTCTTTGTCAACCTCTCTGAAACTCCCTCGTTACATCCCCCTCCAGCAGTCCCGACCCCCAGGTTGAGAAACACTGATTTATAAAGAAGAAAAACTCCATTTTATGACAATTTCCATTCCAAGCACTCTTCTCTGTTACCACATTATATTCCATTTTTGAAATGGCCCTGATCCTCAGTGGTGTTTTTAGTATCAAGGGTCTATGATGGGAAGAGGATGGGAAAACTTTTTATGTATGTAGGATTCTGCTCACATCTCTTTGGAATCTAATTCTGCATAATAAGAAAAAAATAACAGAGCAGGCAAAAAGAATTGTTTTCTTTATTTTGAAAGCCTTGCAAGTGTTGAGACTGCAACCAAGAAATCAGAAGGAGTTTACTTCTTTGGAGGAGAGCAATGACCAATCTCAATAAAATAGTGAAGGGTAGAGACATCACTCTGGCAACCAAGATCCGCGTAGTAAAAGCAATGGTATTCCCCATAGTAACCTATGGATGTGAGAGTTGAACCATAGGGAAGGCTGAGTGAAGGAAGATAGATACTTTTGAACTGGTGTGTTGGAGGAAAGTTCTGAGAGTGCCTTGGACCGCAAGAAGATCCAAGCAATCCATACTCCAGGAAATAAAGCCCGACTGCTCACTGGAGGGAAAGATATTAGAGGCAAAGATGAAGTACTTTGGCCACATCATAAGAAGACAGGAAAGCTTAGAGAATAAAATGATGCTGGGGAAAATGAAAGGAAAAAGGAAGAGGAGTCAACCAAGGGCAAGATGGATGGATTGTATCCTTGAAGTAACTGTCTTGATTTTGAAGGAGCTGGAGGTGGCGACAGCCGACAGAGAGCTCTGGCGTGGGCTGTATACTGTGCAAGCAGGGGCGGTCCTACCGGTAGGCAAAGGACGCCACTGCGTGGGGTGCCATCTGGGTAAAGGGCACATTCCCCCACCCGCCAGACAGCGTCCGGCTGATGTTTCGCTTTTGGGCCTTGTGCGCTCCGACGCCACACCGTAGCAAACCTCCCTGCGTGCCGAATAGGGAGTGCTGTGTTTACAGGCTTCTGCACCTTTGCACAGGAGCTTCTGGGCATGCGCGGAGGGGGGCATGCCAAATAGGGAGCGCTGTGTTTACAGGCTTCTGCGCATTATTATATGCTTGGCTTTTGTTGCACAAAAAACAGGGAACATCCACTGCTGAGAACGTTTTTCTTTTCATAAGAAAAATAGAATAATAATCCCACATCACCTGAAGCCTTAAATGAGTTTGCATTCATTTGCTGGTGAGACCAATTTCTCCAAAAACCATGAGCCTATTTTTTTTTTAGCAAGTCTGCATAATTTCCAGCCAATTAATATTAGCTTATTCTTGACTTTTATATGAGAACACCGGAAACTGTCAAATCCTATTTAAAATGCTAATGTTTTCAATTTGCAAACAGAATTTCAGGTCTTGCTCCTTATTACAAAACCCTTGTGAAAAGGAGTTCTCCCATCAAGTAAGGAGTTGTATCAGCTGTTCCTTATGAACAACTGCGTTTACATCCCGTGTTTAAATGCACTCAAATATATCCACAATACCTTCCTCTCTATCTTCTTTTCATTACAACAGGCACAAGATTGCCTCCCATTACTTCCAAATCTAATTTTGTTCTTTATGGGCATCAGCCAGCTGCAGAAGCCATTTCATTCTCAAGAAATCTAATCAAATTAATCAAGGGAATTAAAATGGAAATCATTACTAGATGGCCTTTTGGCAGGTGAATGTTATACATACAAATAACCAAAAGGTGGCATTGATCTTGGCTCTGATCTTCTCTTCAGATCTGGTCCCTCTGTTTGTGCCTTGCCCCCACAGGATGGAGATATATGCACCTTTGAGACTGCAACTCCTCCAACTCCCCCAGCTAGCGTGTGGGGGGAAAAGTAAAACTGAAACTGTGAGGAACTGAGATATTGTCCAAATACACAGGCTAGGCTACCATTAATGTTTACCTTAAAACTGACTCAAGCATTGGAATTCAGGATGTTTAAAGTGGAACAATGAATAAACAGGTGGCTTTCTAATTGCATATGCTATTTATTAGTCAAATCAATATGTACAATTGTCAACTGCCTTAGGGAGAATTACAGAGCACAGAGAACAATGTTGTGTGTTGTTATGTGTCTTCAAGACATTTCCAAATTATGGTGACCCTCGTCTCCGTAGGCTACAAGGAAATCCTTTGTGGGACAACCTACACCTATCACTGGGAATTCTAAGGACAAAAGTGTGTGACCAAGGTCTCTTGGGGCAAATCTACAGTGCAACATTTATGCAGTTTGATATCATTTTAATTGACATGGCTAAATGCTATGGAATTGTGGAAGTTGTCATTTGGTGAGGCACCAGCACTTTGGTAGAGGAGACAAAAGACCTTCTAAAACTGCAATTCAAAATCCTGATCTCTAGAATCATATTCTAACACTTCCGATGTGCCTTTGGAGAGTGACCACTTATCCTGTTTCATTCTGTTCCATCCAAAGTGTTTGTCCTTATGATGCACTTTCCCCCATCCTACATTGAAGACGTAATCCCATTGCTCCTTCTTTTTGGGCTCCTCTCAGATACACCTTTTCTACTCCTACCTCATCCAGGGTTTTATCATTTTATCTTGTGCATCTGGCCCGCCCATTGTCTTTTGATTGTTCATTTTGTTATTTTGCTTTATTTATTTTATTTTCCTACAGTATGTATTTTATTCTGATGTAATTTTTGTTGTCCTGTATTTTGTATTTTAGCTTGCTGTATTGTTTATTCGGGCTTTGCCTCGTGTTAGCCGCCCCGATTCCCCTTTGGGCCCCAAAGTTTGGGGAGATGGTGGCGGTGTATAAATACTTATTATTATTATTAAACTACAACTCCCAGGATTCCACAGCATTGAGCCAAGGCAGTTCAAGTGATGCCAAACTGCATTAATTCTACAGTATAGGTACACCACCAGTGGGTTTTCATGACAAGGTGGGGATTCAAACTCTGTTCTCCAGAATCATAGGTCCATCTTCAATTCACTATGGCATTCTTTAATTATACTGTATATATCTTCTGCTATAGAATCTACACATCTTCTAATCGGCATTGGGCATACATTTGTAGCAGGCACTCTATAACGTGTAGGTGAATTTATACTCGTTTTTATTAATGTATCAGATAACAGACACACCCTCTGCAGCCAAACTCAATATCAATATCCAGCAAGAACTTCTTGTCTCAATTTACCACCTCATCACAAAGGGCTAAAATCAGTGACATGTGTCAATTTTAGCCCAGGTCACCCACAGAGCCAGCCAGTTCTCATCACATTATGCCAATGCAGCTCTGTGGATGAAGGAAGTTGGAGCCAGTGCATGCCACCACCAAAGTCTCCTGTTTTGCCATAGAATGGATGGGAGAAAGCTTCATGCTCACGTTTCCCCCCATCTGATCATCCTCGGCTGGAGCCGGGTGATACAGGACATGGGGCACCGGATTCCCCACGCCGCACTGGAAAGTGGAGTGGCACCGGCAGCCGGGTGACAAGGTCATTAGTGGCATTTAGTATTCTCAATCCATCAGACTACCAGAGAAGCAGCCATAGAAGTCCAGTCATTGGAAGTAATCATGAAGGCCTTAGACCAGGGGTGCTCACACTTTTTCAGCATGGGAGCTACTGATTAAAAAACCAAGTCCCAAAGATCACCTACCCAGAAATGTAAAACGTATAACTATTTTCTTATTTATTTTTATTATTCATTTTTATGTACCGCTCCTTCCAGCAGGCTCAGGGCAGTTTACATAAAATGAAGTTATAAAACATCAACATTTCAATTTAATAACAATAGAAAACAGAGCATAAAAATACATCCAACCACCCCATTTCTCCCACACTGCCATATTACCACACATATTATCAGCCAGAAAGTAAGAAGAGAGGCTTTTGAACTGCAAGGCCATTTAATACTCAGCAAGGTAAACAAAGGGACATGCAAAATGCATCCAACCACCCCATTTCTCCCACATTTCCATATTCCCCAACATATATTTCTCAAGGAACAAAGCAAGCAGAGAGGCTTTGGAGCTAAAAGGCCATTTTTAAACATTAAAAATAAACAAAGAGACATGCCACAGAACAATCAAGCACCCACCCCAAAGTAAAAAGACCGACCTTTGAGATGCGGTAAGGAAATGACCCCAAAGCGTCCTCCTTCTCCTCCTCCATTGTTGCTCCTATTTCCACGCCATCAGCATGCGTGCCGCCTCCAAGAGCTCACGAGAAGTCTGAGAGGCAGAATGGGCACTTTTGCACATGCGCGTGGGGCCAGCCATGCATCGCGTCATCCAGGCCCGCCCCCTTTGGTCTCCTACGACTCTGAGTGGCTGGAGAAGGACGGAGGGAGGAGGAGGAATCCAAAAGAGGGGGCCATTCTGCCTCTTGGACTCTGGAGCTTTTAGAGGCGGTGCGCGAGCAGGGAGCGGGGAGGAGCAACCACAGAGGACTTCTTTGCAGCGTGCAGGGGCGCGTGAAGAGGACCAACCACAAAAAACCTGGTCAGGGGCCTGAAGATCACCAGGATGAGGCCCGAAGATCACCCTGGTGATCCCGATCACCATTCTGAGCACCCCTGCCTTAGACAATACAGTCATGAGATTGCTTGCCCTCTTCCTCCCCGACATCATTTTGTTTATTCTTTATTTAGCCCTTCCATGCCTGCTCACCGGCCGTATCAGGAGCAAATTTTATTTCTGTTTTGTAAAAGGCTACTTCTCATTTACTTATTTGTAAATATATATGAGAGAGACATATATATGAGAGAGACAACTGGCCAGGTGCAATTCAACTATGTCATGCATGAAGCAGATAGCTAGCACAGAAGCCCCAAGTAATGGTTGGTAAGAGATTTTTTAAAAGCAATATAAGGATTCAGTAGAAAAATACTCTATACACATTTAAATGCCCACTCTTCCGTTCTTGCTCATTTTTGTTTCTGGAAATGTGCATCTTCTTCAAGTATTATGAACAAACACTTAACCAGCGAAGTAGTGCTGTGGGATTCCTTTCGCCCCCAGTCCAGTGATCTGTTAAAGAACAAGAAAGAGATCATTTTATTATGAGAAGAAACATCTGGCAATCCACCCAACTGTGTATGTAGGATGAGTGACAGGTGCCACTTAGTATTTTGCTTCAGTCAGCAAAATATCTTTGGACTAGGATATTCCTGTGTCCTTTATTATAAGGGATGTCTCCTATCTGAGGGTTGGAGGTTTTTTCCTTTTATAGAGAGTTTTAAAAATCTAAAAACACCATATTTTAGGGGTCTTTTATAAAGAAAAAATGTAATTATGTCTATATGTAGACAATACGCAAATTTAGACTAAATTAACTTAAATCAGTTATTTCATTTGGTATTTTGATAGAACCTATAGTTGCTAATACAGACTTCCTGGTTGTTAGCTCTGCATGACATAAATATAAACTGCTCCATATTACTATTTTGAAAGCTTATAGCAACACTACTGACCTATCTCATTCATTTACCTAGAGCAGTGTTTCTTCCTAATGCCGCAACCCCTTAATACAATTCCTTATGTTGTGGTTACCCCAACCATAAAATTATTTTCGTTGCTACTTCATAACTGTCATTTTGCTACTGTTGTGAATCCTAATGTAAATTTCTGACATGCAGGATGTATTTTCATTCACTGGACCAAATTTGGCATAAATACTTGATACACTGTGGCTGCTGTTAAAGACATGAAAGCAGTGTCTATTACAACACAAAATAGTGTGGGAAGTCAACCACATCCTCCACAAGGAAATAGATAGGCAGATGAGTTAGCTAGCAGGGAAAGTTCTTTCCCCATTGCCCTCTTTCTCTGGCCTTCCCTCTTTCTCTCCTTCTGTCTCATAGAATCATAGAATAAAAGAGTTGGAAGAGACCACATAGGCCATCTATTCCAACCTCCTGCCATGCAGGAAAAGCACAATCAAAGCACCTCCAACAGATGGCCACCCAACTTCTGTTTAAAACCCTCCAACAAAGGAGCTTCTACCTGTTGGGTTTCATCCCTGACTGCACAAGTCTCAAGCTCTCAATGAGTAGTTAGCCTAGATAGATTAGAGTGAGGGATTCCTCGCCAATTTCCTCTAGCAAGCTTATCTCAAGGAGGGGTTAAGAAGGGGGGTTGTCTTACTCATCTTTGCATGCCACTATCTCCTCCCCTTTTGAATACCTCCCCTTGTGATCTCTTTAGGGCAGTGTTTCTCAACCAGTGTGCCGGGGCACACTAGTGTGCCGTGAGCGATCATGGGGTGTGCCGTGGGAAAGTGGAACCTCGGGGGGGGGGGGGGGAGTCTAGTGTGTTGAAGTATTAAAACCCTAAGAAACCTACCTCGATAAAGGCACAAAATTACAAACACCCCCCTCCCCACCTGTTACCTACTTGGTCTCTCCCTCTCCATGCATTGGGAAGACCCGCCTCCCTTTCCCCAAGTAGAGACCTCCTCTTGCCTCCTGGGGGTTCTGTGTGGGAAGTTTAGCCCAGTTCTATCATTGGTGGGGTTCAGAATGCTCTTTGATTGTAGAGGAACTATAAATCCCAGCAACTACAACTCCCAAATGTCAAGGTCTATTTTCCCCAAACTCCATCTGTGTTCACATTTGGGCATATTGAGTATTCATGCCAAGTTTGGTCCTGATCCAACATTGTTTCAGTCCACAGTGCTCTCTGGATATAGGTGAACTACAACTCCAAAACTCAAGGTCAATGCCCACCAAACTCTTATAGTATTGTCTCTTGGTTCTGGGAGTTCTGTGTGGGAAGTTTGTGTCTTTCTGCCATTCCTGCCAGGATATCTACGTTGTGTTCATCGAAATAGGCCCAGGTTTCACACTGAGTGTATAAATACATTTAAAACATATTAACTATATATATGACTGTGTTCGAGTGTCATTTTGTGTCATTTTGGTTGGTGGTGTGCCCCAGGATTTTGCAAATGTAAAAAGTGTGCCGCGGCTCAAAAAAGGTTGGGAAACACTGCTTTAGGGAAATGTAACTTCCTATTTTAAAGGTATTTTTATTGCCCTGGGCTGGCCATGTGGCCTGTCTCCATTTTCTGGCTTCTTCTCCTTTTGTCTTCTCTAGAGTGAGGAGGCATCTTGCCATTGTCTAAGGCAAGATGTAGTAACTAGACATAGTTACTTTTATTATTTTTCCTTTTTCTTAGCTCAGTGAAGCTAGTTAGTTCCAAGAACCTTTCCTATCTAAAATGGATTTCTTTTATCTTTAATAAACATATTATTTTTGATCCTATGAGTTGTGGATCTGCAATCCGGTTCCATCCTGTTGAATGGAATCCAATTCTTACTCACTACACGTAAGTTTCTGTTGCTTATGAACTGTGCATCTTGCACTCTGCTATATTTTGGTGGAATCACCCAGAGAGGGTTATTTCTGAGCCTAACAGCTCCTGATTCCCAACACTACCACACTCCAAGGCAGAGAGTCCCACGGTTGAACAGATCATACAGTCAGGAAGTTTTTCCTAGTGTTCAGGTGGCCTCTCCTTTACTATAATTTGAACCCATTGCTCCGAGTCCTAGTTTCCAGGGCAGCAGAAAAAACAAACCTGCTCCCTCTTCCTTATGACTTCCTTTCACATATTTATGCATAGTCTCCTGTTTTGTTAGACTGATACTTCTCAGGACATGCCTCTTTTTATTCCATTTCCTGGCCACATGGCAAGCCTCTGAGTATTTACAGTCCTCCAGGAGGAGATAATTTGGACATTCACCTGTATGAAATGTTGCACTCATTTTCAAAACTAAACAAGACTTATTTACCTTGAAAATTTCTCCAGCATGAGGTTCCTTGGCTAATTTGACCTTGTCCAGTCCATCATAAGCAGAAGTGACATACATTTCTGAATAATCTTTCCCTCCAAAGCAGCAAGATGTGATTCTGGAAGCTGGCATCCGCACACTTCGAATTCTTTTCCCTACATGAAACCAAGTAATAGGATAAATACAGCTGTTAATCCAGCTGCCATGCCACACACAATCCCTTTTCACATAGGAATTAGTTAAACAAGTTATCCTATTTGCATAAACTGAAGAATTTTTCTCAATTTTTTGTAACCACAACATAGGCAGAAGGCAAGGTTGAAACAGGGGGACCAGTTGCTAATCAATTCTAAAAGCATCAATTGGGTCCAGGTTGATAATTTCTCATATAAATATATAACTTTGTATTGAATTGTATTTAACAATAACTGGCAAAACATCGAAAAACAACAGCCATCACAGCTACCTTTCTAAACATCCTTTCCTCACAGATATTAAATCCCAACTGACAAATCCCAACTGTCACTTTGTAACTGACATTCCCCAAGGTTCCATTTAGCAGTCTTGAGACAGCGCCATCTGGTGTCAAACATGTCACACTGCAGGTCATCTCAAACTGCGAAAATATATCTTGTGCTGACTCATGAATTGCTATTCAAAATGCAATAATCTGACATAACATTGGAACATAATCTTCAGCAAATAATATTAATTACCGTATTTTTCGCACCATAAGGCGCACCGGCTGATAAGACGCACCTAGATTTTAGAGGAGGAAAATAGAAAAAAAAAATTCCTACTTTCCTCCTCTGACGCGATGCTGCTTCGCTCCTCCTGCTGCTCCTTTTCCTTCCCCCACCCTTTCTTCCCTCGAGCAAAGAGTGGAGGGAAGGAAAAGGAGCAGCAGGAGGAAACAAGGATTGGTGACAAAACGTCTGACGCGACGCTGCTTCGCTCCTCCTCCTGCTCCTTTCCCCCGCCCTTTGCTCGAGGGAAGAAAGGGCAGGGGAAGAAAGGGAACGGACCAGCAACGGACCAGAGAAGAGGAGAGGCGGCGACAGAGGCGGCGGTCTCCAGACACTTTTGGTGAGTATATCGCGCCCCTCTGCTCCAGCGCCCCCCCCTCCCTGCCTGCATCTTTGCTCCATAAGACGCGGCTGATTTTTCTTCCTAATTTGGGAGGAAAAAAACTGCGTCTTATGGTGCGAAAAATACGGTATATACTAATATTGGTAGATTACATATCATCACTAGAATTTGAGATGACCCAAGGATAAATAGAGGGAAACAGGTGTGGGTGTGTGTGTGTGTGTGTGTGTGTGTGTGTTTGTGGATCTCCAAAAAAATCTTTTCAGCTTCCGGTTGGGCAAAGATGGCAGCAGGTCAGACGTTCTGAGGCTCCTCAGAGCGCCAACCATTACCTCGGTCGGAGGGTGATCTGCGCCCCCTCCTCACGCGGGTTAAACCCGAAAAGGAGACGCAAAGCCTAGGGACAGTGCCATGAGCCCCAAAAGTTGCCCCCTCCTCAAGAGGGGGAAGCTGAGTGGGCCCGGTGCAAGCCCGTGCCGGCGAGTGGACCGAGGCGTGGGAAGCGGACGGTGATCCGCAACAACTGCCAGCCCAGCCCACTTCTACAATACTGGGAGAAAATAAATCGGAGGAAAAAGAAAGGCTACTCGAGCAGCCGTAAGTAACACGGAGTCCCTTTTTCAGAGAAGAAGGGAGGGCCCACTGCAACTAGGAAGCGAGACCCTGGCATGATCGGGCAATCACTCGCTACACTAGGAGGATAGAGTCAATAACCCAGCAGGCTAAGAGAACAGGCAAAGGGAGAAGTGGCGAGCCCAGGGTCCACAGGGAACACCTTAAAGACCTTAAGCTCGGGTAGGGTGAAAAAGAAGAACCCAAGATGGCGGAGTAGGAAAAGACAACGAAGACACTGACCCTGGGAGGAGGAGGCTCAAACTGGGCGGGAACTCCACCGCACACATTGGAAAAAGCGCGAACCCGGGCGGAAGTAAAGGCAACAAAGTACCCGAGGCCCTTTTGGAGACGGACAACGAAGGGGAGGAGGGAGCCAAACGAACCGGAAGCGAGCCGGAGGCCTTAAAGGGATGGAAACAGGAGATAGAAGCGGGAATTTGGAAAGAAGAATTCAACCCAAATTAAAAGTACAAATTAAAAGACGGCACAAAACCGGGGGGAAAAGCAAAGAAATAAGCAGAAGAAGACAAAAAAGCCAAAAAGTCAGCCGGCAAACAGTAAAGGGAAGGAGTAAAAGAGAATAGGACGGCGAACAGAGAGAAGGCAGGGAGAACAAAAGGAACTGTGGGGGAAAGAGGGAAAAAGGGAAAGAACTAACTAATTAAAGTCAACCTAAGAATAATTAGTAGTCTCCAAAGATAGGACTTAGCCCTGGTCACTGTGACTGATGGTCCTAATAGCATAGAATAAGATCTTTCTGAGTAAGCAAGCCCTCAAAGAACCCCTCAAAAGGTTCGGCTGCCTGTGTAACCCATCTGGAAGGGCTAAGTCAAAGAAACGACTTAAACAGCAAGACACAAGACCTCCCACCCTCTCACTAACAACGCCCAAGAAGAGCAAAATATCCAATACATTGAGGAATCAGAGACTACATCAAGGACCGACTGTATTAATGAAATAAGCCACAGTGAGAAATCCAGGGAATAGAGTGCCCTAAACCAATCGCCAATTTGGCCCAAAGGGGGTGACCCATTAAAGGCTGGAAAAGTTAATCTCTGTCTGGAAGCTGTAAGAAAAGAAAATGACCACCCCAAAAATTTTCAAGTATGCCAAGGGAACTCAAAGGAGACAAACAACAACGGAAGAAACGACGCTGAAAGACATCCTGAAAGAAATACAGAAGCTTTCAGAAAAACAAGAACAGACACAGAGAAAGATTGAGCAGGTAGCAGCTAGACAAGAAATGCAACACAAGTCGGTGCAGGATCAGTTGCAAGGCATGAAAGCTGATCTGACGACGGAAATGTCAAACCTACATGAAGAAATTAAGGAGATAAAACAAGATAAGGAAAAAATTGTGGCAACCCAGGGGAAGATGCAAAAGAGAATTGAAAGAATGGAGGCAAATAATGCAAGACTGGAGCAGATACAGGAAAAGCTTGAGCAAAGCAATCTGGAGTTCAGACTTCGCTTCAGGAACATATTGGAGGAACCCAAAGAGGACCTAAGGAATATTATCGGAAAGCTGACATCCACCATCTTACAAAAGGAAGAAGGGGATGTATCCCAGGAGATTGACAGGGCATATCGGGTTTCTACCTCATATGCGAGAAAGAACAATGTGGCCCGGGATGTGGTGGTGCATTTCAGTAGAAGGAGAACCAGAGACGAGATCCTTATGAGAAAAAACAAAGTAGAAACGTCTTACAAAGGGAACAGGGTGACTGTCCTAAAGGAATTCACCGCATCAGCCATTCTTAAAAGAAGAAAATACTTCTTCCTAACAGAGGAGTTAAAGAACAGACAAATAAGATTCAGATGGGAAAAGTCTGAAGGCATAATGGTCACATATAAAGAACAAAGGCACTGGCTGACCACAGAAGACAAGGCAAAAGACTTCTATAAAAAACTAAAGAAAGACCAGGAACAGAAATCATCTCCCCAAACTGGACAGAACGAAAACCCAAAGAAGAGGCGTTTCTACTCCCCGGAGAATGAAACAACCTCGGCTAGCCGAGGGCCTCAAAGCAAAGAAAAGGACCTAGCTATTCTCGACACGGATGAAGAAGAAAATGAATTGGAACCCCCAGAAGAAATTCATGATGTGTGACCTACAAATGCAAATAAGGTGTTTCTCAAACAACATTAACGGTTTGAACTCAGCATCAAAAAGGGAAAAAAATTCAACTCATTGAAGGAAAAAAGATATGACATTGTAGCACTTCAGGAAGTACATATCAAAAAATCACATGCCAATCACATGGAAAATAAGCACATCGGTAATGTATTTTACTCACTAGCAGAGGGGAAGAAAAGAGGAGTGGCGCTATACGTAAACGAAAAACTACTGGCAGAATTGGTGTTCAATGACCAAGAGGGCAGAATAGTCGGGGTGTCAATATGGATCGGATTGCAGAGGCTGCTGGTTTGTAATATCTATGCTCCAAACTGCCCCAAAACTACCTTTACTCAAAATCTACAGAATCTAATTGAAGAGCAAGAATATGACAATCTGATACTGCTGGGAGACTACAACGGAGTAATGAACTCTCACCTGGACAGATCTCACAAAAGCAAAAAGAGGAGAGGAACTGATGCAGACACAGCCAGTATACTACCAAATGCTTTCAAGCGACTCAAAGGAGAATTTAGACTTGCAAGATGCATGGTGTAGTCACCATCAAGATGAAAAGGACTTTACATTCTACTCCCACAGACATCAGAGTTGGTCAAGAATTGACATGGTATGGGCAACCAACTCCCTGATAACAAAAATCACACAGATAAGGATACTGCCAAGAGATTTATCTGACCACTGTCCAATTGAGATGAAGATAAACCATAAGCATCCAGCAAGAAGGTGGAGACTAAATGATAATCTACTGAAAAAAGAAGACATTTAAAAATACAAGTCAATAACCAAAGACTACTTCAAGAATAATGACAACTTGGAAACAAGTCCGGAGATGATATGGGATGCCTGCAAAGCAGTACTCCATGGACACTTCATCCAACACAATGCAGCAAAGAACAAGCTACGCCAGAAAAATCTGCAAGATATTCAAGTCAAAATAATGCAAGAGGAGAGGAAATTGAAAGAGCAACCAAAAAATAGTGACCTAGTAGTTAACAAGCTGGTCACCCTGAGACAACAGAAACACCACCTAGAACTAGAACAAATGTCTAAAGACTTAAAGTTTGTAAAGCAAAAGAGCTTCCGAAATGCAAACAAACCGGGCAGATGGCTTGTGAGGAAAATAAGGAGAAAAAAGCAAGCAGGATTTATAACTAAAATCCGAACCAGGGGGAAAATGACCTCGGTGGAAGACGAGATAAAGAAGGAATTCCAAATGTTCTTCTCTAAGCTGTACGCCAAAGAAGAGATCAAAAGAGAAGATATCATGCAATACTTAAGGGAACAAAAACTAAACAAAATTCCAGATCACTATAAAGACATTCTCAACAGAGAAATTACGGAGGAAGAAATAAAAGTAGCAATCAAGAGTTTGGACATGAACAAAGCCCCAGGACCAGATGGTCTAACCGCGAGATTCTACAAGACGTTAAATAATGAAATAATTCCCTTCCTGAAGAAAATATACAATAGAGTGTTGACGGAAGGGGTGTCCCCAAACTCATGGAAAGATGCCAACATAATCCTAATCCATAAGGAGGAAACAGATGAAGCTAATGTAGCTAATTGCAGACCTATCTCGCTACTTAACAATGACTACAAAATCCTGGCCAACATCCTAGCCGAGAGATTAAAAACCTGGCTCAGTGAATGGATAGAGCTGGATCAGAATGGCTTCCTTCCGAATAGGCAAATCAAAGAAAATGTCAGAACAGTTATAGATCTAATCGAGTACTATGAAGCGAACCCAAAAAAAAAGAGTTGCCTTCCTCGCATTGGATGCAGAAAAAGCCTTTGACAATTTGAACTGGAACTTCTTCCAACTCTTAATGAAGCAGATGGACATGGGACATCAATTCCAAAATGCTATCGGTCCAATTTATAAAGATCAAACGGCGAAAATCTGGATAAATGGCCAACCAACTGAAAAGATCCAAATACAGAAAGGAACAAGACAGGGGTGTCCCCTCTCCCCCCTACTATTTATAATGTCGATAGAAATTCTAATGAGGAAAATTAGAGCAAATAAAATGCTAAAAAGCCCGAAAATAGGAAAACATTCCTTTAAAGCAAAAGGTTTGCAGATGACCTGATATGCTTCATTGAAGAGCCCATGGACAATTTACAATCATGGTTGTTAGAAATCGAAGAATTCGGCAAGCTGGCAGGTCTGAAGATAAATAAAAGAAAGACAAAGATACTAACGAAAAACATAACCAAAAGCCACCAAGAAAAACTGGGAGAAATGACAGGCATCCAGGTCACACAAACAATCAAGTACCTTGGCATCCGTATAACTGTGCAGAACTCTCAACTAATAAAGAACAACTATGAGGTTCTATGGAAGAAAGTGCAAAAGAACATAAGAACATAAGAACATAAGAAGAGCCATGCTGAAAGCCCATCTAGTCCAACATTCTGTGTCACACAGTGGCCCACTTTGTGGGCAGAATAGCAAAACCATTAAAATGAAAATCCTGCCTGCTATCAACACAGAATGGCACTTGTACTTAGATCTGGAAAACATCCCAAAATGAATTATTAGATCATACAAAATTTTTGAACATTGGAAAAAGGACATCCTAAAGTTCATATGGGGAAAAAAGAAAGCAAGAATTAAATATACAATTCTAACGGATATGAAAGGAAGAGGTGGTTTAGGCCTGCCAGACTTGAAATTATACTTCGAGGCATGCGGATTGGTCTTCCTAAAAGATTGGATTGATCTAAAGAAAGAAGAAACGCTAGCACTGGAGGGTTTCGACCTAAGATCGGGCTGGCACAGTTTTTTGTGGTATGAGAAGTCAAACGTGGAGAAAAACTTCAAAAGCCATTTTATGAGAGCTGCCCTAATAAAAATCTGGGAGAAATATAAAGAGAAATTCTATCTCAAAACCCCTCTATGGGTATTGCCCATAGAAGCAAATCAAAGAAGATTGTTGGGGTGGAGAAAGTGGCCAACCTACGAAGATTTGACAATTAAAAGTGAGGGGGGAAAGGCGGCTGAAAACAATGTTTCAAGAAAGACGAGCAGTCAGGATTTGCCGAAAAAGAAAGCTTCTGGAAAGCACTACTGAAGAGGGAAAAGAAACAAATAACAAAAGTCTATTTGAAACTGCTGGAATGGTCTACTGAGACCGAAGTAGTAAAGGACTGCATGGTAAAATGGGCAAAGAATATAGGTCGCCCGATTAAATTAGACGAGTGGGAAAAAATCTGGAGAAAGAAGCTGAAATACACTTACGCAATGGATTTGAAAGAAAATTGGTACAAAATGTTTTTTCGTTGGTACATGACCCCACAGAAGTTAGGATTAATGTATAAGGACACGCAGAACAAATGCTGGAAATGCGGCATACAGACTGGAACCTTCCTCCATATGTGGTGGTCATGCCAAGAGGCAGTGAAATACTGGAAAGTAATTCACAACAGCATCCAGAAAATTCTCCAGATCACCTTAGAGATGAAGCCAGAGTCTTATCTCCTAGGACTGATAAGCGAAGAAGAACTCCCAGACGAAAACCTGGAAAAACTATTCATGTACATGACCACGACTGCAAGAATAGTATTTGCGAGGAAATGGAAGAATGACGAGATGCCAAGTATTGAGGATTGGAAAAGTAAAATCCGGGATATAATGGATATGGACAAACTCACCTTCTACCTGAGTGAGGCAGAGGGTAAAAAATTGAAGAGAACAAACTGGACATTATTCATGGATCATATGAAGACCCGCGTAAATCCTTAAATAGCAGCTGAAACTCCAAATAACTCTACCTGAAAGAGTTACAAACTGAGGGTAGGAAATGACTGTATTCTGGAAGGAAAACCCCTACCTCAAGGTGCTTCGAGTAGCAAAATCTGAAGAAAGAAGACGGAAGCCACCTGGTTATCCCCTTTCCGGCCTTTTCTCTCCACCCATCTTCCCCTCTGTCCCTGCCCAGATACCTTCTCTTCCCCATACTTATCACTATTCCCCCCTTTTCCCCCTCCCACCCCCCCTCAGCCCTACCATGATCCCTAGACTACTCCTTCCCCCAACCCCTTTTCCTAACTTTTACCCTATATTATGTTTGAAAACTTCAATAAAAACTATTTAAAAAAAATCTTTTCAGGTTGTAAGGCCATGTTCTAGAAGCATTCTCTCCTGACAGTTTGCCTGCATCTGTGGCAAGCATCCTCAGAGGTTGTGATGATGCTCTGATGTGATGTGATGTGATGATTGTGAGGATGTACAACCTCTGAGGATGCTTGCCACAGATGCAGGCGAAACATCAGGAGAGAATGCTTCTAGAATATGGCCTTACAACCCGAAAAACCTACAACAAACCAGACCATTATAGCTTTGGTTCAAATACCCATTGAGCCATGAAATTGCTTAGCTGATTATCTCTTCTCAGCCTGACCTGCTCATGGGATTGTTGAGGGAATGACAATGGTGCGGAGAAGGATCCTGAACTCGTTGCAAAAGACATCAGGAATAAATTACAGAGTTTAGTCCCATGTTATGGAATATGATCTTGGCTCCATCCACATCTGGCAAATGGGAACTATCAGCTGAAAAGCTCCCTTAGTTGCACAGAGGCCAGATCTTCTCAGGTGGGATGACAGCGAATCACATAACACACTCACTTGGATAAGGCAGAGTTCTCATTAATATATTACCTGTTTCGGGGTCGATACGGATCACTTGTCCACCATCAAAACAGGCCACCCAGAGTTTCCCTTCTGTGTCAATGCACATCCCATCGGGCAGTGCTTCTTCTTTTTCCAGTTTATACACAGGTTTGCAACTACAACGATCTGCATCCAGAATAAATTGGACGGGAGTACATAAGGAAATGCAGAACACAAATACACCCTTGTACTTTTCCAGTTTTTAAAAAAGCTCTTAGGTTCTGTGTTTTATTAGAGAGATCCAGAAATTGCAACTTCTGGATCTCTGAATGAATGAATTTTATTTTTACAGTCACAGACCAAGAGTGTAACACTTTAAAACATTAAAAACAAGACGGGTTTTTAAACATTCAGACCAAAAATTAACAACATAAAAAGCAGAAAGTCCATCGGCCTACATGGCTTCATATGTGACACTTACAAAAACTTTATTCTCAACTCTGTCATAACGCCTTGTCTCTTACATGCAGGGGGACAGGCAATTATGGCAAATTAAAAGTCTGCTATAACAGAACCTGGGATAGTTTGGTTTGGACTGCAACTTCCAGAATCCCTTGGGAAACAATAGGTGTTGCAATTCAAAAAGCTACTGCTACTTCTCTCAACCTTTGACATATAGCTTTCTTGTACAAGCATTGAACAAAGCTCTTACAGTTGACAATATGTTTATTTTCTCCATCTTGGTTAGTTTAGTTCCCAAAATGGAAAAATGCAAACGTGTTCTGACTGAGTCCCTGCATGATAGGCAGAAATTCAGAGGTGCAACATTGCTAAATAATGTATCTCTATAGCATAAGAAACCTATACTGGCATAAACCCTTATGATAACCATTTTTATATAATAGACAAGAAACACAGTTTAAATTAGCATTTTTATTTCTATTTCTTCATTCTCATAGTCCTGTGCGCCTAGCCCCAGCAAAGGAGCCACCGGTGGCACAATGGATTAAACCCTTCTGCCAGCAGGACCAAAAGGTCAGCAGTTTGAATCCGTGGAGCAGGGTGAGCTCCTGTCTATCAGCTCCAGTGTCTCATGCAGGATGGTAAAACATCTGGGCAACCCCTGTGAAGCATCATTGCAGATGGCCAATTATCTCACACCAAAAGTGACTTGCAGTCTCTCAAGTCGCTCCCAACATGGAAAAAAGCCCCAGCAAATGTGATGACTGAAATGCATTTTAAGACTATTGATTTTCATCTATAGTGTATTTATTTAGATGCTAAAGGAAACATCTGATAAAAGCCAACATACCAATTTCTCCAGTGTGCACATCATAGTTAAAGGCATGTACAGCATATGTCAGGCTGTCAATGTAGAAGAAGGTCCTGTGGTCCAGGGACCAATCCAGCCCATTTGAGATGCCAACCTTTTCTATCTGTTTCATGACACAACAGTCAGGAGGGAGAGTATAAAGAGCCCCTTGGTGCCCTGCCCTGACTCCAGGTGCTGTCTCTTCGGCCATGGTACCTAAATTGTGGGTGCAGGAATATGAGTCAGGTTATTTCAGTGCTGTGGGACCTCTTCAAAATGTTAGGCGTTGGATTGCACAATAAAGTATTTAACCCAGTTTTTCCCAGTCTAGTATCCTCCAGATATAGTGGACTACAGCTCCAATGCATCCTCCAAAGGCTTCTAGTTCAATAACTCTAGTTCCCCCGGCACATTATGGGGGGAAATTATTGTTTTCTTACAAACTGTTACGGAGGAACTTTATTTAAAGCTGTTGATATTGTATTTCATGCATACCAGATCTATCTCTGTACTTTCAGGCCTTCTCAGAATAATTCCTAAGGCAGGGTCAAAGTATAACCTTCCAGACATCACTGAATTGCAGTTATCAGCATTCCTTATCAGTGGTTATGTTAGCTACGCTACGCCTGAAGGTAGTTGCAGCTCAAGACTGTCTGGTGAATAAGTGCGTTTTCCCAACATCCCTCTGCCAGATTTCCCATTGCAGATTCTTGGTTAGCAAAAAGTAGTATTTGATTTATGTGTCAATTTTCTAACTATTATAAACCAGCCAGACTTCCACAATCTGATGCCCTTCGGACTATAACCTCTATCACTCCCTGGCCATTAGCCTTATTGGCTAATACTGATCAGACTTGTCCGAAACCTCTAGAATATTGCATAAGACTGCTCCAAATATAAAACTCTACAATTATCAAATAGGGTTAAAACACTTTCTACAGATTAGGGCAAAAGATAAACTTTTCAATCTGACCTTTGCCCTAATGGTTTCTTTTTAACTAAATTTATCTTGGATGACTTCCAGCTCTTTCATTAAGCAGCTCCTAGCACTGATATCTTATATATTTTAGTTAGACCAACAACTTCACATTTTAGACCTTTTTTCCAAAGCCATTCTCTGGAAAATGCTGTCTAGTCTTAGCAGTTGTTACTTTTTAACTTGGCATGTTACTTTTCAACAGAAAACCTTTGTGTTGTTGCAGACTTTCATGACCAGAATCAATGGGTTGGTGTGAGTTTTCTGGGCTGTATGGCTGTATTCAATTATGACATAAATATATTCTCTCCACTTTTCATCCACTTTCTTCTGCAGATATATGAAGAATTTAGAAATTTATACAACATCCTCTGTTCACACAAGGACAATCATTTAAGTCTGTTCTTATTACAGTCTACACTCACACAAAATGTTAAGCCGGATTCTTCTATATCCTGATTTATTGGACCTCAACCAACATGCTGTGTGAGCACTCCTTCCACATTCCTCCTCTAAGATTGAGAAATTAAAGTCTCACTGTGAAGCTAACAAGGAATGTTCAAGAGTAAGAGACGTTATATGTCCAAGCCTTAAGTGTGTATTATCTTCAACATCTAAAATTTCTTTAGACTTAAACATTGTATTGTCAGAGGCTTTCATGGCAGGAATCACTGGGTTGTTGTAGGTTTTTGGAGCTATATGGCCATGTACTAGAAGCATTGTCTCCTGACGTTTCACCTGCATCTGTGGCAGGCATCCTCAGAGGTTGTGAGGTCACATGGCCATATAGCTCAAAAAACCTACAACAACCCTGACTTATACGTTCCTTTAAATTTAGTTTGGTTCAGCAAAAAAAGTGTATGTCTGCTATTTTGGAATGCTTCACAAGAAACTATCTGCTTCAACTAAATATTGGCAAAGTTATTACAATAATAATACTTTAGTTGTACCCCGCTCTATCTCCCTGTGGGGACTCAGGGCAGTTAATGCCTCCCTGTGTCATATAATTTGGGAAAGTTCAATGGTTATCTCTTTTCAGTTGTATGCATTAAAACATATTAATTTAGTATACATATTTTTTAAAATAAATTACATGAACATGGTATTTAACTAAAGCTCAACATGGCTAGATTACTTGCACTGATATAGAACGACTTATGCTCCAAGGAAGGAAAGATAAAGATTCACACTGTTTAATGAACAGAAGCTCTCACTGCTTCAGCTATTCAGGAATGCATATTTTGCAGATATTGGCCAATATTCTAGGTCTTAGTTGAGTACACAGTAGGGAGCCCAGATCTGCGGGATCTGGATCCACCATTTCCAGTAACCAGATATCATTGCATCCCATATTAGTAAATGGTGGCAGTGATGTGAATGCAGACACTGTGAAGCATGCACATTCACATTGTCAGTGTTTAATAATATGTGGCATGATTTTGTATCTGGAGTGGATCTCAAAACTAAACTTCCATAAATACGATAGACTTGCTGTACTTAACTATCTTTATATAGTTGTGTATACGTCAACCTCATGTATACGCTGAGGACAGGTTTGGGGGCAAAATTATGGATTTTGATATGACCTGTGGATAAGTCGAGGGTCATTCCACAGAGACAAAAATGTACCAGTGGCACTTCAAGGGGACAGCCAGTCAAGCACCATTTCCACTTGGCCTTCAAAAAGGCCAAAAGCAGCACCACAGTGGAGAGAGTTGCGGGAGCGAGTAGTTCTTTTAGGTTCTCCCAAAACAGTTCTCACCTTTTGCCACTCACAGAAGCAGGTGGTTGGAAAAGTTAGCCAAGTTTTTTGGGGTGACATTTTAACGAAAATATTTAGACTTATACAGAAGTATATACATTAAGTAGTGCCTCCCAGAGCAGACACTATTATTCTGTCATTTTCCCCTACACACCATTGAATAAGTTAGGAATCATGATCATTATTCAGATACAAATGTATAACTTTTAAGTTTTGCTTTCATATCTGCAATCATGAATTCTAGCTGTCAACTTCAAGAAAATTTATTTTTTGGTAAAATGGTCAGTTTACATTAATTTATTGTAGCAACCCGTTCTCTTTCGTGCCTGGGGGGCAGGGGGCGGCCCCGGGGGGTCCCAATTGCATTAGGGCCAATTGCAGCTCATGAGGACATGGAGGAAGGGGATGATGAGGTAGCTGGGCCTTCATCTCCCACAGAGAGCTTGGAATGGGATGATGGCTGGCCTGATGGGTATGAAAGCTGGGAAAGTCAGGCTGACACTGAAAGTGCTGATTCAGATAATCAGTATGAGAAACCAGGTGGTTTCGGTCGCAGGAAAGGGTTAGGAGAGAGCAGAGGATGAGCCCATGGAAGCTGAAAGGGAGTCTGGCTCTCATGAAGATAGTGACCCAGGTGCTGGGAGGCAAGGACGGAGCTTTGATAGGAGACAGAGCATTGAGTCCAGTAGGAGGGAATGGCACCGAAGCCTAGAGCGCCAGAGGAGCGCTAGGTCCCGTAGTACAGATTGGCGCCAAAGCCTAGAGCGTCGGGGATCTCACCAAGGGAATTAAGTATAGGATCCGTGGGAACGGATCCTCAGTTGCTCGGCCACTTTTGATTTGAAGGGAGTGAAGTGAGTGAAGATCCACGGAGCCAGGACTGAGGCTCGTGAGTTCCAAGAAGTTTCTTGGGCTTTGATTCCATGAACTTTGCCTTGTTTGATTTGCCACGGACCAAGTCTGTTTTGATCCGCATTGTTTTTGTGGAACTTTTGCCAAGCTTTTGCCTTTGGATTTACCTAAGAACTCTTTACCATTTTGATTGCATTTTTGATACTTTTATGGACAATTACCCTTTTCACCTGTTTCTTATTATTCAATAAATAGTTAGCTGATTACTGTCTCTGTGTGTGTGATTAAGGGGCTGGGCCGAGACCCTGCATTGTGACATTTATATACCTATCCCAGGTTCATACCATAATGATGATGATGATAATTATGATTATAACTACTACTACTTTATTCTTGTATCCCGCCACCATCTCCCCGAAGGGACTCGGGGCAGCTTACACAAGGCACAAGGTGCCTAAAACAGAACCTAAAATGAAAACAATAAAAAATAGAATTAAATAAAACATATAAGCATGAAACAGCAACTAGCGCATTAAATTAAAAACAGCACTCAGTACAAGCAATCCAACTGAGAAGGGGAGAAGTGTTGTGCTGTAACCGTGAGAAGTGGGCATGGGATAAAGTGCAACGCTGCATAACAATTGCATAGGTCAACTAGGGAGTAGGCGTTCTCAAAAGCTTGTTTAAACAGCCAGGTCTTCAGGTTCCTATGGATCTTAGTACTCTGTTACTAGTTCTTTCCTTCTTTCCTTCCTTCCTTCTTTCCTTCTTTCCTTTTTTCCTTCTTTCCTTCCTTCCTTCCTTCCATTATACTTTTTAGAAATCCGTTAAAAAGCGGGATCTGTATAGAGTACATATATACACTTTCAATGTTATGCAATTTTGTACATAATGCTCTATTTAAGGCAAACTAACAGGCTCTGTACTCAGCCAATTGGGAATGTCAGAAGTGAGAAGTGAGCATATATAGTATTATCTAATATTTCTCTGAAATATACATACCTGCAAAATATCTCCCCTTTGGGTCTACTTTTCCATCATTAAATCTGTTGTTGGGCTTATCTGCTTCTAGATCAATGATATTAACAAGGTTCTGATCTTCCCAGTCCAAGAAAGCAAACCTGGTTCCTACTGTGATTACATACCCTCCACACTTGCGAAGGGCTATAGATCCAACACGAGCATCTGCAGGCAGGACAGACATGGGCACATTTCAAAAGCAAGACCACAGTAATCACACTATGCATAGGAGCTAGCAAGGTTTAGTGGTTTATATTTTGGACTACAACAACAATGAACATTTCATATTTTAGACTCCTTTCCTCTTGACTCAATATTGGATGTCTTTACTCTTTATTGATACTTCTCTTATTCCCATTTTTTTGTTCAGTTTGGAAACATTTTTTGGACAGTTCCCAGGTACTAAGGCCAGCATGATTCAATCTACCTATTGCTACAAGAAGAATCTGAACCCCTCTGTCTATTGTTTCCCGTTATCAGACTACAATAATCCATCCATTTGCAATAAAGTGTTCTAAAATGGGGTAAAAAGTGGACTCTACTTCATGTGAGGCAGCCCAGAAATGGACCAACAGCCTTTGTGCCATGTCAACCAAACAATCTGATTAAAGAAAATTAAATTTCACTCTGTTTGTTTTCTTCCACATCACCCAAACTAGCTAGATGAATTTTCACCCAATATTGGAGGGCATGTTCAAGATCATTTCTTATGTGAGATAGATAAAATTAACTTTGAGAGCTATGTGGTACCCCCCGTTTTTTCAGTGTTTTTGCCAAATTTTGAAGGTATTTTGGGGGTGACATACCCTCAAATATAGACTGTTGAGGTATATACAAAATATACAAAATTAATTTAAGAAGTCTGAGACACCCAGTTTTTGTTGTTCATGCAGAATAATTATTGGGCTGCAGATTGGAGAGGTCCACTCTCTCAGGGGCAACTGAAACTGATGTGCAACATGATGATTGTATGAACACCCAAAGAGATAGGCAGTCCTCCTCCAGAGCAACTAAACTGTACAATTACTAATCATGATTATACAGAATAATACTGAGCTTAGTTACTGATACCATAAAATAGATCAGTTGTTAGAAAATGACACAGCTGAGATTGAGCAGCCAAATGCACCCATATCTAAGGAAACCTTAATTTTGGTACAGTGAATTAATGTTGTCAATTGCATGTTGCATGAACAGTGACATTGAGAGGTAACATGCTTGTGTAAACCAGAGCCCACTCAACCCAAAAGCATTGCTTTACAAGATTCCTGTGCTACACTTCAGCATAAATATTTCCAGGGCCACTTATGGATGGTTAATGTATTTTTACTGTCAGAGAAGTGGAAAGCTAGAGTTTCCTGGCTCAGGGGCTAAATGAACTTTGGGGAATGTGTGGATACTCCTCATAGGGATTGTTTCCAGACCTTTTGTTATTATAATTCCCACTCAGCCATAAAACCTACTGTGAGTTTAGACCACTAACACTCTCTCAACCTAAGGCAATGGAAAATCTTCTCTGAATAAATATTGTCAAGAAAATTTTAATGGGATGCCATAAAACAGAAAAACTGAAGGCACATAACAATGACAATAAATAATACATGCACAGCTGTATTCTTAAAGACAGACTGTAATCTGTCTCAGTACTTAATTGAATGTTGTTCTCCCTTCATCCCTTATGGTCTGAAACAATTTTCCAAAATACTCTAAGCAGACTACCAAAGGTTTATTTATTATGTATTTATTTCCTATATTTATACCTCGCTCTTCTCCCCTCGAAAGGTGACTCAGGTTGCTGGTTTAGAAAAAGTATTGCTCTTACCCACAGGCACACACTGAACTTCGTTGGTGATTGAATTCCAGCGGCACACTTTCTGCGAATTGATGTCCACAAAAACAAGGGAATTTTGTCTTTCTTCCCAGACAGGGCATTCTCCCATCCTGTTCTTCTCTTTCACAATAGTCTCAATTTTAATGGAAGACATGGTCTAAAAGGGAGAGAACAACCAAAGAGCCCTACTAAACATGGAGAGGGATGCAATTAACCTGTTTTCCCTCCCACGGTGAGACCTGCTTCAGCAACCGAGCTTGCAAATTAAGCCTGTGTTTGCTTTCTGGTACTGAACACATTGCATGGAAAAACATGGAGATGGGAAAAAAATGCGTTATGAAAAACAGATGTCTTTCAGCACGGAGGGAGCATTTTATTCTAAAATAGAAAAGCTAGCACTAGAAATTATTTGGGTCAAAAATGATGGGGATCTAGCTATGCCGCACACAAAGTGCTAATCTGAAAGTCAGACTTTGTTCACCCTTGTTGTACCATTAGGAATTATTCACATGGAAAATTTATTTTCTCAATCCTGCAAATAACTTTTTTGCAAAAAGAAAATTCGGTGTCACCATTACAGGCAAGACAAAATTCTGGAAAAATTCAGCAAAACAGATATATGAATCAAAATATGAAGAATAATGTTCAGTGTTATATGACACTTCTTTATAAACTAGCTTTTAAATCAAACCAGAGCATTAAATGCATACTGATTGGCATCTATATTGAAATAATAATAATATTATAATAATATACGCTATAGTGAACATCATCAAACAGATTACAGTTTAAGAGGTTATGTTAAAGACCTGCAATTGTTGATCTTATCTGCAATTGAAAGTTGTTTATTGTAGGTTAGACCTAGTCAGCAGTCACATGAATCAAGAGGCATGTCCTAACTCTCCACTTTTCACAATAGCCTGTTTTGCAACATCAATCATGCGGGACATAATTGACCGTTTACTAAGGAAAGCAGGAACTGGTGGATGTCAGAAGGATGACAGAAGTATAAAAGAGAACTGCAAAGATTCACAGATGAAAATAGTTCATTCCGATTTGGCACCAAGGCATAAGAACATACGTGTACATTCACATTAACAAGTCCAAATAGCCCTGGTCATACCACAGGGCCACTCTAGGGATGTCACTACCAGGTGCATTTCCCCTACAAATATGAATTCTGCCCCTGAGGAATTTTCTTTCAATCTGCAGATTTCTTGCAGAAGTTGAACATTGTTTATTGTGTTTGCACTGCCAGTCCCTATTCCCTGACCTGTATTTCTAAGTGCCCAACAGAAGTTTTAGGTTACTGCAATGCTAAAAATTTGGAGATGGAAAGAAAATTTCATTGAGGGCAGAATTCTTATCGTTGGGGTGGAGAGATATGTTCCATTTTGCCTTATTGCCTGTAGATAGATTCCAAGACCACTCAGAGGGAATCTCCAGGAATATGTTCTGTATCTAGGGTTACAGTATTGCAGCTGAGACCTATCCCTTCGCATTTCACGGCTCAATAAGAACAAAAAGTAATTGCTTTGTCCCATTTATCCCCTTCTAGATCCTGCCTTTCTTAGCAAATCTATCATACCATCTCGAGAGCACTCAGTTCCATTTGAATTTAGAAGTGCAGCATAGTGAAACCTGATTAATATTTGGATGTGAAGTCATTGGGGGTTTCTTGGTAGAGTTAGAAAAGAAACTTATCTCAAATCCTGAAGTAGCATATCGGATTCTCTGAGCTAGGACGAGGGAGAGGGCCTTCCGACTCTGGAAGATGATCAGGCTGGCACCCACCTTGTCCCTCTTTTGCAAAGATCTAAAAACATGGATGTTCCACTGTGTTTTTGATTGACGGATCCCCAGAAAAATCTGGCCTTCAGCTATGACCCAAAATACAATCCCTGCCAAGAAATACAGTTTTCCACTCATATTGCACTTATCCCAGTCATGTCAACTAGTACTTGCACTTTATCAGCCCTTTCCTCACAACTAATTGTGCCCATCCCCGAGCCCAGAACTATTTTGCTTTTCCAGACAACTGGTTGTTTTTATATTGTTTAATGCTCTTGTTATACTCTTGTTTGTTTTGTTTTATTTTTGAATTTTAATGTGTTATTTTAACTACGTTGATCAGCTTGTCCCCATGTAAGCCGCCTCGAGTCCCTTCAGGGAGATGGAGGCGAGGTACAAAAATTAAGTTGTTGTTGTTTTTATTATTATTAGCTGGACCAGCAGTCTATGGACTACATCCATGAGCGGGGGAAAGCAGGGGGATTCAGTTTACGCTAATAATTAATTCCTTCTGTTTTTAAGGAAAACATAAACATTTTCAACCCCATCACATTCAATGTGTTTTGACCATTTCTACTGTATTCTTCCACATTCTGAACTATTACAAAGTCGAGTATTGTCCTTCCCCATTACACATTTTTCTTATTTTAAAAAATATATAAAATAATATAGATATATTTATTTACTATATTTCTAACCCACCCTTCTCAACCCCCCCCCCCCCCGGAGGGAGAGAAACTCAGGGCGGCTATATAGATATATAACCTATAGTAAAATTTTGTGGATAATTGAAATATATATATTGAGGAAGAGTTATTTCACATGAGTTTTCTTCTTGAAAGCTTCAGACTAATACAAATGGAATCAGATGGTGGAGCTGAATGGTCTACTAAGACATATGAAATATATTAATACACAAAAATGCTTAAATAACATACATCAGTGTATTACAAATAATAAAATGTAAACCAAGTAAAAAATATCAATGATTCAATCATTTCTTATAGGAAACAAAAATTATGCAATGAACAACAAAAACCAGTGTCCAGTCATACACTGACATTTAGGCATTCTTTGTATTTTAGTATTTTTCTATATCTTTTATATGTGTTAGAAAACTTGTTAGCCCCACCATCTTTCCCATTCACTTTGGTATTCCAAGGTTAGTCTTGTATACCTATCCTTGCAAACTAATTTTCCGATTAATATCATTATTAACATGCTCACAGTTCTGTGGTAATAATCACCCGGCTGGACTGAAAGCCGCAGGTCGCAGGTTCGAATCCGGGGAGTGTGTGGACGAGCTCCCTCTATCAGCTACAGCTCCCCATTGAGGGGACATGAGAGAAACCTCCCACAAGGATAATAAAACATCAAAAAATCTGGGCATCCCCTGGGGAACGTCCTTGCAGACGGCCAATTACCTCACACCAGAAGCAACTTGCAGTTTCTCAAGTCACTCCTGACACACACAAAACATCTCCCTCTTACTAGAGAAGTGGAGATTATTAATAACCTGGTGTAATACAACAATATAATAAAATAATGTAATCTGAAAATTTGCCTGTGACACCTACATAAACAGCCAAAACAGAGCCAATGATGTGTGGTGATGTTAGCAATCATTTTACATATCTGGAAGGCATCATCTTGGGTAGGGCTATTTTAGGACATCTTTTTCTGAATTAATATTTTAAGTTCTAAGCAATATTTACCTTACCTTATTGTGTTCAGCCAAGCAACTTTTCCAACTGCGGACAACTTGAACAATAACTTTCTTTAGGTTGGCTATTTCCTGATATACTTTTCCTGTATGTCTAAGTGCCCAACCCAAAGAGTAAAAACTACCTATCGGGCGTAGCAGCTACTCTTCTTGATCAGCTTTTCCTGTTACTGAGTTCTTACTCAATCATAAAGAAACCACAAGAATGTCATCGCAATAAATGTAGCACAGTAATCGTGTCTTAGAGAGCCCAAGGATTGTCGGTAGTTCTTCTAGTCAGAATGAAGTACCAAATGAAGTGCCAAAACATCTGTTTTAACAAATGAACATTTTTGAATGAATAAATGACTACCTTTCAACACTACAAAGCTGTAGTACTTAGGTAAACCTCCATCTCTACTAACAATTAGATTAGTCTAGATTTCCCACCACTGAAAACATACATGAAGATGACAGGCGTTATTGCATGATTCGTTGATTGACGCAGCTTCTGAGGATGAGTAGTATTGGTGAAAACTATACCATACAAAAATAATCCCCACTTTATGTTGCATCCCAATTATTTTTTTCACTTGTAGTTATAACATGGCAACATTTTTCATATCTTTGAGCTAAGAATCAATTACTTTTCATAGAAGGGGGAATGGGAATCAAGTTTATCACCAGATATCACTGGAGCACAGCTCCTCATTTTCCACACCATTGGCTCAGCTGGCTAGAGCTCCTAAGACCTGCAGTCCAACAACATCTTTAAGGATGTCTATTCCTTCCTTTGAGATGCTGGGTGGAGTTGTAATCCAGAACTCTGATCATAACATCATAGATCATCATGGAGTTGGAAGAGCTCACATGGCTATCTAGTCCAACCCCCTGCTATGCAGGAAAACCACAAAGTACCCCCAACAGGTGGACATCCAGTCTCTTTTTAAAAGCCTCCAAGGGAGGAGCTTCCACCACACTCAAAGGCAGAGAGTTCCACTGCTAAACAGCTCTCACTGCCAGGAAGTTATTCCTAATGTTCAGGTGGAATCTCTTCTCCTGTAATTTAAACCCATTGTTCCTAGTCCTAATTTCCAGGGCAGCAGAAAACAAGCCTGCTCCCTCATCCTTATGCTCTCCTTTCACATATTTATACATGGATATCATGTCTCCTCTCAACCTTCTCTTCTGCAGACTAAGCTCTTGAAGCCACTCCAGATAGGGCATGGTCTCCAGACCTTTGATCATTTTAATCGCCCTCCTCTGGACACATTCTGGCTTGTCAAAGTAAAATAGAGGGAGCTTGACTTCCCTTGATCATTCTAGACACTATACTCCTTTTGATGCAGCCCAAAACCCCTTTGGCTTTTTTAGCTGCTGCAAAACATTGTTGGCTCATGTTCAACTTGTTGTCCACAAAGACTCCAAGATCTTTTTCCGATGTACTATTGTTGAGCCAGGCATCACTCATCCTGTATCTGTTACATTTCACTTTTTTTCTGCCTAAGTGAAGTATCCTACATTTCTCCTTGTTGAAATTCATTTTGTTAGTTTTGTCCCAGCTCTCCAATCTGTTGAGGTCATTCTGAATTCTGATTCTGTCCTCTGGAGCAGTGTTTCCCAACCTTTTTTGAGCCGTGGCACACTTTTAACATTAAAAAAATCCGGGGGCACACCACCCACCAAATAGCCACTCTAACACAGTAAAGAACGGCTGGGGTTGGTGGCCTGCTGGGAGCAGCTACTGGGAGTGCGAAGCTGGGGAGGGGGCGGAGCCAGGCTGCATCATGCCCCGCCCCTACCCCCGGCTTCACCTTTCCCAGCAGCTGCTCCAGCCTTGAGGGGGCAGCGCCAAGCCAGCGGTGCCAGAGCCAGCACAATGCTGGCTTCGCACTGTCCCCTCAAGGCTGGAGCAGCTGCTGGGAGTGCCGAAGCCGGGGGAGGGGGCAGAGCCAGGCCGCGCCATGCCCCACCCCCTCCCCCCGGCTTCAGCTATCCTACAGGCCGTGCCATGCCCCGCCCCCTCCTCCCAGCTTCAGCTTTCCTACAGGCCGCGCCATGCTCCGCCCCCTCCCCCCAGCTTCAGCTCTCCTACAGAGGAAGAGCATGAGCGGTGGATGGGCTTCAGTGGGCGGGGCTCCTCCACCCGGCTTCAGCGAGCGAGGGGCGAGAGTCATGGTGGGAGTCATGGCGGATTGGAGGCTGGCTGGGGAAACGGCCGAAGGAGGCGGCGCCCCGGTCCCTTCTTCTTTTTCTTCGCCACTGCCTGGCCCTTCCTCCTCCCCCTCCCAGCAGGAGTTCAGCAGGAGGGGGGAGGAAGGGGGCAGAAAGCTTTTCTCGCGGCACAGCAGGAGGTCCGTCACGGCACACTAGTGTGCCACGGCACACTGGTTGAGAAAGACTGCTCTGGAGTATCAGCTATCCCTACCAATGTGGTGTCATCTGCAAACTTAATAAGCACGCCCGCTAAACCTTCATCAATCATTAATAAAAATGTTGAACAGTATTGGGCCCAGAACAGAACCCCACTAGTCACTTCTAACCAGAATGAAGTGGAATTATGTTTCCAAGCTTTAGTCTTAATGTAGTCCATTCCCTGCTGGCATCTCAGCTGTTTTGTGTAGGTGGCAATGATGATTGGGAGCATCTTGCAAAACATGAAAATCAAGGTATAGATTTCTTCAGTTCTGAAATGTGCCTAGGGGGTTATTTTAAGAATCCCACTATTCTAGGTCAAAAATGTGAGCACCGAGGACAATATTTCATGGGGTGGACCTTAGTCATATTATAAGGGTGAATTTAAAAGTGTGACAGTTTAAACGTAAGTCCCAGTTATGCAGAGTATGTTATAGAAGTTTAAAAAAGAGATGAAAGTGAACTATATGAAAGTGGGGAATATATGCAGTATGATCCCTGTACCTCCATGACTTGTTTTGCTGTTTCATTACCTTGCATCTGACAAAACTTTGCCATGGTCAGACTTGGCCATGGTGGTCCACGCTCTGGTTACATCCCGTATACACTACTGCAACGCTCTCTACATGGGGTTGCTTATGAAGACTGCCCGGAAGCTGCAATTAGTCCAGCGCGCAGCAGCCAGACTACTAACGGGAACGGGGAGCGCACAACTCCCTTGTTGCACCAGCTCCACTGGCTGCCAATTAGCTTCTGAGCACAATTCAAAGTGCTGGTGTTGACCTACAAAACCCTATACGGTTCCGGCCCAGTTTACCTGTCCGAACGTATTCTCCCCTACGAACCGTCAAGAGTGCTAAGATCATCTGGAGAGGCCCTGCTCTCGGTCCCACCATCTTTGCAGGCGCGTCTGGTGGGTACGAGGGACAGGTCCTTTTCTGTGGTGCCCCTCCCCGGCTGTGGAATTCTTTCCCAAATGAAATTAGATCCGCCCCCGTCCTCCTGACCTTTAGGAAATGGGTGAAAACGTGGCTGTGCAATGAGGCCTTCGCAGAATGAAAGAGGAGATCGCAAAGCGACTAAAGTCGCTAACCACTTGATACGGACCGAATATATAGGTTAAGTTGGACTTGATTTTACTTTGGCAAAAGGCTTTTTAAATGTATTTATTGTATTGTATTTTATTGTAAATTTTATAGTAAATTTATGATGCGTTTAGATTTTAAATGTTAGCATTGAATACTTGCTATCTGCCGGTCTGAGTCCCTCTTCGGAGGTGAGAAGGCCGGGGTATAAAAGTTTTAAATAAATAATAAATAAAAACATGTGCTCTCTAGTAATTTTCTAAAAGTTACCATAGAATCAAGGTGGAGCACCTAGTAAATTCCTAGAGAGGATACTTTACCAGGAATTGTCAAGGTCCTTTAGGATGACCTAATTCTGGAGAAAGCTATTTGTTTCAACAGGCTTCATTTAGACATTCTTTGTATTTTAGTATTATTACCCATTATTTCCATATGTTCATGAACATATCCTCTGTAAATACAGGGATTGTACTATATGTATGTATATACAATTTATCGGGCTTGCACTGTATACACATATTTTGTAGTGTACTGTATCATGACAACTGAAGAAAAGTGTACAAGCTCTAAAGCTGAAGATCAGGCTCAAGACCTAACAATCATACACATGAACACTTTGCCAGAACATATAGTGGAATTTACCAGAGACCTAGCTCGGAGTAAGGTGTTATCTGTACGCAGATGACGTCCAGATCTGTCACTCCTTCCCACCTGTCACCAAGGAGGCTGTCCAGACCTTGAACCGGTGCCTGGCCGCTGTGTCGGACTGGATGAGGGCTAGCAAATTGAAACTTAATCCAGACAAGACAGAGGTCCTCCTGGTCAGTCGCAAGGCCGAACAGGGCATAGGGTTACAGCCTGTGTTGGATGGGGTTACACTCCCCCTGAAGACTCAGGTTCGCAGCTTGGGAGTGATCCTGGATTCATCGCTGAGCCTGGAACCCCAGGTCAAGGCGGTGGCCAGGGAAGCTTTTGCACAGTTAAGACTCGTGCGCCAGCTGCGCCCGTACCTTGGGAAGTCTGATCTGGCTACGGTCGTCCACGCTCTGGTCACATCCCGAATAGATTACTGCAACGCACTCTACGTGGGGCTGCCTTTGAAGACAGTTCGGAAATAGCAATTAGTCCAGCGGGCGGCAGCCAGATTGCTAACGGGAGCTACATACAGGGAGCATACCACCCCCCTGTTGTGTCAGCTCCACTGGCTGCCTGTCCAATTCCGGGCTCAATTCAAAGTGCTGGTTTTGACCTTTAAAGCTCTATACGGTTCTGGCCCAGCTTACTTGTCCGAACGCATCAGCCGCTATGTCCCACCTCGTAATCTAAGATCATCCGGGGAGGCCCTGCTCTCACTCCCGCCTACGTCTCAGATGAGGCTGGTGGGGACGAGGGATAGGGCCTTCTCGGTGGTGGCTCCCCGCCTGTGGAATGCGCTTCCTATTGATGTACGATCCACCACATCCCTCCTGGCCTTCAGGAAAAAAGTAAAATCCTGGATGTGGGACCAGGCATTCGTACACCAGCACAAGGCAGCATTTTAGATTGGTTTTTAATGAAAGTGGGTGATTATGGCCAATGTTTTTATGGACTGAACATTGTTTTAATCCAGAGTGAATGTGTATGGTGCTAATGTAGTTGTATTTTAATGTATTTTAATGTATTTTAATTGTTGAAGGGTTTGGGGGTTTTATATTGTTATTATGTGGGCATCGAATTGTGCCGTACTGTAAGCCGCTCTGAGTCCCCCCTTGGGGGTTGAGAAGAGCGGGGTAAAATCCCGAAATAAATAAATAAATAGCTAAACTGGAATTAACAAAGCCCTTCATTTAAAACAATTTATCTGGAAAGAACAAATAATCAGGGTCAATTAATGTTGTTTATCCATTTATATAACATCAGCCAGGTGGAGTTTGCTAACTGCCCCACGCAGCAGATACTGTGGAGTGGGTGTAATTATAGATCTTATAGTGTCTTATGACATTCCCTTAGTGTTAAAGAGTTAGTAATTTCAGGACTCGATCTAAGGTTAGTTCATGGCTATCAGAGTCACGTGTTTTAATCTTCACTGGGATATTTTCTTGTAGAACAGGGTTTTGAGGATTTTTTAAAAGACCATCTGGAAAGAAATAACTGTAGCTAGTGAGACAGAAAGTTATCATCCTTTGATCTTTTAGGGAGCAGATTCTAGTTATACTACAGGTCATATTGCTCTTCAAAATAGCAAGTGTTTTTCTATGCCTAGTGGTGAAATCTGGCTTTTGTATATCAAAGATGGGGGGCATCTTTGCTTCAGGCAGGAAACTATCTTGGAGTGCTCCAATATGTAACCTTCCTATGTACTTCCCAAGGATGAAGGGCTTCTTGAAGGCTGTGAGATTCCTTCTCCGGGAAGCCTTGGATGGACCATTCTGGGCTCATTGAGAAAAGACTGTTTTATTTTAGAAGGCACCAAGGACTTTATCACACAAGACTTGAAAGCAGAATTTCAGCAAGATAATAACATCTTTGGATGGTACTAATCACACAACACTTTCACTGTGTCATTTCGGCTTTGCACCCCATCCATTGACGCAGGGCTCCTTTTCATTGGTGGTAAAAAATAAAAAATAATGATAAGATGACCATAAGATAGAAATCATTTGATGGTGTAGTACAACATTTAATCTATTTGCCTCATCACAATCAATCAATCTAAACCAGAGAACATTCTGGGCTGAATTTCCCAGTCATCAACATCCTCACCTGCCTGTTCTTTTGTTACATAGATGAGATCTCTTCTCTTTTCAGACCCAGGAAGAAAACTAAGTCTTGGATATTTGGGGTGCTTTACTATGAATACTTAAATCATCTGGCTGATGTGACACAGATAGAGCTGTGTGTCACACAGGCCAACACCAGAGACCCACACACAGAGAACACAGAAAAATGAGGCCAGATGGGGCTGAAGGATCAACACTAATTCAAAAGGAAATATTTATTCTTCCTCTCTCCTCCCAGACTACCCATTTGCTCGTATTCTTGATGTTTTCACAATCTTTCACTATTTTCTCACACAAACTGTACCAATATAGCCTTATGAGCCTTCCTTAGTCTTTGAGAAACTGATTTCTTTCCATCCACCACTTTCCTAGGCTTGGTTGGTGAGAAGAGAGCCTTCTTGGTGGTTGTTCCTACGCTCTGGGACTCTCTCCTTGAAAGGGAACCCCTAAAAGCTCAGTCCCGCAGAGCAGGCAACAGAAGAAAGCAACCAGTCTCCTTAGGTGAAGCAAAAATCTTTTATTTCATCGTGGCCACGCAGAAACGGAACAGCCAAAGACCCGTGTGTGTCTTCAAGGAAAAGGCTGACCATCCTGTTACAATCTTTCTGTCATCTTTTTATACATTTTTACTGGGTCATGGTGTAGCCCCTCTGCCCATACCCCTTATCCAATCAAGTTCTTAAAAACATGCTTTTCTCATTATTTGGCCATTTTGGCACTTCTAACTAATAAGCTCTACATATGCGGTGCCAGCATAGATAAACATATATTATTTGTATGTAGATAAGCATTGAATTGTCAGGTCACCCTGTGTGCATTGATATTTGGAACATCCTGTGTATTTGGAACACACAATCTCCCCCTGGGCTTCGATCTTCTGTTCCCTTTTATTTTTAGTTAACATTTCAGCATTTTGCACTATTAAGCTCATTCACCCCTTCATATTGAGATAGGTTTGATCTGCTCCTCCTCTGTTTTCTTTTTGCTGGCAGGCAAAGGTCTTCTTTGAAAGGTCTTCTTATTTGAACAAATAAGATAGCTTTTATTGAATGTATTTTATGATTATGTTTATTATTATTTGATACATAACAAGATTCATATACAGCAAACAACATCACTGTGCTGGCTTTTGTATTTGATCACACGCCGGACACTTACCAAGTGTCTAGGACTGTGTGATGTATCGGTGAATAATGTGTGCAGATGTGAGTAGGGTGGCCTTTTGCAGCTGACAGATGGTAATTTTGTCAGCACCAATTGTTTTTAAGTGCAGGCCAAGGTCTTTAGGCACTGCACCCAGTGTGCTGATCAACACTAGGACCTTTACTGGCTTATGCCAGAATCTTTGCAGTTCAATCGTTAAATCCTCATATCATGTAAGCTTTTTCAGTTGTTTCGTTAATCCTGCTGTTGCCTGGGATTGCAACAGCAACGATCCGTACTCCCCCAATGATCGTGAGGTCAGGAGTATTGTGCTCCAAAACTCTGTTGTTGTTGTTGTTGTTAAACATTAACTATTTGTCAAAAGACTCTATGATTCTTGTTTCAAAGCCAAGTATTTTAGATGAGATTCAAACAAACCAAGACATTCTAGCAATCATCTATTTCCAATTTTATTAAGAAAGACATTATTTTGGTAAAACAGAGAGGTGGAATCCATTTTTGTGTTAACAGCAGTAAAAAGCCAATGGTGACATACAAACCTGCCTGAAATATTAGGGGGTTAGCTCTTTTTGTTGCTCAACCTGCTGTATCTTCCTGTGCAAAATACAGGTTTCAAACCATGCAAATCTTTGAGCTCATCTCTTTCCTGATCTTGATATGTCTTCAAGAGCAGTCACTAGCCTGCATATGCATATGGTGGGATTCCTTTTACACCAAGTCCAGTTATCTGTTTAAATGGGAAGGATATAAACATGGTAATAACCAAGAGTACATGCGAACACATTCAAAAATCAAATATATCTCTACGTCCAATTTAGGACATTTTTGTCTCTTCTAATCTACAATAAAATACAAATAAAAATGGAGAAAATATCACTCAACTTAAAGCATAGGCACTAAAATACTTTAAAAAAGAAAATAGATTATTGCTATCTAATCAGTCAATTAAATAACTCTTATGTACAGATCTCTTTTTTTGGATCTGTATAATGACTAGACCTTGTGGAAGGTCAGGAAGGAGTAACAAAGAGAGATGAGTAATACATGTATTACTACTACTACTACTACTACTACTACCATCACCACCATCCGGATTCCCCAAAGTATCATGATAATAGTAGTTTTCTCAAGAGCAGACTCTTCTTTCAGTTGCATATAAACAACCCCATTACCTTGAATACACTGCCATTCTGTGGGTACTGTGATAAATAAGCCTCATCCATTCCTTGACAAGCAGAGGTGACATATAATTCAGAATAATCATGTCCTCCAAAACAGCAAGAAGTCGTTTTATCAACAGGCAGCTTCACAGTCTGGATTCGTTTTCCTGTTAAAATAATATAATACCAATCACCCTCTTAGGCACCTGCTATGGCCACAGTTTAGATTAGCATTTCCAAAGTATTTTTGCCTAGGAGTGGTAACTCTTGATTCAGCTTCCATAGAAAGGAGCAGAGAAATGCCTGTTGCAACAAAGTATGTTGAAGTTATGAAACAATCCAGTCACCGGTGTCTTAACAGTCTAGGGGCCCTTCCACACAGCCCTATGTCCCAGAATATCAAGGCAGAAAATCCCACATTATCTGAATGTGGACTCAGATAAGCCAGTTCCAAGCCCATATTGTGGGATTTTCTGCCTTGATATTCTGTGATATGGGGCTGTGTGGAAGGGTCCTGGAAAAGAGAAGGACGTAATAGCACCTGCAGAAAGTTGTATGTGCTTAACAAGAGCAGGAAAGAGAACAAACCAGAAGAGGATGACTTGTCTCCTCTCACACAGCTGTATCCTTTCCCACAAATGTAAGCAGAACAGAGCAGATCATATACACCCAAGAAAGCCGAAATTTGTTTTTTTAAAGAGTTATACTTTTACAAGTGTTGGAGTCTCAATGAATTACAATTCCATGATTCCACAGCATTGAGCCATAGCAGTTTAAAAGTTGTCAAACTACACTGATTCTACAATGTAGTTGCACCATCCATGGAGGGAAAGGAAAAGAAGACAGCATTTTACCTTCCCTGTAAACTCAGGCAAAAGCAAACTGCTACATCTTATTCTAGTTTGACCACACTCTGATGTAGTTTGGCTACATGTATCCCAGTTTTCATCCTCCACCACAATCCCTACCTTAGGTCAGGGCATGAATTCACCTTCCGTTCATTGACCAAAATCCAGATTGGTCCATCCCTATCTCTAACTCCCAGTGTGCTAAGCCCTGCAGAGGCAGGTGGAAAGTGGTTGAAAATGCCTTCCAGGGAATCCACCAATAGGAAGGTTCTGCATGGAATTTCATCCATTCTGTTAGAGCGGACAGTTTTTACCTGGGAAATGTTGGAAGGTATAGAAAAGTAAGAGCAAAACGTGTAACTTACCTGTCTCTGGATCTATACGAATCACTCTTCCTCCATCATAACAGGCCACCCAGAGTTTTCCTTCTGTATCAATGCACATCCCATCAGGAATGCTATCTCCCTTTTCCATCTTGTACATGTGCCTGCGATTGGCTGTAGAAAGAAATTAGAACAAACCATGAACTAAATGTTACATACTTTGAGACACAATCATTTTCTGAGACATGCTTATTTGCAAGAAGCTACAAAGAAATGCAAAAAGTGGATTGCTGTGAGTTTTCTGGGCTGTATGACCATGTTCCAGAAGCATTATCTCCTGATGTTTTGCCCACATCTAAGGCAGGCATCCTCAGAGGTTGTGAGGTCTGTTGGAATCTAGGAGAGTGGGTTTTATATATCTATGGGATGTCTAGAGTGGAAGAAAGAACTCTTGTCTGTTTGGGGCAAATGTGAAAGGATGCCTGCCATAGATGTGGGCAAAACGTCACAAGATAATACTTCTGGAACATGGCCATATAGCCTGGAAAACTCACGGCAACCCAGTGATTTTGGCGATGAAAGCCTTCGACCACACATTAAAATGTAAAAAAGATTAATTTAAGGCAGTGGTTCCCAACTTTTTTGACCAGAAACCACTTGACTAGGGACCACTTGACCAGGGACCCCTTTGACCAGGGACCAATCTCCAACATCAGTACCAAAAGGATTATGAACCAGGTTTTGGTCAACTTTAGATTTGGTTTGATTATTAGGTGTACTGATTCAAAAAATTGCATTGGCTACAGAACATATGCCATCCAGTAGTCGCTATCTGCTCGCCTACAGAATACCATATTTAATAACCTAGAGCTGATGTGGTAGTCGTAATCTTTTTGGGTAGTCAGTCTCTCCGCTCCTGACATCCCTGTTGCATCAGCACTACAAGAGGGTTTTGCAAGACCAGTCACTCTCATTGCTATGGAGTTTCGAAACAACGGTGTAGTAATGGTGAGGCCATGGACCATATTTTTGTTCTTGTGGACCACTCGTGGCCCACGGACCACAGGTTGGGAACCACTTATTTCAGGTGATAACTTACATTACTACTACATGCAGGTGACATATAGGGTCACTCCATCAACCTAAAGCAGCATTTCTCTGACAAAAGCACAGCAAAGTAATGTCCAACCAGCACGACTGATACCATGGACAAACCGGACACAACTCCAAGGGTTTATATTATTCAAAATACAAACACTGTTATCCTTAAACTATAGTAATGGTAATAAATTATTTGTCCTGTAATTTTTTGAGAGAGACAAGAAAAAAATCTAGTCCACTTCAGCACAGCATAAGAAAACAGCATTCTGTAATGGGTGTTTATTGAAGTGACACAATGCCTTTCACTTACTTTGTGTGTGTATGTGTGTGTCAGGAGTGACTTGAGAAACTGCAACTCACTCCTGGTGTTAGAAAATTGGCTGTCTGCAAGGACGTTGCCCAGGGGAAGCCTGGATGTTTTGATGTTTTACCATCCTTGTGGGAGGCTTCCCTCATGGGGAGCTGGAGCTGACAGAGGGAGCTCATATGCACTCTCCCCAGATTCGAACTTCCGACCTGTCAGTCTTCAGTCCTGCTGGCACAATTGTTTAACCCACTGCGCCACCAGGGGCTCCTTTTCACTTACGTTAAACTTACTGTATGTTTATGCAATCACTCAATGAAATTGTTAAAGGACAGGTGACTAATGGGCTTGAAGTGAATCAACTGAGGGACTATTTCTTAGAAAAATTTCCTTTTGGATTAGAACCATGCCAATTGGGAGCTGTAATTCAAAAAAGTATTTTTCCATGCTCAAGATTTGATTTGCAGCTGTAGTTACACAGCAATTGTTTATACACCAGATACAGGATTTTTGCTCAGTGGTGTGAAAGCCATTGTGTGTAAGAGGTAACTCTGTGGGATTTAAGATTATGAAAAGAGCAGCCATACACAGCTTCCCGGTTTGCAGGTCATAGTCAAATGCATCCACATAGTAGGAAAGGCTATCGATGTAAAATAAGGTTCTGTGATCCAGCGACCAATCCAACCCGTTGGAAATGTCAACCTTATCGAAGTGCTTCACTGTGGAGTGATCGGGGAAGAGAGTGTAGAAGGACCCTTCGTGCCTCTCCACCACAGCAGGCCGAATCTCCTGAGCCATCGTACCTGTAAGAACCACAATGTACAGGCTATTAGTTTGGAAAGACAAGACAACAGAGATGTTCAGGAGTTCGGAAAGATCTAGCTTTGAGAAAGGGAAAGTTCTAACATTGCTTTTTCCAGCACTCCTCTATGCAAAACTGTTGCAAAAACTTTTAGAGCTCATGGTAACAACGTAGCCTCTTAATGGCAGCAACCTATAGTAGAACTGCACTCTTGGAATTAAAATAGACTCTCACATTAGTGAGTTTAACTTTTGTGGAGTTGATTATTTTCTGATATGGAACATCTTTATTTATTTATTTATTTATTTAGAGCTTTTGTATCCCATCCTTCTCAACCCCAGAGGGGGGACTCAGGGCAGCTTACAACTGGCAATCATTAGGTGACAACAAACAAACAATCGCAATGCAAATAATTAACATTAAATAAGACAACAAGATTATAAAATGCATTAAAATATTGGCCATTAAAATATTAAAATGCAACCAAGCATAAGTCCGCAAATCCAAATAATAATCCTGAGTTTCAGTCCAAGATCTATTCATTGACAATTCTCATGACTCATTGCACTTGCTGCTCGGTCAGCTGCCTGAATGCTTGGTCCCAAAGACATTTTTCTAAAGGAGAGGAGAGAATCACCCTGATTTCACTGGGGAGTGCGTTCCATAGATGGGGTGCCACCTCCGAGGAGGCCCTGTCTCTTTTCCCCACCAATCTCGTCCCCCACCAATTCAAACCGGTGAATTAAAGAAAATTTAACCAAAGAGAACACATCTCTAGGAATCTGTAGGTGCTCCAGTGCAACTCTTGTGATAGAAGTTGACCATGAAGTCGCATTGAAAGTAATTTCTACAGAGGTGTTCTCTTAGGTTATTTTTCTTTAATTCATAGGTTTCCAGTTTGGTGGGGTAATGCCAGTAAACCCCAGTGAATGTGAAGGGCTAAGTTCTACCCATCAACAAGATATATTTCCTCAATGCATCAAAGTAACATGAACCTTGTTTCATCACAGACCCAAATGCAGTGACATGGAAGACCTGTACAGCTCCTGGGAAACAGAAGCCAAAAGGAAGTCCCAGCAAGGTTAGTGGAGTGGCCTTTGACAACTTGCCAATTTCTCAGCTTTCCATATTCTTAAGAGAGGACTCTCTCATGCAAGTCATGACCAACCTACCTGCCAACATTCTTCCAGCAGGGTCCACTTTGCCATCATTGAATCGGTTGTTGGGTTTATCTTTATCGATATGAGCAATTGAGGTTACAGACTTGTTTTTCCAGTTTAAAGCAGCAAATTGAGTTCCCAGAGTAATCATGTAATCCCCGGATTTGCGGAGAGCTATTGAACTTACTGGAGCATCTGCAAAATGTTGGGAGTGGGATGTAACACAATGTTAAAAATATAGAATACATAAAACACTAGAAGTACAGGAAAAAGGTAAAAGTTTCCCCTTGACATTAGGTCTAGTCACGTCCGACTCTGGGGGGTGGTGCTCATCTCAATTTCTAAGCCAAAGAGTCGGCATTGTCCATAGACACCTCCAAGGTCATGTGGCCAGCATGACTGCATGGAGCGCTGTTACCTTCCCATCAGAGCGGTACCTATTTATCTACTCACATTTGCATGCTTTCGAACTGCTAGGTTGCCAGAAGCTGGGGCTAACAGTATGACCTCCTTATCCACAGATTCAATATTCACCATATCATATACCTCCCTCATTCCTCCCCAAAAAACCAGAAGTGTTTCTGGACCTTTCTAGATCATCCAGTGCAATGTATACTCCCAGCTGAAGTATTAGTCAAAATGTCGGGTTGGCTATAATCCACAGCTTCAGGTAGCCACAGGTGTGTCTTGGAACATACCCAAATATATGGCCATGATGTATTTGGTTGAAAAGAATATAAATATATCATATGAATCTATGTGTGTAATATGCTTCATGTTGATTAGGGTCTGAAGATTAAAATTTGGACATAAGAGCTCACATTCACATGTCTTCATTGATCTGCATAAACCTCCGGATAATGCCAAAGTCACCACTGAAAGCTTTCTGCCCAAGCGGGGGTGGGATATAATGAGAACCTGGAGCTCAGCCTTCCCCATAGTGGAACCAAAGCAGTAAGACTCAACATGCATGATGTTATTTATTATTTGGATTTATATATATATATATATATATATATATATATATATATATATACACTAGCTGTACCCGCACGCGTTGCTGTGCCCTTTTTAGAGATGCGAAAGTTCATTCATCCACGGTGTGCCCTCCTCTAAACTGCAGTTGGATGGAGTGTGGGTCATGGGGGGCATGGTGTGCCAAGTTGGGTCTTTATTGGTCTTGGTTCTGGGCCACAGTGGTCTGTGGGGAATGATGGGTTTTGAAGTACTACAAATCCCGTTTTCCATGGTGGTACTTCAAGTCCCATCATGCATGGTCGGGGCTCTGTGTGCCAAGGTAGGTTACTGTCAATTCAGGCCATACACAATGTCCCATGAGCTGAGGCCTAGTTAGGAACAGCAAGTTAATGAAGCCTTACTGTCAATTCAGGCCATACACAATGTCCAATGAGCTGAGGCCTAGTCAGGAGAATCAAGTTAATGAAGTCTTACTGTCAATTCAGAGCATAAACAGCTTCCCAGTAAGTGAGGGCTAGTTAGGGAAATCTAGTTAATGAAGCCTTACTGTCAATTTTGGGCGTGGTTTGTGATTTTTTGGGGTGTAAATTTTAGGTTGGAAGTGATTTGGGTGTTTGTGATGGGAATTGGCTCAGGCCTTTTCCTTATTCTGTTTTGGCAGTTTATTATGGATCAGAATTTTCATGTTGGCTGGCCAGTGCAGCAGTTATGCAAATCCGCCCTTATTGGCAGCCAATCATGTTGTTCAGAATGTAGAGGCTGGGTGAGTCTTTGGCTGCCCGGAGGATGCTGGTAAATGTAGTTTTATTTTTATTCGTTGTTTTGGGGGCCTTTTAGGTTTTGGGGGGGAAAGTTTCTTTGCTACAAACGTACCTTGCTTGAGGCCTATTTCTGTTGGCAAGTATTGTGTTTCTGCGTTTTATGGTTTCTTTGTTTGAGGTATACATCACATGACGTGAACCCATTTATATAATATATATATATATATATATATATATATATATATACACATACATACATAAATATATATATATATATAAAACTTCCTTTGTAAAGCACTGCCTTCTGTGAGAATTACATAGCTGTCATCCCCTATTTTTTGACTCTAAAAGTTTATGTAATCCGCAATCGTAATCCAGGTCATTCCAGTAGTCACTGCACTCCAGTTAATCTAATTGCACTATCGTTCTTCTCTGCAGGCAATGACTCCACTCTTTTTCTGAAGGTCAGGAAGGAGGGGGTTGATCTAATATCACTGGGGAGGGAGTTCCACAGCCAAGGGCCACCACTGAGAAGGCCCTGTCTCTCGTCAGTTGAGCCTGTGAAGGAAATGGAACTGAGAGTAGGGCCTCCTCGGACAACCTTAATCTCCAAGATAGTTCAAAGGGGGAGATCTGTTTGGACAGGTAAGCCGATGTCACGTTTAGATGTGTCACTTTGACACTTCTGGATAGCTATTACTAAACTGCACCTAGATCATTCTATGAAATAGCTACACATTTTCCATACCAGACATCTTCGGACTTATATGCACTTCCTATACTTGGAACATATTCTCCGTAGATGTAGTCATTGTGATGAACCAGGTTTTTTAGAATCTGTCTCTTACCTACAGAAACACTTTGCAAGTTCTTTGTAAGTGAATTCCATCGGAAGATGTTTTGTCCAGTTATATCCACAAAGAGAAGTGACTTCTCTTTTTCCTCCCATAGAGGCGACTCTCCGATCTTGCAGTTCTCTTGGACAACACACTCAATTTTTACAGATGACATTGTCTGTGGTGAAAAGGAATAGCCGTCAAGAATGCAGACAGGGAAACCAAAGACGTACTTGTATGAGTGCTGTGGGAAACCAAGTTCGAATCCTCGCTTGGCCTTTTTTTATTGTGTCAAAAGCTACTTGAGAACATACTGCAAGTCGCTTCTGGTGTGAGAGAATTGGCCGTCTACAGAGACGTTGCCCAGGGGACCCCTGGATGTGTTAGCATCCTGCTAAGAGGCCTCTTTCATGTTCCCCGCAAGCTATAGCTGACAGACAGGAGCTCACCCTGTCTCAAGGATTCGAACCGGCAACGTTCAGGTCAGCAACCAAACCTTCAGGTCAGCATTTCAGCCGGCACAAGGGTTTAGCCCATTACACCACCACAGCTCATGCTTGGCCATGGAAATCTACCAGATGATCTTGGGGATGTCATACTCTCTAGGTCTTAGACTTGGAGGAAGGCAATGATAGACACCCTCTGAATAAATCTTGCCAAAAAAAACCCCTCTAGGATGGGGTTGCCAAATTGGAGTCACCTTAAAGTCACATAACAGCAATAATCCTGATATTATACTGAAACAAAACAGAAATTTTAAAAACCTAAGAATATCAAAGTTACCTATCTATGTTGCTATCTTAATAGCAGTTAGGTATCAATAACTAGTGATTAGCAATTAGTTTGCTTCCTGATAACAGCAAGTTGCATACCAGGTAAGAAAAATAGAATATTATGGTTTGCAAGTATCTTTAAGGCATCAGTCTATGAATTTAGAGACAAGAAATACTCAGATGTAGGTTTGCCATTTCTTTCCTTTGAAAGATAGCCTATAGTACCTGGTTTTCATTGGTGGTCTCCCATCCAAGTTATAACCCCAGCTGACTCTTCTTAGCTTAACAAGGTGCATTTGGGATATTTAGGTAGGATATACTAAGGCATGGAAATGAAGTGACTTGTTAACAGTATGGTCAGCAGACATACTACTTACTCCTATGTATGTGCAGGGATATCCCTGTAGTATTGTTGCTACAGGTTCAATGTGTAGCAGTTAACAACTAAACTAAAGGAGCCCCCAGTGGCGCAATGGGTTAAACCCTTGTGCCAGCAGGACTGCTGACCAAAAGGTTGGCGGTTAAAATCTGGGGAGCGGGGTGAGCTCCCATCCCCAGCTCCAGGATGGTAAAACATCTGGGCATCCCTTGGGCAATGTCCTTGCAGACGGCCAATTCTCTCACACCAGAAGTGACTTGCAGTTTCTCAAGTAGCTTCTGACACACACACACACACACACACTAAATTAAACACAAACTGCAATTAGTGCATTTCAAAACATAGCAATAGATATTACATTCCATTTATAGCCTGTAATTAATGAGTTGCACAATTAATTGATTGAAAACTCATAGCTTTAACATCCCATTTAGTTCAATGAAAGAATGACACTGAAATCAATGGGACTGTGCTTCAGTCAGCATTTCAGAGGGAGAGAGGGGAACATAATTTAGAAAGCATTCTTATACATCTAGTATGCGCTGAATAAACAGAATTAGAAATACTGGATACCAAACCTTTTTCTCAATCAGCTCAGTAGATTTCTAGTCCAATATGTCCGATACACAATTAATCTCTGAATGACTCTCCTAGCCTTTTCTTTCTTTGGTATTGCAGACCAGTGCTGACACAGGTCTGAAATGCGCTCACATTTATAGCAGCTGGGATTGCTAATCTTTAATGCCAGCGGTTATCTTCATAGTCAAACATTTCCAAGGTCTTGCTGAATAAAGTGGTTTTTGTGTGTGTGCAGTCGGGCTAACAATAGGGCAAGTTTCACAATTACTTTCAGAGGTATGTTTATTCCAAAAACGGAGGAGGGAAGCAGGGGAACATGTGATGCTATTTTCTACGTGCCACGTTTTTGCACAAGATTCCCAAAATAGATGTATTATAAAGACAATGAGAAATGCATGATTGCAAGCAAGAAATTACAACATGTATTATGTGCACATGTAATTAGAGTGAAGTTTTACTTGGTGGATAATTGGAGGCACATTTTATACAGAAAAGGATAGTAAATGCTTAGTTAATTGGCACAATTGAGGATTGGTAGATTCTGGATAAATGTAGTTTCTGGTTGCTTGAGAGGGACTGTTAAAATAGACCTGACTTATATCCCATAGTACCATACCATATGTTTACGGTATGGTATGGTATACATGGGGTATGGTATACTTTATGTATGTTATTGTTTATTCCGTTCAGTCGCTTCCCACTCTTCGTGACCTCATGGACCAGCCCACGGCAGAGCTCTCTGTTGGCCCTCACCTCCCCAGCTTCTTCAGGGTCAAACCAGTCACTTTGAGAGTACCATCCATCCATCTTGCCCTTGGTCGGCCCCTCTTCCTTTTTCCTTCCATTTTCCCCAGTATCATTGTTTCTCTAAGCCAGGGGTCGGGAACCTATGGCTCGCAAGCCATATCTGGCTCTTTTGATGGTTGCATGTGGCTCGCTGGGCCATTTCCCAGGGGTCACGAAGCCCCCTCAGTTGGCCCCGCCCCCTCTGACTCTCAAAAATAGCTGCCGGCTCACGTTCGAGCCAAACAGCCAGGCACTCCTAGTTGGCTCCTCCTCCTCGTCCTGCAGGGAGTCAGGAGGAGGAGCTTGGAGGCAAAGGCGCGTGCAGGAGAAAGCAGACCGCTCGCCTCTCACCCCCGCCAGATTCGGAGGGGGCGAAAGGTGAGCGCACAGGCTCCCCGCATGGCCAAGGCCACCTGGGGCACCTTTCCCGCTCGCCTCTCATCCACCACTCTCAGGACAGCAAGGAGGCCTCTTCAAGAATGACCTAGCCACGGTAATCCAGGCAACTGTCATCTCGAGGCTAGACTACTGTAACGCCCTTTACATTGGCCTTCCTTTGTCGGTTATCCGGAAGCTCAAACTGGTGCAGAATGCAGCAGCGAGACTCCTGGCTGGAGTACTGGCCAGGGCTCACATCACTCCAATCCTGCAGCATTTTCACTGGTTACCAATTGAGCACCGGGTCATCTTCAAAGTGTTGATATTGACCTTCAAGGCCTTGCATGGTCTGGGGCCGGTGTACTTGAGGGACCGTCTACTCCCATATGTTTCCCAGAGATTCCTCCGTTCAGAAGACCTCAATCTTCTGCAGATTCCATCATTACGCACTATCCGTCTGTCTTCAACTAGACAGAGAGCCTTCTCCGTGACGGCACCTTGTTTGTGGAATAGCCTACCATCAGAAGTTCGTTCAATTGGTGAACTAACGGCTTTCCGGAGAGCCTGTTCCGGCAGGCTTTTAGCTTATAACTTCCCTGGGAGGATGGAATTGTCCTATTTGGAACTGTTCCAATCTCGACTGTTCTTACACTGTTATTTGGTACTGTTTTAAATTGTTATGTTTGATGCCTGTTAGTAGTTCGATACACTGTAAACCGCCCTGAGCCACCTGGAAAGGACGGTATACAAATCGAAATAATAAATAAATAAATAAGAACTGAAGCGATTGAAGGTACTGTAAATCTAATCTATTATACATGCCTCCCCCAAACTCCTCCAGTATTTTCTGTTGGTCATGGAAATCCCATATGCCAAGTTTGGTTAAATTCTATTATTGGTGGAGCTCAGAATGCTCCTTGATGCCTGGTGAACTATAAATCCACACAACTGGAAATCCCAAAGGTCAGGGTCTCTTTTCCCCAAACCCCTCCAGTATTTTCTGTTGTTCATGGAATCATTTTCTAATAGTATGTACATATATACTCACATTTAGTTGAATTCAGTCTTAAAATATATTATATATATTACATGGCTCTCACTGAAATAAATTTCCAAATATTTTGCTTTTATGGCTCTCTGAGTCGAAAAGGTTCTTGACCCCTGCTCTAAGCTTTCCTGTCTTCTCGTGATGTGGCCAAAGTACTTCATCTTTGCCTCTACTATCCTTCCCTCCAATGAGCAGTTGGGCTTTTTTGCCAGTTGCTTGAGAGTTCCAATTGCCTGTGTTCCAGTTAACCGAGGCCCTTTCCACACAGTTGAATAAAATCCCACATTATCTGCTTTGAACTGGAATATATTTATTTATTTATTTATTTATTATTAAATTCGACTTATCAGTCGCCCTTTCCCGTAGGCTCAGGGTGACTCACAAACATATAAAACATAAACATAGGAACATATATATTCATTAAAACATTAAAAGCACAGTAAAACAATGAACAGTCTATCCATTGGAATTGGAGTGACAAAGCAGTATATGGCAGTGTGGACTCAGGTAACCTAGTTCAAAGCAGATATTGAGATTTTCTGCCTTGGTATTCTGGATAATATAGCTGTGTGGAAGGGCCCTGAGAGTCTAATGTACATTAAAACCAAACTGTTAAAACTAGTTAAACTTAACTTAATTAACAAGAATGTGATTGTATTGTTAAAGGCTTTAATGGCCGGAATCACTGAGTTATTGTGAATTTTCTGGGCTATATGGCCATGTTGCGGAAGCATTCTCTCCTAGCGTTTCGCCTGCATCAGAGGTTGTGAGATTTATGGAAGTGATTAATATGTAGACCTTCTGAAATTGAGTAGCTTTTTCCAGTTCTATATATACATATACACTTAACTGGAAGTAAGCCCAATTAAACTATACATGATTTACTTCTGATTCAGGAGTATAGTTATGGGAGAGGATGCAGAATGAGGGCCTCACTCACCCAAGTCAAAATTCTACCTCCCACCCCAGGAAATTTCCCTTTAATCTCCAAGTTTCTTGTAATGGAACACTTGTATTGCACAAGGATAATGATTCACAACTATAATTTTATATTGACTGTGTTCTCATTCTCTTGCATAATTGGCTGTTTTCAGTTTTTTTTACTGTTTTAATATTCATAGAATCATAAAGTTGGAAGAGACCTTGTGGATCATCCAGTCCAAACCCCTGCCAGGAAGTAGGAAAATCACATTCAAAGCACCCCCAACAGATACCCATCCAGCCTATGCTTAAAGGCCTCCAAAGAAGGAACCCTCACCACACTCCAGGATGGAGAGTTCCACTGCTGAACAGATCTCCTTACAGTGAGGAAGTTCTTCCTAATGTTAAATAATATTTGGGCTTAAGAGGAAAATGTTTTGTTTTTAAAGCATACTTTCTAACCCTGAGAACATTATGCCTGAAGTCCCAAATCATACCACAAACATGGATTAAGGATGCGGTTCAGCAAATACACAAAACAAGGTGACATAATACAGTTCAGCCACTTTTGTAGGAAAAGAGGCTGAATGGACACTGCCATATAATGCAGTTTCAGAAAGCAGGTTCACTGCATTGGATTGCATTATGTGGCAATGTAGATCTAGTCAGAGAGAGGGATTAAAGGGATCCGATTCATCATGCTGGGCAGACTGGGAAGCCATAGGGGGGAGGGAGAGGGAGGGGGGAGGGAGGGAGGGAGGGAGGGAAAGAGAGAGAGAGAGAGAGAGAGAGAGAGAGAGAGAGAGAGAGAGAGATTGGTGCAGTTAAATAAGCCACCCTAAGTTGTTGTGAGTTTTCCAGGCTGTATGGCCACGTTCCAGAAGCATTCTCTCCTGACATTTCACCCACATCTATGATAGGCATATTAAGAGGTTTTGAGGTCTGTTGGAAATTAGGCAAGTGAGGTTTATATATCTGTGAAATGTCTAGAGTGGGAGAAAGAACTCTTGTCTGTTTGAAGTAGGTGTGAATGTTGCAATTGACCACCTTGATTGGGATTTAATGGCCTAGCAAAGTGTTTCCCAACCTTTTTTGAGCCGCGGCACACTTTTAACATTAAAAAAATCCGGGGGCACACCACCAACCAAAATGACACTGTAACACAGTAAAGGACGGCTGGGGGATGGTGAGCTGCTGGGAGCAGCTGCTGGGAGTGCCGAGCCAGGGGAGGAGCCAGGCCACACCATGCTCCGCCCCCTCCCTCAGCTTCAGTGCTCCCACAGCTTTGCCAGCCTTGAGGGGGCAGTGCCAAGCCAGCATTGTGCTGGCTCTGCCATAACTGGCTTGGCACTGCCCCTCAAGGCTGGAGAAGCTGTGAGGGCGCTTGCTGGGGAGGGGCGGAGCCAGGCCACGCCATGCCCCTCCCCTCCCCCCGGCTTCAGTTCTCCCACAGCTTCACCAGCTTTGAGGGGGCAAGCCAGCATTGTACTGGCTCTGCCATCACTGGCTTGGCACTGTCCCCTCAAGGCTGGCAAAGCTGCTGGGAATGCTGAAGCCGGGAGAGGGGGCAGAGCCAGGCTGCGCCATGCCCCCCCTCCCCCCGGCTTCAGCTCTCTCCCAGAGGAGGAGCATGAGTGGTGGATGGGCTTCAGTAGGCGGGGCTCTTCCGCGCAGCTTCAACAAGCAAGGGGCGAGAGTCTGGTTGGGGAAATGGCCGAAGAAGGTGGTGCCTTGGTCCCTTCTTTCTCTTTGCGGCCGCCCATCCCTTCCTCCTCCTCCCCCAAGCAGCAGGAGTTCGGCAGGAGGAGGGGGGAAGGAAGGGGGGCAGAGAGCTTTTCTCGCGGCACACCTGATGATCGCTCACGGCACATTAGTGTGCCACGGCACACTGGTTGAGAAACACTGGCCTAGCAGTTTCAAGTTCTGGCTTCTTACTGCCTGGGGGAATCCTTTGTTGGGAGGTGATTAGCTGGCTCTGATTGTTTCTTGTCTGGAATTCCCGTTTGTGAGTGTTTGCAAGATCCGAGCAGGGAAGGGCATCTACACTGCCAGGGCAGGAGCCCCTGGTGGCACAATGGCACAATGGGTTATACTCTAGTGCTGGTAGGGAGTAGGGTGAGTGCCCGTCTGTCAGCTCCAGCTTCCTATGCGGGAACATGAGAGAAGCCTCCCACAGGAAGGTAAAACACCCGGGCATCCCTTAGGCAGGCATGTAGCCAGGGGGGGGCTAAAGGGGCTTCAGCCCCCCCCAAAAATTCTCAGGGTGGTCCGCGAAAAGGCCTTACTGGTACATTATTTAAACTGTTATGTTTATTCATATCATGATCTGATCACCATGCTCATTATATCCCACATTAATGGGGTTATTGGGATAACAATACAAAAGGTTTGCTAGGGTAGACCCTCTTCCACCCAGTCTCAGCCCCGAACCAAACTCAGCCCCCCCCCCGAAACAAAATCCTGGCTACGGCCCTGCCCCTAGGCAACGTCCTTGCAGACAGCCATGTCTCTCACACCAGAAGGGACTTGCAGTTTCTCAAGTCGTTCCTGACAAACACCAAAAAATCTGCCAGGGCTCAATGCTATGGAATCTTGGGAGTTGCAGTTTCCATGGCCTTTAAGCTTTCTCTGCTGTTGAGTGCTGCTGCCTCACCAAACTCCCAATTCCCGGGATTCCATAAAATTAAGCCATGGCGGTTCAAGTGGTACCAAACTGCATTCATTCAACTTGGAGGTTTCTCTTTCATAGGGGTGCAAGATGTTGAACAATAATGCTTAATAGCTGCAGTGATGTGAATGTTGGACTAGCCTCTGGAGCAGGTGTTTTGGATCTCAATTAATCTCTATTAATTAGAGTATTTGTATAAGAGACCTTGTGGGCTATCCAGTCCAACCCCATTCTGCCAAGAAGCAGGAAAACCGCATTCAAAGCACCCCCGACAGATGGCCACCCAGCCTCCAAAGAAGGACCCTCCACCACACTCCAGGGCAGAGAGTTCCACTCCTCAACAGCTCCCACAGTCAGGAAGTTATTCCTAAGGTTTAGGTGAAATCTCCTTTCCTGTAGGAAAGAGTTGGCTGTTAGGAATGGTGGAAGTTGGAAGTCCAAAGTTGGAAGTTGGTGTTAACCTTCAAGGCCTTGCATGGTCTGGGGCCGCTGTATCTGAGGGACCGTCTCTTCCCCTATCAATCCCAGAGGTCACTTCATTCCAAGCAACTGAACCTCCTTGAAGTGCCGACCTTCAAAGCAATCTGTCTCATATCGACCTGGCGCAGAGCCTTTTCTGTAGTAGCGCCGTCAATCTGGAATACCCTTCCAAGTGATGTGTGGGCCTTGCGGGACCTACTCTCTTTCCGCAAGGCCTGCAAGACCCATCTTTTCCGGCTAGCCTTTGATTGCTAAGCTGGAAAACCCTCTTTTAGTCTAGTTTAATATGTTGTTTTTATCTCTGTTGTGTTTTTATAGGATTGTGAGCCGCTCCGAGCCCTCGGGGAGTGGCAGCCTACAAGTCTAAATAATAAATAATAAATAAATAAAGCAGCTGGAGGGGCTGAAGTTGGCCCATGCCTGACATCAGGATTGGTCTCTCTGCTGGGCCATGCAACCCATGGGGCAGGCCACACTCTCTCAGCCTCAAAGGAACTTCAACCATCCCAGGTTCGCCTTGAGGTGCCCATAAATCGGAGATGGCTTGGAGGCACACAGCAAGGCTTAGGAGGTGATTCATGTAATTCTGCCTAATCTGTGCCGAGGGAAACAGGGCTGCCTGCGGGATAGCTCTCTTTTCCCATTTGAACACGGAAAACCCATCTTTCCTAGGCAACGGAGAAGTGGAGACAGGAAGCGACCTACCAGCTGGGCCTCTTGCTTTGGAAAAGTTCCAGATCGGAGGAGCTGGGCTTTTGGGGGCAGAAGGCAGGCCGGCGGGAGGCGGGGCTTTGTGGGTCCCGACCCAGAGGAGATCCACGGGCTTCCTTTAGGGTTTGCTGATCTGGCGGCGCCGGCTGATCTGCTGACGAGGGACTATTGGGAGCAGGGCTCCAAGAGAGACCGGACTGCCTCCTCGGAAGGGCTGGGCTGGGCTTTCTTGCAGCAACAAGCCCCTGCCAACCAGCCTGGCCTGGGAAGAAAGCCTTTCAGGCTCGTCTACAAAGGAAAGAGGAGTCTGGTGGCTACGGCTGCGCCGGAGAAGCAATGCAAGTCGACTCCCCTTGAGCTGCCATGGCTCATGAGGACTCCGTAGGTGTCGTTTTACAAGTTCTGTAGCCTCCTCTGCCCAAGAGTGGGGGTGGCTCACGAAACCACAAACCCCAGATTCCTGCAGGAGACAGAAAACGGATGTAAAGTGGATTCATTCCCAAGTGTAATGAAGTCTTCATCACACAAGAGAATAAATCCACTTTAGATCCAGTTCCTGCTTCCTGCAGAATTCTGGGGTTTGTAATAATAATCATAGTAATCATAATAAACTTGATTTATACGTGGCTAGCTGGCCCTTCTCTCCGCCTGGGACTTCCTCTGCCACGCACAGGGGCCATTCTGGTTTTTCCTCCCTCCCTACTTTGTACATGGCTTGTTTGTGTTCTAATTGTGCAATTACTCACGTTCTTTGTTGCATTGGCTAAGGTTATGTGTTACCATGTTCTTTGTCGCAACTCTGTGTTTGGCAGGTGGCATGGCCCTGGATCAGGATGGCTTATTGCCCCTTGGTTGTAAGGGGGATAATGCCCTGGCCCCCTGGGGTGCCGAGTTTCCAGGGATAGGCATTGGGCTACTCGCACCCAGGCTAGCAAGTGCCTTGGGACATTCGCGGGGCCTGTTCTACCCTGATCTACCATGCGTGGCCAACAACCCTTTGTTCCTGTTTCAATAACTGAGTTGTGGTCATTTTCATCCAACCACTTGTGTCAGAGTTATCATTGGGCGCGAGGTGTGTCACCCTTGCACACGCAACAGGAGTAATTCTTTGCAAAAGAGAGCTTGTATAAACACGGGTAGTGAGAGGCCTTAATATAATTGGGGGGGGAGTGGACTCCAAAAACAGGGGCATCGAGGAGAGCAATGGTATAAAGTTAAATGATTACTTTCCAAAGGCACAGCCGAAAAGCCAGGTTTTAAGGTGGGGGCTTTCCTAATCTTTCCAGGTAAGGAATTCCAGAGTCGGGGGGGGGGGGGTCACAGAGGAGAAGGCCCTCTCCTTTGTGCCCACCAGACGAGTCTGTGAGACTCTTTGGGGCAAAAGGAGGGCCTCTCCCGAAGATCAAAGAGTTCGGGCTCGTTCATAGAGAAAGATCCGGTAACGAAGGTAGGCAGGTCCTGAACCATTTAGGGCTTTATAGGTGATCACCTGCACCTTGAATGGAGCCTGGAAAATAAATGGCAGCCAGTGAAGCTCTTTAAACAGGGGGGTTGACCACTCCCTGTAGCTTGCCCCAGTTATTAATCTGGCTGCTGAGCGTTTGTAGTTTAGGGAGGAGCCTTTAACAGCCTCACTAAACTACAAACTCCAGAATTCTGCAGGAGGCAGAAAACGGATTTAAAATGGATTCATTCCCAAGTGTGATGAAGTCTTCATCACACTAGAGAATGAACTTACTTTAGATCCTGTTTCTGCCTCCTGCAGAATTCTGGGGCATCATTTTGCAACACAGTGGAGCTTCAACCAACCCCTTAAATGAGATGCAGACACACATATTAATTGTAATAACGAAATGTAAGGGGACACAACTCTCTCATGTCTATTTAAAAAAATAATATATGACTTATTGCTTATTCTCATAGACTCAAAAAGTTTATTGTTACTTACTCATGACATACATACACACTGCACCCGACACACTAGTGTTTAATGTATTGTCGAAGGCTTTCATGGCCGGAATCACTGGAGTGCTGAGTTTTCGGGCTGTATGACCATATGATAACCCTGAAGTCAAAGAAGCATTTCCCAAAGTAATTCTGATACAATTACACTATGTAACAAAATTTATGGGGGGGGAGGGGGGAATCTATTCTTGGTTTGAAAGTGTTAGTCCTGTTGAATTGTGCAGCACTTACTTTGAAAGTAGTTTTTATCCTTCAGAAACTGTAGTAAAGTTGGTTGCTGTGAGTTTTTGGGGCTGCATGGCCATGTTCCAGAAGCATTCTCTCATGCCGTTTCACCCACATCTATGGCAGGCATCCTCAGAGGTTGCGAGTCTGTTGAAAACTAGGCAAGCGGGGTTTATATATCTGTGGAATAATGTCCAGGGTGGGAGAAAGAACTCTTGTCTGTTTGAAGCAAGTGTGAATGTTGCAATCGGCCACCTTGATTAGCACTGAATAGCCTTGCAGCCATAGCAGAACACCTGATGAGCCGACCTGGACACAGGATATTATTTGAGAACACAGAAATGCTGGATCCCTCTAACAACCACCATGTCAGGCTACTCAGAGAAGCCATTGAAATCCACAAGCATGTGGACAATTTCAACAGGAAGGTGGAAACCATGAAAATGAACAAAATCTGGCTACCAGTATTTAAAAACAGATCAGGACAGTAAATAAAGATCAACACTCAAAAAGCAGGGGAATTAGAGACAAGAATCAATCAGGGCCAGATAACACCCCCCAACAAAGGATTCCCCCAGGCAGCAATCAGCCAGGCTTAGAAGCAGCAAGCCATTCAATGCTAATCAAACGGGCCGATTGCAACATTCACACTTGTCTCAAGCAGACAAGAGTTCTTTCTCTCCCTCCCCCCTTGACATTATCCCTCAGATATATATACTTCACTTGCCTAGTTTCCAACAGACCCCACAACTTCTGAGGATGCCTTGCCATAGATGCAGGCAAAACGTCAAAAGAGAATGCTTCCGGAACATCGCCATCCAGCCTGGAAAACTCACAGCAACACTAGTGTTTCATGATGCATAGTTTGGGAAGTGCTGATGTAGAGGCACCCCAAGATTACTGGATTAATTTTAGAGTGAGTCTCTTGCATTGCAATCCACTTCCTAAAATGCAATATTGTGGGAGAAATTCTCCTAGTTACTTCTCCTTACGACTTTTCTGGAGTCTGAAAATTCTGGTCAGGAATATGAGCAATAGGAAGTGTTGTCTCTAGATGTCCCATTTTCCTTTACACATTTCAATGAAATAATTTGTAAGGAATGTCCTCTCTCGGACATCAAATAGTTATCCAACTCTGCTACGCTTTTCCCTTTAAGCTTTTATGTGTGAAGTGTCCTAGAGCTGACAACATCAAAGTGGCTTTGGCGAGGTTTCTTCAAAGGCAGGCTCATCATTACCTTCTTCTGAGGCTGAGAATGTAACTTATTTAGTAGGGTCCCATGCTTGAGAAGCGACTTGAAGTGTGGTCTCCTGAAGTACGCTACACCATGCTATCTTGCCATTTGTAATGTCTGATTTATGGCAACCTTAGAATGAACCTGTCACCGTCATGGAGTTCTCTTGGCTAGTTTTGGCCAGAGAGTGCGTATTACACCCAAGTGAGTGCAGAACCCTTGCATAGCTTTCTCCCTTTGATCTGTGAATAATTTGGGCTTGGCATGGGAAGATACAACACGACATTCAAGGCACTTCCCTTGTTCAGGTGAGGTCATTGAAGGATAGGCAGAGAACAAAATGGAAAGCGAAGATACATATTTCAGCCATTAACAATTGGGTGTGCATAAATGGACTACACCCTTCATTTAGAGGTGCATTTCCATTGTAAAATGAATGCATGTTGACACCACTTTTATTTGCCATAGTTCAATGCTATGGGATTCTGTGAGTTGTCTAAAGACAATGTAAAACTATAGTTTGGGTGCTGCAAAACTGCATAAATTGTAGATGTACTCATAGTTATCCTACTTTTTCTTCACAACTATATAAAGGCATATCATAGTTACCAAAGTCTCTGGCATAAACTTTTTTCTTACAAAATCTTAATGTCTTTGCCTAGTTTCCCTTTTTCTTCATTTTCTGTCTTCCTTGTTTGTTTAGTTGCTTCCGATTCGTGACTTCATGGACCAGACCACGCCAGAGCTCCGTTGGCTGTCATTACCCCCAGTTCTTTCAAGGTCAAGCCAGTCACTTCAAGGATACCATCCCTTGGTTGCCCTTGGTCTGCCCCTCTTCCTTTTTCCTTCCATTTTCCCCAGCATCATTGTCTTCTCCAAGCTTTCCTGTCTTCTCATGATGTGGCTGAAGTACTTCACCTTTGCCTCTTATATCCTTCCCTCCAGTGAGAAGTTGGGCTCTATTTCCTGGAGTATGGAGTGGTTCGACTTTATTGCAGTCCAAGGCACTCTCAGAATTTTCCTCCAACACCACAATTCAAAAGCGTCTATCTTCCTTCGCTCAGCCTTCCTTATGGTCCAGCTCTCACATCCACAGGTTACTACGGGGGATACAATTTCTTTAACTATGTGGATCTTCATTGCCAGTGTGATGTCTTCAGTCTTCACTATTTTATTGAGATTGGTCATTGCTCTCCTCCCAAGAAGTAAACATCTTCTGATTTCCTGGCTGCAGTCTGTGTCTGCAGTAATCTTTGCACCTAGAAATACAAACCCTGTCACTGCCTCCACATCCCCCCCACCCCGTTTGCCAGTTATCCATCAGTCTGGTTGCCATCCTCTTGGTATTTTTTGTTTAACTGCAACCCAGCTTTTGCACTTTCTTCTTTCACCTTGATTAGAAGCCTCCTCAGCTCTAGATACTTTTATCTGTCTAGGTAAAAGTATTTTAGCAGTATGGGGATGAGGATGAAGAAAGGCTGGAGTAACACAGAAATTATAAGAACAGTAAGAGCAGATGAAACAAAATGATCCTTTCTGAATACATTTTGGAAGAAATCAAGTCACCTCGCAAAAGTTCAGAATGTTTTTGCTCACCTATACAAGCTTGGTCATATTGAAATCTTATTTTGCTGCTTATTGTGATGTAAGGACCTATCATATTGTTTCCATGTTACTTGTGCTTCTAGTACCTTTTTAAAAAAATGCCCGGGAATACATTTCCACCATTGACTTAAGTTACATTAGTCTGGAAAAGAACTACAAGCCATGGTAATCTAGTTAATTATGGAGCTTATAAAAAAACCGGATCCCAGAGTATGTCTACATTATGTAGCTGCACTAGTTTAATAGCACATTAACTGCCAAGACTCCATCCTGTGGAAAAATATGATTTGTACGTTGGTGGAATCTTTAAGACTAGAGTTTTAATGCACCATAGAGCAGTATCCCACTGAACTACAAATGGCAGGATCCCACAGGATGGAGCCACAATAGCTAAAACTGCTATCAGAATCCTGTAATAGTGTCATGTCTCCCCAGTCTTACAAATGACCCTTTATCCACACTTTCCCTTATATTAATAAACTGACAAGCTATTTGCCCTCTTTTCATAACTTTTCCTCCAATTTTGTAGGCCGAGGCAGCTGCCTCACTCAGCCTAATAGAGTTGGTGCTGCTGAAATGTGTATATTAGGCCTCCTCTCTTTTGACAAAATTAAAAATTTCAGTGTAATCTGGTGCTGATTTCTTTTCACCTGCCACTGAACTATTGCACCATAATGCTATGCCTCATCATCTCACTACCCTTTGAACACCCTGGTTAATTTATTGTAGTACTACACAACTCCCACCCCCATTACAAGGATCCAGGGTGAGAGATCAAGACCAAAGAGTTGGGCAAAGGGCTAATCATTTATCTTTATGTTTGAACAAGGAATATAAGAAGCTTAAAGTACCAAGTAATGCTTACATATTATGTAACTACGGATAATCTTTCACAACTAATATTACATACTAGCCAAGCAATACGAAGTGTGTGTTTTTAAGGAGAAAGGCAATAGAGAATTGGGAGTTTTAAAATCCTGCTTCCTGTTAACTTTTAATTTATGTCTGATTGGTAAACACAGAAGTTTTGAACGGCATCTAGAACAATGATGTTGGACTTTCTTTTGCAGACATCAAAGTGGTTTACTATACTTTATAGAGTTTTTTCAGAATTATCAGAATCCTATTATGAGCCCCCGGTGGTGCAATAGGTTAAACCTTTGTGCCTGCAGGACTGCTGACTGAAAGGTCAGCGGTTCAAATCTGGGGCGCAGGATGAGCTCGTCTGTCAGCTCCAGTTTCTCATGCAGACATGAGAGAAACCTCCCATAGCATGGTAAAACATCCGGGAGTCCCCTGAGCAGCGTCCTTGCAGATGGCCAATTCTCTCACACCAGAAGGGACTTGCAGTCTCTCAAAAAAAGAATAATCCTACTGCAGTTGGACTCAACTTCCGTGATTTTACCTCCAACACTGAGATCATAGAATGTTATGTTATAAACTGAAGAGCTGGAGGGATCTACAGGGCCATCTAGTTTGGCCCCTGCCATGCGGAAATACCTACAACTAAAACACTCTTGAAAGATGTCCATCCAACCTCTTTCTAAAGACCACAAAAGGAGAGTTTTTATGTCTCTAGCGCAGGCATGGGCAAACTTCAGCCCTCTGGGAGCTTTAGATTTCAACTCCCACAAATCCTAACAGCCGGTAAGTGGTTATAGGGGTTTAAAATTGGGATGGGTTAGAGCAGGGCTGCTCATTACATAGATCGCAATCTACTGGTAGATCGCAGGCAGGGCGGGAGGCCCAGTCCCGCCCCGCAGGCTCCCAACACCGCCCAAGTGCTGCCGGCCCTGGGTTATCTGAGGTCCTTTCCACACAGTTGAATAAAATCCCATATTATCTGCTTTGAATCAGATTATATGGCAGTGTGGACTCAGAAAACACAGTTCAAAGCAGATATTGTGTTATATGTTTCACATTTTTGTAGTGGGTAGGTAGATCATTTTGACTTGGTTGTTTTATAAGTAGCTCACATGCTGAAAAAGTGTGAGCACCCCTGGGTTAGAGTCTGTCCATAATGCATGTATTCCAAGTGCATTTGTTGTTATGTGCCTTTAATACATTTCCAGCCTATGAAAACCCCAAGGCAAACCTATTATGGGTTTCTATTATTTCTTGGCAGGATTTATTCAGAGGAAATTTGCTGTTGGTTCAAGACTGAGAAAGAGTTACTTGCTCAAGTAAGGAGCTGAACTCGAGTCATAGTCCAGTGCTGAAGCTTCTGCTGACCTTTCACAAATCAGCTGTGAAAAAACTGCACATGATGGAGTTTTCTATGATTTCTATGAAGCATCTACTTCCACATTTGTGTACACTCCTATGAGCCACTGTCAAACCCATGGCTGCATCTTTCCACACATACTTACTACGGGAATTTTATGAGTCTTGCAAAGATTAAGAAAAAATACTCAGCTGTAACAAACCAAGAGTTGGTTTTGCACCCTTCCCCCAATATACCCTTCAAAAGATCACAAGGAAGAATGTGCAGTTAGCAGTTTCATAATTTAATGAAAAAGGTATTGTAAAAGGCGGACGTCTGAAAAAGACAGTCCATTTTTGAAAATTTGAATATATATATATATATATTCAAATTTTTATTAATATAAAGCAAAACAAGATAACAAATTGGGTTAAGAGGTAATACTTCAAAGTTAGCCACTGAACACATTGTAAAATCTAGCAAATATACTTTGGAGACAGATACTTGGAAGCTATGTAGCCAAAGGTTCCTTCATGTATCTATTAAAATCATGTAAAACTAACAAAATAAAAACACCATTGCCTGAATTGATATATTTTAGTCGTCACTGTTAAATTAGCAAATCTTGCTGAAGCACCATTTTCACCATTTAATTCATCATCGTATCACTGAATATAAAAACATGATTGTGTTTTTTGACCAATGATGTAATTGTTCCCAAATTCAACTGCATCTAATTTCACAACAAGGAAAAGTGTTAATAATAAATATATGTTAAAAAAGAGAACTAGAACCCATGTATTGGATAGATAATGATCAGCACCATTCTGAATGGCTCACAACTTAAAGGCAAACCATTTCTTTCAACCAACTTTTAGAAAACTTTTTTAAACTACGATATATTTACACCGAAGAAAATGTCTTAAAAATAAATCTCTTCCAAAAAAGACAAAATATTAAAAGAGTAAACAAAGTAAACTTTAAGAGTGCCTAAAGCAAAGAATTGTCATTTTCAAACTATCCTTCAAAGTTTTCTTTATCACGAATTTATTCTTTCCAGATAAATGCAACAATTAAGGCTTTTAGGAAAACATCTTACTCTTGTTCTTTGTGATGCATTATCCATTATATTTCAAATTTACCTCATTGACTTTTACTTCCTATTATGCACTTAATTAACAAAAAAAACCCATGATGATTCTATCAGTGAATTGTTCTTTTGGGGTATTCTGTTTAAGAAAAAAGACATGTGTGTCGCAATGAACAAGCGTGTGACTTCCATGAGGCTGGTGTGTGTCTGTGTCTTAAAACGCCTATTAGAAAGATTTTTTTTAAAAAAATCTAGTTAAACAATAAAGTGGCCCAAACAGTTTCCAAGCTCTAGCAATAAAAAACATTCCATTTTAGCATTTTTTACTGTTTAAGTTTGGGAAGCAATACAAATACTTTTATGATTTTTCAAATTTTGGCTCAGAAATCTCATGAATTATTTGCTTGCTGAAGGGGATGGGGGGGATACGGGTGGTTTTGTGGGTCTAAGGTTTTTAAAAAGCCTTCTGAGTTTTCAAGGGAGATTCTAGCATCACCGGTGATTGCCTGAATATGTTAAAAGAGGTTAAGCACATCTAGTATGAAACATTATGCACATATCAACTGTATGCACTGGCTGTGTGGGTAAAATATTTTACAAGTGCAACCCACAACAAGCCGTTATGTACACAAAGATTTAAAAACTTAGAAATCTCAGAATTAAAGACTTATTTACAGAATAAATCAAACTGCTACAGTGAAGGGAAAGAGCCTTAATGACGGGGGAAATCTAGAGGTCTGTGTGTTTGGCATCATTCACTGTGATGTTTGTAAACCAAGTCAGGAGAAACTATTACTTATCCCCAAGTTTATTTTGAGGGAAATCCCACTGAGTTAAAATAGGTCTTATTTCCAAGTATTTTGGATCACAGGCTTCCTTCTAAAATTGCTTGAGAACATGGTTTCTGCCTAGTAGCAATATACCTCCCATTAAAAAAAACCTTCAGCAAACACCCCAATTTTAAGCACAGACTCTTGTGACTTGTACAATTTCCCCACAAACCAAGGGTTTGCTTAAGTATTTTAATGTAATGAGATTCTGTGTAGCTGCAATTCTCTCATCCTTTTCTTTGCAGATTGTCAGAAAATGATAGAATGGCTTTCTTTTTGTTCACCAGGACAATCCCGATGTATTACATTCTGTAAAGGGTAGCAGAGATTCGAAACCATTTCTGGAAGAGACAAAGACTTATAGCACCTTAGGAAACCCAATCCTCAGCAAAGACCAAACCCATTGACTGTTTGAGTGGAATAACAGCTCGGTCATTTGCTTAAGGGCCCTATACTGAAACCTGCAGATATCCAAGACTGGTGTCTCTCCTCTTGGACACACAAGCGCCAAGCTATTCCTGTGGCATATCATCACCTTTGCACAGATCTGTGTGAAACCATGTTTCTTTTATTTCTACTGTGACAATCTCTATTCAAGTCTCTACTTGGGCTCCCTCTCTCTGAGCTGCTTTTCCGAAGTCTCATCTGCCCCTTGTTCTCATCGCTCTCCACTTCGGAGTCACTGAGCTCCACATCGGGGCAATACCCGTCATTGTCCTGGTAAGGGGCACCCCCCACCTGGTAGTCCAGGCTCGGTCTGCCCCACGAACGCTCCCTCATGGAGAACCTCCTCAAGGGCTTTTCGCAACACCTGAGATCTTCTGTGGTCCTCACCAAACTCTTGGTGGCTTCTTTAAAGGACCTGCTAAAGTGTTCCATGGTGGATTTCTTGAAGCTGCTCTGGCTGGCCAAGTGGGCAGACAGAACAGGCTGTTGCTGCTCGTATGTTGTTTGGCTAGAGCTGTCTCGCTGAGTGATGTCTCCAACTCTTCTCATCACGCCATTCAATTTGGCTTGTTTGGAGCTCTGTTGGATTTTCCCATTCCCAATGGAAGATTGTCCATGCAGTGCGGCTTGAAGTGCTAAGGGTTTGCCAGAGAGCTGCCTATGATGGAGGCCTGCTAAATTTGGAGGCTCAGAGTCCTTTGTTCCGTTCCTGGACTTCCCAATCCCTCCCAGTACACCATTATTTCTATTTTCGTGATGAAACTTGGAGCAGGATTTTACATTTGAAACAAAAGTCTCCTTGGAGAGCGGGGCACCCTTTTTGCTGTGAAAGTTGGCATTGCTGTCAGAAGAAAGCAGTTTGTTCCCAGGTTTCAAGTTATTTTTGCAATCTCCCAGTGCTGATTTTGGCATCTTTAGCTTCAAGGTAATTCTAGGAGGCGGATAAAACAGTGTGTTCTCTAGTGCAGTTGTCAGAGAATGGCCTAAGAAAGAAAAAGAGACATGGGCCGGGAGGGGAAAAAAGACATACCTTAGACTGAGGAAAATTCATTATGCAAATATATGATATGCTGATTATCCATTATGAACCATCTTTATTTAGCAACCTTCATTACCAAATAGTGCCCAGCTTACCTGTTCAAGCTTACAGTATCTCCCTCTATGATCCACCTCAGAGGCTAAGATAATCAGAGGAGGCCCTGCTCACGGTCCCACCACCCTTGCAAGTGTGACGGGTGGGGACGAGAGACAGGGCTTTCTCGGCGGTGGCCCCTCGTCTATGGAACTCCCTCCCAGTGAAATTAGGTTGACCCCCTCCCTCCTGGCCTTCAAAAAAACCTAAAAACATGGTTTTGGGATCAGGCTTTTAGTAAAAAATGGGAGCATGCCAATAAGAGATAATAAATTAAATTAATGATGACCCAGACTGGCCCTGGAATATGACCTGGATTATGTTTTGGCCTCTAACTCCCAGAAATCCCAGTCAGTTTACCAGCTGTGGGAATTTATGGGACCCCCCAGGTTGAGAACCACTACTCTAGATGGAGGAGCAGGGAGAGAAAGAAATGCAGAAAGAAAAAAAGAAAAGATGGGGAGCCTGCTCACTATTGAGGTACTATTCTCAAGGGATTGCTCTCTGTTCTCATTCTTGTTCTAAAAGGTAAAAGTTTCCCCTTGACATTAAGTCCAGTCATGTCCGACTCTGGGGGATTGTGCTCATTTCCATTTCTAAGCCAAAGAGCTGGTGTTCTCCATAGACACCTTCAAGGTAATTTGACCGGCATGACTTCATGGAGCGCTGTTACCTTCCTGCCGAAGCGATACCTATTGACCTACTCAAATTTTGCATGTTTTTAAACTGCTAGGTTGGCAGAAGCTGGGGCTAGCAATGGGAGCTCACTCCGCTCCCCAGATTCGAACCACCGACCTTTTGTCAGCAAGTTCAGCAGCTCAGAGGTTTAACCCACTGTGTCACCAGGGGCTCCACCATTCTTGTTCTGGCTTATTCTAATTAATCAAGTAATAGATCCATTGCAAAGTTTTAAAAGCAACAAAAATAATAAACATCTTGCTTTACCTTAAAAATACCCATATTTGTTTATTATAGACTACATCCCATTCCATTGTACATAAAGCATTATTCAGAATATCAGTATATATGTCTGTATCGTACACATGGCTTTGTGAAGGTGCCAAATGTAGAAGTGAGATCAATGGGAAAGTGTAGAAAGCATTACAGACAATAGATGAAGTGCAGATAACACAAACAGACGACAGTATTAACAATGATCATTTAGAGAACCATTTGTCTCTGATCATGGTGCAATATTTAATCAAGTGTTCAGAGACATATGTGACAATGAAAAATAGTTTTTAAAAAATAGAAGCCACATTTATGAGAGGAAATAAGCTTTTAAAAAAAGACTCTAGGGGATATCACATCACAATAGGCAATTATCGTATATCTTATGTATTCATTACCTGCAGCAATTTCCTGATTAATGAGCTGGACTTGCAAATTGAAAACTTGCTCGTGAGCTTTACTGTGAGAAAGCTTTAACTTCTCTCTTCTGCTTACCATGTAGCAAAGATTTCTTACCTACAGAGAAAAAGAACAAAAATCCCACACAGTCAAATGCTTGTTAACAGATTTTCAGAATTATAACTTTGATAGGACTTGCCATTAAAATTCACAAGCTTCCCCAGAAGAGTTCTACTTATTTAGGGACACTGAATCGAACTTCCATAATCAGGTTCAAATCCTAAATTTAAAAAAAATTAAAACCAACGACAGACAAATATTATTTTTTTTATTCTGTAAATATTGGATAATCACTGGTCACATAACCAAATGACCTGTTAGGATCATAACCTATTGGATTATGACCAAATGGGAAAACCATAACTCTCTGCCCCGGAGTGTGGTGGAGGCTCCTTCTCTGGAGGCTTTTAAACAGAGGCTGGATGGCCATCTGTCGGGGGTGCTTTCAATGCAATTTTCCTGCTTCTTGGCAGGGGGTTGGACTGGATGGCCCATGAGGTATCTTCCAACTCTAGGATTGTATATCTTTTAAGAATTTGTATCCACAAGTATTTATGCTTGGCAATTGGTTTGCAGCTGCTAGACTGATTTCGAGGTGACTCTGAACTATTAGGAACAGAGAATATGCCAATGCACCATCTATCTATCTATCTATCTATCTATCTATCTATCTATCTATCTATCTAGAGATTTAGCAGACCTTCAGAAGTGTCCTTGAGGTTGTGGGAGGGGCTACAGACCATGTGACCAGTTCAAGGCCTGTTTAGAACAGTTAAAAGATGACAGTTGAGGGATGACAGTTGAAGATGACAGTTGGAAGTAGACAGTTATAAAGGACAGTTGTACAGAGCGTATAGTGTTGAAGAGACTGATTTAGTGTTCGAAAAACATCCACTCTTCCATAAATATCTTGTTTCTATTCCATGCTCTCAGGAGACAAAAATTAAAGCAGGCTTCTTTAAAGTAACACATTTGTTTACTCACAACTTCATATATTTAAATATACGGGCACATTTCTTGTTAGTTTAACCTATAAAACGTTTCGGTTTGCATCTTTAACTTTCAATCTTTATCAGTCTCTTAAAACACTATACATTCTGTACAACTCTCCTTTATAACCGTCTACTTCCAACTGTCATTTCCAAATGTCAACTTTTAACTTTGCTCTAAACAGTCCCTGATCTGGTCACATAGTCTGCAGCCCCTCCCACAACCTCAAGAACACAGAGCTAAGAAAAACTGCACACCAAAGAACACATACACACTTCAACACTGAAACAGCACATTATACACAAGCAAATCATGAAACAGAGGAGGCCTGAGGAGGTAGCCCATCTCCAACAGTAAAAATTATATTTCTATGATCAGGAGTTTAAAAAGAAGAAGAAAAATAGTGTCTGGATCTAGAGCATTATTATGATGAACTCAAGGATCACATAATTGGGGGAAAAAGATATTTATGTGTCTTAATTGATATATCTAGTTTGACATAGATTTTTACCTTCACCTTTTAATCTTTTCAGACATCTAACAGAAATCACCACCCTAAATTGTTGTCCTTCCCAAGCATCCACCTGAAAATTTCCCCCCGAATATTTCAAAAAAGCACAGTGAAAATGTCAGGAGACTACTGGCTTCCAAGGTTAGGCCAGTCCCTCCCACAGTTTAGTGGTGGCAAAGCTGCTAAAGCCTTAACTTCATAATTGGGGTAGAACAACAGGAACAGACTTGATAGACCTTATGCTCTTTCCTTCCTATCAATAAGTTATGTTTAAGGGACATGTGCTGTATTCCACCCAAAACAGTAAAATAATAATAATTTATTTATTTACAACATTTATATCCCGCCCTCCTACCCTGAAGGGGACTCAGAGCGGCTTCATAATATTAATAATAATAATACTTTATTTCTTACCGGCCCCCTCCCCATGAGGGAACTCAATACAAGAAACATTATAGTAATGGTGGACTCAACATCCTCTGATTTGGGAGTTAGTGTCATAAGCAAGGAGCTGGTGGTGACTGACAGCTTCTTCTTCCATGCAAGTTCAACGCTTCTGAAGTGAAATCTGCTATTCTAGATTTTGCACAAGTGGAACCAACACAAAGCCTCTGAAATGTACCTCGAAGTTTTCCAGTAATGGCAATACATGGCAAGTAATGACAAGGGATACTCTCTTAACTGATCCTTCTAATGCTTCATCTTAATACTTTTCTTTCCTTTTCGGCTCTCTGTCATGCCAACTTCCTTTCTAAGAATATCCTTACCCTCTCTAGATCCTGCCTTAAGTGCATGAACATCCTCATTCGAGTATGAATGCTATCTTCTTTTGGCTGAATCAAGCCATTTTCTTCATCCTCCTTGGGAGGAAATAAGGGTTTATTGAAGTTACTTTTCCGCTTCAGTTTCCAATAATTATAGATCAAGTCTACAGTGAGCTTAGGGAGGCCAAGCTCTGCCGCAACGTCGTCTATTCTCACAAGCGAATAGAACTCTTCCTCCAGTTCCCGGAGTTTCTGAGCACGCAAACTGGTCTTCTCGCTCTCTGTCTGCTTCTGTTCTACTGTGCTCTTGGGGTTGATATCTGCCTCAGGCATCAAGCTCTGCTTGGTTTTACTATGCTTGAGACAGTATGACTTGAACTTGACTTCGTCGCCATCATCCAGGATTGTTTTCATCTCCAGGCTATGCTCAAAGGCACATGTAACATGAAAGGCAGTGATACAGCTCTTCACAGAGCACTGTCAAGAAAAGAAAATTATGATGATTTAACAGCTGTGCTAAACCTCCAGCCCATTCACAAGCTGAGGGTCTGAATGGTAACATTCAGACAGAAATCAAGTCAATTCTGGATAACTAAAGATTCTGAAGAGATAAATTTATTTAAAAAATTAAGGAAATGACTGCTAGGTAAAATGTTTCACATTGATTTCATATATTATGCTTAAATACTTTGAAAAGGAAAAACACAATTCAACAACTTTCTAATTAAAAACACAAACTAGTCAACAAAAGAACTTCCTGTATTTATTGGGAATATCTGACCCCTGAACATCTGTATCCTTTATCCAAAATACCTGGGACCAGAAGTAGTTTGGGTTTTTCTTCCAGATTAGACCTGCATTTGTATATACGTACATAAGTAGGTATCTTGGAGATGGTCACATGTCTAAACATGAAATCCATTTATGTTTCACACACACCTTACACATATAGCCTCAAAGTAATTATGTACATCATTCAAAAAATAATTTTGAGCATGGAACAAAGTTTCTGCGCAGTGAACCACCAGAAAGCAAAGGTATCACTATCTTCAGCCACCCATGTGAACAATTTTCAATTTTGGGGATATTTTCGAATACCTGATAAGGGATAGAGCTATATAAGAGTATCCGCTGTAGCACTGTGATTCGGCAGCAGTCACACCAAAAACACTGAACTAAAGCTTTATCCAGGATTTTAAAAAGACCCTAAATTCATTACTCGAGTATAAGCCGAGTTTTCCAGCCCTTTTCTTACGCTGAAAAAGCCCCCCTCGGCTTATACTTGAGTCAAAGTTATTTATTATTTTACTGTTATTATTTTTACTCTATTATTATTATTAAATTTCCATTATTTTACTCTATTTATCATTGTTATTATTACAATTATTTTACTCTATTATTATATTTATTATTTTATTCCATTAGTTATTATTACATTCCCATTATTTTACTCTTTTATTGCCTTTATTATTTTACCCTCTTTATTATTATTGGAAGGATACATTTACGTTGAAGAAGGTTAGAATAATGGTTTAATTAGAGTTGGACAGTCTTATCTTAAATTACAGTTATTCAAAAACGTTTAACCTACTGATGCTCCAATTAATGTAATTTTATTGGTATCTATTTTTATTTCAGATTTTCCCAGTAGCTGCTGTATTTCCCACCCTCGTTTTATACTCAAGTCAAGTTCCCATTTTTTTGTGGTAAAATTAAGTGTCTCAGCTTATATTCGGGTTATCTTATACTAGAGTATATATGGTAAATAAATGTCAATAATACCTATAACAGACTGAATGCCTATTCATGTTTCATTTGTTACACAGGAGACTGTACACATTCAGTGATTTAAACAAGCTAGTTTTTATATTTTGAGCTGACTTCATAGCTTTCAGCACCAAATACACAACCATCTGACAAAATGATTCAAAATACAACTTTACCAATCACAACACACCATGTGCTATCGTGCACCTTCTACTCTACATATTGAAAGATCATTGCATAGGATCGGGTCATACCTGAATACAAGCACCAGTTTTCAGTTTGCACAAACTGCAAACTAAAGCCCATCTACTTGGCGGAATGTGGGACACTTTTGTAATGGGCTCCATCCTTTCTGGACAAGCAATGCTCACCTACAAGCAAAACATAGTATACATTTATAATTGACTCAGCGTCTTTTAGGAGAGGCAAATGGACTGAATTATAAAGCTGCACTAAGCATTCATCTTTCAGAAAGATATCCTAAAATTAGGAATTTGATTCATTTATTTTAGACAAGCATAAGTTGTCTGATAAATAAAAAGTAACACAATTTCAAACATATATACATTTGTAGACATCCGTTTCTAGCCCTAGGAAAGGAACAGAATATTAGATATTGCCATGGAGGTCTGTTTTGGCAAGACAGAGGCATCAACAATGGATTAACTTCCCTCTATTGCTTAGAAAGATAGCAATGCTGAAACGGAGCACAAGCTTAGGAGCCCACAAGATTATGAAACCACCTATGATCCTTGACTACTTGGGAAATAGCATGTTTGCTCCTCACATCAAATTGTGAAGTTTGATTTGTAGATGTCATGTTTATTATGTCTTAAAAGAATTGCATGCAACAGTAAATGTTCAAAGCTTTTTATTTTTATATAAATAATTAATTGCCAATTTTGCTCTGTTGTTCTGTTTTTTTATTGGGGGGGGGGGTTGGAGAGGTAACCATCAGTGGAATAACCCAATTCCTCAGTAGCATCAAATTCCCCTTTTTTCTCAAAAGCAAGACTACAAGAGCCACAAAACCATGGAGGACAGATTATAGTAAGGCATCTTTGTAATACATTGCATGGAATTGAAAGTTACTCATACCTCTGGGATCCAGAGAGCACAGCTCACATGCGCCCACTTGGTTCCCGTTCTCGTGGCTTTCATGGCTCCACCTCTCTTTGGACATAAAAGACACTGAGGATGTATACCTAGAACGCAAGTTCGGCACAACCAGCTCCCTTCAGGAACCTTTAGGATACCATAGCATGCCTGGGGACGAAAGCAAACGGCTGTTTTGTATAAGTCTGTAAGTAAAACATTGCATTGCCTTGCTGTTATCAGTCTCAACTGTGAGAGACATTTCTAGAAATATATAAACTCATTTATATTTTGAATAAATCTGCTCTTTTCTACTTGTCTGAAATACAGAGGATATAAAATCATCTATTTATTAACAAGCAAGCATATTAATACTTTATTTATCAATAATGCACAAACAGTGCAGTTTCCACAAACTCTTACACTCAGAGGAATAGACTAAAAATGAATGTTTTGCTAAGCTTGTTTCTTGTTCACAAAATGTCTTGCCTCTCAATTAGCTACGAACACAAATAGCAAATAAGTGTGAAGTTGCCTGTACCCTTACACTATATCCTTTAGTGTAAGAAAATGTTGCACTCAATCAGTTTTTCATATCTTGAAATGGAAGTGATAGGTAATGCAAAAACTGAATGACAGCTCTATTTAGGGATGACACATCCCTAAAGACAGCTGTTCCTGATTTCAACAGTTGTTTTTTTTATTTCAACAGTTTTAACTTTCTTTTGGTATACTTCACCAAAAGAAAGTTAAAACTGTAGAAATCAGGAATGGCTCTCTTTAGGAATGTGACACTTAAAAACAGTATTTCAGGTGTAGTCATATTTTGGTAAATGTAAAGCAAGCGTATACTATTCCGTTTACACTATTTCAAATTATTTCTGAATAAAGCTTTAAATGTGTCTGAATATTTAAACCAATCATGCTAAACCAAACAATTTCTCAGTCCTACTTTCCCCCAAAACCCGCATCACTGCCCTTGATGACGAAGGGGCAAAGGACTGCTGGTACAGAAGATACCTCAGCCGATGAGTCCGATTTTTACGGGATTGAACCGTCAGCGCCTGGCAATGACGGCAAGAAGCGGCAATATGAGCCTCGCAGAGGCAAAGGAGGCACTTAGAGTGCTTATCCGAGTCAGGGATCTTCCGAAAACACTGCTTGCAGTGTTTAAAACGAGTCTTTGACATAGCAAGGAAGTTCCGAAGCAAGCCTTGTTGCGGGAAAAAGGGAACTGTGGAGTGTGTGCGCGGGGTGCCTTTTATGCCCTGCCGGGGACTGGGCGGGGTTACCGCCAAAACTTGAAAAGTTTAAACTTGGGAAGTTTCCGTTGGGGCCTGTGCAGGCGCAGTCACTCCACATGTGTGCATTCACAGAAGCCATGAAGAAAAATGCAATTTTATTGGTATTATGTTTATTTTCAAAGCTACCATTAGCTGCTGCATTTTTCACCCTCGGCTTATACTCGAGTCAATACATTTTCCCAGTTTTTTGTGGTAAAATTAAGTGCCTTGGCTTATATTCGGGTTGGCTTATGTGCAAGTATATACGGGTAACTAAAATCTACTTATTAAAGTTAGAAACTCATTTTCTTTACTCCCCTTTTCTGTTAAAGGGCACTTAAATTAAGTCAGGAATCTTATAAAGACTCCATTTATTAGTCTGCCATTTTCTTCAATATTATCTTTGAGATGTTAGATGGTGAAACTGAGATATAAACATTTCAAAAATATTCTCCTAGTAGTTCCCAATTAGGATTGATATACTTTTTCAGGACATAATGGGGTTTAGGAGAAGAGACATTTGGTTGGGATATATTTTTTTGCGGTCACAAGCAATGCCTATGAGTTAACAGCATACGCTCTATTTCAATGACAGGTTTATTTATTTGTTTGTTTGCTTGCTTTATTTGTATATCGTCTTTCTCAGCCTGGAGGTGACTCAAGGTGGTTCACAGTTGGCAACAATTTGATTGTTTTAAATAGCCATTTAAAAGATAGCTATTATCCTACATACAACCATTTGCAGTAACATGTTTTTTAAAGGAATGTGATCACAGATTCTGCATAGATTCTATCCTGAAATTAGTTCCAACAAGGAAATTCTGCCAGTTTGGCGTCCTGAATTAGTCATGCTGGCCTGCAAATAAGCTGCAACTATACAGCAAAAACTATATAGCAACACAAATACGAAATTTATTCCAACAGATTTCTAATTTTTTTGACAGGGCTTCATACTCCCTTTAAAAACTTCTTTAAGGACATTCCCACTTCTAGCAATGAAATCTGATTCAGAAATCAGAAAGAATGACAGTACTTTATTCTTTACAGAGCATTTCAAATTTTAATCTCTGTGGAGAATACAAATTCTCCATCCCTTTCCTCACAAGTTACCAGACGTCTTACTTCTGAGCTACTTTCAGATGGCTGTCAATTAAGAAAATTCCAGTTAACCTCATTACACTTCCAAAACTTTTGCTAGCACTAACCTGATGCACACAGATGTTGCATTTGTCGCAAAACACCATATCATTCCCATCTTCGCTGTCAGGGGATCGACACACATCGCAGATGACATCTTCATCATATTCTATGCCCAACCCTTCTTCTGTCTCGATGGCATGGTTCATATTCTCATGACACTGGCGTTCCAGGACTTCCACCATCTTCTCCATTGTGTTTTCATCAAGCTGCCCACATCCTGAAGAAAGATTAAAGCAGAAAGAAGTAGTACAAAAAAGGAAGACTTCAAAAATGAAAGGAGCAGCCTAATTACATTTTCAAATAAAACATACCACTAAAATTTGGCTTTGTCCTCCCCATCTTTCATTTCCCTTGAGTTAAAATGAACGTCAATTTCCAATTATAGGGATTTTATATCTATAAATTTATTTCAACAGATTTCTAAATTTCTGACAGGGCTTCAACCCCCCTTAAAAAACAAATGATTTTGAAAAACAAATGCAGGTGCATGAAAAGGAAAACCATCAATAGTATTTATATATTTAAACAACTGTGAACTGAATTGTGATATAAATGCTCAAAATATGTAGATCTGGGCCTACTACATTAAGCAGTCAAATATGTAAGTTTAAAATCCTGCCCCATAAGGTCTGCAAAGCTGTATGTGTTAAAAGCAGCAAGACAAATCTGATTGCTACCTATGCCCACTAAGACCGCTTTAAGGAGATTGCCTCTTAACCAGTAAATAACAACATGCTGAGCAAAGATTTGAGGCACATAATGCCCTACTTTACTCAACTCTCTCGTTCAATACCCACATAAGCCTGTAACATGTTGTCTGTACATTCTGACATTTTCCCCTGTAGCTTTCAAGCCTCAGTTGAGTGAGACTTAGAAACAAGGTATTAATGAATCAAGAAAGTGCCTTTCAGGGTTTATTTAAAGCAGGCAGGGGTAAACATGCTAGCCCTGGGATCATCTTGTGGGCCTGGCTGCAAGGGCTGGGTTGGGCGGGAGATTGGGTAGGGCCAGAAGAGGCAGGGTCGTGGGCCGGAAGAGGCAGGGCTGGAGGGGGCGGAGTTAGGGCTGAAAGGGGTGGGGCCGGTTGAAAGGGTGGGGCTGGAGCCAGGATAGGGAAGGGAAGGTGTGGGTCGGTCTCCAGGGAGACAAACACGCTGTTGCCACTTAACAGCAGCATGTTTCTCTCTCTGGCTCTTCCCCGGACCCATAGAATGGAGGGAAACACACCACTATTAAGCACGCTTGGGAACTGTGTGTGTCTCTTCCCGGCATGTGTCTCTTCTCTGGGCCCAGGGAAGGCAGCAGCCCAACTTCCTCCAGCCCAGAGAAGGGAGGAAAACATGGCATTGTCAACCATGCTTGGCAACAGCATGTTTCTCTTCCCGGCTCTTTTCTGGGCTGGAGGCCTGCCTTCCTTGGACCTAGAGAAGGGAGAGAAACATGCCACTGTTAAGCACGCTTGGCAACAGTGTTTTTCTCTCCCCGGCTCTTCTCTGGGCCCCAGGAAGGCAGCAGCCCACCTTTCCACAGGCCCAGAAGAGGGAGACAAATACGCCACTACTGAGTGCTCTCCAGAGAGCACTTGGCAAAATCATGTCTCTGCCTAGGCCCTCCTCTCAAACTGGGGACAGGGCAGGCTACTGCGTTCACATACTGAAAGGGAGACCGAAGCAGACGGGAGCCAAGGCAAAGAGCCCAAAAAAGACTGTCTTTATGGAACAATAATATGTGAATCTATGCTAAATACTGGCCATTAAAAATAGTATTAGGAAATCCAATCAAGCCCCAGAAGGAACTCTCAATTTCATTGTTAAGCAATGGATGTTCTGCTATATAGGTTGCCCTTATTAGTCCCAGAATCCAAATATAAAAGGTGCATTTTGCCAGGAAGATGAAATTAATTTCCAGAGACATAAGCGATTGCTCCAAATACCTACATGTGTCTTTTGGGAACATATCTGAGCTGGCAAAGGTTTTTTAGATATTAAATTCAGATCTCTCTAAATGACTACAACAGAAGACTTTGAGATCATTAAAAAACAGCCTCCTCTTAAAGGACGACACGTTCCAAAGGCATAACCAACCCAAGGTTCAATGTAGCACATTTTAATTGTCATTTTCAGCATTCTCACCCATTTCAGCAAGCTCCTCATTTACTTCCTGAAGCCAGAAGATATCCATGTCATCCAAGTCATAACGACACATGGATTCTGCCAATTCCAGAATGTTGATATAGCCAGGCTCGGAAGATTCTTGGTTGGAACAACGGATATACTTTCTAGGCCGCGTATACAGTACTTGCTTTACTTTTTCCGTTACAACTCTATTAATAAAGAGAGAATTGAAGTCAGTTGCAAATTGCTGTGGCCAAAGAACATTTCAGAAGGTCAGAAAACCATATGTTCCATGTCCTGAATTAATCCCAAAGAATTTATGACAGTGGAGTTCAAGATCAAGCAAAAGTGACAAAACCCACTAGAAGCCCAAAGAGTGAGTTGGTAGGGTTGACTCCTGGCTTCAGCCTTTGTAGCTCTCAAAAGTGGAGAGATGCTCAAACATTTTTCCCACCAGACCTGGTTTTAATTTATTTTAGAGATAGAATGATACACCTTCCCTTTCCTCTGAGGTTGCGGTTTTCCCACAACCCGTATTTACCTTAGCAGAAAATGTGAGAGAAAATAGATCTCATGAGCACAGGGAAGAAAAGAGAAAGCTTCCCATGTCACATATGTTTATGCACATGTGACTCCTTGTCCCCCAGCTTATACTGAATCTGACCCCTAGGGCTAAACAACTTGGGGAAACCAGAATCAACAGTCTACAGCCAATCTGACTTGCAGCAAATAATTTTCCTATATGCAAATACAGTGACGTGTTAATATATAAATTTTATTTCAAAGTTTATAACATCCATACAAACATATACATAAAAACACAGTGCCCTGTGCATGTGACCCTCCCCCCTCACAACCATCCATGCCCCTCCACCCCTGCTGAGGGTGCATCTTCTTTTTCTTCTTTCTCTTCTGCAAGCTTTCCGGACATTTACATTTCATTACATCTTAAACAACAACTCCAACTTATTTCTAATGGTTTGATCCTGGGTTCTCCAAACAATATATCCTCTCACCCTATCCCATCGTCCCAACAGCTCTCACAATTTATCCTCCTGTAGCTGATTCACCCTCTTTTCCATAATTTCAAATTGAATGTGTTCTACCAAGTACCACAGCCAGTTCTCGGGGGCGTGGCATGTGCTGGAATTTTGAATAGACGTTCCACAAGAGGGCTCCAGATGAAAATTTTGGAAAAGTGCTGGTGAAACCTTCAATCCCCCACCCTCCCTCTTGAGACCGGGACTATCTGATGGAGGAAGAAGTGCTGATCAAAAAAGGTAAAGATCGGTACCTTGGAAAGAAAAGAGGAGTGGATTTAAAATCAGACTGAGAAAGTTTGGAAGGAGATAAAGATGGCGGGCTCGGCAAGTGCTCTCGGAACAAAAATGGACAGCCTGGAAGGGAAAATGGATAACATGCTAGACTTCCTGAAAGGTAAATTTGATGAAGTGGATAAGAAACTGGAGGGGTGGAACGATGTGTGGGCGAACTCAGTAAAGAAGTGAAGGAGGTCAAGGAAGCATCTAAACAGTTGGAAGAGAAAATAGAAAAAAATGAAAAAGGAATGCAATCTCAGTTCAAAGCGATGGAGGAGTCGTTGCAGAGGCAAAGCTTGAGAATTGCCAATTTGGAAGATCGTCAGAGGAGACGGAATGTGCGCTTGAGAGGTTTCACCCCCGATTTTGCCCAAGTAGGCGGGCTGAAGGAAGCTTTAAGGAAGTGGTTGGCACAGAATGGTCTGGACATTCAGGAAGCACAATTGGAGAGAGCCCATTGGATTTTCCCAGGTGGGGGTCCGCAGAGACAAAAGCAAATACAGTGACGTGTTAAAAATGAGGAAAAAGCAAATTCTTTACTGATCCACCTGAGGCGAAATAGTTACACTGCTTCAAATCCACTATCCACTCGCAATAATTTCATATTCCAAATGAAAGCAATTCCTATTTTTAGCTGTTAGGAACAGCAAACTGTACATAGTCTCATACTCACCAGATCTTTAAGGAACCCACCATAAATATTAAGAGGCCACAACTGGGCTTTACCCAGTTTAGCATTGTCTCAGCATTAACACTCAAGGCCGAACAGGGTATAGGGTTACAGCCTGTGCCAGACAGAGTTAGCACAGCTTTGGAGTTCGTCTGGATTCTTTGCTGAGCATAGAAACCCAGGTCTCAGCAGTGGCCAGGGGAGTTTTTCACAATTAAAACTTGTGCACCACTTGTGCCCGTACCTTGAGAAGCCAGACTTGGCCACTGCAGTCCATGTTCTTTATTACATCTCGAATAGACTACTGCAATATGCTCTACATGGGGTTGCCTTTGAAAAGTGTTCGGAAGCTTTAAGTAGTCCAACGGGCAGCAGCCAGATTGCTCACTGGTGAAGCATACAGGGAGCACATAACCCCCCTGTTACATCAGCTCCACTGGCTGCCAGTCTGCTACCAAGCACAATTCAAAGTGCTGGTTTTAGCCTATAAAGCCTTAAGTGGTTCTGGCCCAACTTAGCTGTCCAAAGGTATTCCCCCATGACCCAGCTCAGGCGTTAAGATCAGCCAGGGAGACCATGCTTCGCACGTGGGACTGGTGAGGACGAGATAGAGGACCTTCTTAGTAGTGGTCCCTCAACTTTGGAATTCCCTCCCTAGCGACATTAGATCAGCCTCCTCCCTTCCTGGTTTTCAGGAGGAAAGTCAAAACCTGGCTGTGGAACCAGGCATTTGGGGAATAGTAGCATAGCCACAGTACAATATACTGTATATCCACGGAAGCAATAGCAGGATTAGGTAAAACGTTTTAACAGTTTTTAATTGTATTTATATATTTTTCTTTATGTTAATGTTTATTGTGATATGTATTGTATGGGTTTTTTTATTTGAATATTTGCCAAGACTGGAAGCCACTCTGAGTCCCCTCTGGGATAAGCTACAGCAGAGTAGAAATAAAATAAAATAATAAAATAAACAAACAAACTTCTGGTTCATCCTTTTCTATTTTTTCACCTTCTGATACAGTTCTGATACAGTAAGTATGTTTACATTGGCCTTGGGGGAAAAACACATGAATATAAAATGTATTCCATCCAGTCAACTATTTAAATAACGCTACCTGAGAGAAGGTTGTGGAATGGTGTCAGGACTAGCTGGGACTTGTACACCTTTTTCCCATTCTTGTTTCCATGAATCCGCAAAAACGTAATATTCATCTGGGTTAACATGGTGAGAATCTGGCAGCTTCATGGCACTAATAAGATCTTTTCGAAACACCTACGTGGAGAGGAGACAAGAGAAATGATGCATGGGCGAAGAAAACAGTGCAGGAATGTCAAGCCATACATCATTTTGTCTTCTTTAATAATAAAACCCCAACAGTACACCATATAAAAAATCAAATATATGAACCTGTCACTAGTACCATATTGATCAAACTTGTGCCAAAATTAAGGAATGGGAACAGTGTTCTCATCTGATATCTGCTTTTTTGCATCAAAATAACTGAAAATATTTGAGTTTCTATCCCAAGTAATCACTTTTGGTATAGCATGAACTAGGAGCCCTGCAGTTATCTGAATGCGGGATTTCCGCTAACCTTTGACACCGAAACCAATCAGGAGATTGTTTCTAATTCCTTATTTGCCAGGTTTAGGGAGGTCCAGAGTCCAGGCAACTGCAAGGGATCCAGCCAAGGACAACGAGACAGAGAAAGATCTGCTCACAATCGGAAGGCAAGAAGAAAGAAAATGTTCAAACAGTCAATTTATTAAACATCACATTTCTTTCTTTTGTATCTGCTATAGACACTCTCTCCATCAACAAGATAAGAGCAAAAGATTTAATCTCATTTTAGCTATAAGGGAGTAATGGGCTATTCCAACTAATTACTTTAGGAACGCACAGAATTTTCAATAAAACCAGCTCAGATTGAAAGAGTAGTCCCAATGAATACTGCTTAAAGGCAAATATGACACCTATTCATCATGTTTATTCTATTGTCATCATCTGGCTTCCATCTGCCTGCAGTGTTAATCCTAAACATATCAGGCATTCAGTAGGTACATGCACATATTAAATGATCCCAGTCACTACCTATTTTAAAACAAAAACGAAATGCACTAAAAGCATAAAAGCATTTTGTCAGAGTTTTGAAGTAACCGGCATAGATAAAATGATAAAGTACTGAGACCATTAGTGTCTGCTAGTGACTCATGGGAGAGGGTATAGGAGTTGGCGCCTCCATTTTTGTGCTCTGAGTGAGGCTGCTGTTAGAGCTATGGAGAGTGGATAGAGGACAGAGGAGATGGGATAGAGCGAGACTGCATAATTGCACATATAGTTTTGTATATATCTTCTGAAGCAACTTAAGATAAAGCCATCTTGCATACGACAATGAAAGAACATCTGTGAATGGACTCTTTCTTACAATGACTTTCCTGCATCGTTCCGGGCAATGGTTCCCAACCTTTTTTTACCAGAAACCACTAGACCTGGGACCACTTTGACCAGGGACCACTCTCTAACATAAGCACCAACAGGGTTACATTTCAATTTTCAGTCAACTGTAGATTTGGTTTGGTTATTTGGGGTGCTGATTCAGAAAATTGCAAATGACAAACCACATCAGCTCTAGTTTCTGATACAGAACATATGCCATCCAGTAATTGCCATCTGCTCGGCCACAGAAAACCATATTTAATAATCTAGAGCTGATGTGGAAGTAGTAATCTTTTGTGGGTAATCAGTCTCTCTCCTCCCGACATTCCCGTTGCCTCGGCACTATAAGAGGGTTTTGCGAGACCAGTTGCTCTTGTTGCCATGAGGTTTCAAGGCAACGATGTAATAATAGTGAGGCCGCGGACCATATTTTTGTTTTTGCGGACCACTGGTGATCCACAGACCACAGGTTGGGAACCACTGGTTTAGAAGATTCCAGGGCACAGCTGTAGACGAAAATATCTGACATTTTTCACCTACTATCCAGTTTGGCTTTTTCATCTCAGAGTCACTCCCATATATTTGAAGTATGAGTGGGAATTGATGAACCCTTTGGGAACTTATTGCTATACCGCATTATTTTCACTATTGCAATGCTGGCTTTGACTGCTATTTGGAAGGCCCCAGAACTCCCTTGACTCTTGGCTTAAGCCAGGCCTGCACAAGCTGTGGCCCTCCAGGTGTTTGGGACTCCAACTCCAGAAGCCCTATCCAGCTTGTCCAATTGTCAGGAATTCAGGGCCTTTGAGGCCTGGCAATATTCTTAGCTGGGTCTGAAGGAAGTGTCTGTGCTTTGAATGAGGGCATAATTCTAAGCATGACTGAGAACATTATTTATCATGGTTCCTTAGCCCAAGTGAACGTGTACAGACTTTTCACCCAACTGAGCAATGCGGGGAATAGATAATAGAACTGGTACAGACAAAAGACTCAGGGATAAGACATTCTCCATAAGGTGACCAGTAACTTGAGATGCTCTGGTGCTCACCATAATCCATAATTTTGAAACACAACAGCTCTGAATTAAAATGGCCAGAAAAGACCAAATATTCACATTTAAAACAATCACAAACAGAAGAAAAAATAATCTAATGATATCAATGGGATTAGAACTCTTAACTGTGCATACATTTGGTTAATTATTTGTTAATGATTTCTGTGGATTACATTCCAAAGTTTAAATGAAATAAGATACAGTGAAATCAGTGGACTATATAATGTGTTTTCTCCCTATCGTCCTTTTTCCCCTCTGGAGTTTTTTCTATATCCATTTTTACTGTGGGACAGCAGTATAAAATGGTTTAAAAAAATAAAAGGGATCTGAATGACAAAATTAAGTGTGCTGCCTTGAATCCCACCCCAATGAGACCGATTTATTTAAATTCAATAAAACCATAGATGAATAAATAAACAAAAATAACTTTAAAAAAATAATACATAAGACTACAAGTGATTATGTTTTTGTCCATTTAAGTCCCGCTAAAAAAATGAAGATGTATTGAGCACTTAAAAGTCAACAAAAAAGTAGAAGGCAGTTGTGTTGGTAAACAATAATCACAGTAAACACGTAACTTTCAAGAACTTGAGAAAACCCATTCTTACCTCAGCAGGTTTCTTTTGTTCATTTGCTGGAGTTTTTGATTTGCTCCTGTACTTAGAACAAAATGAGAAAGATGTGGAAGGACCTGTATGAACAGAAACAAAAAGGTGGAAAGAATCAAAAGCTTCCCACAACGCAGATTTCTCAAGAGCTTCCCAAAAATTATAGACATAGCTGATTTTGACCTATCTTCAGTCACTTATTACTTGAATAAACAAATTGATTCAAAAATGTTATCATTTATCTCTCTCAAAGAGGACTCAAAGCAGCTTAGCATAAAAGCATTAATACACAATTTAAAATATACAAATGTACAAACATTAAAACATAATTAAATATATATAGTATTAAAATGTACTGTTAAAAACTATTCAATATATTCAACGCATATTCAAATTAAAACCACAGCACTTCCTAACTTTACCTTAAAAACCTTCATCTTCAAAAGCCAGTACCCCAAGTTAAAAGGCACATAAAGGTTTCTTTTGATTCTAATAGAAGGAAAGCAATGGCCAATCAACAACTAAAATCTGTAAGTGCTAGTTGCAAAAGGTCTATCTGTTCATATGTGTATGCCTTCACATTGGCTATCAACGTATGCATTTCATAGGGTTTCCCTTAGGAAAGGAATACTCAGAGGTGGCTTTGACAGCTCCATTCTCTACATGCTCCTGCAATTCTGGCTATAAACACATGCTATTTCAGTGCCAAGTTAAAGCACATTTATTTGCTTACATATTTTATAGTACCATAATGGTTTTATTTACTCTACTGTGTTTATGCTTTATGTTTTATGGTTTTATTGGTTATTTTATGACATATTTCATCCTTTATGGCCATTTTAAAGCATCCTGGTATTGTAGGATACAATGAATACTTCACTAGTCCCAATTAAACAAATTGGTTGAATTTACATACGTACATGTTAATTTACTATTCAACAACTGGTTCAATGAGTGTAATCTACTTCAGAATGCAGGGCAACAGAACCATTTATATGTATGATAAAAATTTTATTTCTGCCTGAGGGCCAAATTTAATTTCGGAGATGTTCTGTTCTGGGAGCATAAATCCATCACTGGGTAGGATCAAAGCCAGAAGAATGGGACCACAAGTAACAGAGTACTCGAATTTCATGCTCTTTCCACCATCAATTCAGTTGTAGGACAGACACTGGACTAGAGGAAGGCTAGGAAATCAACAAATGATGAGATCATGTGGAAAGATGTAGGCATTTGAGGAAGCCCAGAAGATTCAGAGATAACAATATGACCACAAGGCCTCCTTACTCTTACTTTCACTCCAAAAAAGATAATATAAACAATATAAATATTTTTAAAATAGGATTTTAAAAAGTGCCTTCCTAACAGTTTTGTAATATAGTGTTTAACATGCCACTGGATCCCAAGTACAAATCAAAATGTGGTTTTCACATTATTCTCAAAATAATAACCATCAATGCATGTGTCCACTAGAATTCTTTGCTTATTAGGCACTCTATAAAGGGATCTCAGGAGAGGCCTGCTGAAGCCCCTGAAGGGCCTGTTTGCATTGTTTGATGTGCTAGGGTCACATGCCTGCAATTCCTTTGTACTGTTTTCTGCAGTTTCAAGTGTGTGTGTGCACTGGGTGGGAGGGGCTTGAGTTTGGCGCCAAAGCTGACATCACAGCCTTAGTCCCTCCCACTTCTGAGGTCACCTGAGGAGGGGAGCTTCTCCGCCCAAGTCAGTCTAAAAAAGAAAGCAAAGGACGTGCGGCCTGAAAATCTGGGCCTCAGCTTGGACAAGCCATTTCCGTTTACCTAAACCAGTGTTTCCCAACCAGTGTGCCGGGGCACACTAGTGTGCCGTGAGCAATCATCAGGTGTGCTGTGGGAAACTGAAACCTCCAGGAAAGAGGGGGGGGGAGAGAGTCTAGCGCGTCAAAGTATAAAAACCCTTGTCAGATCTGGGAAATCTGAGCTTGGAAGAAGTTCAGGTTTCCAGCCTGCCATGAGGTAGCTGACCTTTGTCCCAGATCTCTGGGACCTTTGCCCCAGTTACTGAAGGACATGCTGAGTCAGTATGGGAGTGATGTAACTTCCAGATGCCTCCAGGGAAGTGAGGTAACTTCTTATGGACTTGGACATTGGACAATGATCGTAATATGCTGACTCAGGGGCCGTGAGGTCACATCCCTTTGGACTATGGGATTTGCTGAATCACCCGGATATGGTGTAACCCTGCCTGGACATTGCATGGGCAAGGGGAGGGGGGTTTAGGTATAAAAGGTGTGTTTGGGTGGCGGGCCGGTGCTTTAGCTTTACAAGTATTGTACCTGCAATAAAATCGTGTTGGACCGTGCTTCTATCTACGTGTGATCCTTACCGAAATTGGAGCGTCATTACAACCCTAAGAAACTTACCTCGATAAAGGCACAAAATTACAAACACTCCCCTCCCCACCCGTTGTCTACTTGGTCTCTCCCTCTCCATGCATTGAGAAGGCCCGCCTCCCTTTCCCCAAGCAGAGACCTCCTCTTGCCTCCTGGGGATTGTGTGTGGGAAATTTGGCCCAGTTCTATCATTGGTGGGGTTCAGAATGCTCTTTGATTGTACGGGAACTATAAATCCCAGCAACTACAACTCCCAAATGTCAAGGTCTATTTCTCCTGAACTCCATCTGCGTTCATATTTGGGCATATTGAGTATTCATGCCAAGTTTGGTCCTGACCCAACATTGTTTGAGTCCACAGTGCTCTCTGGATATAGGTGAACTACAACTCCAAAACTCAAGGTCAATGCCCACCAAACTGTTATAGCATTTTCTCTTGGTTATGGGAGTTCTGTGTGGGAAGTTTGTGTCTTTCTGCCATTCCTGCCAGGATATCTATGTTGAGTTCATTGAAACAGGCTCAGGTTTCACACTGAGTGTATAAATAAATTTTAAAAACATATTAACTATATGTATTACTGTGTTAGAGTGTCATTTTGTGTCATTTTGGTTGGTGGTGTGCCCCAGGATTTTGCAAATATAAAAAGTGTGCCACAGCTCAAAAAAGGTTGGGAAACACTGACCTAAACCCATCTGAGATCAACTTTCAAGCATACCAACACACACCAGATGGCTTGCTAAAACTTGTGTGACTCGGCGCCTTCAACCAGCCTGCAGACTGTAAAGGAAAGTCCGCTTTCAACAAAGGGTCTGCAGATCTGGGGTCTCGGAGTTTTCGTAACTCCAAAGCCATTGGAAGGACAGGGACCACTTGGAACCAGACAGAGAACTGCATCTCTCTTCTACAACTCCGAGGCAAGTAACTAATTTTCCCCCAAAGACTTTGCTGTAACATTTAATAACTAAGGACGAAATTGGGCCACCAGGGATCTGGTTGTAATAAATAAAACTATTGAACTTTACCATTCAGGGTCCAGAGCCTCATTTAAAGCCTGGCCAAGTCTCCCTTTCTTCATAGGAAGGCATCTGCGACCCCTAAGGCCTCAAAGCCACATGTCCACATTCAAATTTGTACAAAGGGCCTTAGCGAAGGCGGCATAAGGCCCCTTCCAAGACTTCTCCCAAATCTCATCAAGGAGGGAGACAGACTCCCTGACTCTCTCAACAGCCCTCTTTTTTACCTTAAAGAGAGAAATAGAAAGCAATGGTAAGTACACAAAAGTCAATGGCCAAGAAGGGTGGTGATCCTTTCACCGCAACGTCTACATACTGCAACTGATATAAGGAGTTTGGCTTCTTCCTCCTCCTCCTCTCAGGCTGCTTTTCCATGCTCTTAGTTGGATCTCAGACTGCTGAAATTAAGCCACTCTGGCATAGCAACTAAACATGATTGGGGAAGGGGCTCAGAGATTGTTCCCCACCCATGCATCCCTGTAGTGTTTGCCAGAAAAGTCATATCTTGCATACACATGGCGACTTTAGAGTGCGCTTCCTCAACCCACTGCTTTCTCAAATGTAATGAATTATATAAGTTCTATCATCGCTGATCAGTGACCACAGTAACTGGGACTCATGCAATTGAAGCCCAAAATATTTAGATGCCATTGCTGAGTAATGATGTTTTAGGACATGCGTCACCACAATTAGAAGCTTTATTGTGAATTAGAGCTACAGGCTCATATGACTAAAAAGTCTTATGGAACCTGAAAGACACAGCGGACATTGAAGCTCATGCTGCAGAAACTATTAGTCCTGACGGTGTCACAGCACTCTCTTATTTCTGCTAAAGCAGAGTTACATGGCTATCTGTTATAAGTAATACTCTAAAATGAAAACTGGGAGTGTGAAGTTGTACCCTTTTGATCCTCTATGTACTTGGCTTCAATTGATATGAAGTGTTTTATTAGGCATTCATCCGTGGTTCTGAATTTTTCCCCACCAAACACAACCTAAGAATTTCATATCTGAAAGCCTCAGAATATATTCTTGAGTGCACACAATGTCTCTTGAATCAGCTTTTAAATTAAAGAGATCATTAAAGATCTACACTGAATATTCTTCTTCCAAATATTACATTTTTGCTTTTACTTTTTGCTCCCTTTATTAACACCAAACACCACAATGAGCGAGAGGGAAATCAAACTGAACGAGAAATGTATTTTTTTTCTTCAGCAATAAAAAAGAGGTGTAACGGTTTGCCCACAAACCAGAGGAGAAAACCACAGGAAGGATGACAGCTCAAAGGAAGGCTATAAGCACCACTTACTTTCATTGTCTGAACTGTCACTGCTGCTTAGATGCCTGTGGCGTTTCATCCTGACGCATCCTAGAAAGAAGGAAGACAAGGGATTGGTGAAATTCCTCTAATAAGACAAACATTCTCCAACAACATATATATACACACAGTTCCTTACTGCCTGATAACATGATACTTAAGACATAACCACAAGATTTTATGAAGGATGCTTTCAACTATCTCTCCAGAGCACAAGCCACTTCCATAGTAAACAGACCGTATGCAATAATCCACAAACTGTAACCATGCAGGTTAAGGTCAATCTGGCATGAAGTTGGCAAGCAGAAGGCCTTGGGCCGTTTAAAAAAGAAAATAAAGGAAGAAGGCAGCAGAACATTCAAAGAAGAATAATGACACAAGGTTAAATGGAGAAAGAAAAAAAGAGAAGTTATTACCTTACAGAGTATCCCCCACCCCCCAAAAATAAAGTGTTTTTAAAATTCTCAGCCAATTTACTCTAACACTCCAGGTGGGTGTTAAGATCAGAGGCAGGCAAATAGATCTACAGCTCAGCTGCTGCTTGATAAATTCAACAAGGAAGCCCGTTTCAGCTGCAACCTATATTCAACAAGATACATAGAGGTCTTCCTTGCAGATGATAGAAGTAGGCTGCCATAGACTGCGTGGGGAATCTAAATATAGATCAGCAACCAGCTGCCGAAAATAGCTGTGACAGAACAAATACACCAAGCAAGACAACTGATCATTTCCCCAGCTTCCACAATGAGGCCTGACCCGCAGTAATATCTGAAGTAAGAAAATGATGAGCTCCACAACCACCAAAGCACCAGGTGTTCACTCCCAGACCATTCAATTTATTAAAATGTAATAGCCATGCCTAAGGAAATACTGAAGAAACGGTTATGCCTATTGTAAGGCAACATGCAAGCTTGTCTTGAAATAGTATTTTCAGAAGTATAATTCACAAGATAATGCCTACAATGAATATGTAATGTAATTTTAATCTATTCATGTGACTATGACAGCCAAATCACATTTTGACTGTAGCTGTTCTTTTCATGTTGGACGTTTAGCACAGCATAATGATTTTTAGTGTTGGACTCAAGGTTCAAATCTCATAATTCTTACGATTCAGATCTTGAAGCAAAGAATGGGTGCCAATATGGTAAATGTACTAAGACACCGGGAATCCAGGGTTCAAAACCTCACTCGTCTATGGAAACCTACTGGTTGACTTTGGATAAGACACACTCTCAGAGGAAGGGAACAAATTCTGCCAAGACAATCCCTTAGAGGTTTTCCTTGAGGTTTCCAAAAGTCAGAAATGGCTTGAAGGCAAACAACAACAAATGAATTCAGATCAAATTAAGTGCAATATCGATCCAAGAATTACTCTGAAAGTTCTCTTACATTTTGCTGATCACATAAAGCAGAAGCTGTCATTCTTTAAGAGCTTCTAATTCACTGCAAAGATGATATTACTCTCAAGTTCAGTGATGAAAAAGCAGGAAATGAATGTAGACCAGATGTTGAAAACCATGATTTACTTATTGTGTGCCTAGAATTTCAAACCAGTGTGCACATTTCTAACTGCTGTTAACACAAACCACGTTTTCATATTGTCTCAATGCAGCTACTCTCGCTCAAGGGATGTAATGTCTAGGATCAGATGCTTCTGCTCTCATTCCTTATACTGATGACGAGATATTTTCTTCAAATATTACAGGAACAGACATGCTTAAACACACATTGGCTTAATGACTGAAATATTCCATAGACTTGAATACTGATTCCCATATATACTCTCGTGTTTAAGTCGATCTCATGTTCAAGTCGAGGAACAAATCACATATTTTGTTTTGACCCATGGATAAATCGAGGGTAAAAGCTAGAGGAAGGTAACAAATCTTTTTTCTCTCGTTGCAAATATATATAGATGCAACATACTGAGGAAGAACTAAAGAGAAGGAGAGGATCTGTTTCTTTAAGGGGTTACAGCAGTTGTGTGAAATTGAATCACTGGTCTTCAAATGTCTACATCTATACAAATGTAGACAGGGAAAGGAATAAAAATGGGGGGAAAGACTGGGAATGTAGCATGAAAAGCGAGTATTTTTCGGGCTATATAACGATGTTCTAGAAGCATTCTCTCCTGACGTTTCGCCTGCATCTATGGGAGGCATTCTCAGAGGTTGTGAGGTCCTCACAACCTCTGAGAATGCCTGCCATAGATGCAGGCAAAACATCAGGAGAGAATGCTTCTAGAACATGGCCATATAGCCCAAAAATCTACAACAACCCAGTGATTCCGGCCATTAAAGCCTTTGACAATACAAAGAGGGAGTAGAAAAGCAAGGAAAACAATCTGCCCTTATTAGGAACCCAGCACAAAGATAGTGACAAGACAAGATCCTGTGGATGGATTTGTGTGTTCTGTGATGTGTACTGGGGAAGGCATTTAATTTCGTTGTACAATAGCACAATGATAATAAAGCTATTCTATTCTATGATGCAGATCCAAGAAGCACTCCAGTCCCTTTACTCCTCCCTTGCCCAAACTGGAGGGGAGAGAGAGAGAGAGAGAGAGAGAGAGAGAGAGAGAGAGAGAGCTCCATTCTCTTCTTCCTCATTGCCTTTTTCAACCAAAACAGTGTTCATTAATTAGCACATAGAGATGAACCAGAATAATGTGGCAGCAACCATTTTTAATACAGAGAGGCTTTCACAATAAGCTGCTATTAAAAATGGCTGCCACAGTCGCTCTGCAGAGAAGTTATGCAGGAAGTTATTTACGTATTAAAATGGCCACTTCAGGTGCATGGCATTCTTCAGGTTCCCCATGTTGCTGCCGAACTCCATGCAGGCAAGGAAAGGAGCAAAGAGGAGAGCTGCTTTTCTTTCTCTATTTGGGCAAGGGAGGAATAAAAGGGTGGTAGTGTTTCTAACCTCTGCCTCTTGCCACCACCTTTGCACTGGGTGCCTATTCCAGCATTGACTTGTGTCTGTGTTGATCCAGATTTTCTCAACTTAATGAATATACACAGTATTGTATGTACACACCAACTGCATTCTTGGTGCCCAAAGGACTCCTAAGAAACTTCCCTCAAATAATACTTGAAATGTCCATCACTGCTAGCGATGGAAGGTTTATTAAAATTTACACAGCTGTTGTCTTGTTCTGCACAGATAAATCAAAGAAATCAAGGTCAAATTCTGAAGGTATTCAAGAGCATACGTTACGAGAAACTCAGGTTTGAACAATGAGCTACAGATCTTCCAGTAGGACCCCAAGCATTTGAACTGTTATAACCTCCTCCAATGAATTATGGGAACAATAGCATTGTGTGCAGAAATTTGAACCTACAAGGGAAAGACAAGGCAAACCAATTACAATGCAGTGGAGTAGCCACCTCACTAACCTACCTTGCCTCTAGTACAGACATGGGCAAACTTCAGCCCTCCAGTGTTTTGGACTTCAACTCCCACAATTCCTAAAAACCAGTAAACTGGCTAGGATTTCTGTGAGTCGAAGTCCAAAACATCTGAAGAGCTAAAGTTTGCCCATACCTGCTCTAGTATATTGGTCAAAGTGAAAGGGATCAAATCCCTAAAGTTCTACTTATTTCACAAGATATCCCAGTGACCAGATGTGTCATCTGTTACAAATAATACTGGCGACTGTCACGTGTTGGTCATACAGAGAAATACAATAACATTAAAAAATCCACAAACAGTGATCACTTTACTTGGCTAACTAAAAATACAAAAATACATAACGCAAGATATCAAAAATCCTCAGGTCGAACCATACTAAGATTTTTTAAAAAAATTCAGAGAAACCCATTCCTGAGAAACCTAAGACTAGGGAGGCTGTGACACTTTGCCCCAGATCACTGAAAGCCTGATACTTATAGAACAGGACCAAAGCAAATCTCTTTAATCCCCTGTGTCCCAGATTACATCTAGCTCCCAACCTGATCTCATGCATTCGTCTGCATGCTCTTCGTTCTCACTTGTTCTCTTCCAATCTGCTGAAACTTTGGACCCATCCCTCATTTTGTGAGATTTTTATCATTTAGTCTGAGCGCATGGGCTTACGTTGTCCCCTCTGGTTGCACTGGTTTTCTTGCAGTGGCATCCCCACTGCCCACTAAGGGCTAACAATCCTTTTGCTCACTTCCTGGGGAAATAACAGGGCAATCTGATCTTGGGTTTATCTTTTTCACAAACAAAAAGCCCATACACATGGGGTGTCTGCCAGGTTTTTTTTCCCTTGCAGGATATTCTCTCAACATATCTCAAATTTCAAAAAAGTGGCTAGCATTTGAAGTTGCAATTTGAGGGCCTATTCTAAAATTAGATAGAAGTAGAAAATAAAGGCCAAGCAAGGAATGCTACTTGTTAACTTCTGGGCATCTTTTTTTGTCTACATCAGTGGTTCCCAACCTTTGGGCCTCCAGGTGCTTTGGACTTCAACTCTCAGAAATCCCAGCCAGCTTGCCAGCTGTTAGGAACTGTGGGAGCTGAAGTTCAAAACACCTGGAGCCCAAAGGTTGGGAACCACTGGTTTACATCACCCTTTCATCCAGTAAAGATGCAACATCCCAGACCACACTGACACATAAAACAGCTTTCTCAAATTTAATACAAACACGTGAAAGTAGAGGAAGTAAATAATAATGGTTTATTTATATCCTGCTTTTCTCCCTCATAGGAGCCAAAGTGGCTGACAACATATTAAAATCATGTAAACAACAATACAAATACATCGATAATAAGTACAAAACATAATAAAATGACAAGAATCCGAGCCAAAGCCGCTGGGAGTTGAGTCCAAAACACCTGGAGGACTAGAGTTTGGGAATCAGGACTTTCTGTTTAGACTGCATCGGTAATAAAACTCCAGCAAGCAAACTCAAGGCCAGGAATCAGGACTCTTTCTGATTAGGCTGCAGCTGTAATAAACTCCAGCAAGCATACTCAATACCAGGAATTACAGGAGCTATCTGCCACTTACAGAACATGGATTTTTTTAAAAAGCAGAGGATGCTTTGTAATAGGTGGCTCCAAAAAAACTTTAAACTACCAACCTTAGTAGCAACCTGCCTTAAGCATCATGAAAGCTTTATAGCACAACCTGGCAATGTTTTAAGACTGCAGGAAGGAGGTTCTGCCGTCACTAGGGTTGGTGATCTGTGTTACAATTTCTACTAGCCAGGCTAAAGGCACATCAGAAAACTGTTCTATAACTTCGTAAAACTTGTGGATGTGCTTTCAAATTACTGGTCAGCTTATGGCAACCCAAAGAATGTCATAGGGTTTTCTGACCATGGAATGCTCAGGGAGTTTGCTTTGAAATATGGCCAAAAGCACTTGGTATTCATTAGTTGTCCCTCATCTAAGTACTAACCAAGGCTAACCTTGCTTAGCTTCCAATTATCCGATGAAATCTGATGTCTTTAGAACCTTTCGATAACTTTTATATACAACTAATACAAATGCTGAATTCATATCAGCTGAAGCAGTCACAAAAAGGTACACCAAAGAAAAGGCATTCCCTTCAAGGGAGAGAACTTCTAAATAGCAAAGTAATTACCAATATTTAATGAAATATGGCAAAACAAAATACTTGGCAAACCAAAGCAATCACCATTCTCCCATAGGATCATAGCCAAAATCTAAGGTGATCACAGGTGGTCCTGCTGCATGTCCCACTAGTCTGTAAAAGTAAACAGGAGGGTAAATAAAAGTGGGAGGGCTTTCTCTGTAGCAGCATCCTGGCTGTTGAAATCCATCTTGAATTTCCAGCAGGTAGATTTAAAAATCTGATTTGGATGTTTAAAAGAGTTTTTTTTTAAATTTGCATTTAATTTGCTTGACAGATGGCTGTATAAAACCATGTGCATATTTACTTTTTATTGACTCTGGGTTTATTTTTAATTGGTTGAACTTTATTATGATCTACACACTTTCAAGCTCATGACCTAACAGTTCATAATGTCATTGTAGTCTCTTTGGGGATATAGTTCCATTCAGCAAAATTTTGATAATTGGCGTAGTGCTCCCCAATGACTCATCATATAATGAATAGCGAAAACTCTGCTCTTCTCAGTTTCCACACATTATTGCATTAATTCAGAACGCAACCAATGCTTTATATTCAATATTAGAAACATGAGCCATCCGAAGTTTACCTTCTTTCCGGAGGGCGTGCAAAACATTTCTTTTTCGTTAAGCATTCGGATCGTGCTGATTAGGTTTTTGTGTTTTAATTGTATTTTAGGTATTTTGTTCCTTAGATATTTGTAAACCGCTCCGAACCTTCGGGGAGTAGCGGTATACAAGTTGGAATAATAATATTAAAATTGAAATGGTTATTCCAAAGAATGTGGTAGGAATATGAAACTAACTTTTAGCCTTACCCACCTGTCACAGTATACCATCTGTATAAGATCAACAGCCTTAATTTGCATTGTGCTTTTAAAAAATATTTAAACTCCATGCTGGCTAGCATCACATTGTGTAATTGTGACAAAAGTTCCTTCATTTAATTTCTGAAACAATACGGACACATCACACAATTGGAGCCCCCGGTGGCACAATGGGTTAAACTCTTGTGCCAGTAGGACTGATGACTGACAAGGCGGAGGTTTGAATCTGGGAGAACGTGGATGAGCTCCCTCTGTCAGCTCCAGTTCCCCATGCGGGGGACACGAGAGAAGCCTCCCACAAAGATGGTAAAACATCAAAAAAAAACATCTGGGTGTCCCCTGGGCAACATCCTTGCACACAACCAATTATCTCACACCAGAAGCAACTTTCTCAAGTCGCTCCTGAAATAAAAAAATAAAATAACACAATTATGTTGGAGTATGCAAGGAAACAGTATGTGTGTGTGTGTGTGTGTCAACTATAAAATAAGATGCATGAAGCTGATTGGAGTATGCTCTAGCTTCATAAGTGATTGGGGGACAGGGGAGGGGGAGGACCAGCAACCTACCCCCCAGCAGACAGGGCCGCAGACCTTCTTCAACTTGGCTGCGACCCATAACCTGCCATGACTGCCATCAATCACCAACCACTCTCTGGTCCTCACTCCTGCTCCTCAATGCGAGGTCGATCTGTAATAAACTAGCCACGCTGTGAGATTTCATCGCAGAGCAGGATGTAGATGTCACCTGCATCACAGAGACTTGGACCCAGGTCGGTGACTGTGTCCTCCTTCAGGAGATAGCCCCCCCAGGCTTTCGAGCCTTCCACCAGCCAAGATCCACCGGCCGGGGCGGAGGAGTGGGCCTGGTTGTAAAAGACACTGTTACTACCTCGGTCCTCCAGACACCAGAGATGACCGGCATAGAGTGCCTGGGAGCAACCCTAGGAATGGGAGAAAAGACGGGGATCTTGGTGGTCTACCGAGCCCCTGGGGCCCAAAAGGAGGCCACGTCTGTTTTACTAGATTTGATTGCGGACTGGGCCCTGAGATTCCCCGGCTCATTGTACTGGGTGACTTTAACATCCACCCGGACACAGACCCTCTCCCACCTAGCGCAAGGGAGCTCCTTCTACACATGGATGCTCTAGATCTCCCCAGGACCGAAACGGGCCCTACACACCAAGCTGGCCACGCGCTGGACCTGATCTTCGGCCATGGCCTAGCCATAAAGCACCGTGAGTCCAGAGCAGTGCCTTGGTCAGATCACCTGACCGTAAGAGCAGATATTGACACTCCCCTCACAGAAAGATCGGAGCCAAAGACCATCTTAGTCCGCCAAAGGAGTCTGATGACCCCGAGGGCATTCACGGCAGCTCTGGAACCGTTGGAGGTCCCCGGAGGATCGCTGGCAGATCTGGTCGACAGGTGGAACAGCGTCCTCTCGAGGGCCATCGACCAGGTGGCACCAAGGCGCCCCTTCGTCCCGTAAAACCCGCTCACCGTGGTTCACGCCGAACCTAAAGCAGACGAAACGCCGGAGGAAACAACTGGAGAGTATTTGGAGGCGGAAACCTAGCGGGGCAAATAGAGCGGCTTATAGAGAACAGCATAGGCTGTATGAACATGAGATCAAGGAGGCGAAGAAATCCTACAATGCCACCCAGATTACAGCTGCCGGCTCCCGTTCAGCACAGATCTTCAAAGTAGTCCGGAGCCTTCTAGCGCCCCCACAGAGTGACCCTAAAAACTCTGTGGTAACTGCAGAAGACCTCCAAGAGTACTTCATCAGTAAAATCATGGCACTCCGGCGTGACCTCCCGCCCATCCCGGAGGAAGAGAGTGAGAGGACCCGATGCCCAACTCAGACCAGCGGGCTCTCCCTCACCGAATTCAGGCCTCTTACCCTGGAAGAGGTGGAAAGGTTGGTGACCGTGGCAAGGGCGACGACCTGCCCCATGGACCCTTGTCCATCGCACTTAATTAAGTCTTGCATGGACTCCGTATCGGACGCTCTGAGGACCTGGTGAACCTTTCCCTGGATACTTGCATCTTCCCTGAGTCCCTGAAGGAAGCCAGAGTTAGGCCCCTCTTGAAAAAGGCGAGCCTTGACCCGATGAACTGGCGAACTACCGCCCTGTTGCCAATCTGCCCTTCCTGGGTAAGCGTCTGGAGCGGGCGGTGGAAAGCCAGCTGCGTGATTTCCTTCACCGGTCCGTGGCCTGGACCCGTTCAGTCAGGTTTTTCGTGCAGGCCACGGGTAGAATCTGTCTTGGTAGCGATCACAGACGACATCCGCCGCCAGGTAGATGGAGGGCTCGGCTGTCCTGGTCCTCTTAGATCTAACCGCGACCTTCGACACCGTCGACCATGACCTGCTACTCCGCCGCCTGGCTGCCTCTGGGATCCGGGACAAAGCTCTGACCTGGCTAGGATCGTTCCTGCGGGGTCGCTCGCAGCGGGTCGAGTGGCAGGGCCAGGTCTCCAGGAAATGCGAGTTGGAGTCACGCGGGGGTCCCCAGGGTGCTATCTTGTCTCCCACCCTTTTTAACATCTATGTCCAGCCCCTGGCCAGCATTGCAAGGAGCCATGGTTTCAGCTGCTACCAATACGCCGACGACACACAGCTGCTGTTTAAGCTCGATCCAGGGATGTCGTCAGTGCCGGAAAACTTTAGTCAAGGACTGAGGGCGGTGACTAGCTGGCTCAGAGCACACAGGCTAAAAATCAACCCGGCAAAAATGGAGATCCTCTGGCCTGGCCGACCCGCCCCTCACTCACCATTACCACTCTTTGAAGGCGTGCCCCGGTCCGCGGCTCCGCGGTGAAGAGCCTGGGAGTGATTCTGGGCGAGAGACTGACGATGGAGGCCCAGATCCAGGCCGCAGCCAAGGGTGCCTTCTTCCACCTTCGCAGGGCCCGTCGGTTGGCCCCTACCTACCATCAGAGGCGCTGAAGACCGTGATTCATGCCACCGTGGTCTCCCGACTTGACTACTGCAATGCCCTGTATGCGGGCCTACCATTGTCCACGACTCGGAGGTTGAGACTCGTCAGAACGCAGCGGCCAGACTCATCTCTGGGGCACCGGCGAGAAACCACATCTCACCAATCTTGAAAGACCTTCACTGGTTGCCCACAGAGTGCAGAGTGATCTACAAACTCATGGCGCTAACCTTTAAAGCACGGCAAAGAATCGGACCTGCCTATTTGAGCGACCGGCTGATAGACCAACACAGCGAAAGACCTGTGCGTGCTATAAACGGTGACTGTATAGCCATCCCAGGGGTGAGAGAGGCCCGGCTGACAGAGACCCGACGGAGAGCCTTCTCTGTGGTGGCTCCTATGATCTGGAACACGCTCCCACCTGCTCTCAGGGCCACATTGGCCCCTACCAGATTTCTGTCTGACCTGAAAACCTGGCTTTTCGGCCGGGCGTTTGGGGATTGACTGGATGGTCTGGAAGCTGAGCCTCTCATGGCTCTCTATATCTATACCTATACCTGTGCTTTTAACTGTTGTACCCGTGGTTTTTAAACAATGTAAGTCGCCCGGGCACCAGTGGTGGAGGGCGACTCACAAGAAATAAAGTTATTATTATTATTATTTATTATTATAAACTGCTGAAAGAGTTTCTCCAAATGGACAAAGACCATTTTAAATCTCTCCTAAAATGACATTATGTGAGTTGATGCAACTGACCACATTGTACATATGTTGTTCTGAACTACAAAGAGTAAATTTCTTGTTCTTTATTGTTCATCTGCATGGTATATTTTCTTTCTCTGGCAAGGCTGTGTGTGAGCTGATCAAATATGAACTACACATGATTTATATTTACATTACACCGCAAATTATTCTTATACTGATTAAGATGATTTTATATAATCAGGCCTCATCCCTTTTCATCTCTAAACTCCGATACAAAAGTTGGAAGAGTGAAAACATGAAAAACCAAATTGGATTAACGAAGGCTTGGGAAATGCATTGGAGGGGAGTAGGGTTAATCATTGAGCGTAAAAACAATCTACTGTACATACGGCACTCAAGTACAAGCTAATGTCATGTATAATTGGAGAGCAGATTTGGGGATCAAAATTATGCAATAGAATAGAAAAATAATGTAATAGAAGGGAAGAACTGAAAGGACGGGAGGAGGGAATGACATAGTAATATACAATTATTGTATTGATGTTAGGTAGTATTGCACTGGTCTATGTATATATACATGGATTTGTTTTTCAAATAATATGTAAATTTAATAATAATAATAGAGTTTTAAAACTGTTCTTTAAGAACCTTCTTTTCTTCTGCTACCAAAAACGTGTAAAAGTAGATAAATCCAGAAATCATCCAATTCCATTGTCATGATCCTTTGGGTATGAAAAACAATTAGAACAAAGAGAGAAAGGAAGGACAGGACACAAATTAAAGGAAGAAAATATTATTTTCCCCATGTCCTAATAAGAAGTCTGGTTAGTTCAGAATGATGTAATGCCAGTTGACGTCACTTTAACTTCCATGGCTCAATGCTATGAAAGCACAGGAGTTGTAGTTTTTACAAGGCCTTTAGCCTTCTCTGCCAAAGATTGCTGATGCCTCACCAAACTACAAATTTTAGGATTCGATACCGTTAAGCCACGGCAGTTAAAAGCAGCAACAAACTGCATTGATTAGACAGAGTAGATGCAGCCGAAGAATTAGATTTAGGCCTTTAAATGTTACAATTTGATCTTGTTAGAAATATTCCTTTCAGAAGGCCCCTGTAAAGTTGATTTTAAGGAAAAATCTCACATTCACACTAAATCTGATTGCTAGACTGGTTCAGAAAAGTCATGAGTTTCATCACGGTGCTAATGCATAACCTCATATATTAATACACTCATATACACGGTGCTGATTCATAAACTCATATACATGAGTTTGGAACACACATTTTTGACAAACAATTGCTTACCATTACAGCTAAACTGCAGGTGAGGAAAGCAGGATAGAAATAATAGCATGTGAGGGAAGGAAAAGTACAGGAGCCTGAACTTCATTACACCTTCGTTTGGAAACACCTATCTATGGTTTGGCAGCAAGTCCAGGCCAAGTCCCTGACTCCCAGACTTACAAAACACTCTTTAATGAGCAGATGAAAAAGGATCCTCCTATGAGATGAAGATGAGAGGTAAAGGGGTGTAATTATATGCATTCAAAATACACCAATTACTTATTTCAAGATTTTGCAGGGAAAACATTGTCCAAAATCCTTAATTTGAGCCCATTTATTTCCAAATCACAGTCCGATTTAATAACATTGGCTAGATGTCACTTCCAGAATCTTTCCACATGCTAAATACACTTTTGTCATATCTTTTAATAAAAATCTTAATGGATTTTTAAAGTTGAGGAGTAAAAAACCTTTTCATTGTTCAACCGACTGTCCTCATGTTCATACTAATAACTTGTCAATTTTGAAATCACCTTGACTTTAAAACCAATGTACTGTAGTGGCAAATGTTTCTTCCTAAACATTTGCCACTATAAGTGCGTCCCCCCCCCCCTTAATTGACATGTTAAGAAGAGTGAGGCTACAGTTGAAAACTACCTGTATTCAATAATGAAAACCTGATGTTTGTGATTCTCCTTACTAGGGCTTAAAGGAACAGGAAACTGCTATGTTGTGAAGAAAGTAATCACAAAGCAATTTTCACAGTGGCAGGTGTGGAGTTGTTCAAAGTAGCTAAAGATGATGCTAATCACTGCCATTTTTAAAATGAATGTTAAAGTTTTAATTTAGTGGATGTTCAGAGATGGGGGAAGCCTGTTGAAATTTTGGGCTCACACTACGACATTTCTTTGAGAGCACTATTGCTGTTCAAGTAATTAAAGTGTTCCACTGCATTTCCTGAATAACTTACTATTGCTTATCTAGACAGACCAAATTTCCACTCAGACCATAACCAATACATCAACTTTCTCCCTTCCAAACTTCAATCTATTATTTGAATGTAACAGTTCAGCAAACTTCATTCCACTCCAAAAAGCCTGCGGCACTTTAATGAGGTTTCATCCCCAGCTGCAGGTAGACAAGGCACATTTTTTACAGAAACTAAAATTAGAAGGGTGTTTCACCTTAACAGGCTTATTTTCTGGGAGAATCAAACACTATGCTTCTGCTACTGAAACACCCCCCAATGTCTGCTTGAGTCTTTCCTTCTGGGTTTGCATCCTAATCAGATGGAGGCAAAGCAATGACTCATGCACACACACTCCATCACAACTAAAAGGGGATTGTCAACCTAATTACGGTGTGTGTAGTACTGTGCAAGCAGAAATTCAGTAACTATAAAACCCCAAACTCAGCATCCAAAATAAAGGTGTAGTCACAGATGCACTACTGACACAATAGCAGACACAACTCAGTTTAATTGGTCTGATTTAAAATATACAATAGAAGCCCATATCGGGGTGAGAGATGCTTCTGAACTTTGTGTGGATACATGAAACTGCAGATAGAAGTGAACCCTATTGAAACAAAGGACTTGCAGCACAATAACACCATAGGCTCTCTCTGGAGGATCTTGAAAATATGTAGATATTGCCTACTTTGTCAGATGTGGATAATTGAAACTGCAGCTACTGGTACCATGGATACTGTACAAAAATGACTAAATCCTTGTTCTGTGTCTTTGTAAAGTTCAATAACTTAGATCCTAAAATACAAATTAACTAAACATATGCAATTGAACATATGATCCATTTCCCCATTTATGTTATAAGAAACCCACCTCAGCAGGACTGAATGGGAATAGATATTTTAACTTTTCCCCATTGCTTCTTATGCCCTTCCTAGAAGAGTGTTCTGGTGAAACAAAATGCAGCAGAACAGACTAATTGTCAATATTTTCAGATTTTTTAAAAAGAAACAAGACTAAATGTTCCTACTCAAGGACTATAGGTAGCAATTTCACAATCTTGCCATGTTTTTGCTGCGAAGTCACAATCTTGCCATGTTTTTGCTGCGAAGGCTATTTAAAACTCAGGAAATGCCTTCTTATAAAACAAGGAGTGAACCGGAAGACACTTCTGATTTTGAAATAAAATAGCTTCCTACATACGTACCCTTCCAAGCACAAAAAAACATCCAGGTATCGTTGGACTACAACTCCCATGAACCCTGGCCAGTATAACCAATAGTGCAAACTTACTAGGAGTCGCAATCCAACAACATCCAAAGAGCCACTCTCATCTCACCTCTAATTGAGACAATACCACAGGATCACCCATATACTGTAATTCTGAATTACCATTTCAGCATTGCACTGCAAATCTAAAGCTAATAAAAGGTCTTTAAAACTACAAATGTATGCTCACTAAACAACGGAGTTGTGCGTGGATCCAATTTCTTTCGTTACATCCATTCTTTCGTGTAACAGCATTTTTAGAAAATGTGCATGATGACAGCAAGAGGTGCTTCTGAACCTTTGATGCTGTGGAAGTACTACTGACAGACCACAAGACTATCAGTGTATGCTCTATCCTTCTACCCTGAGCTTCAGAAATATACTGGCATAGCTGCTTTTAAAAGACTTCAAGCCAATAACTCATCCATTTTCTTTAAATAACCATGCACTGTTTCCATTCTATTGCTCAACAGTATTTACATTTCCCTTTAAAATAACTCTCTTTTCATTGCATCTCTCTTCCCCAATTCAGTCACTTGGCATAAAGGGACAATTCTGTGTTCACTTCCTTCCGGACTGGAGCAAGTAGCACCGTTGTTCTTTGCTCCCATCCTGGCTTTCAACAGCCTCCTCCACCATCAATAGCCACCCTGTGTTTGGCTGTGGGAAAGGGCCAACAGCAGCAATATGATTATACCTAATCCTTGTCAGTGGTTTTTTTTTTTTAAGCTGCAGTCTGCAAGGCAAGGAACAGTTCCACTCTATCCCATGGCTGCTGCTTCTTCTTCCTCTGCCCACAACCATGGAATGGAAAACCCAAGGCATACATGACTCCGAAGAAAACGGAAAAAGCTGCATCACTTAGGAACGATTACAAATAATGGTACCCATTCAAGACATGCACACAATAGTGAACTTCCACCAAAAGTAATGCTCTCAAAAATAAATTTAGAAGTTAAACTGCCATTCTTGTTTCCTTCAACTTTCTAACTTCAACAATCAATGTCTGAGTTCTCATAGGTTTTTTGGGCTATATGGCCATGTTCAAGAAGTTCCCCTATCTTTGGGAAAGGGGAAATTCGAATATCTAATACTTTTGAGCAGACATAGTTTCCCTTTTTAAAAAGTTTTACTAAATCTGCAACTGCAAAGGACTGCAAAATGTAATTCTGGGGAAACATATATGGGCATTGTTCAGACATAACCACACCCTGGGATGGGTCTGAGGAAGAATTCGGTTTTGAGTATCCCTTATTCAGAAATCGGAAATACCCAAAGGACTCACATGGGTGGCTGATACAGTTTGTTTTCGGAAGAATTCGGTTTTGAGTATCCCTTATTCAGAAATCGGAAATACCCAAAGGACTCACATGGGTGGCTGATACAGTTTGTTTTCGGAAGAATTCGGTTTTGAGTATCCCTTATTCAGAAATCGGAAATACCCAAAGGACTCACATGGGTGGCTGATACAGTTTGTTTTCGGATGGTCCAATGTACACAGATATTGTTTTGTGCACAAAATTATTCAAAATATTGTATGAAATTACTCTCGGGCCACATGCATAAAGTGCGTATGAAATACATTTTGTGTTTAGACTTGGGTCCCACCTCCAAGATACCTCACTAGATGTATATGTGCAAATATAGATATTCCAAAATCTGAAAATGCAGTAATCCAAAACACTTCTGGTTTCAAGCATTTTGGATAAGGGATACTTTATCTCCTTGAGTCATGTACAAAAGCATTTGCCATATTCCTTCTACCAATCCTAATAATGACAATGAATACTACAAACCATAAAACAACAGGGGGAGAGAATTAATCAAGTTTGTGTCATGCTGAAGGGTTTTAAAATTAGGTTCATAACTTCTTTCAGATCAACATTTTAGGAACTCACAAAAAAACCCAATCCTTCAATGTGATTGGGCATGGGCAAACTTCAGCCCTCCAGGTGTCTTGGACTTCAACTCTCACAATTCCCCAACGCCAGAACGCTGGCTGTGATTTCTGGGAGTTGAAGTCCAAAACATCTGGAGGGCCAATGTTTGCCCATGCCTGGATTAGATAAATAAGGTTATTAGTCTCCAAAAGTAGTGTAATTCTACAACATTTAGACTTCCCACAATATTAGGAAGTTTTTATTTCTCTGCATAAAACCTACACTCCTCACCACAATTGCTCAGAAGGAATAACCAACCACTGAGTCAATGAAATAATATACTCCTAAAAATCATGTGTAGGGCTGCAAAGGTTTTTACTTCAATGTCTTCTTTTTCAATCAGCTTCTGGATTGTTAAGAAGGTCAAGCCATTTCCAAGCTTGGATTCCTTCCACCGAAGAGGCAGCTGCCGGATGTTCTTATCACTTGCAAACATTGCTAGCATTGTAGTGGTAGAATGCTTATGAGTAGCAGGTTTTTTTCAGACTGTCAAAAATAAAACCAACACACATAACCTCACAAACGGAAGCAACATATATACCAGAAATCAGAAACAGTTCCATATTCATGCTGCTTACTCGTGTAATTTGAATGAAAAAAGAGGCCCACTTACATCTGTTATTAATTACAACAATCTGTATACCAATCTGTATACCTTTATAAAGCGGAATGTTTGTATGTATGTATGTGTGCGGAGGGCGGAAGGGTGGGAGGGCGGATATGTGGCAGCCACTTTCACAGGCCACAGCGACCAGCGCGGGTGATGGACCTGCACCAAACTTGGTACACATAACCCCCCTAACCCCCTTCACGTCCTGGTGTGGTTCGGTGACATGACCCACGGATTATGGGATTTGTAGTACTTTCAAACACTTTGGTTCCCACAGACCACTGAGGCCACCAAAAAGGACCAATACAGACCACACTTAGCACACACAGCCCCCATGACCCAATCTACATCCTGGTGCAGTTTGGAGGAGGGTGGACCATGGATGATGGGACTTGAAGTACCTCTACTCACTTCCCAAGTCTGCTGCAACCCTCATCCAATCACTGATCGAGACCAAACTTGGCATACATAACCCCTATGACTGCCTTCATGTCCTGGTGAGGTTTGGGGGAGGACTGACAATGGATGATGGGATTTGTAGTACTTTCACACCCCTCTGTTCCCACAGACAACTGCGGCCTCCAACAAACACCGAGAAAGACCACACTTGGCACACAGAGCCCCAGTGACCCACTCTACATCCTACTGAACTTTGGAGGGGGGCAGAACATGGATGATGGGACTTGCAGTACCTTCCCTCACTTCCCAATCCTGCTACAAACCTAATCCAATGACTGATCCACACCAAACCTGGCACACAGAGCCCTCATGACCCACTCTACATCCTGGTGCTGTTCTGTGTGAGACGGACCACGGATGATGGGACTTGAAGTACCTTCACTCACTTCCTAAAAACAATGCAACCCTCATCCATTCACCAATACAGACCCAACTTAGCACACAGAGCCCCCATGACCCAATCTACATCCTACTACACTTTGGGGGAGGGTGGACCAGAGATTATGGGACTTGCACTACCTTCAGTAATTTCATGATACCACTGCAACTCCCAATAATGATGGATCAAAACCAAACTTGGCACACAGAGCCCCCATGACCCACTCTACATCCTGCTGCACTTCTCAAATGACCCGGGCACCGCCGGGTCCCCAAGCTAGTAAAAAATATAAGCAGCAAGGTGCACATTTATTTCATTTTTTCAGGAAATGTATTAAGAGTCTCAGGATGGTGCACAATAACATTATTTAATCTATTTAAAACTACAAAATGTAATTTCAATGGACTAAAAGCATGTTAAATTATTTGACAAAAAAGTTTAAACTAGCAAACACACACACATGGGGCAATTTGAAGGAAATCAATTAGGAGAATCAAAGTTGATCCCAAAGGCTAACCAAACTGAAAATAATTCACCTGTTCTTATTACTACCACAGAAATATGAAGGCAACACACACACACACACACACAAGTGGCATGATAGTAAAGGTAAAGGTTTCCCCAGACATTAAGTCTGGTAGTGTCCGAGACTGGGAGGTTGGGCTCATCTTAATTTCTAACCCGAAGAGCTGGCGTTGTTCATAGACACCTCCGATGTCATGTGGCTAGCATGACTGCATGGAATACCCTTACCTTCTTGCCAAAGAGGTTCCTATTGATCTACTCACATTTGCATGTTTTCAAACTGCTAGGTTGGCAGAAGATGGGCCTAATAGCAGGAGCTCACCTCTTTGGATTCGACCCGCTAAGTTCAGCAGCTCAGCAGTTTAACCTGCTGCACTACCAGAACTACGAAGGAGAAAAAAAACCCACAAGTGGCATGATAGCTTTACAATAAATTATATCTAACTACATGTGTGTGTATTGTTTAGCAGCTCTAACACCTGAAGTGTAGCCTTGGGATGGGCAAAATATGGACTGGAGGGCATATGTGACTCTTTGGATCTTTAAGTATTGCCCACAGAACCCCCTAGATCCCTCCAAAATTTAAACACGTTTTTCAGTCTGGTTTTTTGTGGGAGAAATAATGGGTCCAAATTTTCAAACATTTCCTTTGAAAGACAACAGTTTGCTCCGCTATCCCACACGCCCCACAACACTCCCAAACAAAAGGAAAATGCCCCCGGTCCTATTTGCAGCCACACATGCCTGGTGCAGACAGCTAGAGTTGGAAGAGACCAAAGGGCTATCTAGTCCAAGTCCCTGCCATGCAGGAAAACAACAATCAGAGTGCTCCAAACAGATGGCCATTCAGTCTGTTTTAAAATGTCCAGAGAAGGAGACACCATAACTCTCCAATGCAGCATATTCTACTGTCAAACAGCTCTGACATCCAGTAAGGGTTTTTTTTCCTATTGTTTAGGTGGGATCTCTTTCCTTGCAGTTTGAATCCATTGCTCCATTGTGTCCTAGTCTCCAGAGCAGCAGAAAACAAGTTTGCCCCCTCCTCAATGTGCCATCTTCTCAAATATTTAAACATGGCTATCATCTCAGCCTTCTCTTCTAAATGAGCCACTAGCCATTAAGAACACGTTCCACGTTGAGCCTAATTATAAACAAAACTTTCTATAACATACAGCCCAAACAAATGGGTGAATGTATGGGGTGAGCTTGCTGCAATTTTTTATATTACCTATATTAATTTACTGCATGTGTATCGGTTTTATTTTCACACTCACACACATAAAAAGTCATGGTAGGATTAGCTACACCAGCTCGAGGGCCCAGTGCAGTAATGACAGACTGATGCTGGATACTATTGACAATAAGAACACCATTACTAATAGCTTTTCAGTCAGAGTTTTCCACCAGTGAAAATGAGCTGCCAGAACAAACAACCGCTTCTAGGGTGAAATAGTACTTCCACCCATCCTAACTAGCTCCCAGCCTGCAGATTTAGGGATTAGGGCTGGTTTATCCGTCAGCCCAGAGTATGCACATCTCTATGAACATTCTGCACAGTCACGTACAATTCGATAATTGAACTGAGAAGCAGAGGAAGAGGCAAATAAAATTAAAATATCAGATCACTGCCTTGTGGCAAGGGATTAAAGGCAAGGTTTATAAAATTCAAAATTTTCTTAAGTGACCACTGCATGCACTGTTGTGAAGAGTTTGTTTTTGATTATAGAGGAAAGTGCCCCGCTGGCTCCAAAACACTATTTGTATATTTCACCTGCCCTACTTCCCAAAGCATTTTATTATTTGGCTTCTAGACATCAGTACTTCTACATTTTCAGGTTGCTTGCACCATTAGGAGAAGCACAGTAAGGATGAAAAGAGTTAACAGAGAACCTAAACTCTCTGTATCTCTAGAATAGTGCTTTCTTTCACTTGTACAAAGAGTGCATAGCAATTAGAAGCTACTTGGTCACAGGCCAAGAAACACCATCCAAATTGATCATCTACTGGTGGGTTGGTTTTTTTTCATGGCAATTTGTTAAATTATTTAAACCATTGAAAGACCCACTCCGGCCATCTCAAACCATTATAACAATATTAAGGGAACACAGCATAGTAATATATGAAAAGATATGCAACCATCTCAGTTCATTTCTACCAACTCCATTTTTTTCTTGTACAATTTCCTTCACAATGACACGAGGAGTTCAAAAGAACATGCTTACAAGTCAGGGCAATACACACACACAGAGGCAAACTCACACATATATATTGCATGAAAAACTCAATGTATGTAAAAGGTAAATGTTTTCCCTGACATTAAGTCTCCTCGTGTCCGACTCTGGGGGTGGTGCTCATCTCCATTTCTAAGCTTAAGAGCCGGCATTGTCTGAAGGTTATGTGGCCGACATGACTGCATGGAGTGCTGTTACCTTCCCGTCGTTACCTTTGACCTACTCACATTTGCATGTTTTTGAACTGCTAGGTTGGCAGAAGCTGGGCCTAACAGCTGGAGCTCACCCACTCCCTGAATTCAAGATTTAATTGACAAAAAGACTAGCGTCTATTTTATTTATTTATTTATTTATTTGGTTTTATATTCCGCTCCTCCCTGCAGGCTCGGGGCGGATCACACAACATACAATAAAAACACCAAAATACAACAAGTGTTAAAAATATTAGGAATTACAGATTCCTTAAAACTCAAAGACAGTGATCAGGTAGAGTACATTTCCGGTTTAACTAAAAGCAAGTCTAAAAAGGGCGGTCTTGCATGCCCTCCGGAAAGGAGTAAGCTCCGAGATCACACGGGTATCAGCTGGAAGTGTATTCCATAGTGCAGCGGAGAAGGCTCGTTGCCTTGTTGCGGACAAATGGCAGGAGCGGATTGATGGAATAACTAACAAGTTCTGCTCCTCTGAGCGTAGCGATCTCGGGGGAACGTACGGGGTAAGGCCCTAGACCGTGCAAGGCCCTAGACCGTGCAAGGCCTTAAAGGTTAGAACCAGCACCTTGAAGACAATTCGGTACTCGATTGGAAGCCAGTGCAGCTGCCATAAGATGGGAGTGATGTGCTCCCTTACCGGTGCTCCCACCAGTAAGCGAGCGGCGGCATTCTGCACTAGCTTGAGTTTCCGGATTGTCGACAAGGGAAGGCCGACGTAGAGGGCGTTACAGTAGTCCAGCCTCGAGATGACCGTCGCTTGGATCACCGTGGCCAGGTCATCCCTGGACAGGTAGGGTGCCAGTTGCCTAGCCTGTCGTAGATGGAAAAATGATGTTTTGCTGACCATGGAGACCTGAGTCTCCATGGACAGCAATGGGTCCAATTGGACCCCCAAACTCTTTACCAAGGATGACGGGCTAAGTTGCTCACCATCCAGGGTAGGCAACCGGCACTCATCCAGCCCAGGGCGACCAGGCCACAGAATCTCCGTCTTCGACGGGTTCACCTTCAGCCGGCTGAACGCAGCCATCCAGTCACAGCTTCAAGGCATTGATGGAAACAATCGGGTACGGTGTCCGGCCTGCCGTCCATTCTCAGCAGGAGCTGGGTGTCGTCAGCGTACTGATAACACTCCAGACCAAAGTCGCGGGCCAGCTGGGCGCATATAGATGTTGAATAATAAAGGGGAGAGGATGGGCCCCTGGGGGTCTAGTATATTGTTGGCAGATCTAAGACTAAACTAAAAACATCAACATTCACCAAGGATGTGTACATAATACTGAAATGCAAACTGGCAGTGTTTCTATAAAAATGAATCTGTTACCATTTGTCAATAAGAAACCACTGCCTTCACTATGTGTACTTGCATGGACCAAGCTTCGCTATGTTAATTGTGGCCTAATCCCCAACAAGACGGCACCGGATTGTAGTCTGAAAGCGAGCCTCTGTGTGCTGAGTATTGGAATGCTAAATCTGTGTCCACACAAAAGAGGAAAAAGCACAACTCTCCAGATACTGGACTACAACCCATCCCTCGCTATGCTCTACTGATACTGAGGACACTAGTCTTTCTGTCAATTACACTCATGTACAAGTTGACCTCATGTATCAGTTGAGGGCAGATTTGGGAACCAAAATCCTTTGGGTGAGACATTTTTTTCCGTGTCAGGAGCAACTTGAGAAACTACAAGTCGCTCCTGATGTGAGAGAATTTGACATCTGCAAGTATGTTGTCTAGGGGACACCTGGATGATTTACCATTCTGTGGGAGGCTTCTCTCATGTCCCCATGAGAAGCTGGAGCTGACAGACAGGAGCTCATCCCACGCCCCAGATTCAAACTGCCGACCTTTCAGTCAGTGGTCCTACCAGCACAAGGGTTTAGTCCATTGTACAACATGGGGAAATATGACCCATGGATAAATTGATACTCATTCTGTGAAGGGGGAAAGATCCAGTGCCAACTCAGGGGGCCAGCTGCCCATCATCATTCCTCTGCTCCTTTCGGTGAGACAGTAGAGGGGCCAGGGCATCCTTTAGGTTCTTCCAGGATTGACTCAGCTCTTGCCTTTCGCCCCTCTGCTCAGAGAAGGGGTTGGATCATTTCAGTAAGTTAAAGCACAGTACTTACATTGACCTGTGGGTAAGTCAAGGGTCATTCCACAGAGAGGGGAAAGCACTAATGCCGCCTTAGAGGGCCTGCCGCCCCCAGCCAAGCATCCAAAAAGGCCAGTAGAAAGTAAAAGGGCTTGGTGCTTCTTTGAGGTTATCCCAGGATGGACACTGCTCTCACTTCTCACCACTTTACACAGAGAAGGGAATGGTTCCCTTTTTTTTTGATAAGAGTTATAGCACAGTAGTCATACTGACCCATGGAGAAGTTGGCCCGGGTTTTGGGGGTTGGTTTTTTACCAAAATTTCTAGACTTATACTTGAGTGTACATGGCAAATAAATTGATTTCTCCATCCTGGCATTCAAGAGGGCCAGAAATGGCACCACAGCAGAGATCGCTGAAGGCGCTAGTGTTTCTTTTAGGCCTCTTTGATCCTGCAAGATTATCAAAGCAGATAATCCACATGATTATATGAGTCTGCACTGCAATATAATTCAGTTCAAAGTAGATAATCTGGATTTTATACGGCAGTGTAGGAACCATACATTTCTCACAGATGGACCAAGCTCTCGCCATTCAACTTTATCCTTTAAGAAAGGGATGGCTCCTTTCTTTTGAGATGGGTTAAAGTACAATACTGTACTCATATTGACCCGTGGATAAGTCGTTTGGGTGTTGTTGTTGTTTTACTAAAATGTGTAACCTTATACATGATCACGTAGGGTAAGTATAACACTTCATCGAAATATTTTTGGCCCTTACTTCCAGGTGGAGCCACAGTCCAGCTTCACCTGGAAGATCACCCTGAATGACACTCGAGTTTCTAGGTTGCTGTGAGTTTTCACAGAACTCTTTTCTGTTTGAGGCAAGTGTGAATGCTACAATAGATTGGCCTAATTAACATTGAATAGCCTTGCAGCTTCAAAGCCTGGCCAGTTGACGCCTGGGAGATCCTTTGTTGGGAGGGATTAGGGTGCCCTGATTGATTCTTTTCGAGAATCAATGCCCTAGGCAGCAACCAGCTAGGCTTTGAAGCTGCAAAGCCATTAAATTCTAATCAAGGTAGCCAATTGTAACATTCACAATTGCCTCAGGCAGACAAGAATTCTTTCTCCCACCCTGGACATTATTCCACAGATACACAAACCCCACTTGCCTAGTTTACAACAGACCTCACAACCTCTGAGTATGCCTACCACAGATGTGGGCGACATATTGCTATAAGTTTTCAAAGAACTCTTGTCTATTTGAGGCAAGTGTGAATGTTGCAATTGACCACCTTGATTAGCACTGAATAGCCTTCCAGTTTATTTATTTATTTACAGTATTTATATTACAACGCCATTTCAATGCCATATAGACAATTTTCAGAGGCTATTAAACATTCCAACTTTTTCTGGCCACCAGACCATCCATCTGCGACACTGCATACTTGCTGGAGATTTTTATGGCCTTGCAAATGAGTTAAATTTAAATTAGTTAAATTAGGAAGTGGTACCTAATTTTCCTACTTGACAGATGCAACTGTCTTTCGGGTTGCAAAGGTCGACAACAAGCTACACAAATTGGCCGAAAGCTCACTCTGACCCAGGCTGGCTTTGAACTCAGTAGTGATCTTAGTGCAGCGCCACAGTCCCTGTTTAAAGCCTGGCTGGTTGCTGATCTCTAGGGTTGCCATATGTCCCTTATTCTAAGGCAGTGTTTCCCAACCTTTTTTGAGCCGAGGCACATTTTTTACATTTACTAAATCCTGGGGCACACCACCAACCAAAATGACACAAAATGTTTTATGGCGTTTCGGCACGTCTTTTTCACAACAGGCTGCATATGCAGGGGACAAAGAGTAGGCAAAATAATAATAATATAGTGAAACTAGCAATATGCACAATTACAAAGTTTTATAAAGTTAATGTATCAATATAGTAAATTTGAAAAACGGAGTACAGTTTGGCACCCACATGATGTTGGCATCTCCATGGGAGAAAAAGGAAAAATCTTCCCTTACCGCGTTGGATTAGGCTCTGTACTGGATAATCTGCAATATATAGAAGTTCAATATATAGGAGTTATCCACAAACAGAGGGCAGCATGCGAAGGAGGAGAGGAGAGCAAGTGGGCGGTTCCAAAAGTTATCCACAACAAGTGGGCGGCTCCAAAATGACGCGGCGTCATTTTGGAGCCGCCCATTGGGCTCCTCTGCTCCTTTGCATGCTGCGTAACGCTTTTCCCTCGCAGCAGGGGGCGTCTGCGGACAGAGCCTAATACCAACGTGGTAAGGGAAGATTTTTCTCCCATGGAGGAGGACAAAAGAATAGTGGCGGCAAAAGGAGGGGGGAAAGAAGGGGGGGCAAAAAGTTTTTCTGGAGGCACACCTGGAGCTCTGCAAAGGCACAGGAGTAGGCCTAGGCACACAGGTTGAAAAAGACTGCTCTAAGGGACGTCCCTTATTTTGGCCCTAAAATTTGTGTCCCGTTTTTTCAGGCCCTGTCCCTTATTATTGACTAACAGGACAGGACTAGGCGGGGTTTCCACGGCAATGCCTGCCCCGGGATTCCAGCTGAGTGTGTGCCTGCCTGCCTCCCCGTTGGAAGGAAGAGGCGATACAGGACTTTTTCAAAGTACAGTAGACTAATTAACCGTTACCCAAGGGGAATGTTGGATCATGTTGAATAAAGATAGTTTCTGGTTGCTTGAGAGTTACTCTTAAAATAGGCCCCAATACTATACAATGCTGTGCATCCCATACTATACTATTAACTATTGACATAATAATCATGAAGATGTACTGTCTTATAAAATTTATTTTATTTTAATGCATGGCTCTTTATTTATTCAGCATGGCTCTTCTTATGTTCTTATGTTCTTAAAGACAGTGCAAAGTACTAAATACAGATGGAGATGGAAAAATAAGGTAGTTCTTTCTGATAATGTTTTTATGCATGACAAAACATGCAGAAACATACCATGTACTGTTAAGAGGGCAGGCATGTAGCCAGGGGGGGGGCTAAGGGGGCTTCAGCCCCCCGAAATTCTCAGGGTGGTCCGCAAGAAGGCCTTACTGGTACATTATTTAAACTGTTATGTTTATTCATATCATGATCTGATCACCATGCTCATTATATCCCACATTAATGGGGTTATTGGGATAACAATACAAAAGGTTTGCTAGGGTAGACCCTCTTCCACCCAGTCTCAGCCCCCCCCAAACCAAACTCAGCCCCCCAATCAAAATCCTGGCTACAGCCCTGTAAGAGGGTATAAGTCAGTTTCTTTTGTGAGTTTCAATCATTATCTTATTCTGTTAATAAAACTATTTCTACCTAACGTTTGAGTTTCAAGATTTTAATGAAGTGTCCCTTATTTTTGTGGAAAAATCCCGTAAATATCCCTTATTTCTTATATAAAAAAGTGGCAACCCTATAGGTGGATCCTTTGTTGGGAGGTGTCAGCTGGCCCTGATTTATTCTTGTCTGGAATCAATCCTCCCCCTGGCAGCAACTAGCCAGGCTTTGAGGCTGCAAGGCCATTCAATGCTAACCAAGGAGGCCAACTGCAACATTCACACCTCCTACCTCAGGCAGACAAAGAGTCCTTCCTCCCACCCTGGACATCATGCCAGAGAGAGAGATAAGCCTCACTTGCCTAGTTCCCAACAGAGCTCACAACCTCTGAGGGTGCCTGCTATGGATGAGGGCCCCTTGGAAGAAAGGAAACGTGAAGGGAAGTGAAGTGTGAAGGACAAAGGCCTTGAGGTTGACCCGCGCTCGCGCTCACCCGGCCGCCAAGCGGGAAGGAAGGCAAGCCAACGGGGGGCTCCCTCCCAGTCCAGGAGGAGGAGAAGAAGAAGCCACATGGCTAGAGCGGGGGGGGGGAGGGCACCCTGTCACGTGGCTCCCGGCGGCCACCGGCAGCCCAGGACGGGCGGCGCAGGCTCCGCCCCCCAACCCCTCGCCTCGAGCGCTACCAGGCCCGCTTCCCGTCCCTCCGGCCGCCTTCGGGACCTCGGCGCATGCGCAGAAGGGCCCGGCGCGCGGGGCTGGCGGCAACTCGGGACCAGGGAGCAGGGCCTAACTAGGCACTCGCCAGGTGTGTTTGGACTCCAACTCCCAGAAGCCTCGGCTGCTTTACCCGATGGTGAGGGATTCTGGGAGATGGAGTCCAAATCTCCCAGTTCCTCTAGGATAGGATAGGCCGCTGGGGCGCCCGCTCTGCCCTCTTCGCCTGGCCCTGGCCCTCCCTCAGGACGCGGGGCGTTCGCTCACCTTGTGGCTCCGGGCTGGAGGGGCGGCCGGTCCGTCTCCTCGCCCGCTACCAGCCCGGCGGGCCCGCGCTCATGCCGCCACCGCAGAGGAGGAGGCCGGGAGCGGACAAGAGCCCTATTGTACTATTGCCGCCGCTTCTGGTGCTAGCGCTGCTCCTGCCGCCTTCGCCTCGGAGGCTCCTCCTCTTCCCCTTCCTTCTCTCTCGCTCTCTCTCCCTCCCTGTTGGCGCTTCCCTTTCGCCCGGCCTTGGCACCTGCTGCTTCCCCCCGCCTCGGCTTGGCCCGCTTTCGCCCACCGGGGCCTCCATAGGACAGGCCTGGGCAAACCTCGGCCCTCCAGGTGTTTTGGACTCCCACTCCCACCATTCCTCACAGCCTCAGGCCTCCTCCTTTTCCCCTCAGCCGCTTAAGCGAAGGGAAGGAGCTGGGCGCTTAAGCGGCTGAGGGGAAAAGGAAGAGGCCTGAGGCTGTGAGGAATGGTGGGAGTTGGAGTCCAAAACACCTGGAGGGCCCAAGCTTGTGGATACACATTGAATCATAGTTGGAAGAGACCTCCTGGGCCACCCAGTCCAACCCCCTTCTGCCAAGAGCCAGGAAAATCGCATTCAAAGCACCCCCGACAGATGGCCATCCAGCCTCTGTTTAAAAGCCTCCCAAGAAGGAGCCTCCACCACACTCCAGGGCAGAGAGTTCCACTGTTGAACAGCTCTCGCAGTTAGGAAGTTCTTCCTCATGTTCAGGTGGAGTCTCCTTTCCCGTAGTTTGAAGCCATTGCTCCCTCCTCATTACGGCTCCCCCTCACATCGGCACCCATTGACTGTTCTGGCTCAATGCTGCTGAATGGGCACACGGGCAAAGTAAGGCCCGAGGGCCGGATACTTCCCATTCTCCCTGTCCTCGTGGCATAAGGACACGGTGGCCCGCCACTTCCTAATGCCAAAAACGATAGGGGAATGCACGTAGCCAGACCCGGATTAACCCCTTTTGGCGCCTTAGGCCACACTTTGGAATTACGCCCCCAAACTAACCTCTACCGCACCCACCACCACCTCTCCTCCCGGCACCACGCGCCCTCCTTCCTTGGGGCTGCTGCTGGGCATGCTCAGCAGGAAGGCGCGAGCGCCTCTGCCTCCGCCATGTTCCTGGGTGCCGCGCATGCCCCGGCAGCGGCCCCAGGGGCTTCCCTTCGCCGCCTCCTCGCGCCCTCCTTCCTTGACATTCCATCCTCCCCCGTCCCCCTTGCAGCACCCTCCCCCGAGAGAGAGTCATCTCCATGCAGCACATTGCGGTTTTGTTTCAACATTTTTTTTGGTCCGTGTGAACTGCGCCCCCCTTGACTTGCGCCCCTAGGCCTTGGCCTAGGGTGGCCTTATGGGTAATCCGGGCCTGCACGTAGCAGCTGAAAGCCCTCTGGAGCACTTTCAGCCACCGCGTGTGTCACCCTCTTCTCGGCATAAGGACAATGCAAGCAACCTCAACCTTATGCCAGGAGGATGGCTCGAGGAACGTACATGGTGGCTGAGAGTCCTCCGGAATACATTGAGGCGATGCTTGTCTTGCCCTCCTCCTCCCAGCATAATGCCAACAGGACAGCCCGTGGATCGGGGAAGGAGGATCTGGGCAGTCACCGCATGTCCTGCGTTCCAACATAAGGATGGGACAAGCAACCCTGTTATGCTGGAAGGATAATCTTAAATATGACGCAGGCCCTGCCCTGTCCCCTCCTGTCTTCCTAGGCCCTCCCCACCCAGCATGTGCCCGGCCACACTCCCTCCTGACTGGGCCCACAATGCAGCCCTCAAGGCAAAAATGTTAGGACTCACTATAGCAGTTCGAAATAACTCACAGGAGACGTCCCGGATTTTACTCAGAACTTTTACTAAAAGATATCAAGACATGGTTAAAGCCAAGAGTGGCTGGTAACATTGCTCACTCCCTTTTTATATCCTCCAGTTCCCTCCAGGCACAAACCCCACGCTTTTCTCCCGCCAATTCTTGGAGTCATTGTTTCCCAGGGTCAGTGTGCAGATGCCTTATCTCATGTTTACACTGTCAGGCTCCAGATTCAGGGCCTCAACTCTCAGGCCATGAATCTGAGTCATGACACAAAAAGTTTGCCCATGCCTGCTGTGGAATGGTGGGAGCTGTACTTTGGTGAGGTTCCATCACTCTCTGGCAAAGAAGGCTGAAGACCAGCGACCCCTAAGATTCCATAGCACTGAGCTAGGCCAGTCCCAAGTGGTGTCAAACTGCATTAATTGTATTGTATAGATCCTTTAGTGGTGCCACAGATTAAACCACTGAGCTGCTGAATTTCCTGACTGAAAGGTAAGCAGTTCAAATCCGGGGATCGGGATGACCCAGCTTCTGCCAACCTAGCAATTAGAAAACAAGCAAATGTGAGTAGATCAATAGATACCACTCCAGCAAAGGCCGCCATCTTTATGCCCCGAAACGGCCGCGGTTTTTTCTCCCGTCTTCTTAACCTTTTTCTTAATTAGCGGTTTTGGCAGGGGCTGTTCAACGCTCGGCACAGGGGCGGAAGGGGGGGCGTCAGCCACTTGGTCGGCCGGGGGGTGGATTGCCCTCTCATATAGGGCGGCCTTCAATCTGGCATCCCTGTTCTTCTTGGTTTGTGGGGTGAAGCCCACACAAACCGAACATGTCTGGGTGCGATGGCCCTCTCCCAGACATCCCAGGCACATAGAGTGTCCATCAGAATCAGGGATTGTAGCTAGGCATTTGATGCACTTCTTGAAGGAAGATGCAGCCATCCCACAGGATTCAGGGGTTAAACAGACGGGGTACCTTATCCAAATAGAGTCTAATCACACCAGAAGTTCGATCGTTGGTCAGAAAACAGTCCAGGTCATACACAAGGAATCAAGCAGAAAGGTCTTCAAGGTGAAGTGAATAAAAGGGAAGAATGCTTGCTGAGCGAAGGTTCTCTGACTGCTGCAAGCTGCAGATCAAGAGAATTGGAGGCTAGCCCCACCCTCGGGCTATTATATACTCGGGGGAGGGGTGGGGCTAGGGGATTTTTTTATATTGCTAGAAGGTTCCGAACTGTTCTACTGGCGCAGGGATATTATCAGATGTGTGAGATCCACAGTGACTACGACAGAGAACAATAGATACCACTCCGGCAGGAAGGTAACAGTCCTCCATGCACTCATGCCAGACACATGACCTTGGAGGCGTCTACGGACAACGCTGGCTGTTTGGCTTAGAAATTGAAATGAGCACCACCCCCCAGAATCAGACACAACTAGACTTAATGTCAAGGGGAAACCTTTACCATTACCTATAGATCTGCACAATATGTTGGGAGTTCTACCCTCAAGCAGACCTTGGGGGAATCCACACTGTAGAAGTCATGCAGTCTGACACCGCTGTAATTGCCTTTGCCACCCCCCATGCGATGGAATCCTGGTCTTTGTAGTTTTACAGTGCTTTCAGCCTTCTCTGCCGAAGAGTGATGGTGCCACACCGAACTACAAATCCCAGGATGCCATAGCATTGAGCCACAGCCGTTTAAGTGGGCTCAAACTGCATTGATTCTACAATGTAGATCAGTGGTTCCCAGCCTGTGAGTCCCCGGGTGTTTTGGCCTTCAACTCCCGGAAATCCCAGCCAGTTTTACCAGCTGTTGGGATTTGAAGGCTAAAACATCTGGGGACCCATAGGTTGAGAAACACTGATGTAGATTGAGCTGGATCATTCTGAATTCAGAGATCTAGCCATGCTGGTCTGGGCCAGAGTTTTACAGGATACAAAGAGATCTTCTAGCATCTTTGGGACTGAGAAAAGGAAATTAGAAACCTTAGTTTTCTTAGACTTAAGCTTGGCTACTGTTTTATTGCATGGTTCAGAAAGTGAGGTTATATTCCCACTGGATTTGAAACCCAACTATCCAGAAATCCCAGGCCTCCTACCATCATAGAAACCAAAGCCTAACAATGTGGTTAGTTAAGTGTGCTTCTCCTTTTTTTGTTTTTAAATAAACTGCATTCTTCCACTCATAGTTGGCTAGATTAAAGACCAACTGCTTGTTCGCTTAACCAAAGCAAAGATTTTATCAATGCATAGGTCACAGTCATGCACCACAAAATATGCCTGTGGGGTATTGTGTACTTATGCAAGTACAGTAACTCTGAATAGAAGAAAAATTATGGGGAGGTATCTCTTATTGCAAGCAACACTCAAAATGAACTCCCAAAAAGCAGTTAGTACGACAGGGTAGGGGGCTTATTGTACAGGTAGTTGCTCAAGGAGAAGATCGGAAGGTATTTCTCCTATAGAGTCCGAGGCCCACCTTTACTCAAACTACTAAAAGTACACAAAGTACTAACCACTGGCAAGAACTTGAGGGAAGCGGGGGTGATCCAGGGGCTATAAAAATGGTGTAGGTGTTATGCAGAAATTATATTCAATGGGCCCTTGGTATCTGCTAGTGTTTGGTTCCAGGATTCCCCATGGATACCAAAATCTGTAGATGCTCACGTCTCCTTATATACAATGGTGTAGTAAAATGGTGTCACGGATATAAAACAGAAAAGTAAAGGTTTGCTTCTGGAATTTTTTTAGTACATTCAAGCCATGGATGGCTGGATCTGTTGATACAAAATCTGTGGATATGGAGACCTGACTAATTGTGAGTCACATGACAAGGAGATTGGTCTTAGCAACACTATAGGTTCTACATTAAGACAAAACAAATGAGTGGACTTTAGAGCAAGTAAAGCCGGATCTATCATAAAAGGTGAAAATGAGTTTTAAAATGGTTGGTTCAAGGAAACCACTGCCCTTGTAAGACCTGAGCAGGGTTCTTACTGACAGGGTTTCTTGGAGGTCTCTTATTCATAGGGTTGCCATAAGTTAAATTCAATTCGACAATGAGCGGTGTCCTACTTAGTTGTGCTAAAATTATACAAGTTCAACTAGAAGCCCATGTGACTTGATAATAAACATGCAAGTTGAGTTCAGCACATTTTATCTCCATACAGATATATCCTTAAGTAGTTATTTAAATGCAAGCAAGTAACATGCACATGAAAACCGCTGCTGACATGACATCATTATTGCTCCAAAAATATCCACACCACAAAGTGGTTTTTCATCTCACTCAGTCCGCTATAAAAGGTAAAGGTTTTCCCCTGACATTAAGTCCAGTCATGTCCGACTCTGGGGGTTGGTGCTCATCTCCATTTATAAGCTGAAGTGCCGGCATTGTCCGTAGACTCCTCCAAGGTATGTGACTGGCATGAATGCATGGAGCACTGTTAATTTCCTGCCGGAGTTGTACCTATTGATCTCACATTCACACGTTTTCAAGCTGCTAGGTTGGCAGAAGCTGGGGCTAACAGCGGGAGCTCACGCCACTCCCCGGATTCAAACCTACAACCTTTTGGTCAGCAAGTTCAGCAGCTCAGTGGTTCAACCCGCTGCGCCACTGGAGGCCTGTGCAATTCTATGGTATAGTCAAAATACAGGTTTTGCTGTTATTCATGGCTTCAGATATCCACAAGTATGTATTGGAATGTATCTGTCACATATAGGAGGGTTATACCCTATGTGCAATTCATAGCCATCCAGTTAAATAAGCAGTATAACAAGCCTGACCAGCTGCTAAAGCTGCAGCAAATTTATCTGCCTCCCTTTTATGGCAGACATCAAGGAAATCACTGCTGACTCATGTTCAGTCCCTTGCATAAGTAGACAATCTTATGTGAGAGACAAGGGAAATAAGGAATCTGAATTTGCCCACACTCCATACAACTTGTGGCTCTTAGTCAGCTATCCAGTTTCCTCTAGAAATCAACTGGGTTTTCAAGAACTTCCACGTTTTTTTCCTGTTTTCCTATACTGATAGCAAGAAAGTAGTCTTTGTGGGAATAGCTTGGGGATGTAAGAAAGAATTCTCCTTCCTCCCCCTCAGTATTCCCTAGATGTCTGCAGACAGGGAGGAGAGATTGCATAAATCACATGCCGTGATTCATCTCTATCTGTGCACATGTGACCCAACTAGCACCTGATACAGCCCTGAGGACAAAAAATGCAGTGTCTCACATAAAGGAATGCTTTGTGGACAAACGGGTGAAATTCTAAGCCTTTTGGCAAAAATCCTCAAGCTGAGAAAACTGGCCTTCATCTGCATCAGTGAGAATAAAATGATGCAAATTATTATATTTTCTTTATAAGCCACTTCAAAAGTTTCAGCTCATGACCTCACCTTAATATGGAAATTTATTACAATTATCCCTGTCCAAACATAAGAAACCTCAAAGCAAATGTCAACAGACTGCAGGACTTACTGTCTGCCTTTGAGTTGACTCCAATTTTCATATGTTCTGGGGATTTTTGAGGGGCTTGTGGGCAGCAAACTGTTGCCTTTTTATTTGGTTTGGGAGATCTGAGGTGATTGGGGAGATTGCTCTGAAATCAGGCTGATGTTGCTTTTGGTTTTATGGGGGGGGGGGGGGTTCTGATTACTTTAACTGGCTTTGGGTAAGGTTTCCCATGGGCCACACTTAGGGGTCCCAATGGCCACATGTGGTTTGCATTTTACCTACTCTTGTTGTAGATTATATGGCTGCACACAAATGACAGAAAATCCCAGAAAAATTATTGCGTTTTCTATAAGGCAGTATGAGATCTGTGAGAACATTGAGGTCTATACTGACCCTGCCAGTATCTACCTACACTGATTTTGGGGAACCTTTTTTTTTTATTCTTTCAGTCAGAAACACCAAAGTCTTAGTGCAAAAATAAAAGAGCCCCCTCATTAGGAGAGTTTGACTCAAAACTTCCTTCACTAGACTATTATATCAGTTAAGACAGAACACATTGGCTAGAACTAAAGGTATTTTGTCTGCTAGAACAATCACAGATATCAATTCCATTTTTTCTAACTTGGTAGAGTCATTCAAATTGATTCCATATCAAAATTACAAATTATACCATGAAAAGGATATATTTGCTTTCATGCTCATTGTTTTTGATAAAATCTCTTCTCTGTAAGGAGGAGAAAGGCACAATCAAAGCACAGGTAGCATCTCCTGCAGGAAGAGATTGCAGTCTACCTCATTCCAGTCAAATGCTAGAATTTTTTTAAAAAGCAACCAACCTGCAGAACTCACTACTAGTTTCATTAGCCATTTAACTTCAATGCTTTTTCTTCTGACTGTGATACAGTCTGTAAACTGTCTGCAAACTATTGATCAGTAACTGTTAATCAGTAACAAGAGATTGCGTGCATGCTCTAAAAGACAATGATTTGTTTCAGACACTGAGTATTAACAGCTTCAACATGATCTAATATATTTAAGTGGAAGTTTCAATTCCAATCTTGCATAAGAGTTCTCAAAATGAGACACATTTGACAGAATCATATCTAAAAATAGCAGCAACTTTTCCAAGCCACATCAGCCCATCAGATTTTTTTTTTAGGAATTTATTGGAATAATATCCAGAAATGTCAGTGATTATTGACTGAATATGTGTGACCAGGACATTAGACACTATTTCCTGGATTTGGAATTGTATGTGTAATATAGTATCATTTAGATTAAAATGCATCATTCAACATTAATAAACTTGGAGATTTTCATTTAAATATTTATTATAAACCACATTTCACAAGTGCTAGACAAACTGTATATAAAAAGCATAACATACAAAAACCTGATAAAAGCACTCACTGGCATATGATACCCCAAAAATGTAACTAAGCACTTTTACATTAACAACAACCACTGTTAGGTATTTAATCCACAAATATTCAGAAACTATAAATTCCTTCAATTTTAAAAATATAAAAAGAAATAAGGAAATGTAATATAAAACCTTCACTGATTGGAGAAATTGACTCTCAATACACATTAAAGAGACCTTCTCTTATAAAAGTAAAAACTCTATGGTATTTATCCAGCATTAAAGTACTACAAGAAAGAAACCCTTATTTACAAATAGCACATATAACCACATATTTTGAGACTGTAGAAAAGAAATGGATAATTATACAATTTTATATGACACCACAATTTCTACAGACTTTAACACAGTTACAGTCCTTGTTGAGTATTGTATTTACTCAATTTTACTTAAAGCTGTTCAGTGTAGCTACAATATCTGTTGCATTCATCATAGGTCACACTGATTATCAAATTAACATCCAGTTTTGGTAACCTTTATTTTAACATTCTGAACAAGCTGAGAATCCAGCATTAACTACTTTCTACATCTGAGACTGTCATTTGCATAATTTTAAATTTACAGGTGACACTAAGAAAGGAAATGAAGTGATTAATCTTCTCAAAAATTTCAGGGAGAATTTGGATACCTGGAAACAAGCTGATATTTTGGTTCTTACAAAAAGAGGAAATCAAAAATGCAAGCCTCTGACATATCTACAAACCTTGCTCATTTTGACTATAATAAATCAGGGTGGACATCCAATGCAATATGCTCTCAAATATACCAACAAGAAAAGACAAAAGTCTCTGAATTGGATGTCTGCATCAGAGGCTGAAATACTACTGGATTTAACCAGAAATCTTACTTTTGAAGCTGCTCATCAGACCAAGTATAACAACTACCAAAGCAGCTACATGATAAAAGACTGAATCATCATGAGACTTGACAAAAATGTTAAACCATCTGAGGTGGGGGGTTTTAAAAACTCTGTCAATAAAAAAAGTAGAATAATCCCATAAAAGGTTTTAAAAAAACCTTTTTCAGTGCTGACTTTCCATTAAGAAATGGGTGTTTTTGCTAAGATATATATATATATATAGTCAAAAGCACATCAGCTATAAAAAGTAAACTTAATTTTATTTGCAAATTGATTGCAACTTTACAAAAATTAATGTCCATGTGTAGTAGCCTTCTGAGATTTGTAGGCAATCAAAATTGGAACCATATGAAAAAGGAAATAAAAGAAATAACCAGCTGCATTAAAGATTATGATAACAATGACGATGATTGTTATTTATGCATATAATAGCACCATCAAATGTACCTGGTTCTTAATGATAAAATAAACAAAAACTGGATTCTGAAAGGCATACAATCTAGATTATTTCTGTATGCACATACACACATATAGGAAAGGTAAACAGGAATGAACAGGAAAGCTGTACATTACAGTTGCAAAACAATACATCCAGATAAAATGCAAAAATAAAGCAATGTAATACAAAAGCAAACCAACCAATACATGTAATCAAAATGTACAAGACTACAAAAACAACATCAAGCTAAAATTCCAAAATCTTTGGGGGGAAAAGTTAAATTGGTTTTTGTAAAAGTGTTTGAATTGGCTGGTATTTACTATTATAAATGATTTCCCTTTTTCTTCAATTTGTGAAGAAAATAATCAATTTGTTCCTTTTAAAACATGTGACTACTAATTCAGACTACATACAAACCTATTGCATATTTCAACGGTCAAGGGGATCACTTCTCAATGAGATGCTTGGGTTCACATTCCCATCTGCATATCAGCAAAGTTATAGAAGTTGTCTACTTCCCTGGAAGCAGATGACTTGTCCTCAGATACAAAAACCTGTATTTCGAAATCAAGCAGAAAAGGTCAAATACTCACAATGCTGAAACTGATTTCCTATTCCAGAACTCTATAGAAATGGATCATGTTAATGAACTATTCATATTTTAATCCATTTTAACTAAGAGTTTGCTTATATTCTGTCCAGAAACCACCATCACCGCATATGTGAAGAAGTGATTTTAGCTTTCAGTATCATTCTTCTACTCTTCTTAAACTTCAAAACTGAGCTTTGCTGGCATGTGAAGTCAGGAGAAAGGAAATAAGGCATATACACAGTTAATTTTTCACTTACATAACCAGTTTTGTGTATGGGGTTTGAATGCAGTATCAGAAACAGACCTCATATTCAATTCTCTATCGTAATACTGAATGGCTGACAATGGTTAGTAAATGTAACTTTCCCCACAGGGCTGAAGTATGATTTTTGCATGTAGACATCATGTTGAGGGAAGTGATTTTTTTAAAAAAACATGGGACTTAACAAACTACCAAAACAATTTTGTTTCATACTTAACCAAATGATCTTGTGCCTAGCAGTGGAGAAAACAATAAAGTTCAGTAACTTGTGAAGTATAACAACAACTTTAGAGAAATGATCAGGTCTCCCCCTTACCTTAGCTCCACTGAAGACATTTGCAACAATATCCTGGCAGGCTGCTATCGTACCATCTCCACTGAACTCCAGAGCAACAACAGGACCTAGTAAGACATGTGTTGGCATTGTTAACATTTGAGACTATATTATTTATTTATTTCCAGCATTTTACCCCACTCTTCTCAACCCCCCGAGGGGGGACTCAGAGCAGCTTACAAAAAGGCACAATTCGATGCCCACACAGTAAAAACACAATATAAAACCCCAAAAACATTCTACATTAAAATACAATTACATTAAACATCATACACATTCATTTAAGTTAAAAACAGTGTTCCGTCCATAAAAAGCATTGAGCCCTATTCATCAACTTTCCATTAAAATCCAATCTAAAATGCTGCTTTGTGCTAGTGTGCAAACGCCTGGTCCCATAGCCAGGATTTTACTTTTTTCCTGAATGCCAGGAGGGATGGAATTGATCGAATGTCGCTGGGAAGCGCGTTCCATATATCTATTTCTTTCTTTCCAAATGTTGTTTGAACACAGCTACAGAATGTGTTTCCTCATCTGTGTACATCCTCAGAAAATTGGAGATCAACTGGGGCAAATTTGAAAGTGTTACAATTAGGTACAGATAGAGAAGAAAAATTATTACCATATGAGAAGACTGTTGGTATATAAAAAGGACCTCTAGGAATTTCATTATATTTGTGCAACAAAAGCCATTCCTGTGTTCTCATCCTTCATAAAAACACCCAAAAGCATTGACCAAAAAAGAGTACAGTGGACCCTCTGTATCTCTGGGCTTTGCACCTGCAAATTCAGTCACCCATAAACTGAAACTGAAACTAATGTTTAAATTTTTTAATACTACCAGTACTTTTTAAAAGAAAGTCTTCAAAAATAATGAGCGAATAGATAGTATGGGACAACTCATCTCCACACTTCGTTTGTACATTCAAGAAACCATATATTCTTAGAATTTAAAATCTGAAGACTACTAGGTAGTGGAATTGTTCTCTGGAAACAAATGGTTTCTATTAGACTGACAACTAAACGTTGCACTTTTGCTATCACATTTCTAGAACTGCAGCAAAAGACAAGCCATTTCTCATTCCCATAAAATCCAGCTGTGCATCTTGGAAGCATATGCAGAGTGGTTTTTTTTAGAGGGCCTAGAACAGTGGTTCTCAACCTGTGGGTCCCCAGATGTTTTGGCCTCCAACTCCCAGAAATCCTAACAGCTGGTAAACTGATTGGGATTTCTGGGAGTTGTAGGCCAAAACACCTGGGGACCCACAGGTTGAGAATCGCTGGCCTAGAACATAAATGCTTGTTAATTTTTTGTCATTTTAGAAGTTTTGCAACTTTTTAATGCATGTTTCTCTTAATGTACACCAGCAAATTATGCAATGTGTGGTGTGGCTTGCAAACCCCCAGCCTTTCTTTACAGTGTTCCCTCACTTATTGCTGGGGTTGCGTTCTAGGACCTCCCGCAATAAGTGAAAAACCATGATGTAGGGACGCTCTATTCATTTCAATATTTATACATTATTTTAATCGTTATATACTATTTTAAGTCTTTATAAACTTAAAATAAAGTGTAGGAACGGGAGGAAAGGCCCTTCAAGGCTGGAGGGAGGGAGGACTGAGGAGGGAAAGCACCTTGGAGAGCGGCGGCGGCAAAACCCCACAAAACTGCAAAAATACAATGATATATATTTTAAATTAATATTTTTGAAATACGCAAAACAGCGAGTCCGCAATAAGCAAACCACAAAGTTGCTAGGGAACACTGTAGTTGGAGTCAAGCACCTGCCTCAAACTTCCTCTGAGACCGAATGTGTGCAAGTTGCTCAGTAAGTTTCCAAAGACAAGCAGGAATTCAAATCCTGGCCTCTGACACTCAAACCACGGCAAGCTGCTCCTTATTTTGGGTAGCTTGAGAGATTCTTGAGTTAAAGTGAAAGATAAAAAGTGGACCAAGTTAAGTTTATGAGGAAACCTTTCACAGACCCCATCTCCCACATAATTGAAGGATTACAGCTCTTCAGCTTATCTGAATTTCACTAGATTTTCATGCCAATATTGCTAATAACTCTGGGAATATTTAATAACAACTGGGAATATTTAATAACAACTGAGAATATCCCGCAAGGTATCTGATCTAGATTTACTCCTGGGATCCCTTAACCTTCATTGTAAAGTCAAAACTAATTTTTACAAAAGTTTGTGCAAGAACATGTCAACTTCCATTATTTCTTGCCTTAGGCAGTAGAGCTGAAATAAAATGAGATACCTGTGTGCTATTTTAGAATGAACATACCTTTTTCAAGTAAAGGGAGAAATTCAGGTGCTCTTTGTTGGAACACACGATGAGCATCATCTGCTTTCATTGGAACTTCTTTGGTCTGCACTAGCCCAAAACCTTTGTCAGTCATCTATTGAATTTCAAAAGGAATCAGAATTTTGTATGGAATAGGTAGACATTATTTGATATGTAATTTTGCATTCATAAGCATTTTACTCAATAAATGCAATTAAACAATTAGTTACTGATTCCTCCCTATTTGATGCTACCACTTTCTTTCACAAAAAGAACTTTCCCACAATTATACTATATTGCAGGCATCCTCAAACTGCGGCCCTACAGCTGTTTGAGCCTTCAACTCCCAGAATTCCTGACAATTGAACAAACTCAGTAGGGCTTCTGGGAGTAGGAAGGCCAAACAGCTGGAGGGCCGCAGTTTGAGAATGCCTGCTATATTGCAATAGGAAAAAGCCTAAATATCCTAAAGACACCTGACAATTTCTGAGCAGGGTCAGTTCTGATTAGAACCTGGATTGGAGACCACCTATTAATGCAATGTGCTATAGGCTGTATTTTCAGAGGAAGTAACTGGCAAAGCCATCTCTGAGTATTCTTTACTTAATCAACCCTTATGAAATTCATGAGGTCACCATAAATCAACAGATGACAGCTGCAAAAATGGGCAAGCATGAGGCAAAAACAAGAACTCTGTGTTCTGAGGCAGCCACACCACAAAAGAGGATTGTCAGTTAGTAGGAAGAATTGGTTACTAGGCATGGTTAGGTCCAGTTGGAATCTTCGTAATTCGGATTAAATTTGGATCAAATTCCTTTTTGAAGCAGTTTTGAAGCGATTTGGGAACCCAGAAGTATACTTACCATTTGAAGCCACTGTAGCCATCTTTGTTCTGACTCAGGAAGTGAATCAGAAATGACTCAGCGTTTGGAAGCAAGCAGAAGCTTGCATGCTGCAATGCTTGCCTCCAGCCAACAAAGGGAAACCATGTGGGAAGGGGTTTCAGCACAGCAGCCATTTCACTTTTTAAAGGGCTGTGTGTGCCTCATGGGCTCATTGTGAGGCAAGCCAGGGACGCGAACGGGAAGGGAGCTTGGGTGGGAAAGGTGCCACCGCTTGGGAAGGGAACAACAGGGTTAGGGAAGTAAACAAATTGGGGAGAACAGCTGGTAGCAGGCCCCTTGCCTGCGAGTCTTGCTTGTGTATGGAGAGGGAAGAAGGGCAGCTGGGACAAGTGTTCTTCTCTTGCTTGCCACTGCCAATTTCCATTTTAGAAGCAGTGAATTAAACTTTCAAAACACCTCAATCCTCTTTTGGTTACAGTTTGGATTTTGGGATCCTAGAAAGTCCCTTCACTGTGATCACTAGAAACTGAAAGAGTTTGCAAAACAAATACATTCAGATGCACAAATGTGCTCCTTACCTCATCAATCAACTTCCTAGCATTGGCAGTGGTATAATCCCCAGCAAAGAATACCACAAGGCAGGACTCCTCACTATGTTTCTGACGTCTCCCCTGTGTCACTGGAACAATGCTTCTGTTGCCATCAGTTGAGATCCTGACACCCTTCAATTCTTCAATAGTTGGCAAGGGTACGCACTCCTGAACAGAGACATCTTCCGCTAGAAGACCCCAGTTGTTCTCCCCTGAGACAGGTGTGAAGTCATGGATATTGCTCCATGTGTTGTTAAAGATGCTCAGCCCTGCGTCCTTCATCTGCAAAGCCAGCTCTGGATAGTAGTACTGGAAGCACCCAAACTTCATACCCGTAGATGATTCAATAATGGGTTGGGTGGCACAGCACAGAAACACTTCCATCTTTCTGCAGTCCCGAGTGCGAAACTGTTGACAAGCCACTACACATTTGCAATCTTTGCAGTCACGAAAAAACACGCTGCCTTTCACAGGTCCCAAAAAGATTCGGCAGCCTGTGCAGTCATCAATAGTAATTGTAGCCGAATGGTCAAAGATGTAAATATTGCAGTTTTCACAGTCCTGAATCACAAATTGTTGTCCCGCAACTTTCCCAGGTAAACGTCCGACTGTTTCATCCTTCAGTCCAGAAAACATGTAGTCTTTAGGGTCAATCTGGAAGAAAGACATTCCATCAATAAGTGAAAATTTGTGATAAGTCCAGGGTTTTAAAAAAAATTAGATCAATCATGTACAATCTAATATTTAGGCGAAGACCCTTCTGCTGGAGGGAATATGCTTAATACACCCGGGGGCAATCAGAATCTCTGTGGTTTACATTTGGCACATACATTATTATCCGTGGTTTTGAAGGGGAAATTGATGCTTTTAGTAGAAATAATGTCAGGAGAGAGTGCTGCTCAGTATAGGCTTCAGAATACCGGGGTAGCTTGCCAAGTAATAATGACGAGAATAAGCTACTCTGATTGGTACAAAGGCACAAGCAGTGATTTGCCAGGGAACATCATGTGCCTTCTAGATAAGAGCGGCCCTGATAGGCCGAAAGCTAGCAACGTGCTTTTGTTTACAATGTTCTTGAATGGTTAGATAATGCGCATGGCAAATAAAAGCTTCCCCTTGGCAGATTCCCCGGGAAAGCTGCATAGAAATGTAACATCTTGAGAACACACTGCATCAGAAGCAGATAACCTAGCCTGGGAAAGAGAATACCTACGCCATGCATTTTAACAAATAGGAGTGAGATGCTAGAATAATGCTTTGTTTAATTGGACAATGAAATGGGTTCATGAGTGCCAGCCAATTGCAAGGTATGAAGATAGGAGGGACCAGGGGTCTGCAGCCATTGAATGTATAAAACCTGGATGCTGGGTCTTGTTCGGGGCTCTGCCATATTAGCAGCCTTTATGCTAGGCAGACTCCGTCAGCTGATGTTTTGCAAATAAAGTTTGGCTTCATTGTACCAGTATCAATTGTTGCGTTATCCGTCCCTGTGCCCGCACGAAGGTCGCCGCCTGAGAGTCAGAGGTATTTGCCTGGGAGTTTTGGGACTCCAGATTGCCGCTACAGTTTAGCAAAGCAAGTCTCACAATACTAGCAAATACAAGAAAGTAAAAATATGTCTTTGATAAATTCCTTAAAGAACATGAAAGATTCTGAACAACATAGAACATTCAATTAGTCAAATTAAAACATAGCACAACACATAGAGTATATACAAAACACTTCAGTGTCCCCACTTTGCTGATCATTAATGATTTTATTACCTCAGAAACAAAATCACACTTCTGTACTTAATATGTAGCGCAGCAATTATATGTCTAGACTACAGTGATGTTAAAATATGGAAGTGGAAGATGATTCCTGCTTTTTAGGGGTATAACTCCTTTAGTGAAATTCTAAAGTATAGTTAACAAGCTGTCCTGTTTGTTTAATCATACATCACATTAGTCAGTCAATGTCAGAGAACAATGGATGTGGTGCTTTCTACAATGTTTTAAGAATGTTTATAGATAGTATGGAGCCCCCAGTGGCCCAGCGGGTTAAACTGCTAAGCTGCTGAACTTGCTGACTGAAAGGCTGGTGGTTCGAATCCAGGGAGCGGGGTGAGCTCCCGCTATTAGCCCCAGCTTCTGCAAACCTAGCAGTTCAAAACATACAAATGTGAGGTCAAGAGGTAGTACCTCAACAGGTACTGCTTTGGCGGGAAGGTAATGGAACTCCATTAAGTCATGCCAGCCACATGATCTTGGAGGACAAGACTGGCTCTTCGGCTTAGAAGTGGAGATGAGAACCACCCCCCCCAGAGTCAAACACAACTAGACTTAATGTCAAGGGGAAACCTTTACCTTTATTTTTATAGCTAGTAAATCAAATTTGAATAATAATAACTTTATTTATATCCTGCTACCATCTCCCAAAAGGACTCGGGGCGGCTTACAGACTAGCACATAATAATGCCATAATGCACAGGCAAAAATTACATCAACGTGTTGAACCAGAGAATGGATGCAAATGACATATACAGATTTCCTATTCCTGGGTGTTCTTCTACATTGCCTATAATATGAAAAACTATAGTAGTTTATAGTTACACCATTTACCAAATAAAATTAAAATAGAGGGCAAAATGAAACAGAGCAAAGTGTTGTATCTAGTTGTCATAGTCTCCAACATGAATGAACTTATTCTTCTACAGTTGGAAAAATAGTGCTAATAATGACAAATCACTATCACTTTTATTTCCTTTTCACATTCTTCCCCTGCTCCCCTTGGAATTGACAATTTTGAGAACACCGTTAATATAATTTCAATCAAAACTTCCAGACAGTAGGTATATTAATCCATTGCAGCAAAACTAACGGTTTTGCAGCGCTTTAAATGCTAACTAGTTTAAATCAAGGGAGGTTTTAATGGACTGGAGCCACAAACCATCAAATAAATCTTGTTTGTCTTTAAGCTGCAACAAGGCTCACTTTTGACTTTGCTGCCACCCAGTTTTGCTTCCTCAAATTATCTGTCACTTCCTTCAAAGGAAAGAAAGCAGAATCCACTTCTGAACAGAGACTAAAATTAAACCTAAGATTTGTACATTGCCAACATTTGCCTAGAAAGGAGATGTGAAATGGTGCATCAAGTTTTTATTGACTTGTCAAACAAAATAGCATTAAAAAAAACCCATGATGTGAAATACAAAATAAATTGCTGGAGACCTGAATAGAAGCCATCCACATCCTAATATTGTCCAGGCACTGTGTCATTTATTGAGAAGGCTCTTTTGCCTTAATTCCCATCCTCCCCCTCCGTCTTAGGACATATTAAACCCAGGGCTTGATGTAATCCACTTGAGAGCTTTAAGGAGGGCATTTCGTCATGGTTAAATATAAAAATTGACAGACTGTGGACATGCATGGATGTTTGACTGCTTAAAATTTAGAGAATACCAGGAGCTTCTTGTTCTACCTTCTGTGAGTGCAGTACCATTTCAAAAGCAATTAGGAAATCCAAATACTTACACTGCATCCATATCCAGGTCTAAGCATTCAAAACAGGTTTCTGTTGCATGGAAAAGTGCCGTTATAGCAAAAAATTGAATATTTGAGTTCATTTCCTTTGCATTCTGCCTCATAACTCAGGCTTTTTGTTGTTAGGTGAGGGAACATCTCCCAAACAAATGGCACAGCATAAAAGGAAGGTGCCTGCCTTTAACTCTGGATATTATTTGCCACTTGGAACAAGTAATGACTCTTGTGTGTAAGTTTTTAAAAAGTGTTCCCAATGTTCAAATTTTATTTGACAACGTGCACTGCTGTCTAGTTAACGGGCATAACACAAATGCTAGTGCCAACACCTTTGAGGAAAAGGGAACTGAAATTCTCAAAGCTTACACACAGAAATAGATCTAGTACTTGCAATCCATATCAAATGATGGTTGTTATATGCCTTTAAAGCAATTCTGTCTTGCTCCAATCTTATTCTAGGGTTTTAGTTGGCAATATTTATTTTAAAGATATTTGCAGTTGCCTTTGTTTTATGTGAGTGTGACTTGACCATGATCAACCATGGCTCAGTAGGAATTTGAAACCTGTTCTCCCACATGCAAACCACTACACCATACTGGCTCTAGCAGAGTACTTTACACCAGGCACGCACAACCTGCGGCCCTCCAGTTGTTTGGGCCTCCAACTCCCAAAATTCCTGACCATTGAACAAACTGACTAGGGCATCTTGGAGTTGGAGGCCCAAAGAGCTGGAGGGTCGTAGTTTGAGGAAGCCTGCTTTACTAATCAAACTTCATTTGTTTTAATAATCACTAATCAAACTTCATTTGTTTTAATAATCAGCCTATAGTTACTATCTGTACTGCATTCTTTAACTTGCAATCTTTTATGCTGTTGCTTTCAAGATCCCAATTTTCTAGGGTTTTGGGCAAACCTGATTATAGAAACTGCAGTATACAGTCCACTGCAATCTACATGCCGTTGTTGACAAGATGAAGCAAGATTCCTTTTGCTGCCAGAAGAGGAAGTGAGCCAAAGACCTTGCGGAAGTTTTCCTTCATTCAAACCAACGCTATAGAACGTGCCACAGCAGGATCCAAATGTCCCATATTTAGTCATTTTCCAACTGCCTAATGCACAAGGCACAAGCAAATGAAAATACTGAACAGACCGGGGGGGGGGGGGGAGAAGGCGCATCTTATAAGACTGGTTTAAACACAGCTGTGTTTGTTTGTGTTACCAACAAACCCAGAATCCTTTGGGAAAATGAGAACTGCTCTTGTCGCAAGGGAGGCTGGGGGAGACAAATGCAGCAAGAGCCTTACGTTAATTACACAAGATTATACGGATACTACAGCCTTAGTCACGAAGGACCGCCAGCTTCGTTTTAAATCCCAGCATGGTAGCAAGAACACAAGTTGTGGTGCTGCAACTATGAATAGATATGTGGCACAAAATTTCCCTAAAATGTAATGTACTTATGAACTTCAGACATGGGCAAACTTCGGCCCTCCGGGTGTTTTGGACAGCCTTAGGCTGTTAGGAATTGTGAGAGTTGAAATTCAAAACACTCAGAGGGCCGAAGTTTGTCCATGCCTGGTGTAGATGCACCTGACATATTCTCCATTAGGGTTCAATGGTATGCTTCGGCCCAAGTACAGCCAAAACACACGGTTCACTATACAGTGTTCCCTCGCTACGTCGCTGTTCGCTTATTGCGGGATTGCTGTTTTGCAGATTTAAAAAAATATTATTTTAAAATATATATCATGGTATTTTCGTTGTTTTGTGTGGTTTTGCCACCACCGCTCTCCAAGGCCCTTTCCCTCATCATTCCTCCCTCCGCTTCCTCCAGCCTTGAAGGGCCTTTCCTTTCCTTCACTTTATTTTAAGTATATAAAGACTTTAAATAGTGTATAACTACTAAAATAATGTATAAATATTAAAATAAATACAGCATCCCTACATCGCGGTTTTTAACTTCTTGCTGGAGTTCCTGGAACCTAACCCCAGCAATAAGTGAGGGAACACTGTATACTGTTTTGGGTGCCTCGGAACATATCCCTGCAGAGAGAAGGGTTCATATTATATATTTGAAGATAGAAAGAAATTGGGGCCAAGATGAAGAAGAGGAGGAGGAAGAGGAGGAAGAAGAAGAGGAGGAGAAGAAGAGGAAGAGGAAGAAGAGGAAGAGGATGAGGAGAAGGAAGTAGAGGAGGAGGAGGAAGAAGAAGAGGAAGAAGAAGAAGAGGAGGAGGAGGAAGAGGAGGAGTTGTTGTTGTTTTGGAGCACAATACTCTTGACTTCACGATCATGTTAAAAAATAAAATATGGATCATTGATGTTGCAATCCCAGGCGACAGCAAGACTGAAGAGAAACAACTGGAAAAGCTGTCATGATACCAGGATTAAAGATCGAACTACGACGACTCTGGCACAAGCCAATAAAGGTAGTACCAGTGGTGATTGGCACGCTGGGTGCAGTGCCCAAAGACCTTGGCCTGCACTTAAACACAATCAGCACTGACAAAATTACCATCTGTAAACTACAAAAGGCCCCCTTACTGAGATCTGCACATATTATTCACCAATACATCACACAGTCCTAGACAGTACGAAAGTGTCCGATATGTAATCCAATACAACAGCCAGAATAGTGCCCTTGTTTACTGTGTACTAATATTGTTATGTTTCAAATAATAATAATAATAATGCATTTGTATCCTGGCCCATCTCCCCGAGGCTTACAACACCGTAACAGCGCAAGCCATAAACAATAATGAACTAAGATAAACCACAAAATTATCTTAAGTCAGCCAAAGCAACGCAAAAGAATATAAAAACAAAATTATATTAAATTAACACAATAACATCATTCGTAAATGGAGATAAATAAATAAATAAACAGTGGTGACGTTGTAGAAACCGTTGACTGCCTTACGAAGAGAGCCGAGATGGGTCACACTCTCTCAGTCTCATTTTGGCAAGGAAACCCTGCAATTGGCTCGCCTTAGGGCAGGCCTGGGCCAACTTGGACCCTCCAGGTGCTTGGGACTACAACTCCCACCATTCCTGACAGCCTGCCGGCTGTTAGAATGGTGGGAGTTGTAGTCCAAAACACCTGAGGGCCCAAGTTTGACCAGGCCTGCCTTAGGGTCTGGAGCAGGCCTGGGCCAACTTGGACCCTCCAGGTGCTTGGGACTCCAACTCCCACCATTCCTGACAGCCTCAGGCCCTTTCCTTTTCCCCCTCAAGCTGAAAAATGATCCTTTTCTACTGCTATTTCAGGCATCTAGTACTGTATCTACACCAGGCCTGGGCCAACTTGGGCCTTCCTTCCCTCCAGGTGTTTTGGACTCCAACTCCCACCATTCCTGGCAGCCCCTGGCTGGCCTGGCCCTACCTTGGCCCGCTGGTCCCAGCTGTACTGCGGCTGCTGCTTCTCTGAGGCGGCGTTGACCTCCTCCGCCTTCCCCTCCCGCTCCTCCTCCGGGGATGCCGCGTCGCCCCGATCCCCGCTCTTCGGCTCCTTGGCCTGCTTCCGCCGCTTGGAGAAGAAGCAGCCCATGGTCCGCCGGCGCCGCCCAAACCGCACCTCCGCCTCCTCCGCCGCCCGTTCCCCGACTGAGCCGCCGCGCGCCCCGCCCTCGAATTTAACACCTCGCTTCCGGCTTCGTCCCTCGGGCCGTCTCCCAGGGCGACGATCGCTTCGCCCCGCCCCCTTGAGCAGCGCGAGCCCAATCAGAAAGGCATCTCTCGGATCGTTCCCGTCAATCGTCCTCTCCGGCCAATAGGGGCGCTTCTCTGTCGTTTCATAGGACCATAGAGTCGGAAGATTTTGGCCACTGTGAACAAAGAGTGGAAAATAAGGGGAACTCAAGAGAGCATGACTTCATCTTGGGCGATTTACAATGGTTGCTGTGAGTTTTCCGGGTTATATGGCCATGTTTCAGAAGCATTCTCACCTGATGTTTCACCCACATCTATGTCAGGCATCCTCAGAGCTTGAGGGGTCTGTTGGAAACTAGGCAAGTGAGGTTTATATATCTGGAATGTCCAGGGTGTGAGAAAGAACTCTTGTCTGCTTGAGACAAGTGTGAATGTTGCAGTTGGTCAGCTTGATTAAAATGTAATGGCATTGTAGATTCAAAGCCTAGCTGGTTGCTGCCTGGGTGGATCCTTTGTTGGAAAGATCTCGGTACAATTTACAACGGATTCTTGGTATGATTTTGGGACCCCACATGTAGATACCAAAATCTGTGGATGTTCAAGTCTATTATATACAATGACATGGTGAAATGGCGAAATGTGGGAATATTTTTAAAATATTTTCAAGGTAAGGATGGTTAAATCCATGGATGCAGAATAAATACAATATGAATAAACAATACTTGAAATCCCATATCCACACTCTTGTTACATCTCAAATAAATTACTGCAACACGCTCTATGTAGGGTTGCCTTTGAAGACTGTTCGAAGTAGTCCAACAGGCAGCAGCCAGATTTCTCACCAGAGCGGAGTACAGGGAGAATACAACCCCGCTGTTACATCAGCTCCACTGGCTGCCAGTCTGCTATCGAGCACAAATCAAAATGCTGGCTTTAGCCTATAAAGCCCTAAGCGTTTCCAGCCCAGTTTACCTGTCCGAACATATCTCTCCCTCTGAGCCATCTCGGAGGTTAAGATCTTCTGGGGAGATCATGCTCTCAGTCCCACCTCCTTTGCAGGTGCAACTGATGGGGACAAGAGACAAGGCCTTCTCAGTGGTGGCCCCTTGGCTATGGAACTCCCTCCCCAGTGAAATCAGATCAGCCCCCTCCCTTCTGACTTTCAGGCAAAAGCTACAAATGTGAATTTGGGACCATGCGTTCGGTAAGTAATCTACTAGTGCAATAAGAGAACATGGGGTAGTGCAATGATAATCTGGAACAACCATGGACTATGATATGGGATTGCATGAATTTAAATAAGCAGTTTTCAATGTTGATATGTTTTTAATGATTGTTTCAATATATAGGTTTATTTTATTGATGTATGTTCTTATGGCATCGAATCACTGCCTATATATGTGAACCCCTCTGAGTCCCCTACGGGGTGAGAAGAGAGGGGTATAAATATGGTAAATAAATAAATAAAATAAATATTCCAGCAATGTGCCATTTAATATCACACTTCTACAAGAGTCCCTCCAACAACCATAGTATACATTATCTATATGTAAAGCTGTTATGTGCTGAATTCAGTTCTTTATCCAACCTGCTAAGTGCTCACATCTCACGAGATCTTTCAAGATCCCAATTTTCTGGGGTTTTGGCCAAACCTGATTATAGAAACTGCAGTACACAGTCCACTGCAATCTACATGGCGTTGTTGACAAAATGAAGCAAGGTTCTTTTTGCTGCCAGAAGAGGAAGTGAGCCAAAGACCTTGCAGATGTTTTCCTTCGTTCAAACCAACGCTATAGAACGTGCCACAGCAGGATCCAAATGTCCCATATTTAGTCATTTTCCAACTGCCTAATGCACAAGGCACAAGCAAGTGAAAATACTGAACAGGCCAGGGGGGAAAGGCACAGCTTATAAGACTGGTTTAAACACAGCTGTGTTTGTTTGTGTTACCAACAAACCCAGAATCCTTTGGGAAAATGAGAACTGCTCTTGTCGCAAGGGAGGCTGGGGGCGACATAAATGCAGCAAGAGCCTTACATTAATTACACAAGATTATACGGATACTACAGCCTTAGTCACGAAGGACCGCCAGCTTCGTTTTAAATCCCAGCATGGCAGCAAGCACACAAGTTGTGGCGCTGCAACTATTAATAGATATGTGGCACAAAATTTCCCTGCGGGTGCTTTGGACTTCAATTCCCATAGTTCCTAACAGCCTCAGGCTGTTAGGAATTGTGGGAGTTGAGGTTCAAAACACCTGGAGGGGCGAAGTTTGTCCATGCCTGGTGTAGATGCACCTGACACATATTCTCCATTGGGGTTCAATTGTATGCTTCGGCCCAAGTACAGCCAAAGCACACACAGTTCACTAAACAGTGTTCCCTTGCTACGTCGCGGTTCGTTTATTGCAGTCGCGCTGTTTCGCAGATTTCAAAAAAATATTAATTTAAAATATATATCATGGTATTTTCATTGCTTTGTGTAGTTTTGCCACCACTCTCCAAGGCCCTTTCCTTCCTCAGTCCTCCCTCCCTTCCTCCAGCCTTGAAGGGACTTTCCATTCCATTCCTTTCCTTCACTTTATTTTAAGTATATAACGACTTAAAATAGTGTATAACTACTAAAATAATGTATAACTATTAAAATAAATACAGCATTCCTACATCGCGGTTTTTAACTTATTGCTGGAGTTCCTGGAACCTAACCCCAGCGATAAGTGAGGGAACGCTGTATACTGTTTCGGGTGCCTCAGAACATATCCCTGCAGGGAGAAGGGTTCATATTATATATTTGAAGATAGAAAGAAATTGGGGCATGACCAAGATATAGAAGAAGAAGAGGAGGAGGGGGGAGGGGGGGAGGAGTTGTTGTTGTTTTGGAGCACTATACTCCTGACTTCACGATCATGTTAAAAAATAAAATATGGATAATCGAAGTTGCAATCCCAGGCGACAGCAGGACTGAAGAGAAACAACCGGAAAAGCTGTCATGATACGAGGATTTAAAGATCGAACTACAACGACTCTGGCACAAGCCAATAAAGGTGGTACCAGTGGTGATTGGCACGCTGGGTGCAGTGCCCAAAGACCTTGGCCTGCACTTAAACACAATCAGCACTGACAAAATTACCATCTGTAAGCTGCAAAAGGCCCCCTTACTGGGATCTGCACATATTATTCACCAATACATCACACAGTCCTAGACAGTACGAAAGTGTCCGATATGTAATCCAATACAACAGCCAGCATAGTGACCTTGTTTACTGTGTACTAATATGGTTACGTTTCAAATAATAATAATAATGTATTTGTATCCTGGCCCATCTCCCCGAGGCTTACAACACCGTTAACAGCGCAAGCCATAAACAATAATGAACTAAGATAAACCACAAAATTATCTTAAGTCAGCCAAAGCAACGCAAAAGAATATAAAAACAAAACTATATTAAATTAACACAATAACATCATTCGTAAATGGAGATAAATAAATAAATAAACAGTGGTGACGTTATAGAAACCGTTGACTGCCTTACGAAGAGAGCCGAGATGGGTCACACTCTCTCAGCCTCATTTTGGCAAGGAAACCTTGTGATTGGCTCGCCTTAGGGCAGGCCTGGGCCAACTTGGGCCCTCCAGGTGCTTGGGACTCCAACTCCCACCATTCCTAACAGCCTGCCGGCTGTTAGGAATGGTGGGAGTTGTAGTCCAAAACACCTGGAGGGCCCAATTTTGACCAGGCCAGCCTTAGGGGCAGGAGCAGGCCTGGGCCAACTTGGGCCCTCCAGGTGCTTGGGACTCCAACTCCCACCATTCCTGACAGCCTCAGGCCCTTTCCTTTTCCCCCTCAAGCTGAAAAATGATCCTTTTCTACTGCTATTTCAGGCATCTAGTACTGTATCTACACCAGGCCTGGGCCAACTTGGGCCTTCCTTCCCTCCAGGTGTTTGGGACTCCAACTCCCACCATTCCTAGCAGCCCCTGGCTGGCCTGGCCCTACCTTGGCCCGCTGGTCCCAGCTGTACTGCGGCTGCTGCTTCTCTGAGGCGGCGTGGACCTCCTCCGCCTTCCCCTCCCGCTCCTCCTCCGGGGATGCCGCGTCCCCCCGATCCCCGCTCTTCGGCTCCTTGGCCTGCTTCCGCCGCTTGGAGAAGAAGCAGCCCATGGTCCGCCGGCGCCGCCCAAACCGCGCCTCCGCCTCCTCCGCCGCCCGTTCCCCGACTGAGCCGCCGCGCGCCCCGCCCTCGAATTTAACACCTCGCTTCCGGCTTCGTCCCTCGGGCCGTCTCCCAGGGCGACGGTCGCTTCGCCCCGCCCCCTTGGGGAGCGCGAGCCCAATCAGAAAGGCATCTCTCGGATCGTTCCCGTCAATCGTCCTCTCCGGCCAATAGAGGCGCTTCTCTGTCGTTTCATAGGACCATAGAGTCGGAAGAGACCACAAGGAGCATCCAGCACAACCAAAGCCCTCCCGACAGATAGCCACCCAGCCTCTACTTTAGAAAAAACAACAGAGAAGGCTACTCCACTGCACCCGAACGGACATTTACTCCAGAACAGCTTTTTCCAATAATAATAATAATAATAATAATAATAATAGGACCCCCTAAAGAGCAGGGTGAGCGCCCGCTGTTAGCCCCAGCTCCTGCCAACCTAGCAGTTTGAAAACATGCAAATGTGAGTAGATCCATTAGGTACTACTCCAGCGGGAAGATAAGGCGCTTCGTGCAGTCATGCAGGCCACAAGACCTTGGGGGTGTCTACGGACAATGCCGGCTCTTCGGACTAGAAATTGAGATGAGCACCAACCCCCAGAGTCGGTCACGACTTGACTTAATGTTAGGGAAAAGCTTTACCTAATAATAATAATAATAGGACCTCCTGGTGAGGCAGCGGGTTAAACCTATTAACTGTTGAACTTGCTGTCTGAAAGGTTGGAAGTTCGAATCCGAGGAGCAGGGTGAGCACCCGCTGTTAGCCCCAGCTCCTGCCAACCTAGCAGTTCGAAAACGTGCAAATGTGAGTAGATCCATTAGGTACAGCTCCAGCGGGAAGATAAGGCGCTTCAGGCAGTCATGCAGGCCACAAGACCTTGGGGGTATCTACGGACAATGCCGGCTCTTCGGACTAGAAATGGAGATGAGCACCAACCCCCAGAGTCGGTCACGACTTGACTTAATGTCAGGGAAAACCTTTACCTAGTAATAATAATATTAATGCTTGGGAAGTGTTTGACGTGTGATTTTGTGATATGAAATCCACCATATATCTCTCGTTTGCTGTGACATACTGTGTTTTTGTGTCAGTAAAATAATAATTATATTTCTTACCCGTCTCTCCTCATGGCTCGAGGCGGGTTACAAAACAATAGAAATACATAAGCCCAGCAAAAACACTACAAATACACACACCTAAAATGTACCAACTCCATAAAAGTTACATACCAAAACGTATCTCAATCAATTGCCTTTATTTCAGTTAACAAACCTTAGGCAGATACAGAAAAATATAATACAGATAAAAGTCACATATAAAACACAATACAGGTTATCAAATGTACACATATTAAGATCGCTGGCCTTAAAATTTATATCTCTTAAAAGCTAATAATACACATCTAGGGCTGCGTAGTTTTCTACTATTTAGTGTACTACAGCTATAATCACATAAAGACTGTAGTTAAATTTCTCCGTTTCTCTGCGGTTACTTTTCTTTAGATAAAATGCTCTTTTGGGTCTTTGAGGCTTGAGCAAAAATTTTTGCTATTTCCTCTGTAACTTTTTTGAGTCCCCCAAAAGATACTTTAAATACCATTGTAAAGATCTTCCTGGCCAATGACAGATAAGAGCCATTATTACCTTCCTTCTTTCATCCCTATAAAAGGAACATTCAAACATGACACGCAGTAGAGACTCTACTACACCTCCTCACACGGGCAAAGCCGATCATTGTAATCTTTATGTTGAAAACGTCCTTCTAGGATAGCTGAGGGAATAACGTTGAATCGGGCTTTGCTAAACGCCTGTCGATATTTAGGGATATTTAAGTTTTCTAGGTATTTAGCTCCTCTTAGTGGTCTAAACCCCAGGCCCAGGTTTATAGGGGAACAAGTACTACATGCTGCAGAAGTAGAATTTTGCATATGTATGACAATTATTCATTGTTTCAGAATTTGTATTGCCCTACTTGAATCTAGGGAGAGTAAATGTGAGAGCCCCAGATTGAGTAGTTTATCTTTTAATTTCTTCATTTGAGAAATGAAGAGGTCTTTCTGTAGCAAGTGTACATAGTCATCCTCCTCACCCCTAGACATGTGTTTTATCCAGTATCCTAGTGCCCATTTCCATGCTATACATTCTACAGATGGTATACCCACTTCTAGGCGCAGTACTGCTGAGGGCACACAGTTGGGTACGGCAAATAGTTTTCTTAAGAACATAGATAAAACCCGTTCCATTTGAGAGCCCAAGATCCATACTGGGATGGCATACAGTAATTGTGGAAGCACCTTTGCCTGAAATATCTTAATTGCTGATGGAATAAACTGCCCACCTTTAACAAAGAAAAAGCAAACTATTGCTTTGGCTGTGGAAATCGCATTCAGTACTGACATCTATGAAATACATATGAAGCCAGACAAAACAGAGAGTAAAAAAAGGGCATGCATTAAAATGCATGTTTCTCTTTGAAGACTATCTGGGTAGGCCTGCCGGAAGAGACTATATGGGAAAGGATGATTCTGTAGGTAACCTGGACACAAACCATGTAGGGCTTTAGTACAAGGCCAGAACCTTGTACTTTGCCCTGAAACTAATTGGCAGCCAGCGGAGTGACTTCAGGATAGGTGTAGTGTCATGTATGTATAGATGTTCCTGTAACCTAACTGGCTGCTGTGTTTTGAACCAGTTGGAATTTCCAAACTTGGCAATGAAACTTGGCACATGGCAGAAGCCCAACCTTGAAATTACCAGCTCATGCACTACCATCTTCAGGTCCTCCAAATCTAGGAAGCTGGTGGATCAGCCAAAGCTGATAGTAAGCACTACTGACCGTTAGGAAGTGTTTCCTATTATTGAAGTGGAATCTATATAAATAAAAATGTAATGTTCATCTGCGGAATTAACATAACTCAAAAACCACTGGACGAATTGACACCAAATTTGGACACAATACATCTATCAGGCCAACGAGTGACCATCACTCCTAGAAACACTGAAAAACACAGCAGAAGGAATTTAAAAGCCAAAATTGCATTACAACGCATATGCAAAACCACACGTATACTGTATACACAAACACACATACACACACAAAACACATATAAACAGACTGGGCCATAGCAATGCGTCACAAGGGATGACTAGTATTCAATAGAGAGAGGAGAGGAAAATAAGTTGATTGATTGTTACCAGGCATGTAGCTGGGGGCTTGGGGGCTTCAGCCCCCGAAATTCTCAGGGTGGTCTGCGATAAGGCCTTACTGGTACATTATTTAAACTGTTATGTGTATTTATATCATGATCTGATCACCATGCTCAATATATCCCATATTCATGGGGGTATTGGGATAACAATACAAAAGGTTTGCTAGGGTAGACCCTCTCCCACACAGATTCAGCCCCCCCAAATCAAACTCAGCCCCCTCGATTTAAAATCCTGGCTACGGCCCTGATTGTTACGATACAGTTCTATTATCCAGGTGGACGCCAAAAGGGGGCGCTAGACAGAGAAGGATAGTCCATTTTGGGGGAGGCGAAGGAGAAAAAATATTTTCCCCATTTTTGCCCACTCCCATATTGTTAACGATTATTGCTTCCACGACACCAACATGAGTAAAACAGGAAGACAGGGGGAAATAGTTTAACTCCTTCAACCCACCCTCCACTCCTGTAAAATTGGACTACCTTCTCTCTCTAGCACCCCCTTGTGACCTCCACCCAGGTAATGGAACAGTGCAATTGTGACATTCAAAGGAGTAGACTTTATTTTTTAAAAAATTCCATTCACATTGAATAGTGCTATGAAAATAAATGCCTATACATTTTTTAAAAGATGAGATCTGAAGATTTAGCCATGAATTTAGCCTTTTCCCTCATCTGCTGGAAGGAGGTGTTGCATGAGCAGAAGGCATTCTGTATATGCTCAAAAGCTTGTTTGCATATATTCACTTATTTATTGCATTTATATCCCATCTTCCTCACAAAATGAGAGTCAACACAGCTAACTCCAGGGAGGTTTGTAGACATCACAGAAGGTGAATAATCAAGTTTTTGCAGACCTTATTCTTTTCCAGACAGCAATATACTGCAGAATTTCTTTCTGAACTCTTGTATGGGCATTTGGTATCCACTCGGATATGCTTCCAGGATCCCTGTTGATACTATATGTAGGCATACTGTAGTAAAATTATATCATTCATATACTGTAAATGGCAGAATCAAAATTTGCTCTTTGAGATTAAAAAAAAATCATCGTCATGGATTGTTGAATATATGAAGGGCCAATTGTGCTTTAAACTGCTACACTTATCTAGCATTAATGTCCACACTATACAAAATGTATAAACTTCCTGTGAAGGATTACCATATAGATTTCCACGTCAAATATCCCAGCAAAATTTCCATAGGTGAGATACTATTACCAAATTGAATTCCACATTGAACTCATATACATATATATATATATATATATATATATATATATATATATATATATACTCAAAACATCATGACCTTAGTATATTTTCAATACAAATGAATCAATCACCCATAACTTTAGTCATTCAGACTAGACATCTGTGAATCATCACTGCAGCCTTGTCTGTCTATGTGTTATGATAAATTATGGTAATATAAATCAAGAGGCGGTCAGAATTAACAGATAGCATCTGGCTGTCTAAGAAAACTCACAAAAGCATATGAACAATTCTTTGACTTTAGCAGACTAATGCAACCATCCCACCACATTTGCCAGACAATAACATTTAACGTGGAAATGCATGTTTAATTTGCTTAATACTCGGCAGAGGAAAAGTTTTGAAGACCATGTGACTCACCCAATATCAGCCATTGGGTTTCCATGGCCAAGTGGGGATTTGAACCCCTGTCTCCAGAGTCATAGTCCAACGCTCAAACCACACCAACTGCCTTTGGAAATTTATTTATTTCATTATTTATTTCAGTTTTACTGTGAACCTTCTGATGTACATTTAAAACCCCAAAACCCCACAACAATTAAAATACATTAAAACACATTACAGTTCCATCAGCAACATACACAGCCATTCCAAGTTAAAAACAATATTCACTCCATAAAACATTGGCCCTCTTCATCCATTCCATTAAAATCCCCATCTAACATGCTGTTAGTGCTGGTGTGCAAACGCCTGGTCCCAAAGCCAGGATTTTACCTTTTACCTGGTCCCAAAGCCAGGAAAGTTACTGTGAACCTTCTGATGTATTTAAAACGAAATACAATGAGAAGTCTTGTATTATTATCCCTCTGTTTTTTGCATCACAAGATACCACAGCATCCTGTGCGAAGTCAGTCCAATTCTGCTCAGACCCATACAAAGGAAAGAGGGCACTTTCGTTCAGCTCCTTGTATGAGTACAATGTTAGGGGGTTTTTGATTGGGAAATCTCACACTACTGTATTAAATACATTATTATCTTCTCTGCTGCTGAAGCAATAACCCCAACAGGGGGCGCTATTTGGATGCAAAAATGCGGTGAAAATGCAGTGCAAGAGGATGCATCTACACTGCAGAATTAATGTAGATCGACATCACATTAACTGTCACTACTCAATGCTATAGAGTTTACGCAGTTGTAATCTGGTGAGGCACCACCACTATTTGGCAGAGGAGGCTAAAGACTTTGTAAAAATAAAAATCTCAGCAATCCATAGCATTGATCCATAGTGGTTTAAGTAGTGTTGAATTGCATTAATTCTACAGTGTGGATGCATCCACAGAAAGGAGATTTCTTCTTTTTCTCCCCAGAGCATAATTCTGTACTAAAGAGACAATGGCACTGCATCTCTTGGCTGAGTGGTCACCCCCTTTTACAATAAAGGAAATATTTTTGACTGACAGCTCAGAAAAATCTGGTTGATGTTTCAGTTAATAACGATTTCTTGACATCTGGGAAACTTTAAGTCTTTGGAATGAGCACGAAGAGAGCAGCACCTCTTCAAATTAACAGAGAAAAACCAAAATGGTAGCAAATTGAACTGAAAGAGACAGAAAGATGGAAATGGGTTGCAAATTATTTGCATGTATGTGTGCATGAAGGTACTACCTGATTGTAGGTCACGTTTGCCTGTTTATTTGTTATGTAACATTTCTTATGGAAATTCCTTCTAAAACTATTTCCATAAGCTAAATGTTTCTAACACAAATGAAAACCGTGCTCTCTCATCTAGAACAAGTGGATCTTGTAGGATTGTTCGTGCAACTTGTCAGCAGTCAGGGAACCGAGAAACATGCAACATTAGAAACAATTGGAAATGTGATCTAGGCAATTAATTATTTACAGGGTTGTCCATGAAAACCTTCGTTCCCTTTCTTATATTACAAGACTGTTATTAAACCCAAACCCAAAATTATATCGTTTTGGTGCACATAAAAACCGATTTTGTGTATATCCACTGAGAAGTATAGAAATAACATGCTTAATTTTTCATCCAGTTGTATGAGTACAATGTTAGGGGTTTTTTCTGTTTTGTCCAAACTTAGAATTTTTAGACCTTAGCATATATATATATATATATATATATATATCCAACTTAAACACTGTTAGCTAACAAGTTAATAAGTTTCCTTAATATGACCTCATTCAACAGATTATACAGTAAACACGACAACCCTCTTGAGGAAATGCTGGTAGAGGGCTCCAAATAACTAATTACTCCAGTTGTTGATACTGCCAAGGGAGAGGAGATGAGAAAACAAATGTGTAAGCGATTAGACCATTAACTTAGGCATGTGCTCTAATTAACACTATGAGGCTTATTTCTGAGTAGATAAGATTATACTGGGGATTCTGACCAGGACTGTGGAGTCTTCTGAGTAAGAATTGGAAGCAATTTTGGATGGAGACAATAAAAATGTACTGACTTGTAATATGTATAGTATTAAATACCGCATCTGTCGCATATTTATTTTCATAGGTATCAACAGACATTTTCTTGATCAGATTATTTTTAACCAGATGGATATGTTTGTTGTTGTGTGACTTCAAGTTGCTTCTGATTTATGGAGACCTGATGGTGAATGGATTGTGGGGTTTTCTGAAGCTGATAGTATGTCATAGAATAGAATCACAGAGTTGGAGGAGACCACAAGCGACATCCAGTCCAGCCCCCTGCTGTGCAGGGAAATACAATAAAAGCAGATGGCTATCCAGCACTCTGAGGCTGCGTACTCCATTGCTGCACAATTCTTACCATCAGGAAGTTTGTTTAGGCAGAACCTCTCTCCTCTCCCCCAAACTTTGAATCCATTGCTCTATGTCAGGGGTGCTCACACTTTTTCAGCATGGGAGCTACTGATGAAAAAACCAAGTCCCAAAGATCACCTACCCAGAAATGTAAAACGTATAACTATTTTCTTATTTATTTATTTATATTTATTATTCATTTTTATGTACCGCTCCTTCCAGCAGGCTCGGGGCAGTTTACATAAAATGAAGTTATAAAACATCAACATTTCAATTTAATAACAACAATATAAAACAGAGCATAAAAATACATCCAACTACCCCATTTCTCCCACACTGCCATATTACCACACATATTATCAGCCAGAAAGTAAGAAGAGAGACTTTTGAACTGCAAGGCCATTTAATACTCAGCAAGGTAAACAAAGGGGCATGCAAAAATACATCCAACCACCCCATTTCTCCCACATTTCCATATTCCCCAACATATATTTCTCAAGGAACAAAGCAAGCAGAGAGGCTTTGGAGCTAAAAGGCCATTTTTAAACATTAAAAATAAACAAAGAGACATGCCACAGAACAATCAAGCACCCACCCCAAAGTAAAAAAGACCGATCTTTGAGATGCGGTAAGGAAATGACCCCAAAGCGTCCTTCTTCTTCTTCTCCTCCGTCGTTGCTCCTATTTCCACGCCGCCAGCATGCATGCCGCCTCCAATAGCTGACAAGAAGTCAGAGGGGTAGAATGGGCGCTTCTGCGCATGCAAGCCATGCATCGCGTCATCCAGGCCCGCCCCCTTTGGTCTCCTACGACTCTGAATGGCTGGAGAAGGACGGAGGGAGGAGGAGGAATCCAAAAGGGGGGGCCATTCTGCCTCTTGGACTCTGGAGCTTTTGGAGGAGCGGGGAGCGAGCAGGGAGCGGGGAGGAGCAATGACGGAGGACTTCTTTGCAGCGTGCAGGGGCGCGTGAAGAGGACCAACAGCAAAAAACCTGGTCAGGGGCCTGAAGATCACCAGGATGAGGCCTGAAGATCACCCTGGTGATCCCGATCACCATTCTGAGCACCCCTGCTCTATGTCCTAGTCTCTAGAGAAGCAGAAAAAAAGCTTGCTCCCTCCTAAATGAGGCACCCTTTCAAATACTTAAATAAGTCACACAGTGGGTTTCACTGGAATCCAGAGTGATAATCCCATACTCAAAGCACAACTCATTTTCTATAAATATAGGTAGACTGATTATTCACGTACTGGTGATTAAATGCCTTTATGTTACAATTTACTGCAAAAATATTCATTACTAATATACATTTTCCATTAATGACAAAGTAGAGAAAAAGGAGTTAGAGTCAATGGTTAGGTATGCTGATTCCACAGCCCAGATTCAGGGAACAAATTCACCCCATTGGTAGTGAAGAAGGGGCCTTCAGGGATGGTGCCATATATACGTAGTTTTCTCCATACAGAATGATTTATGACAGTGTATGTTTTCCAGGCTGTATCTCCATGTTCCAGAAGCATTCTCTATTGGCTTTTCGCCTGCAACTATGGCAGGCATCCTCACAATCTTTGATTATTTTTTTCCATGTCAGGAGTGACTTCAGAAACTGCAAGTCGCTTCTGGTGTGAGAGAATTGGCCGTCTGCAAGGATGTTGCCCAGGGGACACCCAGATGTTTTGATGTTTTACTATCCTTGTGGGAGGCTTCTCTCATGTCCCCACATAGGGAGCTGGAGCTGACAGAGGGAGCTCATCCGCACTCTCCCCAGATTTAAACCTCCGATCTATCGGTCTTCAGTCCTGCCGGCGCAAGAGTTTAACCCGTTGCGCCACCGGGGAGTCACCCTCTGAGGATGCCTGCCATAGATGAAGCAAAACATCAGGAGACAATGCTCCTGGAATATGGCCATAAAGCCCGGAAAACACACAACAACCCAGTGATTCCAGCCATTAAAGCCTTTAACAATGCATTTATTACAGTCTTTGCCAACTTATAGCTTAGATTCTAAGTGGCTACTTTCACTGACAAAAATACATTCCTTTTGTCCCTGCAGCTGGCATCGCTATCACACACACACAGCAATTTTGCTAGAAAGGACATCACAAGCCTTATTTCTAATAGTCATGGTCACAGAATCCACTGGTGATGCAGTGCTGCTGGAAAACAAGGCACACACGCCACACAAAGCCCAGCAGGATTCCTAGAATTTTCTCCCATTTTTTTCCTTTGTCTTCATTTTACTTCAATTTGCATGGGTCTATTTTTTCTGTAATTCTATGCAAAATAAGTATCTCCAGAACTTCATAAAGATCCTCTCCTGCTGCCAAGTTCATTCAGTTAAAAATAGTTTTGCACTTTGAGCTCAATTTTCACAAATTGGAGTGTTTATTTATTCATCATGTCAGAAGTGAATTGAGAATACAATTATGATTCAGTTTTTAAAAACTTAAAATTGGCTGGCCACCAGGACTGCCTCTGGTGTCTCTGTAAGAAGGTCCTCCATTGTTAATGTGGAGGGGCCAGACTGTGCAGTCTGTTTCACTTGCATGTCGTGGACTCCACTTTGAAGCTTCAGTTCTTAAAATTGGCTCTGCGTCTTGTGATACCAGAGTGCAGTCTGTTCAGCGCCTTCCAAGTCGCCCGATCTTCAGTGTGCCCAGGAGGGAGTTTCTCATCAGCCACTGATTGAGGTTCCAAGTTTTCGCCTGCCACTTTTGGACTCTCGCTTGCTGAGGTGTTCTTGCAAGTATCTCTGTAGATCTTTAAAAACTATTTCTTAATTGAAGACATTGGCATGCTGGCTGATGTCTGAACAGAAGATGTGCTGGGGATGGCACTGCCTTGGTCCTTTAATTACTACTGCTACTTCCTGATGGATATCAGGTGGTGGTCCCCCGCCTGTGGAACTCATTCCCGGGGGGGTTAGGTTACCTACATCCCTCCTCACCTTTAGGAAAAAGTTAAAAACCTGGATGTGGGACCAGGGCCCTTGGGTAATTAAGCGGGCCATGAAAATAACAATCTTGACAATGGCTTGGAAATGGATTGTGGACAAGTTTGATGGAGCATAAAGTGGTAATTCTTTGTAGTTTTTAAATTGTACAGTTTAATGTTTTAACTATTTATAATTGATTGCTTGTTTTATTATGTATTTTATTTTTATGGTGTATTTATTGTGGCATCAAATCGCTGCCGATTGCCGATCGCTGCCCTGAGTCGTCGTCCCCAGGGGGTTAAGAAGGGCGGGGTACAAGCGTTTTAAATAAATAAATAAATTTATTTTATTTGAAGTATTTATATTCCGCCCTTCTCACCCCACAGGGGACTCAGGGCGGATTACAATGTACGCATACATGGCAAACATTCAATGCCATAGACACACAACACATATAGACAGACAGTCAGAGGCTATTTAACATTCCAGCTTCTGACCACCAGGGGAGCTGTCGCTTCATCGTCCACCTGCGACACTGATGAAGCACTTTCCGCATTCCCCGCATGCTTTTTGCTGGAGATTTTTTATGGCCTCATAAATTTTGTTAAAACTAGCCTCCCCACACATAGGTGGTACCTAAATTTCCTACTTGACAGATGCAACTGTCTTTCGGATTGCAAAGGTCGACAACAACAACAACAGGAATGTGACGCAGCTGGCTGGGTGTCAGCTGCATAAGATATCTACTGACCAGAAGGTCATGAGTTCAAGGCCTGCCCAGGTCAGGGGGAGCTCTCGACCAAATTGTGTAGCTCGTTGTCGACCTTTGCAACCCGAAAGACAGTTGCATCTGTCAAGTAGGAAATTTAGGTACCACTTTGTGTGGGGAGGCTAAATTTAACTGATTTCTGGCATGTTAAATTGCCTCTATGCATGTCTATATATGTTGTATGTCAAATGGCATTGAATGTTTGCCTGTATAATGTGCATTGTGATCCGCCCTGAGTAGTCCCCTGCGGTGGTGAGATGGGCGGAATATAAATGACGTAAATAAATAAATACATACATATGTATTTAATATTTATTATTAAATATTATTTTATTTATATTTATATAAATATATATTTATATTATTTATATTTATATAAATATATATATTTATATTATATCATTTATATTTATATAAATATATATTTATATTGATATTATTTATATTTATATTATTTATATTTATATTATATATATATTATTTATATTGATATTATTTATATTGATATTATTTATATTAATATATATATATATTATTCATATTTATATTATTTATATTTATATAAATATATTTATATATATTTATATATATTTATATTTATATTATTTATATTTATATAATAATAAATAATACATTTATATATAAACATTCCTCATTCCGACCCGGGCTGGCTTCGAACTCAAGACCTTCCGGTCAGTAGTGATCTTTAATGCAGCTGACACCAAGCCAGCTGCGCCACAGTCACGGTGCTTTAATATCTCCCCCTCCCCCCCTCTTTTTTTGGTTCGAAATGGTACAAGCTGAGTTGTGCGAGGCGAGAGAGCGCATGCGTCGACGGAGAACGTAGGGATTGGATATGATCAAAGTGGGCGTGCCTTTAGGGAGAAAAGGCCCCGCCCCTAGCCAGGGTGAACTTGCGCTTTGGCAGGAGCGGAGGGAAGCCCCGGCATGAGGCGCGCGCGGTTCTTGCAGCAGCAGCAGCCACTGCGGCTCCTTCTCCCAGTCTTCCTGCTGGTGGTGCAAAGCGAGGGAGAGAGGAGCGGAGGAGGAGGAGGTGGTGGTGGAAGCGGCGGCCTCCTCAGCGCCATGGAGGAGCTGGCCACGGAGAAGGAGGCGGAGGAGAGCCACCGGCAGGACAGCGTCTCCCTGCTGACCTTCATCCTCCTGCTGACCCTCACCATCCTCACCATCTGGCTCTTCAAGCACCGCCGCGTGCGCTTCCTGCACGAGACAGGCCTGGCTATGATTTATGGTGAGGAGGAGGAGGAGGCCGGGGAGGGGGAGTGGCCAGGCAGGGCACGAGCCAACTTGGGCCTTCCCTCCCTCCCTCCAGGTGCTTTGGGCTGCAGCTCCCACCATTCCTCACAGCCTCAGGCCCTTTCCTTTTCCCCCTCAGCCGCTTAAGCGAAGGGAAGGAGCAGGATGGGCGCTTAAGCGGCTGAGGGGGAAAAGGAAAGGGCCTGAGGCTGTGAGGAATGGTGGGAGCTGCAGCCCAAAACACTCAGAGAGGGAGGGCCCAAGTTGGCCCATATCTAAGTGATAGACATAAGCAGATACCCCAAAACAACCCTGCAATAGAGCTCTTTGGCACTCCTATTACATAATTTACCTTCTGGGAGGCTTGTTTGGGGGTCATGGGCAAATAGGGGTGGGAGGAGTTTGAATGCCAGCCTTCAATCTATTACATAAGGAACACATTAGGGACATATGGACAAGCCTAGCATCTTCCTCATGGCGTGTTGCTATATTGTGTGTGTGTGTCTATATATATATATATATATATATATATATATATATATATATATATATAACTTTGATATGTTTTTATTTGAGAACAAAGATTCTTTAGGAAGGACTCGTCCCACGCATTTTACAAGCGCGTTGATGACTAAGAAGGCAAATCTGAGATAGGCAAGTCCGGTTGCAGAAAGCACAGCAGAAAGTCTCCTTGGGTGATGTTGTTTCAAACTTGCGGTTCTTTCTGCATTGTCGTTTCTCTTCGAGACCCGTTCGGCGTGTCTTCTCGAAAGAGGCCGCAGCATTATTATTATTATTATTATTTATTTCGATTTGATAAACCGCCCTTCCCGAGGCTCAGGGCGGTTTACAGCATATAAAACAGTACATACGATAGCATATAAAAACAGTATATAAAAAGCATATAAAAGAGCATATAAAGGAGCATATAAACACATAGGGTTAAAACACATGAGATTACATCTTAAAAGCAGTCACACAGAATCGTAGCCAGACATGGCTGGTTCATACAGAAAATAGTAGTGCAACAGAGTGGCCATGTTGATCATGCACCGTCAGACATCACACATCAAATGCCTGCCTAAATAGCCAGGTCTTGCAGGACCTGTGGAACGCCAGCAGGTCCCGCAAGGCTCGTGTCTCCGGCGGCAGCGAGTTCCATAAAACCGGCGCAGCCACTGAGAACACTCTCTGCCAGCTGGTAGAGAGTCTGCAGAACTTCAACCCTGGAACCTCAAGTAAGTTGAGCCCCTCTGAACGCAGTAATCTTCTGGGCGCATATGGGGTAAGCCGCTCCTTCAAGTACACTGGCCCCAAACCATATAAGGCCTTGAAAGTTAGAACTAACACCTTGAAGGAGATCTGGAATTCAATGGGCAACCAGGGCAGTTCGCGTAGGAGTGGTGTTATATGGGCCGTCCTTTGGGCTCCTAGCAGCAAGCGAGCTGCCGCGTTCTGCACCAGTTTGAGTTTCCAGATCGCCGACAAAGGTAGGCCAATGTGGATAGTGCGTCTCCATGCCTCCCGATGTGAGGCCAGGGTGGACCATTGTTGGTGATCAATCTGGCTGAGCCTGAGATGTTGTTTCAAGGAGTCCTTATATCTCTTTTTGGGGGCGCCTCTCTTGCACTGACCCGTGGCAAGTTCACCGTAGAGTAGTATCTTTGGGAGGCGGTGGTCCTCCATCCTAGAGACGTGCCCTGCCCAGCGCAGCTGTGTTCTCAATAGCATGGCCTCAATGCTGGTGATCCCTGCTTGCTCAAGGACAGCAACATTTGTCACATAGTCGGTCCAGTGTAGATTTAGGATTGTGCGAAGACAGCGCTGATGAAAGCATTGGAGGAGTTGTAGGTGCTGGCGATAGGTGACCCATGTTTCAGATCCATATAGGAGAATAGACAGTATGATAGGTTGAGAACTATAAATAAAGTAAATCCTCTGTTGCGCCAGATCCACTGGCTGCCAGCTTGCTACCGGGCACAATTCAAAGTGCTGGTTTTGGCCTTTAAAGCCCTACCTAAACGGTTCTGGTCCAAACTTACCTGTCCGAACGCATCTCTCCCTATGAACCATCGAGATGTTTAAGATCATCCATAGAGATCCTGCTTCGCAGGCGTGACTGGCGGGGATGAGAGACAGGGCCTTCTCAGTGGTGGCTCCTTGGCTTTGGAACGCCCTTCCTAGTGACATCAGATCAGCCCCCTCCCTCCTGACATTTTGTAAAAAAAAAGTCAGACTTGGCTATTTGAGCAGGCATTTGCAGATGAACTTTAATCAATCGAGACCAACAGAATATTATGATGATGCAACGGAAACCGATTTATTTATTTATTTGTTTGTTAGAGTTATTGGCCGCCACTCCCAGCCGGCTCGGGGCGGCTTACATCAAGTACAACAATAAAACAACAAATCTACAACAGCAATAAAACCACAAGGATAAAACAATTTCTAAGAGATAGCACAAGTCCTAGGGGATAGCACATTACAACTCAAAGGCCTGCCGGAATAGGGCCGACTTGCAGGCCTTCCGAAAAGCCAACAGATTACGCGAGGCCCGAACCTCCGGGGGTAGTGCGTTCCAGAGAACTGGGGCGATGATGGAGAACGCCCTTTTAATAATGAGATGCTGAGATTTGTATTTTATAGTTTTTACTGTTAATTTGTATAGTTTTTATATGGCTGTTTTTATCATATTATGATGTATTTTGTCTGTGGGCACTTGCTGCCATTTGTTCACCACCTCGAATCGCCTTCGGGCTGAGAGGGGCATTATAGAAGCATAGTAAATAAATATTAAATAGTAAATAAATAAATAATATTAACATGACACTCCCTGCTGTTTCCTCTTCGAACTGTTCCCTGTTCGAAGGAAAGGGCCTGAGGCTGTGAGGAATGGTGGGAGTTGCAGTCCTAAACACTCAGGGAGGGCCCAAGTTTGCCCATATCTAAGTTATAGACATAAGCAGATATAAGCGGAGAACATTTAACAGACTCGTTGCACGGATTTAAATTATTTTTTTTTAATTTACAGTATTTATATTCCGCCCTTCTCACCCCACAGGGGAATCAGGGCGGATTACAATTTACATATACTTGGCTAATATTCAATGCCATAGACACACAACATATATAGACAGACACTCAGAGGCTATTTAACATTCCAGCTTCTGGCCACCATGGGAGCTGTCGCTTTCTTATACTTTGCATACTTTCTGGAGGTTTTTATGGCCTCGTAAATCAGTTAAATTAGCCTTTCCACAAAGTGGTACCTAAATTTCCTACTTTACAGATGCAACTGTCTTTCGGGCTGCAAAGGTCGACAACAAGCTACACAATTTTGGTCGAGAGCTCACTCTGGCCCCGGGCTGGCTTCGAACTCATGACCTTTCGGTCAGTAGTGATCTTAATGCAGCTGACTCCCAGCCACCTGTGCCACAGTCCCGGTGCAAATCTTTTTCGCTGTTTTGTGGGGTTTTGCCGCTGCTTCTCTCCAAGGCGCTTTCCCTCCTCAGTCTTCCTTCCCTCCCTCCATCCTTGAAGGGCCTTTCCTTCCTTTCCTTCACTTTATTTTAAGTTTATAAAGACTTACAATAGTTAATAACTACTAAATTAATGTATACATATTAAAATAAACAAGAGCTTCCCTACTTCACAGATTTTTGCTTATTGCAGGAGGTTCTGGAACGTAACCCCCGCAATAAGTGAGGGAACACCGTATATACAATGGCATAGGAATTGTGCTCCCTGAGATAAGTGGCAGTAAACACTCGAATCATAATTTGTTCCAGGCTGTCTGGCCATGTTCCAGAAGCATTCCCTCCTGACATTTTGCCCGCCTCTATGGCAGGTATCCTCAGAGGTTGTGAGGTCTGTTGGAAACTAGGCAAGTGGGGTTTATATATCTGTGTAAGGTCCACGGTGGGAGAAAGAACTCTTGTCTGATGGAGGCAAGTGTAAATGTTGCAATTAATCACCTATTGCCAGGCCTTGCAGCTTCAAGGCCTGGCTGATTCCTGCCTGGGGAATCCTTTGTTGGGAGGCTTTGGAAACTAGGCAAGTGGAGTTTATATATCTGTGGAATGTCCAGGGTGGGAGAAAGGACTCTTGTCTGTTGGAGGTAGGTCGGAATGTTTCAATTGGCCACCTTGATAAGCATTTAATGGCCTAGCAGTTTCAAGGTCTGTCTTCTTACTGCCTAGGGGCATCCTTTGTTGAGAGGTGATTAGCTATCCCTGATTGTTTCTTGTCTGGACTTCCCCTCTTCCAACCTATGCGTTGTTGAAAGCTTTCATGGCCGGAATCACTGGGTTGCTGTGAGTTTTCCGGGCTGTGTGGCCATGTTCCAGAAGCAGTCTCTCCTGACGTTTCGCCCACATCTATGGCAGGCATCGTCATGGGTTGTGAGGTCTGTTGGAAACTAGGAAAATGGTGTGTGTGTGTGTGTGTGTATATATATATATATATATGTGGGGATAGTCCAGGGTGGGAAAAAGAACTCTTGTCTGTTGGAGGCAAGTGTAAATATTGCAATTAATCACCTTGATTAGCATTGCCAAGCCTTACAGCTTCAAGGCCTGGCAGATTCTTACCCCCCCTGGGGGGGGGGTCCTTTGTTGGGAAATGTTAGCTGACCTTGATGATTTCCTGCCTGAAATTCCCCAGTTGTCAGAGTGTTGCTCTTTATTTATTGTCCTGATTTTAGAGGGTTTTTTAAAATACTGGTAGCCAGATTTTGTTCATTTTCATGGTTTCCTCCTTTCTGTCGAAATTGTCCACATGCTTGTGGATTTCAGTGTCCAAGGTGGGAAAAGAACTCTTGTCTGCTTGAGGCAGGTGTGAGTGTTGCAATTGGCCACCTTGATTAGCACTGAATGGCCAATTTCCCTAGTTTCCAACAGACCTCACAACATTTGAGGATGCCTGCCATAGATACAGCCAAAACATCAGGAGAGAATGCTGCTGGAATACGGCCACACAGCCCGGAAAACTCACAACAACACAGTGAATATGGCCATGAACGTCTTCAACAACACATAGTTGAAATACTAGAATTGTAACCTACCTGATGGTTAGATCTGGTCATGATCTATTTATTATTTTCCCCTTTCCTTTTCTTCTGTGTACAAAGGGGAGATCTTGATATTTCCTGCTACAAAATAATATCCCAAACTGTGAAGAGAGATGCGTCTTTAAATATTCATAGCCTTTGGCCGATCACTACCAACTATAGCTGTGGCTTCTTGTTTTTATTTCCCCCTTAATCTTTGACCATTGGTGCGTGTAGATTTCTACCTGATTGTGGAGACACCGGGATCGGTTACACAATGCACCTTAAGTCTATTGTTTGGGATTAGGCGGCGAAGTGGGCAGAGCCTGCCCTTTGGAGGGTTTTCGTGCCCCGCCACCAAAACACAGTACATTGACGCATTTGTTCTTGCTATCTGATGTGGCAAAGAATTGGAAATTGCAATCAGCCTTGTCCCCGACACCTTTGATTAATGAGTGCTGCAGTAGGCTGCCTGCAAACCGACAATGACAGCCCGTAACCTTGCGCTGGCTGTCTTTTTTTTAGCCTCAAAATAGGAATCCTATATGGCTCTGTAAAGCAAGAGTCTCATTTGATACAAACGGCCCTCACATTTGTACCGCAGATACGCTTTTAAGCTCCAGATACTGTCAAGTGTATCTATTTCCTCCAGCACTTGATGAGCCAACCTGGACACAGCATATTATTTGAGAATACAGAAATGCTGGACCACTCTAACAACCACCATGACTGGCTACACGGAGAAGCCATTGAGATCCACAAGCATGTGGACCATTTCAACAGAAAGGAGGAAACAATGAAAATGAACAACATCTGGCTACTGGTATTAAAAAAACCTCTAAAATCAAGACAGTCAATAAATAAAAATACTCTGAAAACGGGGGGATTTCAGACAGGAAACAATCAGGGCAAGCTAACACCTCCCAACCAAGGATTCTCCCAGGCAGGAACCAGCCAGGGTGATTAATTGCAACATTCACACTTGCCTCCAGCAGAGAAGAGTTCTTTCTCCCAACCTGGACCTTCCACAGATAGATAAACCTCCCTTGCTTAATTTCCAACAGACCTCACAACCTCTGAGGATGCCTGCGGTAGATGTGAGTGAAACGTCAGGAGAGCATGCTTCTAAAACATGGCCATACAGCCTGGAAAACTCACAGCAACCCAATATTTCCCCCTTTGTTTCCTCTTTGGTAAATTAAAAACAATACCTCAAGGAAGACGGCGCATCTGCTTAATGTCCCATGATGCAGATGTGTCCTTTCATAAGGCAGCATGGATTGAGTTATTCCGCAGTGCAAGGAAGTGACAGTTTTCTTCCATCAACTCCTTCAAAGTTAAATGCTTTTGGAAGCAGTGGAATTTTCCTCTGCTGCGGTTTTTTAGTCTGTGGCAGTCACTTGCTTCATGCGGCATTGCTGTGTGGTTGTCCTCCTCTCCAGTTTTTTATATCTTGGCACATGAAAATCCTGAAAGATAGGTCAGTGTGTGTCTTTCTATATATTTCTCCCACACTGTCCTCCTTCCGTAGGGAATCTGAAGACTTGGATGTTTAAACAAGCCTTTGAAAATGTCTAGCCCCAATGGTCTGCCATTAATGACACAGCACTGAACTTTCATCCCATGCCCTTGTTCCTTAACTTCAATGTGCACTATCCCATTCCCTTGTCTTGTTTACAGTTGAGCATGTCTTACGACAGTTGTCACCATAGTTTATTGGGTGTTGTTTTGAGTTTTAAATTGCTATTTTATGTGCTATTGGTTTTACTTGTTCGTATTGTACTCTGTGTGTGTGATTTTATGCATTGATTTTAGTCACCTTGTGTCATATGTAAGCCGCCCGAGTCCTTTCGGGTAGATGGAGCCAGGGTACAAAAATAAAGTTATTATTATTATTACTGTTATTATCTCTGGGTTAGGGGCCAATTTTCACTCTGGTGCCCTCAGAAGTCCATACTTCCTCAGTTTTTTACAACCCAGATAATTTTTTGTTTGGGGACATTAGATGGGAATGAAGTGTCATGGGTGTGTGCATGTGTGCCACATTTGAAGGTGAACGTTTTCAGATGACTGAACATTAGGAAGAAATTCCTAACTGTGAGAGCTGTTCAGTAGTGGAACTCTGTGCTCCAGAGTGTGGTAGATGTTTCTTCTTTGGGGGCTTTTAAGCAGATACTGAATGGCCATCTGTTGGGGGTGCTTTAAATGTGATTTTCCTGCTTCTTGGCAGGAGGTTGGACTGGATGGCCCACGAGGTCTCTTCCAACTCAATGATTCAATGACTTTCAATCAAACTGCTTTTGTAAATTATGGTGGGGGAATTCAGAGGCTGGGGGCTATTCCCGGGGACTTGAAAGGCCACAAGCAGAATTGCCTTGTATGTTTCCCATCTGCATTGCTTACTCAAAAATTGGCCCAACTGAATTCAATGACATTTTCTCCTAGGAAAGTGTGTATAGTGCTGGACCCTTGATGTAACAATTTCTATTTGCATTTCATACCATGTCTCTGAAGTATCACCCTCCATAAATGTGAGATTACGAGTAAGAAGTGTAGCATACCAATTCTTTTTGGGGGGTGTGGGGGTGTGGGTGGGGAGGGATAATGTATTGTGTCAGTCTTCTTGGGCAATTTTTTTTTAAAAAAATATAGAATTGTTACGATCAGACATCCTGTGAAAACATTCTCCGATCTGCTGACTATCAGTAGTATTCAAATTCTCATTATTCCCAGCCAATGTGGATAAGTTGAATACTGGGCATATCTATAGAGTTGTAGCCCCCCGCTGAGCTGCTGGACTTGTTGACCGAAAGGTTGGCGGGTGAAATTCGGGGAGTGGAGTGAGCTCCCACTGTTACCCCCAGTTTCTGCCAACCTAGCAGTTCGAAAACATGCAAAAGTGAATAGACCAATAGGTACTGCTTTGGCAGGAAGGTAATGGTGCTCCATGCAGTCATGCCAATCACATGACCTTGGAGATGTCTACGGACAATGTCAGCTCTTCGACTTAGAAATGGAGATGAGCACATCCCCCCCCCCTCAAATAATCAGACACGACTAGACTTAATGTCAAGGGGAAACCTTTACCTTTTATAGAGTTGTATTTGGAAGCAAATCCTGCTGAGGCGAGTGGGGTGAGTCCTACTGAATTGAAGCTGGTGGGAGTACAATAGCAGCCTTAAGGGCTTGGCATTTAATTGAAAGTATACATAATAGGTATTTGTGTAAGCAGAATTACTTACAATCTCATTAAAATATCAGGCATTTTTTTGTTCCTCGCTGAAATGCAAAATCTTTTCTAAAATATTGTATTGGATAACCTGGTTTCTGCCTTCTAAGCAGCATACGTATATTGATAACTTTGATAGAACTAAAAGGCTTTTAAGTTTTTTAAACACACAAATGTTTATTGTTTTGTTAAGGCAGAGCTGTTGGCATTCATGGTATTCCAAGGACTTTTCTTTGAGATGTTTTCAACCCAGAACTTACCAGAGATGCAAAAATCTTTGGAGTGATTTTTTAAGTGGCAAGTTTATGAATGGATGTTTAATAGAGTAGAGTGGTTCCCAACCTGTGGTCCATGGACCACCAGTAGTCTGCAAGAACTAAAATATAGTCTGCGGTCTCACTGTAACCACTCTGTTGCAGCAAGAGCAACGGGCCTTCCAAAACCCTCATATAGTGCCGAAGCTTATTAAATATGGTTTTCTGTGGGCGAGCAGATGATGACTACTGGATGGCACATGTTCTGTATCAGAAACTAGAGCTGATGTGGTCTGTCTAATGCAATTTTCTGAATCGGCACCCTAAATAACCAAACCGAACCTAAAGTGGACTAAAAAGTTATTTGTAAGCCTTTTGGTACTAATGTTGGAGAGTGGTCACTGATCAAGTGGTTCCTGGTCAAAAAAGGTTTGGCAACTAGATATACAAGGGGATGGGTGGGGGAAGAGGAGTTATGTGAGTGAAGTTCACTGCTGGGCTGATTGGAACTTCTCAGGTAGAAGATGAAGTGGCTATAGGTCTTCAGTATATGATCATGGCTACAAGACTGCTTTATATGCAAAAAAGGAAGGAATCATAACTACCAACCATGGAGGGATGGTTGATTAAACTGACAGATTTAGGAGAATATTTATAAATTGTCTTGTTCGATAAGAGAAAGGTAATTTCTCAAAGTCTGGAAATTCCCAATAGACTTTTAATGAAAGAAAGAAAACATGACTTGGCAACCTTTGGTTTCGATGATTAGAAAGTATAAGTTATTGAAAGAAAATATGATGTGGAAATTCACGTGACACAGACATGAATAATTAAATGTGTCTATACCAGGCATGTGCAAACTTGGGCCCTCCAGGTATTTTGGACTTCAACTCCCATAATTCCTAACAGCCTCAGGCTTTTCCGCTTAAGCGGCTGAGGGGGGAAAGGAAGGGGCTTGAGGCTGTTAGGAATTATGGGAGTTGGCATTTAATTGAAAAACACCTGGAGGGCCCAAGTTTGCCCAGGCCTCATCTATACCCACTGAAAGGGGATATCTAGCTTAATACAGAAACAGAATTTGCAGTGTTTGCAATCTAAAGCTTCAGGCAGAGAAGATGCTCTGTTCACATGGATTGTTTTCTGTGTTGTGACTTTTCGATGCAGCATTATTGCGTCACTGCCCTATCTTGTGGATTCAGCCTTGCCTATTTTAATGAGGGAGATAAGGTTTTATGGATGGCGCTTTTTCTGTTTTTGAAGTGAAGTTCTTGAAGTTCTGATACCACGTCTTACAATCAGAGTACAATATGGAGAAAGGAAAGTTGCCCAATGTCCTTCTAATGTTGTTGTTTCTAAGGCCATGCTGGATCAGCTTAAAGACCTGCTTAGCATAGCTTCTTGTTTTCTATAGTAACCAGTCAAACACTTTTAGGACTTAGGGCATTCACTTTCTTCATTCCCCTCTGAAGTATCCCAAGACTGGTTATAACCGCTTTCAGTTTGGTCTTTCTATATCCACAATCCATTCATGCATGTCCAGTATTAGTGGATATGTTTCAAGTTGTGGGCATGGTTCTTGGAGAAGTGAGAGCCACCACATGTGTCCTTAGTCTTCCTGTTTTATTAAAGCAGCCAGTTGTGTGGTAAAGCAAGGTAGGAAATGTTCTGCTAGAGCAGTGTTTCTCAATCTTCCGAATGCCGCGACCCCTAATACAGCTCCTCATGTTGTGGTGACCCCCAACCATAAAATTATATTTGATGCTACTTCATAACTGTCATTTTGCTACTGTTATGAATTGTCATGTAAATATCTGATATGCAGGATATATATTCTGGACCAAATTTGGCTCAAATACCAGATACACCCAAATTTGGGGTAAGGTGGGGGGGGATTGATATTGTCATTTGGGAGTTGTAGTTGCTGGGAGTTATAGTTCACCTAAAATCTGAGAGCATTCCGAACTCCACCAATGGGGGAAATGAACCAATTTTGGCACACATGACCAACAGAAAATATTGGAAGGGTTTAGTGGGCCTTGACCTTGAGTTTTTGGAGTTGTAGTTCACCTACTTACCTACTTACAGTGGACTCAAACAATGATGGATCTGGACCAAACTTGGCAAGAATATGAAATATGCCCAAATGTGAACACTGGTGGAATTTGGGGAAAATAGACATTAACATTTGGGAGCTCTAATTGCTGGGATTTATAAGTCACCTACAATCAAAGAGCACTCTGAACCCCACCAATGATAGAATTGGGTCAAACTTCCCACACAGAACCACCATGAACAACAAAAAGACTATGTTTTCTGATAGTAATTGGCGACCCCTCTGACACCCCCTCACGACCCCCTGAGGGGTCCCGACCCCCAGGTTGAGAAACACTGTGCTAGAGCAAAGCATTGTGCTGTCCTGTCTGAAGGAAGCTCCAATAAGACCTTTCCTTAAAAAATACAATAAAACAAAAAACTTCCTAAATCCTACCTTACCATAAAATTATTAGTTTGCCCCAGGATCCCTTTTTGTGAATGTTCTGGAACATGTTGTGGCCTCCCAACTTATCTAGATCCATTTCAGTATGGCCTTAGTCTTGGTTATGGGATATAGACAGCTCTGGTCATTTTGATGAATGACCTATGTAGGAAGCTGGGGACAATTTTGGAAAGTCTCTGGGAACCCCGAAGGTGGTGCTCAGGGAATCCGCTTCAGCACCCTGGCTGCTGGCCTGTGGGGGTCTCTCTGCCTTGTGCCCCATGTTGTTTAACATATATCTGAAATGGCTGGGAAAGCATGTCCAGAGATTTGGGATTCATTGTCACCAATATGCACAAGACATTCAATTCTAGTTCTCTTTTCCATGTAACTTCAAGAAAACTGTCTCACTCCTAAAGCAGTGCCTGTTGGCAATTTTTGGAGAAGCCAAATCTGGCCACCTTAACATATGCCTTGGTTACATTCCAATTGGATTATTATAACGTACTCTACATGGCATGGCCTTTAGGAACTGCTTAGTAACCTCAGTAGGTTCAAAATGCTGCAACTAAGACTGCATATGACTGCCTTGCTGAAACAACTTCACTGGCTACCAGTCTTGTCTCCAGGTACAATTGAAAGTGCTGATTTTGGCCTAGAAAGTTGGTTACAGTTTAGGTTCAACTTTATGAAAGCCCATATCAGCCCAAGTTTTATGATATTCGAGGGAGGGCTTGTTCTTCATCCCATCGCCCTCCAAGGTTTGGATGGTGAAGAGGGCCTTCTTGGTAGCTGCTTCTAGGCTTTGTAACCACCTCCCAAGGGAGCCTTGATTTGCTCCTCTCTGTTGTCCTTTTGATGGCAAGAAAAAGTGTTTCTTGTTTTAAAAAGCCTTCAGCCTTGACTGACCAGAGTGGAATGATGCTGGATATGCTATTTTAATGAGCTTTGTTATTTTCAGTGGTTTAATTGTTTAAATGGTTTAATATTTTAGAAATAGTGATTGAATTGAAGGTACTGTACTACTGAATGCCCTTAAACTTTTGTGTTCATATTAATTTAACAGCTTTGCTTTAATTTATGCTGTAAGCAGCTTTGAACCCCATTCAGGAGAAAAGCAGCATATTAAATAAAATAAATAAATAATGGCCTAGGATTAGTTTAGGATAATACAGGATCTTCCAGCTTTGAATATGGTAATTCCTTCCTTCAGCATGATCTTTAATTTATTAAAACACTTCACATACATAAATACATATGTTTTCATAGCGGTTTTCATAGCTGGGTGTAGCTAGTGTCCTTCCGGCAGGAGTCTAAAACCTTTTTATTCAAGTAGGCTTTTAAAGATGAAGGTGTTTAAGATCAATTCAGGGGGTGCTGTGGTTTTTAACTTTGGATGTGTTTTAATGGTTTTTAACTGGGAATTGTAAAATACTGTTTATATTTAATCCTGTTTTAATATTCATATATTTGTATATTTTAAATAGTTATGTTGATGCTTTTATGTTAAACAGTTTGAGTCCCTTACGAGGGAGATAAAGTGGGGTATAATAATAATAATAAGTGCTTCAGTGTAAGTTTGTACACAGTGATTTCAACTGACACGGGTGAATTCTTTATGGAAAAAGAGCACATAATACCTCACTGAAAAAAATGCACATATGTTGGGAGGCAACTCTGATTTTGTCAATGGCACATGAATACTTGCCTTATGGAGCTATTTTACGCAAATATTGACATTGCTTCTGTGTAGAGGTGAGTGGGGCTACAGTGATTTATTTCTCATTTTTTCACTATGAATTGTGTATTCCCGGTGCAAGTATATTTTCTTGCCTTGAATTTCAGATTAAGCATTAATTGAGGTATTTGACACAGGGCAAATGAGTAAAACACTGATAGAATATATTTCATTGCTCATATTGCAACTCTTTATACTCTTTATTTTGGAGTTGGCCTCAATGAACTCAGTGTGGCTTTGTTCTGAATATATACAGTTGCACTGTTCATTGCAAACTGTTCCCAAAGTTGCCACGTTAAAAAATTGTGAAAGCTAGAGGACATTGTCCAAGGTTGAAATCTTATGTACACTTCCTTGGGTTTCAGCCACATCAAATACTCTTTTAACATTGTACACATGTTTGCGTGTGAACGAGTCTAGGATCGTACCGAGGCGAGGATATGTTCTGGTTTTAAAGAAACCTTAGGTAAATGTAAATTGTTACAGAAGTTGCTTTTTATGAGGTGCCAGTGTTTCTATTAAAAACAAACATTTCTGACACTTCTGTAACTGAGTCAGCTACAAAGCTGTCATTATGCAGAAGCAGAAATTGTGGTTTTGTGCTACTGTAATTCTGAGAACTTGTCATCTTCTTAGAAGAGAGATAATTAATTCCTACTAAGGAAATGATTGCATTTAAAAACTGGTTTCAGATTATAGTGCATCTACAGCTTAATTTTGCCTTTCCATCCCACTTGATCAGGAACTTAATTTAATTGATTACAGATATGTTTGTTTGGGTCCTCCAGAAGACTTTGGATCAAGAACTGGGACTGATCCTATTTTTGTTGACTTGTGGCAAATGAATCCTCGAATCATGACCTTCGCGAAAGAACAAGAAGCAAAGCATATCGTTCTGTAGTGTTTTTGTATTTTGAAATGCATGTTTAAATCCCTTTGCGCCAAAATAGTTCTAATTTTTGTGTGAAGTCCAGTCATTTGTCAGGAACCCCTGGTGGCGCAATGGGTGCCGCCAGGTCTGCTAACTGAAAGGTCAGCAGTTCGAATCCAGAGAGTGGGGTGAGCTCCCATCTATCAGCTCCACCTTCCCATGCGGGGGCATGAGAGAAACCTCTCACAGGATGGTAAAACATCCAGGTGTCTCCTGGGCAACATCCTTGCAGATGGCCAATTCTCTCACACCAGAAGCGACTCACAATTTATCGAATCACTCCTGACACACACACACAAAATTGTCAGCTACTCCTAGGTTCAGGTAAGCTAATAGAAGAGATAGATTTGAATAATTTCCTATTGCTTATTAAGTGTGTCTTGAGACAAAAGATGGCAATTGTGGCCTTTTAAAATGTTTTTGGCCTACAGCTCCCATTTTTCCTAACCAGTATAGTCAGTAGCAGGTGAATATATACACTGCAGTCAAACAATGTTTTGAAGGCCACGTAAGCTCTTGGCAGTTCTAAATGTCGATGAATAAACTCTTTTTAACGTACTTAAACGGAAGATCATCCCGACAACTGAGGCTGTTACAAATTGGAAAATTTCCATTGCCCCGCAAAATACTGTGTTTTAGTGGTTAGTAGATAGGGATGGTTCTTCCAATAGTCTGTGGTTTTTGGCAAAATTTCTTTACCTAATTTTTTTGATAACTTGTTTCTAACATCCCTGTCATAAAAAATTTAAAAAGCAGAAGTGAGATAATTGAGCAATAAGACTGAGAGCTTCAGAAATCTCAATCTTGAGCGGAAAGGGAGGTTACAATCTTTTCACTGTGGTAGCTGTTGTTGACTGGTGTTGTCCCCATTCGCCAAGAAACACAATGTGGCATATTTGGTGCTTTTTCTGGCCCTACTAAGATGAGATAAAATGGAGTTACCTTACCCCAGGAATAAACTCCTATTCCTGGCTTCTTGATAAGCAGTCAACCTCATCTCTGTCCAGAAGTTCTTGCTTACATGTGCCAAATAACTCCACCCCGGAGGCTGATGTGCCTTGGCATTTCTGTGAACACCTATAAGGATGGAGCATGTGCGCCCATGAGTCCATATGAAGGCTTTCACATGGCCTGAAACCCCATTTTACTAAGGGTTCCAGATCACAACAGGTATTTGTGCTAGATCAGGAGTGTCACACTCATTTTCACCGTGGGATGTTTGCCTTCAAAGAGCCAGTTGTAATTATATAGCTGTATAAATGTAACTATGTTGCCCTGAAATTGAAAGCTTCACAGGCCACATAAAATGATGTGGCAGGCTGAATTTGGCCATAGGTTTTGCGTTTGACACATGTCTGCTAGCTGTACAGATGGCTAGAGTAGATAGAGATAGTTGGCCTGCAAAAATTCAGGAGCTGGATTAGACAACATGTGCTTGCTCTTTCACTGGTCTCTCGGAACATACTAATTTCCAGATAAGCATACTCTTAAGCTTTTCCAACCTTTCTTCAATTATCCAGCCTATTGAATATCTCTGGCAGACTGGACACCCAGGAATGTTAAACTGTAGCCATCTTTAGCTCCTGTACTTGCACAAATGCTGGAAAAATAACATGGCATTTCTGTTCCAGTATACAATACCTTGGAACTAAGTGGTCCATTTTGGAATTCCCTGTGTACTTATATATAAGTCTAGAAATTTAAGTGAAAAAACCAACATCAAAACCCTGGGTTGATTTTTTGGAAAATGGCATTTATAACCTTGTGGAAAATACCATTTAGAAACCATAACTCTTTAGAAAAACATGGCCTTTCTCTTGTGGTATACAACAAGATGTAATAATGCAAGGGAATGGTTTCAGATTTTAGACTGAATAACCTGTTATCGTTGATCTGTTAGGAAAACAAAGATTTGCCAGTGCATAAAAACAGCAGAGCTTTAGAAGTGTTTTACAGTGCATACACACACACACACACAGAGAGAGACACTCCCATAAAACAACTTGTTTTATATCATGCACTCAAGAGACAAAAACGAAATAGACTTTGATAAAAATAACATATTTGGTTTACTCACAATCTTTATGCGTTCAGCATACACAGGTACACAGTCTATTTCAGTTATGTTTACCTGTGCCATCTGGCCAGGTATCAACAGGTCACATAGTCAAAAGGAAAGAGAGAAATAACACGTGGTCTTCACCCCCTTCTATAACTTCTCAGAAACCATAGAGCAAAGGAAGCTGCATACCAGAGCATACATACAGGAAACCGTAAGCAACAGGATCATAGATAAACATTACTAGAGAAGTCTTGAAGAAGCTTGTCATTTCCAACATGATTTATCCATGGTCATTGTAAATATTGTAGCTTCATTCTTCTAAAAAAAAGGAACCATTACTGAACTTTCTTCTGGGTAGAATAGTGAAAGGCAAGGGCTTAGTGTGTCCCAGGAGAACCTAAAAGAAGCACTGACCTCTACTCTCTCTGCTGCAGTGTCACTTCTGTCCTTTTTTTAATACCTCAGTGCCCCCCCGAGGAAGCTTTGGTGCTTTTTCCCCCTCCACAGAATGACCCTTGACTTATTTAAGGGTCTATATAATGATGTTCCCAAAATCTGCCCTCAACTTATATATGATATCAGCTTATACATGAATGTATATGGTAACTGTATAGCACAACACTCCTACCATTAAGCCACTGGAGAAAACACTGTATGTGCAATAAGATAACAGTATTTTTGGTAAATAAAAAGTTGCCAGTTGCTAGTATAAGATAAAAGCTAGGCTGCCTGGGAGGCAGTTTTCAGTTGTACTGCCTGATTTGGAGTGTGAGTTTATTCTCAAGAGGAAATCACCGCAACGGTAACTTCAGCTGATAGACTCCATTTCTCTTTTCCCTGCAGGTCCTCAGTATGCACTTAGCTGGTGATATCACACCCACAATAGACCCAGCTTGCACGCTTCATATAGGGGTTAGGTAAGTGCGAATCTTTTCAGCAATATTGTATTTTTTCACCTGTCTTAATATTCTTATTTTATTGTTGGCCTATAAAATAAGAATATTTTAATAAGGAAAACATGCCATATTGAACAGTCACAAAGATGTCCACTTATTTCCCCTGAGTGAGCTTCCTGGAGGGCTGTGATGTCACCAGCAGAGTCCATCCTAGGCTGGACTGGCCAGTCGTTGGGTACCTGGAAGTTCAAACATTTTGAAGAGGCATGACCTTTTAGAGACCATAAACTTTTGGAAAACCTGAAATCTCCATAGCCTTTTGGAGATTAATTGGCATTCACACTACTTGGAATAATCATAACCTTCTGTGGAGTATGATTTTCCTAAGAAGAGTTATTTGGCGTATTGGTAAATATCCACTAGTATTAATACAAGGCAAATTAGGCTTCTCAGTTGTTAGACTGATATACCTGGTTGTTTCTCTGAACTGTTAGGAACAAAGATATGCCAATGCACAAAATATCTAGCAGACTTCAGAAGTGTTATTTTAGTTACCCCAAAAAATCTACTCTCCCATGAAATATATTGCTTTTAAACCATGCTCTCGAGAGACCAAAATAAGTAGTCTTCATTAAAAGTAACATAGTTGATTTACTTACAAACTTCATGTATTCAGCATACAGGTACATTTCTTCTTGGTTGATAGTTTAAACAGCAAGTTCTCTAAAGCATTCCGTTTTAGTCTCTTCTTTGTTGCATACAGACTAGCATTCTCTTCAGTCTAATACTTTACTGAACATTGACTCAATAAAGACTGACTACTCACTGCAGCTTACTGACACTACCAGCTGCATACTGTACTGTACTGATGCAAATCTAACACACACTACTGTACTGACTTGCAAAATAAGAGTCTCAGTTTGAATAGTCCCAGATCTGGTCCCATGGTCTGCAGTCCCTTCCACAACTTCAAATAACACAGAGTTAAGGGAAGACTACATATTAATACAGTGTTCCCTCACTACTTCGCGATTCGCTTATTGCGGGCTTGCTGTTTGGCGAATTTCAAAAAATATTAATTTAAAATATATATCATGGTATTTTCGCTGTTTTGTGGGGTTTTGTCACCGCCGCTGTCTAAGATGCTTTCCCTCCTCAGTCCTTCCTCCCTCCCTCCAGCCTTGAAGGGCCTTTCCTTCCTTTCCTTCACTTTATTTAAAATTTATAAAGACATAAAATAGTGTATAACTACTAAAATAATGTATAACTATTAAAATAAATACAGCATCCCTACATTGTGGTTTTTAACTTCTTGCGGGATGTCCTGGAACCTAACCCCAGCAATAAGTGAGGGAACACTGTATATATATATACAATATAGTAAACAATCACAATTATATACATAAGAAATAACTAGTATAGGAGGCTTGTGCTGTTTCTGACAAAACAATAAGTGCTCAGCTTTTTGTTGATTTTAAGAGAAAGGGAATAAATGTTGGACATGTGATAAGGAGAGGTAAGTTGTGCTCACAAAATGACACTTGAACATCCAGTGGTACATCTTTTTACTATAAATTTTTCTTGTATATACTCTGCCTATCTAAACTCAGAAGAGTAGTATAATGTTCTACTTGAAAGAATCAAAGTAGATTTTAGATACTTGGTGGAAAACGCAGGAGCTCTCAGTCTTGTGTGTGCCTCTGATGCACAAATCAGGAGAAGAGAAGCATTTGCAAGGAAGATGCAAAACATTAGAGTGAGTATGTTTCACCCTGCCTGCTGTCTTTCCTTTGCAAAGTTTTAAAAAAGAATCTTCCATGAATATTTTCCTCCATTTTACTAACTTTGCCCATACACAAAACTTGTCCCTACTGAATAAGCAGGGACATTTAAAAATAATTATTGTACTGCACATATCGCAGAATGAAGACCAATTTGTTTCCTGTCCAAAAAGCCCCAAATAATCATTTTGTTGTTCATAGAACACAAATAACTTCAATTAATTTTGCCACTATGTCCAATCTATTTTCCATTCACTTCTTGTTTGCATTGATTTCTGTTTAGTTCTCCTGTTACTAAATCATTGCAGGGTTTTTTGTTGAAATTATGTTTAGCATGAAACAGGGGGACATGGTGATTTTTCAAGAAAGGGAAATTGGGGATTATTTGCCAGGAGACCAATATGTTGTGTTTTTTTCTATGTTTGGAAAAAATGAAAAATAATTTCACCTGGCAGGCTGCTTGCTCAAAATTGGCCTCTGGAGCTTGTCCAGCCTGATTTCAAGGGCATTGCCTTTGCTCTACTGCAGAGTGGCTTTAGTGACTGACTGCTTTGCAGTCCTACAGCAGCCATCAGATGTTCTGAATCTAGGAACTCCAACCAAAGATCCAAAGACGCTAGCAGTGACCTAATGGATATTCTGAGTAATAAGTATTGCCTCATGCTGATTGTGTTGTCACTGCATCCCGTTGCTTCTTTACATGCCCGAGGCAGTACAGGGCTGGGAGGGCCTGAGTTCCTGGTTCAATCTAGCAGGACCTGAGGCTTGTGCAACCTTCTCTGATGATCAGGTTTTGAAGCCTGGAGGTGTGTCACTATTAATACATTTACTTCTTCATCTACATCCAACCTCTTTCCCAGCACAGGATTATGACATGGCATGCAGTAATAGGTTGTTCTAAGCAACAGGCTTGGTCCCGGTTTGGCAGAGAAGAGCTTTGTTTGCAACCTTGGTGTTCTCTCAACCACTACACCTGGTAAAGAGATTATCTTGCTACCTTTACTCAATAGTGTATTGTATTAGACAGACATGAGTCCTGCAATACGATATGCACAAAGCTGCTTTTGAAAATATAGGTTGTGCATCTTTATCTGGAACTATAATCCAAAATGCTCTGCAGTCCGGAATTGTTTACATGGTTGGCTAAGATAGTGACATTTTTGTTTTCTGGTGTTCCTATGTATATCATGTATAAGATTATTAAATATATAAAATTATCTTCATGCTATGTAAGGTGTCTATGACACATAATTCCCTATATAGATTCCCATCTCCAAGATATCCCATTCTGTATATCTATGCAATTACAGATATTCCAAAATCATTTTTAAAAATCCAAATATTTCTGGTCCCAAGTATTTTGGATAAGGGATACTCTTTAACCTATATTTGAAAAAATAGTCCATTTTGCTAAATTTATAAATGAGACTTTTCATATATTTTCACCAATACTTAGAGTTTCACTTTTTTACAGTTTAGTTTACCGTTTTGGCTTTGGCCTATAAATGCATCAATGATGTAAGATCAAGACTTGTCTTAATAAAAAATATCTGAAAAATCAATACTTTTCCTATGCTGACTCCATGTTATTGCAATCCATCAATGGAAGTCCTGCTTGGAGGCCCTCCTTCCCTCAAATATTAGGTAGATGGTAGTATCAGAGAAGGAGTCTCTTTTATAGATCTCCCTTCAAGGACATACTTTGTCTAACGCTCACATGATGGTTTTTTGGATGCTAGGCACCGCTGTTCCCCAACGCTTTAGGAAGTTATATTGTTTGTTTAGAATTTTCTGTTCTATGTAGGTAGGAGATACTTTAGGTGATAATGTTTCAAGTCTATTTTGATGGGTGTTTTTGCTAAAATGAGATTAATTTTTTTCCTTGAAAACCAATTTCAGTTGAAAGAAGTTATGTAAACATTTTTAAAGCTTTATAGCACACAGTGGGCTTGGCACTCGAGCTTGTCGTGGAGTGGCATTATCTTGCTTTAACACGTGACATGCTTGCCAAACAAAATTTGGCTGCTCTTACTGATAATCCGGAACAAGAAAGTGCTGGAGCCAAAAGTAAAGTAACTAGCCTTTTAGCAGCAATGCCATTATGAGTCTTTCCCCCCTCTCTATTCAACAAGAGCAGTGATTATTTTATCTCAGCCCAAGAAAGATTTCTAGAATTCTGTTTTGAATGGCCACTTTCCTTTAATGGTTTCACTCAGTGCTGTTTGCCCATCTGAGAAAAGAAAGCTGCCATTGATGAGAGCAACATCTGTAATGGATGAAGTGCAAGTAGGAATGATGAACTCCTACACTCATGAAAGGACAAATTGTCTCATTGTGTATTTATTTTATTAGGAATGTATTGGAGTGTGCACACTACTGTAAAGTAAGGATGATCTCACAAACCAATTGATACACTAAAGGCTGCTTTTGGTACTTTGGGGAGGTTTTTTTTGTATAGGTATAAATATAACACTGTGTTGTATATAAGATATTTAGTTGCTCCTGTTATTGCACATCCGTACATTTGTCAAGATAAATGTGGAAACAAAGAGGCATTGTCTGGAGATATTGCTTGCACACAGCAGGCTATGCATACACTGGCCTTTCAAGAAAGTGGGGAAATAACTACTTGAAACAGGTAAAACTAGTTTGAGAACATATATTGTGAATACATGTGACATGCTTTACCACAGTTTTCTTAAAGAAGTGTTGGCAGCTTGGGCGTGATCCTGGACTCATTGCTGGTTTCAGTGGTGGCCAGGGGAGCTTTTGCACAATTAAAACTTGTATGCCAGTTGCGCCCGTATCTTGGGAAGTCAGACTTGGCCATGGTGGTCCATGCTCTTATTACATGAGAATAGATTACAGCAATGTGCTTTACGCGGGGTCGCCTTTGGAGACTGTTTGGAAGCTTTAGATGGTCTAACGAGTGACAGCCTGATTGCTAACTGAGGCGGCATACAGGGAGCACAAAACTCCCTTGTTAAGTCACCTCCACTGACTGATGGCTTTTGTCTATAAAGCCCTAAATAGTTTTGGCCCAGCTTGCATGTCCGAATGTATCTCCCTCTATGAACCATCTTGGAGGTTAAGATCTTCTGGGAAGGCCCTGTTCTCGGTCCCACCTTCATTGCAAGTGCAGTTGGTGGGAACCAGAGACAGGGCCTTCTCAGTGGTGGCTCCTCCGCTCTGGAACTATCCCCCCAGTGAGATTAGATCAGTGCCCTCCCGCTTGGCCTTCAGAAAGAAAACAAAGGACCAGTTGTGGGACCAGTAATGTGATGCAAATAATAATCAGGAAATATGCGCTATGACAATCAGAATGACCATGGTGGATGATTTTTTGATTATGTGAATTTAATATTTATCTTAGAAGGTTTTAAATGCTTTTTCTTAGTGTTTACATGTTGTATATGTCTGTGTTTAATGGTTTTCAATGTGATTTTATTTTATTATATGTATGTTAGCATTGAATTCTTGCCATTCATGTGTTGTAAACCACCTTGAGACCTCTACAGGGGTAAAAAGGCAGTAAATAAATATACTAAATAAATAAGAAATAAGTGTTGTAATCCTTCAATCATGTTTGCTATACTACTATCAGTCTTTTCCAGCATAGCCAAAGGGAAGAGATGATGGGAACAGCAGTCTATCAATGTGTGGAAGGCCACAGGAGCCCACAAATGGCTGGTGAATAGGACATGTACTTAGTGTTTAAAAGAGAAAGATAGGTATCTCCTGTTTTAAAAACATATACGTAAATGTGGAAATAATTCTGAGATGCAGTTGTTAATTTTAAGCCATTTTTAATGTATGTGGTAGGATGGTAGGATAGTCAGAAGTAGTTGTGTACCTTGGCAGGCTACACGTGACTCTTGGCCCCTGAAATTCTTGCCCCTTCATTACAGATTAAGGTAACAAAAATCAGGATTTCATAACACTATGTCAATGGTAGGCCTATCTGTGGCGGGCTCTGGACACATGCTTACACAGGCATACTCTTAACCTGGATCCCTTTCACACAACACAATTCTAGCGCATGATCCTACTTTAACTGTTGAGGCAACATGCTATGAAATTCTGGAATTTGGAGTTTAGACCGGGACATTTAGAACGATCAGCCAGAGTGTTCTAGTGCATCACCAGATTACAAACCAACACCTTGTTGGTCTTAATGGTAACAGGATCCTTGGAGGGCTATAGCTGACCAGTTGTACATTTAATCCATATCCATCCTAGCACTGTGAAATTAGATTTCTTACAGGGTTCAAGGTGCTGAAGGAGAATGTGATGACACCTCACTCAATTTGTGAGCAGTGGTAGCCAGGGAACTCTCATTTACTTATTTCAATTATATACCACTTTTCTCAACCTTTGGGTGGACTCAAAGCAGTTCACAACAATGTAAATGGCAAAATTCAGTGCCTCACAAAATATAAGACACAACACATAACTAAAACAACATATAATAATAGATTAAAACCAGTAAAATATAAAACTTCAAATATATACAATGTAACAGAACACTGGACATTGCACCAATCCCAAAGTTATCTTTCTGTCATGAATAATCAATTCTCAGTGTCAAATATCCCTTAGAGCAAGTCAATAATCAGAGATGGCACTGCATCTCTAAGGGGCTCTGGACAAAACAGATTATTTCTGTCTTCTTTTCTCTCTGGCTTTTAGCTAAATGTAGGGGGGAAGCTGTTTAGGAAGTCCTTTGGCTGAACGTATTGTATGCCTTTTTGTTCTGTCTGTTGCATTTGCTGCATTTCCTTTTCCTTGATTGCTGTCTTATGAATTGCTATTTAGTTCACCCTAATCTTTTTCATGTTAACAGCTGTTTTCTGTAATGAATGCTTCAAGTATAGTTGATGTATCCATCTGCACCTTTTGTTGTTGTAAGCTGTCTTGAAGCTTTTTTCTTCTTAAGAGGCAAGGTGTATTTTTATCACACACACAAAAAACAAAAACTAAACTAAAAAACAAAACAGATGGCATCCTCTTCCCCAATTACTTTGTTTGGAAAAATATGTTTCTGAAGTTCTTTATCATCTGTTTTTCTCTGCCAACTTTAAAAGAAGGATAGGTAGAGATAGATAAAAAAAGAAATGTAGCAGCACAATTGGTTTTAATTTTCGTGAAGTTTAATAGATATAAATATGTTCTTTCAGATGTAGCTCTGGGTAACATTAAGGTCTCAGTTATAAAGCATATTTATACAATTGCAGGAGTGCGATTTAATGTAATAGTATCCAAAAAGATATACATTTCATGACTGAGGTAGATTTGAACGGGCTTTTTGGCTTCTAACTCATTTGACCCACCTTTTTGCAACTTGAGGATGCTGTGTGTTGCCTCTGGATTTGGTCTTTAGACTGCCGGGTTTATGCAGTCAAGGGGTCATAATCTAGTCCCACTTCTCCCATCAGGCTCACCAAGCTAGTACCTACCTTTGCTTTTGCACTGTGTCCACTCTATCAGGAACCAAGATCTAGCTTGCTATTACAAATTATAGATTCTTTGGAAAACCACACAGATCCAGACAAAATAATTACACTTTTAAACTGCCAAGATTTTAACTGTTGCCTCTCAGTGGCAAAGTTCCTGAATGAAGTCACTAAATTGAATGTATTACAAATGTGAAGTCTCCCATTCTGTAACTTACATTGTATCTAATTGTTATATATGCCAATAAAGGCTTGTTGGATTGGATTTCTGCAGACTGTGAATTTCATAGAATTTTCCTTGGTGTCATTCTTTTGTTGACTGCTGATGAGTTGACATTGAACTGTAACCTTATGATTGCAGTGGTTCTTAACCTGTGGGCTGCAAACCACCAGTGGGCCGCGAGAATGAATATCTGTTCTGCGAGCTTCCTTCCTCTTTATTTATTAATTTTATTTCCTCTCCTTTTGCACCGCTTGCCACTCCTTTCCTGTCTCCAACCATGGCATATGTTCTGTATCAGAAACTAGAGCTGATATGGTCTATCTCAGGAATGGGCAAACTTGGGCCCTCCAGGTGTTTTGGACTCCAATTCCCACAATTCCTAACAGCCTCAGGCTGTTGTTGTTTTTTGTGAATCATTTGTAATTTGCCCTTCTCCTGATAGTGAGACTCAAGGCAGCTAACAACATATTAAAATGAATTCAACGGATATGCTCATTTTTGTATTAGGCAGAGTTTAGTTTTTCTTCCTCAACTTGTGCGCATACACATGTTTCCCAAGTGGTTGTTTGTGTCAGAAAGGGTGTTTCCAAGGAAAATGGATCTTTCTTGAGAAAAATGTTGTGTGAACCCAGGATTTTCTCCTGACATTTCTCCCACATCTTCATCCTCAGAGGATGAAGTGTTTGGCTTAGACTAAGGAGACTAGTTCAGGCAGCTGGGCTGGTATGTGGTTTCCTGACTCACTTTGAGTCACTTTCTCTTAGCCTAAACTCTCAACAGGATTGGCTTGAAGATAACTGTGTATGGGAAGCTATACAAGTTCCCCTTCATTCCTTGGAGGAAGATAGGATTACATTTAATTAGGAAATTAAAGATGGTGATGATATCAGGAAAACACCCAAATTTCCGCAGCTGATGTGTATTTTGAGATGGTAGATTCCATTTTTTTTCCTCTGGGGCCTAATGTTTTTGACTGACTCTGGGGGTTGGTGCCCATCTCCATTTCTAAGCCAAAGAGCCAGCATTGTCCGTAGACACCTCCAAGGTCATATGGCCAGCATGACTGCATGGAGCGCCATTACCTTACCATCGAAGTGATCTACCTATTGATCTACTCACATTTGCATGTTTTTGAACTGCTAGGTTGGCAGAAGCTGGGCCTAGCAGTGGGAGCTCACTCCGCTCCTTGGATTTGAACCACTGACCCTTCGGTCAGCAAGTTCAGCAGCTCAGAGGTTTAACCTGCTGCACCATCAGGGGCTCCATAATTTTGTATTTTGTACAAGCTTGTAAATGTGTATGGTTTTAAATTATATTAATTTTTAATTTTGTAAATTATATATATTCCATTTTTGACCTCTATATCTTGTAATCTTTGGCTGCTTGTAGCAACAGTGCTGAAACTGCACTCCTTATTTCCTCCTCTAAAACCATAACCTACCATAATCTCCTTAACCGCAGTTCCAATATGGCCAAAGAGGTTCTCTTGCAAATCCCTCAGCTACAAACCAGGAACGAGCTTGCAGCTCGGTGATACATCTAGCCCCTTCCTGTCAGTGGGTTGCAGTATCTCATGGTTCATACTGGCCACTCTAGAGCTCATTGGTGGAAGTGGGCAGGGTGTGTCATCTTTGAGTGCCCTGCTCTCCAATTCCACAGAACCCCTTTGCTAACTGGCTTTTCAGGGGAGCTTTGGGACTCAGATTGGAAGATGGACCATAGCCCTAACATCATAGCTACATATCCCATGCAAGATATTGGCCAATACCATTGGTGGTGAACCTATGGCAGGCCCTGTGGGGGAAGCAGCAGAGCCAGGAACTTACCTTGCTGTCCATTGGAGGAGGCCCAGCTCCTGATGTGTTACCTCCTCTGGGCTTGGTTCTACCATGGCACTGGTCACCCTCCAGCACTTGCTCACCCCCAATGCTGCCTCCTCCTTGTCCAGCACCAGCAAAGTGTGCTCCTGGCCCTGCCACCTCTCCCGCAGAGCCTGCCATGCCACCTAGCGCCCTCTCCCCCCACAAACATTGGCCTTCTCACCTTCCCTCCCCATGCTTTCCTTGGCTTGGACCCCCATCTGAACTCCTTGGCTTCTTCCATAGGGCTGCCCCTCTCCACTAAGGTAGCCTTCCCCCTCTTAAAGACAGCTGGTCCCATCTGATCTGTGAAGATAAACAGAGTCATCCCTGGTTGGGACCTAGATGGGAGGCCACCAATCAATCCCAGGGAGGTGCTATTTCAAAGGAGAGAGCTAGGAAAACACTTCAAGGGCTCCTGGCCTTAGAAGGCACCCAGAAGCACACAGGGTCCCCAAAGTTGCCTAACTTTGTTTGGATCATCATATTATTGTGAGCAGCTGTTTCCATCTTTGAATTATATAAAATCCAACACCAGAAATAGATTAACAGATGATCTGAGTGCTTCATGTGTTGCTCTCAAATTTACAACGTATGAGCCAAGGTTAGACAAATTATCAGCATGCATACACCAGCAAAAATCACATTGTTTGTTCAAAAGCATACCAAATACAAACATTTACCTTTCAATAAAAAGTTGGCTGTATTATTGAAAGCTCTATTACTGTGTTTTTCTTTTAAGACAAAAGATTTTAATGTATGAGGTTTTTTGTGTTTGGGTTTTTTTTTTTTTGTAAATTAAAACCTCAGTATTCAGGTTAAATTACTATGTTGGCACTTTGCAATAAATAAGTGGGTTTTGGGTTGCAGTTTGGGCATTTGGTCTCTAAAATGTTCACCATCGCTAGCCTATACAGTACAACCCCCTTAACCACAGATACAGTATCCACAGGGTCACTTTCCTACATTCCAAAAAAGCATTCCAGTGTGTTTCTGTGGTACGGTTCCAGACTAAGTATTGTAAAATATAGGGCTCACTCTCATCCACAGTTTCAGGTGTCTATGGTGGTGATGGTGGTCTTGGGATGTATTCCCAGTGGAATTAGGGGTCATACTGTATTTTTTAAAGTTAAGTGAATTTTAATTGTATATTGCTATGTGATTGTATGATATGTGGTGATTTCCATGATTAAGCAAAATAACTGAAAGTAAATTGAAATTATGTTGTTCCTGGTTAAACCTGGTGTCATTCAGTAACCAAATAATTCAAAAGTTTGGGGAACATGGGGAAAACTCATGAATGATTAAAACCCTCTTCAAGACACCTTTTTAATCCAATACATGTACTCCTCATGTACAGAGGAGGAATTGTTGGAGGCTACAGACAATGCCGTTGCTGTTGCCCGTTTTTGGTCAAAATATATTTAGCCGCCTGCACGCCTTCTATTTTTATCAGTTTTATACTAACTTATGCAATGCTTTTGATATGAAAATAAATAAATAAACTCCAATATAAAACCAGAAACTGTATAATATAGAAATTTGTATGTAAGATAGCCTGAACTGGCAACCAGGTCACCATAAATCAACAGGTGACTTGAAGGCATGTACACATTTAGGCCCGTTCTACACTGCCATATAAAATCCAGATTATCTGATTTGAACTGGATTATATGGGAGTGTAGACTCATAATCCAGTTCAAAGTAGATGGTGTGAATTGTCTGCTTTGATAATCTGAATCATATGGCAATGTAGAAGGAGCCATAGTCTCTGCCTGCTCCCAACACGTCTTCATAATCTTGAGAGGCATTAAATTGGAAAGCATAGACTGAAAAACACATTGAATCTGACAGTCTCCCTGTGCAGGATTTCGGCACTTGAGATTTTGTGTCTTTTGTTCCTAAGAAATTCTGTTTCAGACTCTTGGGGACTGATCACTTACGAGTTTCTTGTGAATCAGTGCCAGCAAGAACACCTCAGGGAAATCAAATGAACACATCCATTATGATCATTCCTTTGTGGTTTGTTTGTTTGTTTTGCTGTAGGAAACATTGTCAATACTGCACTTGGTGATTCTTTGCTACCTTTAAGGGTCATTGAAGTCTCAGCTGTCTATCAACTGTATTGTCGAAGGCTTTCATGGCTGGAATCACTGGGTTGTTTTGGGCTATATGGTCATGTTCTAGAGCAGGGGTCTTCAAACTAAGGCCCGAGGGCTGGATATGGCCGGCCCTCCAAGGTCATTTACCTGGCCCTTGCTCAGGGTCAACCTAAGTCTGAAATGACTTGAAAGCACACAACAACAATCCTATCTCATCAGCCAAAATAGGTCAGCAAATGTTGTATTACCTCTCTACAAATCTATGGTAAGGCCACATTTGGAGTACTGTGTACAATTCTGGTCTCCGCACCTTAAGAAGGATATAACGGAACTGGAAAAGGTACAGAAAAGGGCAACAAGAATGATCCAAGGGATGGAGCAGCTCCCTTATGAAATCAGGTTGCAACGCCTTGGTCTTTTCAGCCTTGAAAGACTGCGTTTAAGAGGTGACTTGATCGAAGTGTATAAAATCATGCATGGGATAGAAAAGGTGAATAAAGAAAAATTATTTCCTTTGTCACAAAACACTAGGACTAGAGGGCACTCCCTGAAGCTCCAAGGTAGGAAAATTAGGACTAATAAAGGGAAATATTTCTTCACCCAGAGGGACATTGGGTTATGGAATTTACTTCCAGAAGAGGTTGTGACAGCTGTCAGCCTGAACAACTTCAAGGCAGGATTAGACAGTTTCATGGATACCAAGTGTATCGGTAGTTACTGAAAGGGACATTCAAGTGCCACCTCGGAGTTGGTTGAGGTAGGCAGGATTTCCCTGGGTACTGGTTGTGGGGGTCGGGAGCAGGTCAGGGTTTTGCCCTTCCTTCTGCTCGAGATCCCCGTGTACAACTGGTGGGCCACTGTGTGATACAGAATGCTGGACAAGATGGGCTGAGGTCCGATTCAGCATGGCTCTTCTTATGTTCTAGGCCCACACTTCCCATTGAAATACTAATACGTTTATATTTTAAAAATTGTTCTTCATTTTAATTATTGTATTGTATTGTTAAAGTGTGTTTTGCACTATAAATATGTGCACTGGGCTTTCAGAAAACAATTCAAAATACATGCCTGATGATGATGGTCAACAAATGACAAGATTTATTTGAGCAGGAAGGACCACTTAACCCTCCTATTTAATAAAATAAAGAAAAGATTATGTTGAAAAGAGATAATTGTAAAGCATGACACATCTTACTATGGCATAAGGCAGTGGTTCTCAACCTGTGGGTCCCCAGGTGTTTTAGCCTACAACTCCCCCAAATCCCAGCCAGTTTACCAGCTGTTGGGATTTCTGGGAGTTGAAGGCCAAAACATCTGGGGACTCACAGGGTGAGAACCACTGGCATAAGATTTTGTGGACAATCTTCTATATAACTTCTGTAGCTTCACAATAGCATAGAAGGGGAAAACAAGATGAAGTAAACTTGTCCAAATTTGTAGTGGAGTCAAACAAAGGTGTACTGGGATCATGGGGCACAAATTCTCAGTCTTGCATCTTATATTTCTGTACATACTTAAGGGGATGGCTGCTCTCCTCCTCATAGCTTCTTTACTCAGGTGAATATTAGTTCATTGACATGATTGGACACCACAATTTTGGCATGTTATATAAAAGTCTGCTAAGTCTATGCAGTACAATGTGTGATTCCACAAAGGACACATCACAAGACACCCCCCCCCCCCCACACACACACACACCTGAAAGTGTGGATAATACCAAACCCTATATTTTGATTATATTTGGGCTGGAAACATACCATAGAATCACACAGAAGGACCTCAAGAATCTCACAAACTCTCCTAGGGAAGGATATTTTTGGAACATACTGTACATAAGTGAAACCATGAATCTATTGATAAAGGTGTTGTAAAAGTGTGTGTTTTCTTAAGTAGAGCAAAAGACCTTTATAAGACCTGTAAGACCCTGCTTTTCCAGCAGGCATTTGGCCATTAATTGCAGGCACCCCACTACAGATAAAGAATGCCGTATAATCCTGCCTCTTGTGTATCAGGTTGATATGTTGTTGTTCTGATTTTTTTCTGTTAAATGTGCTGTTTTTAACTCTGTTTTTAATGTTGTGAGTCGCCTCGCCGGAGCCGGGAGAAATAAATAATATTTTCTTACTCTATGTCCAAATTCAAACAGGGCACACAAGATCTTCACTTCATCATAAAGTTCTTGTCTTGACTTTTCTTGCCCCCTCAAAGCTGAAGAAAGATACGAAATGGGAGTATTATTGAATGGGAGATAGTATGGTGAACAAACAAACCTCCTTTATTGTATTAGAAGGGTGGGAAAATGTCTTCTCACAATTATCTTTGCAGCTGGCTGAGATGAACAAGATCTCTGGCTCCTCTAAAAGTAAATATTTTAAAATAAGCAGCATCATATTCCTGGCTGTGATATAGGGGTAGTCCCAATATTTTTTTAAAAACATTGTTCAACTTCTGTGCAATCTCTGGATTCACTCTACTGTTGCTTCCAATATTTCTATTCACATTAGTTAGAAGCAATCATAGTGTTTTTCTCATCCTACTGAGGGCCTTGGCTAGAACACATTAGCATTAGAAATATTTCAGGACTCAGAATCAACCCTTTAAGCTTGAAGATGTGGCTCTGTCTCCCTTTTGAAAGTAGGATTTCCCCCTAAAGGGCTTCAGGAAAATATTTCTCGAGTTAATTTCCCAACTGTCATCCAGCGCAGTGTCATTAAGCTGTTACCTAACCGTTACGCCAGTATAGCCCTTATTCTACATCAGCTTTATTTTTAGAGGCAGAGCTCTTCTGGGTTTATGCTTGCTAGTGATTCATGCCAGCAGTTTAGCTAGAAAGTAGAGCACAACCAATTGCACAATGCATGCCTCCAGAAACGCTCTGATTTGAATTTCTGATGTACTTTGGATTTCGTGTGGCATCTTAGATTCAGTATGTGCACAAAATTGTTAAGTAGTAATGGGGGTACATTATCAGAAAACCTTTGAGAAAAAAGCTCCTTTTTACAAGAACCCAGCCCTGCTCAAGGCTTGTTTTCAGTCTTGCTGGAAAATTTTTTCATAGCATTAGCATTGGCAGAATGGTATTGTGGAGAATGGAGAAAGACAGACGTTCAGTGTTGGGTTGTAGCAGTGTACATGCAGTACACGATGCAATAAGGCATGACCTGTGAAAGAATGGGGTCAGTGATGGCAGTTTAATTGGTGCCTGCTTTTATTCAAGTTTTGCACATCATTGTGTTACTGCCTGCCACATTTGAAGGGTGCAGCTGTGCTTTCCTGTTTCGGTTGTTGGTTCTTCCTGCTTCTAGTAGAAGACCTGCTATATCCTTGATAGGATTATGATTAGATGCCCCACTTTTTTACTGCAAAAAAGAGATTCCCAAGTAGCTGGACTCTTTCATGATTTGCTGCTTTCAGAAGTTCTCTTTCAAAATGTCAAAAATGTGAAACAAATACTCAGGAAAGTGTACAGAACTGAACAGGACCTTGCCTCAGACAGTTCCAGCCACATTATATGGAGAACAATGAATTTGTTTATGGTATCAGTTAATTACAGTAACCAAAATAACCAACTTACTTGACAAACTGTAAGAGAGACAACAGATCTCTGGCAGAACGGTCAAGCATGGTTGACTAGGCTTCTTAATGTTCTGGATCTGAACTGAGATAGCAAATCCAAAAACCTTTGTACTTAAATTGAGATTTCTTATGAAAACATGAATCCAACGACCAAGTAAGTTCCTGAATCCTGTTTGGTCTTACAATGGATTTTTAGAACTGAACTTGAACCAATTGCGCGTGGGCTGCTCTTTTGTACTAGGTTCGCAGCTGTTAGGGTGGCTACAAGAGTAAGAAGGAAATTAGAGTGAACTGAAACTTTCTTTCAAAATATATGTTTTAGCTGGTTATTGTGATCATGCCTGTGGGCAGTGCATCATTCTTCTGTGAAAGTCAAAGGCAGGCAATAAGATGAAGTTATCTCTCCAGTAACTTGAAGAAAGCTTTTTGTACTGTTGTTGCAACTTCTTCATAATCCCTGGCCATATTTTATTTGTGCTTCTTTGATCTTTCTGTTTTCCCTCAGGACCATTGTTTCATTGTCTTCTGTGATATTTGCAACTCATTGCCTTTTCTCTATAGATACCTCTTACTGAGATAGCCCTTGTTTTTCTCTAAAAATAAGCTAGAGAGGTGGGTTGTTAAGCTTTTGCTGCATTTTGTGACTTTTTTCCTATGGAGAACATTTCTTCCCAGTAAGAGCTTTTACACTGAAAATGGCCATAATGAAAGCTACATATAATATGAGCGCTATATCCACAGTGGGATACTTTACTGAACTTAACATAGAAGCAGGAAACCATGGATAATAATGTACCCTATAGAAATGAACAAATTCCATCAGAAGTTATTGTAATGTTGTCCTGGAGGAAACTTCTAGGAAGAGATGCCCAATATGACTTTATGGTAACTTGCAGTGAAAGCAGACCTTTGAATGACTTAGAGAACCAAGAAGGTTCCTAAGGGTCCTGTTGGATGCGGGTAGTTGAAACTGTGAGTACTGGTCTCGTGGGTGCAGGATTCGTACTGTATTTCAGTTTTTTAAAACATCTTATGGATAGTCTGCTGCATCCCCAAAGCAAATATGGGGCCAATCTGTTCCCCAGATGTATGTATGAATTTCTTGCTTTCCTGTGCTGCTTTTCTCCTATATAGCTTACGAAATGAATAAGTTAAAAGCCGACAATACAATATTTAATTATTGCACATCAAAAGTACATAAAGTTATTTTAAAATCATATAAAAGGTTTTTCCTTAAATTAAGCACATCTCTCCCTAGTATGACTGATTACATATTAAAGCCAACTTAAATAAAAAGGTCTTTGCCTGCTGGAAAGAGGAAAGCAGGGACAACAGGATGCCAAAGGGCATTGAAAAGGCTCTTTCTTAATTCCTCACCAAACGATAGGACCAAGAGAAAGGCCTCTCTGTAGCTCATAAGATTCTGGAGCTATGGTATTTCAGATTAGAGACTATTAGGACACACAGGTAAAAGTAGGAGGTGATTTTAAAAAAACCTAGAAGAAGCAGTATATGCAGCTGTGTGTGTGTGTGTGTACATTTGTATGCACAGAATTTCCTGTTTTTCTAAATAGGGATTTCAGTGATTAAATAGTAAAATGCTGTGGCTTCTGCAGGAATGCCATTTTGTATGCATTAATTTATCATTGTGCATCTCAGAACCCATAGCCATGTTGAGTTTTGTCATTGGTAAGATATAGCCAGTCCCCAAGTTACGAACAAGATAGCTTCTGTAGGTTTTTTTCTTAAGTTGACTTTGTAAGTTGGAATGGGTACATTTTTAAATGTAACTCCAGCCAAAAAAAATAAATATTTTAGCTTTTGATAGCATAGGGAAGGATTAACCTTCCTGTGGTGTTTGTTTTGCTGCCTGTGCCCCTGTTCAGAAGATTCCACCTCACTTTCTGTCTCCGTGAAAAAAATGGCTTGTTGTGGAAACAAGGACTCGTGCTAAAGCTTCAGTGGGGACACCTTTCCCCCCCATGAACATCTTTCAGGAGTGAATTTCCTTTCCGAGGGGTAAATTTCTCCCACATCTTGTTGTCTCACCCCTGTTCTTAACTGTGAGTTGTTTGTAAGTCGGATGTTTGTAACTCGGGGACTGTCTGTATATGCTTTATCTGAAGAAGGCTCCAGAAATGGCACCTGGGGTAACTAATAGTTGCACAGGGAGAGACCGTTCTTTCAGAGTCTGGGGAAGTCACATTTTGTCAGCATTAATGAGAGGAGGTGGATGTTGGATTTCAACCCCACACTGCCGAAGTATGCCGTCCTCAATGAGGAGCAATTAGCTCAGAATATACTAAAGGACAACCCCCTCCCCCCCCCCCCAGATCTCCTTTATGATGGTTGGAATGTATCTAATTTCTTCTCTCTGTTTCTGGTCTTTCTGATTGGTTATATAGAATGTATACTTTGCAGGTGCATGCCTTTTGCTTCTGACTTCTACTTTTGCATCTTGGTGTGTGCTGTGTGTATTGAGATCTCTCTCTGATGTGTGTCAGGAGAGATGTGTGCTTGGAGATTTCTACCTCTCCTTTGAACCCTAGACAGATGGAGTTAAAGTAGCTCAGACCCAGTTATTTACTATGAAGAAATTTTGTTATTATTTTTGTAAATAACCCTTTTGTAATTTTAAAGATTGAACTCTTCTTGCCTCCTAAGCTCTAAATTCTGTACAGCCACATGGCACTTCACGCTCTGCTTGCTGTTTGCTGAATGCTCAACCATAAGTATCCTGTATTTGCATATTTTTGGATGCTCTGTTGTAGTTTTGGGTAGTTTCCCTTAACACAGAAAATCCCTAACAGTGGGGAGGTCATTATTTTCTTGGAGATTACTGGATTGTTTGCAATAGATCATATCAGCAAATATCTTATGATTTGCAGTAGTTTTAAAGAAGTCAATCCCCTCAAAAATCTTTCTCTCACTATCAACTAACTATTAAGGACTCTGATCTGTAGTAACTTAGATGTTGAGAAGTATTTCTACACCGAAGTCATTCCAGTGCTCACGGAATTGATGTCTGAGTCACCATTTTGCAGTGGGTTCCAGTTAGTAGAGCTTTTAAGATTTCCAATAAAGAAAGCAAAATAGATCTTGCAAGCTTATGTTTTCTAAAATTCTAAAATACAAGCTGGAGGATTTTAGCTGTCCTAGTCCAAAAAAGAAGTTCTCTTGTACTCTGTAGTATAATCTTCCACTAAGAAGGAGAACGTGTTTGTACCTAGTTATCTGAGTCCTTATGAATGATAAAAATGCTAAGGATATTCACAGTTTTTTTTAGCTATAGGAGATGCAGCTGTCTTTGGAAGAGGGAAGCATGCTAAAAGACTGTTACGTGCTTGATAGGATGTAACTTATGAATACATTTAAATCTGTATTTCAGGACTGATTGTTGGAGTGATCTTGAGATATGGTATACCTCCCACCAGTGGTCACGATAAGCCATTGAGCTGCTCCCAAGAGGACCGGGCTTTCACAACCTTGTTGGTCAACATCAGTGGGAAGTTCTTCGAATACACATTAAAAGGAGAAATAAGTCCTGGAAAAATACACAATGTGGAACAGAATGACATGTTGCGAAAAGTGAGGGCTATGTTTTGTTGACAGTGGACCTTCTGTTAAACCATTTATTCTTCTGCTATTCACTTTCCATAGGCGTATTTCAATGTGACCCATTGTGCATGTTTTGTTATGTCTATGTGTGGTATTTCACAGCAAGGAGGTTGTAATTTGTAGTGTTGCTCAGATGTGACAAGCAGCCACTTCCAAATTTTGTTGCTCTTCGCTTGATAGGACAAACACTTAATGAGTCTTTTGTTGCCATTGTATAGCTCTAAAAGTGAAGGCAGCGGTGACCTGTTCAGTTTAATATCTCAGCGTTATGACAACATTTCTCATTCACCCTCACAGTACAGTGAAGTAGACTGCTTCTGTTCTTAGTTTATAAGCTGGGAACTAGATGCCGAGAGTAGTTCCCCAAAGTAGACACAGTCTACTTTTTAAGGATATTAGAGATATGGATCTGGATTGTCTCTGTTCAATGTGTTGAGTAATTTGTGAATGAATATCCAGCTGACTTGTAATAATAAATCAGGAAGCGGTCTGAATCAAGCTTGGGAAGTGGAACACACCTGGAACTGATCTCTCCATGGGGTATTAAAAATATTTAAAGTTTGTCATTTCAAGGCACATCCATTGTAATTTAAATAGATAGCCTTGAGAAAACAAAATGTAAACTGTACCTGAAAACTATTTTGTAGCAGTGTGTATATTTATTTTTCTCTTTCTCTTTTTTTAAAGGTTACATTTGACCCAGAAGTATTTTTTAATATTCTTCTGCCTCCAATTATTTTCCATGCTGGTTACAGTTTGAAGAAGGTAAGTCTGAAGCATGTACTAGTTTTTTGCTGGTGCATATTTGCTATCTTTTATAATGCTATGGTGAAATGGGTTAAACCCTTGTGCCAGCAGGACTGCTGACCGAAAGGTTGGTGGTTCAAATCTGGGGAGTGGGGTGAGCTCCTGTCTGTCAGCTCCAGCTTCCCGTGCAGGGACATGAGAGAAGCCTCCCACAGGATGATAAAACTTCTGGGTATCCCCTGGGCAGCATCTTTGAAGACGGCCAACTCTCTCACACCAGATGTGACTTACAGTTTCTCAAGTCGCTCCTGACACGAAAAAAATCAATTCCCACTGCCATACTGCTATCCTTTTAAATAGTTATTGTCACCTGAATTCTAGTTAAGATATATCATAATATAGAGAGTTTTATAGAACAGGCTTTTTTCTTATGATATAAGACATATTGACCTGACTTTGCAGACAACACCAAATTAGGAGGGATAGTCAATCCTCCAGAAGACAGGAACAGAATTCAAAACAATCTTAACAAATTAGAGAGATGGGCCAAAACTTACAAAATTAAGTTCAACAGGGACAAATGCAAAATACTTCACTTAGGCAGAAAAAAATGAAATGCAAAGATACAGAATGGGGGATTATGCGTGGCTCGAAAGCAGTACGTGTGAAAAAGATCTTGGAGTCCTCATGGACAGGAAGGGGAACATGAGTCAACAATGTCATGCGGCATCTAAAAAGGCCAATGGGATTTTGGCCTGCATCAAAATACTCCTTTCTTCTGGAGTATTGGTATTGTGTTTCGATCCAGGGAAGTCATGCTACCTCTCTATTCTGCCTTGGTTAGACCACACCTGGAATACTGGGCACCGCAGTTGGAGGAAGATGTTGACAAGCTGGAATGTGTCCAGAGGGTCTGGCGAACAAGCCCTATGAGGAGCAACTTAAAGAGCTGGGCATGTTTAGGCTGCAGGAGAGAAGACTGAAAGGAGACATGATGACCATGTATAAATATGTGAGAAGTCATAGGGGGAGGAAGCAAGCTTGTTTTCCGCTGCCCTGGAGACTAGGACATGGAACAATGGCTTCAAATATAGGAAAGGAGATTCCACCTGAACATTAGGAAGAACTTCCTGACTCTGAGGGCTGTTCAGCAGTGGAGCTCTCTGCCCCAAAGTGTGGTGGAGGCTCCTTTCGAAGATTTTAAGCAGAGGCTGGATGGCCATCTGTTGGGGGTGCTCTGAATGCAATTTTCCTGCTTCTTGGCAGGGGGTTAGACTGGGTGGCCCACGAGGTCTCCTCCAACTCTATTATTCTATGATTCCTCCAAATGGGTTCCTCTGAATATGCATAATGTAACTGTAGATGGGAAGGTCTGGTGGTAAATGTGCTTCATTTTGTTCTCGTTTCCCCTGAAAGTGCAATGTAAACAAAGTGAAGTTAGCTTCCCCAGAAGTGGGTTGCAGTGAGTTTTCTGGGCTGTATGGTCATGTTCCAGAAGCATTCTTCTTTATTATTATTACTATTATTATTATTACTATTACTATATTTCTACCCCACCCTTCTCAACTCCTGGGGTGGGCCCTCAGGGCGGCTTACAAGGCACAATTAGATGCCGGCAACAATGCACAATATAAAAACACTAATACAACAAGATTAAAACATCAGCGTTAAAACAATTATCAGCAATCAAATTGATTTAAAAATTCCATCTATAACAAATCCACATTCAATCAGTGGCATTTTGTCCACATTTTGTCCACATCTATGTCAGGTATCCTCAGAGGTTGTGAAGTCTGTTAGAAACTAGGCAAATATGGTTTATATATCTGTGGAGTATCCAGGATGGGAGAGAGAATTCTTGTCTGCTTGAGGCAAGTGTGAATGTTGCAATTTGCCACCTTGATTAGCATTTAATGGCCTTGCATCATCAAAACCTGGGTGGTGGTTGTTGCCTGGGGGTGGGTGGGGGTAGTTCTATGTTGTTAGGTTTTAGCTGGCCCTGATTAATTCTTGTCTGGAATTCCCCTGTTTTTTTAGTGTTGCTCTTCATTTACTATTCCCAGAAGTGCTGGCTGCGCACTGGAGAGGAAATCCCCCATCTCATATTTCTGACCAGAGGTCATGAAGACTTCCTCTTTGACAGTGTTAACCTAGAGGGCTGGGGGTTGGAAGGTGAATAAAGTAGACCCATAAATATTCCTTGCACTATATAGTTTTGGGTTTAAAAAACCTCTCTGTATACCAGTCTGCCCATGTCTTCAGTTATTAAAGAGAACTTTTTCTCAAAGTACCTCTTGTTCATTATGTGAGAATGAATGAAGCAGCCTTTGGTCTATTAGTTAAATACCCTTTCCTTATAAGTATAATCATTTTTACATATATTGTTATCCACTTCGATATTGGTTTGCTGTGTGTTTTCCGGGCTATATGGCCATGTTCCAGAAGCATTCTCTCCTGACATTTTACCCACATCTATGGCAGGCATCCTCAGAGGCTGTAAGGCCCTCACAACCTCTGAGGATGCCTGCCATAGATGTGGGCAAAACGTCAGGAGAGAATGCTTCTGGAACATGGCCATATAGCCCTGAAAACACACAGCAACCCAGTGATTTCAGCCATTAAAGCCTTTGACAACACACTTTGATATTCATTGGTGAACAGCAGTTGATGAATATCTAAACAAAGATATCTTTCTATGACCCTTATTTTTTGAGGAGTAATGATGAAATAAAGCCAACGCTCCACAAAACCTTTGCGAATCTAGTCTGATTCTAAAGGCATTGTGCTCTGAACTTGTGTGTGAATTAATTCTTCAAGACATTGTAGTGTTGGACAGTCAAGATCTCTTGCCATCATGATTTTTATATACCGTGTGAGTATATGTTAGATCACCCCTGGATGTGTTGACTCAAAAATGATTCAGATATGACTGACCTTGATCTTCTGACTATTTCAGGAGTGTATTGGTTAAGATGAAAATCTCTTGAATCAGAATGTGACAGCTATTTTCGTGAATATATTACATTCTGTTCGGGAGTTTGCAATAAATTCTTAATAACTGCCTGTGCTAATATATTTTTGTTCTGCAGAGACACTTCTTCAGGAACCTGGGATCTATTCTGACTTATGCCTTCCTGGGAACTGCAGTTTCTTGCTTCATTATTGGGTGAGTTGAGCTTTACAATACCAATTGGGTCTTGGAGAACAGAATATTTGGCTCATTTTTCATGTAAGTCAAATGGTTCAGCATGAACTATGAGATCAATGTACTCTGCAAAGAGATGCCTTTGACATTATAACTCTCCCACCCCCCAGTTTTCCTTTCTAAGATACCTTGATTTTATAATCTCGGTTGAGAGTTGGGTCCCATTTGAGTGAGTGGTTTTTGCTTCTAAATAATCATGCATGCAGTGAGTTGCACATCTGCCAAGAGGAAAATTGTTTGGAAGAGAAATATATGTGGACTTTGACAAAGTGGGCAGTAGAATAAATTCACAGTTTCCTGGTTTCAAGAGGTAAAAAAAACATGTTTTGCTGTGTCTTTTATGTTTTCCTTCTACAGGAATCTTATGTATGGTATTGTAAAACTAATGAAGCTAGTGGGACAGCTCTCTGACAAATTCTACTACACAGATTGTCTTTTCTTTGGAGCCATTATATCTGCTACTGATCCAGGTACAAGCATCGATATCTATGTTTGTTCGTCTATTGTTTGGTGAGGCTCCAGCACTCTGGTAGAGAAAGTTAAGGGCATTGCAAAGCTACAATTCCCAGTATTCCATAGCACTGGCCATAGCACTTTAAAGTGATTCCAAACTGCATTAATTTAACAGTGAAAGTCAAAATTTTAAGGCAAGTTGACTCAAACTATTCTGTATTTAGGACATTGGAAAAATTCTCAGTATATTCCACCAACATTTTCTGCAAAACCCACATCTCTGACCCAAAATTTCAAGTTCATTTTTCTCTGGATTTGGAGCAACCTAGATCATCACTTGCATAGTGTTTTTATTGCTGAGGCATGCACGCCTATGACAAAAGTTGTGTACACAATGACATCTCATGAACATGCATATTTAAGAAGAAATGTTCATCCTATAAAACTGCCAGTTTGCCAGTTTCCTTGTGGTGATCCTGCCTATCCAAAACGATTGTGTGAAATGTGCCTTGGGGAAAACCTTGCTATTGGAAAATTCTCTGTCTAGGAAATGTAAGGATCTTTGCTTCTCTTTCCACACAATTTTGAGATAGTTTGTTTGTTTGGTTTTTTTCTATTTCAGTCACTGTGCTCGCAATCTTTAACGAACTCCATGCTGATGTTGATCTCTATGCGCTGCTGTTTGGTGAAAGTGTTTTAAATGATGCCGTGGCTATTGTATTGTCTTCGTAAGTCAAATACTCACATTTTGATTTGTTATGTGTATGATGTAAAAGTTAAGGGTAAATGTTTCCCCTTGAGATTAAGTCTAGTCATGTCCAACTCTTGGGGGGGGGGGGGTCTCATCTCCATTTCTAAGCCGAAGAGCCAGCATTATCCGTAGACACCTCCAAGGTCATGTGGCCAGCATGACTGCATGGAGTGCTGTTACCTTCCCACCAAAGTACAGTGTTCCCTCACTTATCGTGGGTGTTACGTTCCAGGACCACCCGCGAAAAGTGAAAATCTGCGTAGTAGGGACGCTATATATGTATATCGAGTTCCGAGGACGAGGCAGAAGCTAGGTGAGATTTAAAGGCACCAGACACTTTTTTTGCTAGCTATCTCTGCTTTGCTTTGCAAACTCTCTTGATTGGCTGCCTCTCTTCCCAGGGAGAGGGTGAAACCCCCTTCCACACTCCATCATTGCCAGGAGGCAGGATTAGAATTTTGCTCTGGGCAACAGCAACCGTTCATAAACTGGGAGGCAAAAACCTGTGAAATAGCCAGTCCGCAAAGTAGCGAGGGAACACTGTAGTACCTATTGATCTACTCACATTTGCATGTTTTCGAACTGTTAGGTTGGCAGAAGTTAGGGCTAACAGTGGGAGCTCATCCTGCTCCCCGGATTTGAACCGCCAACCTTTCGTTCATCACCTCAGTGGTTTAACTCACTGCGCCACGGGGGGCTCCATGTGTATGATGATTTTATAGTAAATTGACATTTTTTTCAGTTTTACTCCTATGATATTCATCAGACGGTTTGTCTGGATTAAGTATTTTGTTCACTTCTGCTTTATTTCCTCTCTTGCAGTTCTATTGTAGCATATCAACCCACTGGGAAAAACGTCCATGCCTTCGACGCAGCAGCCTTTTTTAAATCTGTCGGCGTCTTCCTTGGTATCTTCAGTGGCTCTTTCATGATGGGAGTGGCGACAGGGATTGTGACAGCTCTGATATCCTTCTCCCATAAAACACTTTAAGCTGTTGACAGTTGCAAACCAGTTACTGACTTTTTTTCCTAGCAGAAGTAGTGTTCCTTTTTATCTGATTTCATTTTCTATAGACCAAGGATGGGCAGAGAGGACATGTGGCATGACCTTTAACTTTTGACTGATTTTCAGTAGTAATGCAAGATTTGATTAAAAAGCAACAAAATTGCTAACCCTTCTACCTTCCAATTTATGCAGATGAAACTAAGAAAAATGATAGCTTTGGAGCAGCTTTTTATGTACAAGCATTGCTTATGTAACTAGGAGTAGCTTTTTATGTGCAAGCTTTGCCACTTCCATTCAGTTCCCGTCCTCAAAATAACTTCCTGTGGTTTTTAATTACGCATGTATTTCTTTAGAACATGAGTGGGAACCATATGGTTCTCTACATTTTGTTGGATTGCTGTTTCCAGTCTTTCTAGCATGCGGTCTAAAGCTGCTTGGAGTTGATGTCCAGCAATATCTAGAGCCGTCATTCCCAAAGTGGCCGCTACCGCCCCCTGGGAGGGCGGTGGAGCGATCCAAGGGGACGGTGGGGAGCCCCACGGAGAAGCCCCATGGCCAAGGCTCACTCTGCTGAGGAAACTACGCATGAAACGAGAGAGGAGGGAGGAAAGGTGCATGAGGGAGAAGAGAAAGGTGCACGCCTTTCTCTCCTCCCATGCCCGGTGCGCGCCTTTACCACCGCTGCCGCTGAGGAAGGCACGCGGGGGGCAAGAGAGCAAGGGGAGAGGAGTGTGCCTTTACCTCCCCCCTTGCCCCATGAGTGGCTTTTCTGCCTCCTCCCACCACTGCCCCCGTGGGGAAAGCGGCAAAGGAGAAGGAGAGCAAGGCCGCGGAAAAGCCTGCCGCTGGGGCTCCCTCCTCTTCTGTCGCCGCTGCCGCCGCTGAGGAAGGCTCACACAGCACAAAGGGGGGGGAGGGAAAGACAGAAGGGACTAGATGACTCTTGGAGTGTCTTACAACCTTCTTCATTAGTGTGGTTGTTATTACTGCTATTATTGAGACTGGGTGGCCATCTGTCCGGGGTGCTTTAATTGTGCTTCTGATGCATGAAGGTAGAAAAGCGTTGGACTAGATGGTCTTTAGAGGTCCCTTCCAACACTATTACTATTATTATTATAATTAATTTCTAGGGGGTGCTGAGTAAAAAATTTTCAGGAAAGGGGGTGGTAGGCCAAAGAATTTTGCGAACCACTGATCTAGAGGAATATTTTGCATTGCTGTTGCTTTAGAATCAGGGCCCAGTTAGGGGATTGTAAAGTTCTTGTATATGAACACAATTGGGATCCTATAAGCCTAAAGAATATCAATTTATACCGTAAAGTAATAGTGGGAATCATAATAATTTATTTATTTATTTCATGTCAAAAGCATTGCATAAATAAGTATAAAACTGATAAAATAGAGGAAGCACAAATGGCTAAATAATTTTAGCCCCAAAATGGGCGACAGCAACCATATTGTCTGTAGCTTTAAACAATTCTTGCTCTGTGCATGAGGCAGAGCATTGTGGGCAAGCATACAGATGTTTGTTCTGCTCCACAGTCGCACAAGGTGGAGGATTCTTCCAGGTAATGCCCAAAAACATTGCTTTACAATATAATTATATTTTTAAACCAAGTAGAAATAAGGAGCCAAACGTTGCTTGTGGAGCTGAAGTCCAGCAATATCTAGAGCAGTGGTTCCCAAAGTAGGAAGTACCACTCCCTGGTGGGCGGTGGGCGTTCCAAGTGGAGCAATATGAAGGCAGAGGCCAAGTTTGAATTAAACTTGCAGGATACAGGAGGAACACAAGGATGCTGGGAAGGAAACAGGATTGACTGTCAAGCATGTTGTCTTAATGAGGTGTGGAAGACAAATAAATTCCTAGTTCGGGCACCCTCAAACTGCAGTCCTCCAGCTGTTTCTGCCTTCAACTCCCAGAATTCCTGACAATTGAACAAGCTCGTTAGGGCTACTGGAAGTTGGAGGCCCAAACAGCTGGAGGGCCGCAGTTTGAGGGTGCCTGGCCTAGTGAAAGGCAAATGCCTAATGTGCAAATTCTTTTAACGTGGTCTGTTCAGGAGAACCAATGGTCTACTTCTATAGGTACTGCACCACACTGCCTCTCTCCTGTAATTCATTCCTCCTGAGTCCCAGTCACTATATAAAATATACAGTCATTTTTTGTGATTCCTTAACAAAACATTTACGTAACAAAGTTTACAAAACTGCACTGCTTTCCTTTGCTGGAGACAGCCCTCTTTTTCCTAATGTCTTGGAGTACCTTCTTATTGGCTGAAGCATGTGGTTTTACAGGTAAGGGGCTCTGAGAGATGAGCTGACATAACGATTGAAGTATTATTGTTCAATAATGCTGATTTTGTTGTTGATGAGATAGCCCTTGTGCCTGTTCTTTAAAGAATGTCTTATGTTTCTATTTTTTAGTTAATTACCCCCCTTCTTGTATAACATTAGAATATAGCTTCCAGTTGAATTCTTTGGGCATGTAAATTTTGAACTTAAAATTGGATTGCTTGTGCACTATCAACTTCAAAACATTTTTTTCTGGACTAAATAGCTTTATATCTTGTTTATTTATAGAGTTGCCTCAATTTATTTTAAAATTAGCTTAAGTGAGCAAGAGACTCATTTTTCTAATAGATTTTGCAAAATGTTGAATTGATCATCACAAAGCAAAATGGCGATTTAGTAGATAAGAGTGCCTTTAATTCTAGAAAATATATGCCAAAATTGGAAAGACTTTATTGGGATTATGCACACCTGCTGAGACATTTTCCTGTAAATAGCCATTCTTATTTACAGTTTATAATCCACAGTTTATAATCTGCTTTTGCTTTAAAATGGAGGCTGTAACATGATGGATGTAGATCAGTGAGTAGATTTGCTCCTCAAGAAACACATTCTGAAACCCCATTAGATGTGAGAAGCAGTGATTACGATGATTTCTTACTTGCCTTTCCCTATGGATCAAGAACAGTGGATTAAAATACAGCAATAAAATAGACACATACCATAGTTAAAACAAGAACATCAATTAAAAATACATAATAAAAACATAATATCAGTTAAGAAGCATACATATCAAAAGTGATAGTTTCATATGTTGTTGAAGGCTTTCATGGCCAGAATCACTGGGTTGCTGTGAGTTTTCTGGGCTGCATGGCCGTTTTCCATTCTCTCCTGATGTTTCGCCCGCATCTATAGTAGGCATCCTCAGAGGTTGTGAGGTCTGTTGGAAACTAGAAAAGTCAGGTTTATATATCTGGAATGTCCAGGGTGGGAGGAAGAACTCTTGTCTGCTGGAGGCAAGTGTGAATGTTGCAGTCAATCAGCTTGATCATCATTGAATGTCCTTGCAGCTTCAAAGCCTGGCTGCTTCCTGCCTAGAGGAATCCTTTCTTGGGAGGTGTTTGCTGGCCCTGAATTTCTGACATGAAACAATCAGGGCCAGCTAACACCTCCCAACAAAGGACCCCCAGGCAGGAAGCTGCCAGGCTTTGAAGTGGCAAAGCCATTCAGTACTAATTAAGGTGGCCAATTGCAACATTCATGCCTGAAACAAACAAGAGTTTTTTCTCCCACCCTGTACATTATTCCACAGATATATAAACCTCACTTGCCTGTTTTCCGACAGACCTCACAACCTCTGAAGATGCCTGCCATAGATATGGACGAAATGTCAGGAGATAATGCTTCTGGAACACGGCCATGCAGCCCAGAAAACTCACAGCAACCCCGATTATTTCATAACTTTAAAACTTGTACTTTAAAAGCCATCTGGATAGGCCTACTGGAAGAGATTAGTTTTTAATGTTGTTTTAAATGCAGGCAGCATATCCAGCCATTGGCAATTCCACAATTTGGGGCAACTGATGGGAAAAAAGTCCTCTGGTTAACAATTGCAGTATTTCAACTGCAGTAATATTAAAATTGTTCGACATAAAATCTATGCAGAAGCTTAAGAAAATGTTTTGAAAGTATAATAATCAGAGGTTGTTTATGGTTCTCCTTTTTAGCATCTCTTTATGATGGAGCAAAATGGATAGCTGGCATTTTATTGAATAGACACTGGAATTCAATAGAGTTGTACTGACTTGTATAACCAGTACTCATTTTGCACAGGACTGATAGATCACACATATACAGAAAAGTATGGGTTGATTACACAATACTTGAATGCTCCCAGCATAATTTTAAAGCCTTTGAAATCAAAGAATTGGTGATTAATTTATGAGAGGACTCAACTATGGAGTCTGTTGCAATTGTGGAATGAAGCCCTGAAGAATGTGCAGAGTGTATTCCGGGTCCATATTTACAATAGCTGTTTTCGGCTCACATGAAATGATACAACAGGGTTTCTAAAATATATAGTTGGTTATCCTTTAAAGCTGGTTTAATATCTACAATTACTCTCACATCAATGTTTAGTAGGCTCGATATCTTAAAACGGCAAAACTACAATGCCTTCATGCAAGGTAGCAGTTAAGGAGTTAAAGAAAAGAGACATGAAACCTGAAGTACAAACAATCCATAAAAGAGGGATTTACATGATGTTTTTGATGTGTTGTTTGTCTTGGCAGGTGTAGTGTCTGTCCTGTTTTGCGGAATCACACAAGCTCACTACACGTATAATAATCTGTCAGTTGAGTCACGAAGCCGTACCAAGCAGGTGAAAAAAATATTCTTTATTTTGTTTCTTAAATAGTGAAGCATGGTTCATTTGCCCTGTCTGGCTTCACTCATTATACCAGGTTATTCATCCAGGGAAAAACTGATGCTAATGCTAATATATGAATGATAAAGATTATGAGAGGCAGCATAGTATGGCATTTTAAGTATTGGACTAGGAATCCTGGAGCTATCTACACGACATACACATCGTGCTTTCATCCCAGTTTGAATGGCCAGGGTTGTGTCTTATGGAATCCTAGAGTTTATAGTTTGGAGAAGCATGAGAGCTCTGGGTAAGAATTACAGATACACTTCCCCAAATTGCCAATCCCAGGAGCTCTTTGCAAAGAAGCATTGCAATTAAGGTGAAATAATAACTTTATAACTGTATGATGTGTATGGTGTCCAGGGCTCAAAACCCCACTCTGCAATAGAAACCTAAGTCATCTTGACTAATGATACTCCCTCAGGGTTTGGGATAAATCTTTTTTTTTTTTTTTTTTTTTTTTAGAAAATCTTTATTGCATTTCAATTTTAAAAAAAACAGTACATTTTCGACACAGCAGTAGTGGACTGGATCCCAGCCTGGACCTAGGTCTGGGTACATCTCCTATCCCGTTGTTTCCTTGTGTCGAAAAAGTCATGAAAGGGGGTGGGAAAAAGAGACTGGGGCAGTGCGGTGGGTAAGTAAGGAAAGAAAGGGGAAAGGTAAGGGGGGTGGATAGAAAGTGAGAGTTAAAAGGGGTGATGGGGCAGATCCTCAACAAAATTCATCATTCAACTCTATTATTTCCTTTTTCTAAAGGCCTCAGAGAAAGAACACGAAAACAGGAAGTAACCTATCTCTTACATCTCGTTCTCCACTCTTTTTTTTTTTTTTTTGGTCGATGGGTTATCTACAAGCTATATTTCCAGTTTACTTTTTACTTATACATTTAAATCAAAATAAAAATCATATTCCTTTTTACAATATTTCACAAAAATTTCATAGCTTTTCATTTGTAAGTCATCTTTTTTAAGATTTTCTCTCAGTCTGTCAGTCATCCTTTCCATTTGGATAGTATCCACTACTTTAAGGATCCACTCTTCTTTTGTAGGAGCTTCCACAGATTTCCAATGTTTCGCGAAGATCATTTTTGCGGCTGTTGTAATTAAAATAAAAATATTTTTTTCTATTTTGTCCATTTTGGAATCTACTATTCCTAAAAGAAAGCTTTCTGGCTTCTTACTTACATTTTTCCCCAACATTTTTATAATTTCCCTGTGGATCATGGCCCAAAATTTTCTGGCTCTCTTGCATAACCACCACATGTGGAAGTATGTTCCGCTTTTCCCCTTACAATGCCAGCATTGTGGGTTGGGTGTCTTATAAATTCTTGCGATCTTTTCCGGGGCTAAATGCCACCTATATAATATTTTCACCCAACTTTCTTTATAACTTTGGCTATATGATATATTTACATTTTTTCTCCAAATTGTCTTCCATACCTCCGATTTTATAGTATAGCCGATGTTCCTAGACCATTTTATTACGTGATCCTTCCCTTGTACCTGTTTCTCCTCCCGATCTTGAAGAATTTTATATATTTTACTTATCAGTTTTTGCTTCTTGTTTAATAATATCTCTTCTAAATCATTATATTGGTGGCCAAAGCCTATTTTTTTTGTCTTCCTTATAGATATTATTAATCTGAAAATAGGGGAACCAGCTCAATTTTATACTTTCCTCTTCTAATTGTTGTCTTGATTTTAGCTCAAAATCATTTCCATCCCAATAAAGTAAATCCTTATAAGATATCCATTGATTATCGTCAAGCTGCCTAATCCGAAAGGCCTCAATTGGGGACGTCCACATTGGTATGGTATCCTTTTTTATTTTGTGGTATTTTTCCCATACCTTTATAAGAGTACTTCTTATATAATGATCTTTAAAATTAAAGTCTATTTTAATTTTATTATAACAAAGATATGCGTGCATTCCGAACTTTAAATTGAACCCTTCTAAATTCAATAACCTATTATTTTCCAAACAGAGCCATTCTTTTAGCCATAACAAGCAATTCGCATAAAAATATAGTTTTAAATTTGGGACTCCCAGTCCTCCATTTTCGGTTCTTTCTTGCATATATTTTAATCTAACTCTGGGCTTTTTCCCGGACCATATAAATTTAGATAATATTCTATTCCATATATCCAGTTGTTTATCATTTTTAATTATGGGTATTGTATTAAACAGAAAATTTATCTTTGGGAGAATGGTCATTTTTACGGCCGCGATTCTTCCAAGTAGAGATAGGTTCAGTTTCTCCCACTTTTTTAAGGTGTTTTGTATCTCAGCCCATTTAGCTATGTAATTATTTTTGTATAATTGTGAATTCTTTGAAGTTAGATGTATCCCTAAATATTTAACTTTATTTGTTATTGTAAAACCTGAAATGTTTTGTATTTCCTGTTTATCTTCTTCCCTTAGATTCTTAACTAATATTTGAGTTTTTTCCCTATTTATTTTAAAGCCCGAGTTTTTACCAAATTTTTCGATTATTTTCGACCAATGCATTATTCTATTCTTTGGGTCTTCTAAAATTTGAACTAAATCATCTGCGAATGCTTGAATTTTTAAACTTTCTTTTTTAATCTCTAACCCCTTAATCTCTTTGTCTTGTCTTATCTCTTCTAAGAGTAGTTCCAAAATCATAATAAATAGTAGGGGAGACAAAGGACAACCTTGTCTCACCCCTTTTTGAATAGTTATCTTCTCTGTTTTTTTATTATTTATTATAATTCTTGTGTATTGTTCAGTATATATGGCTGAAATAATATTTTTAAACTGATGGCCCATGTCCAGTTCATCTAATAACGTGGAAAGAAAATACCAATTTACCCTATCGAACGCCTTTTCGGCGTCGACGAAAATAAAAGCGACCTCCCTGTCGATGTTCTTGTCATAGTATTGGGATAAATCTTGTCAAGAGAAACCTTCAGGTTATGAAACACATAATGACAGAATTTGATTTTTTTAAAAAAATTGCATCGGAAGTTGAGAAACTGCAACTCGCTTCTGGTGTGAGAGAATTGGCCATCTGTAGAGACATCGCCCAGAGGATGCCTGAATGTGTTACCATCCTGTAAGAGGCTTCTCTCATGCCCCCGCATGGGAAGCTGGAGCTGACAGGTGGGAGCTCGCCGTGTCTCATGGATTCGAACTGTCAACCTTCAGATCAGCAGTTCAGCCGGCACAAGGGATTCACCCATTCCACCACCCCATTGCTCCAGAATTTGATTAGCTGAAATGAACAATTGAGAGAATGATATGGTGCAGTCTTAACTGTATCCTTAAAACTTCAGAGCAGGATTGCATATTTAAATACTCTGTTTTTAAAATTTCTCTAAAAAGCTTGTCTGCATCTATAAACCCAAAGGTTTTGAAAAAGAGTTTTAGTCTAACATTTCAGCATACAACTTTCTGCCTACAATGGAAATGATATTTACTCCAGACAAACGATGTATCTTTTAGTTGCATGTATAACTCACTTTCCTCCAATGAACTCAAGATGTATATATAATTCTTGCCCTCCTCATTTAACTTCCTAATAATAATAGCATAGCCTTAAAAGGAGTGACTCTCCCAAGGTCAGCCAATGAGTTGCAAGACTCAGTGAAGACTTAACCTACCTTTTCATGCTGTTCAGGATATGTCACCATCGGCATACCGTAGAACAGGGGTGCTCACACTTTTCCAGCAGGCGAGCTACATTTACAATAACCAAGTCAAAAAGATCACCCCTGCCTTATGCGCACCGCACCTTCCGCACACCGCACCGCGCCAGGCCTCGACCCCCCCATAGGCCTCTCTATCGCTGTCGGAGCCCCGCCATACCGACCCGGGCGGGGCTCCGCCTGCAGGGGAGGCAAGGCGCTCCGCAGGCCCCGCCTGCCGCTCCTCCCACCTCAATCTCGCGTGAAGAGGACCAAGGAGCGATTGACCTGGTCAGGGCCTGAAGATCACCCGGATGAGGCCCAAAAATCGACCGGTCGATCGCGATCGCCTTAATGCGATAGAAGTTAAAATACCCAAATCTGCAATGACAGAAGCGACACCAAATTGTTATGTGGAATGTTGCAACTTCGAATTTTGCAATAGAAAGGTGGTCAGAATTGTTGGGAACCAAAAATCTGGATTTGTTCCAAAACAATGGTCCTTTCAAATATTTTGGGATGTTTTTATTTGGAATAGACTACTTTAAATGTAGGTGTTTTGCTCTTCGTAAAAAAATATGAACATTATGAATGTCACTGACCATTTTTTTCTTCGTTCCCAGCTCTTTGAGGTGCTGCATTTCCTAGCAGAGAACTTCATATTTTCTTACATGGGCTTAGCTCTGTTCACGTTCCAGAAGCATGTATTCAGCCCTGTATTTGTCATTGGAGCTTTTGTATCCTTTTATGGTTGTTCTGAATTGTAATGCATTCCTTAGCTATATTTCAAAATGGTACAAAAAGATTTTAGTTTTTCTGTCTCAGCTTCAGTGTATAGAGCAGTTTCTCAAAGTGTGCTCCTCCAGATGTTTTGGACTTCAGATGACATGATTCCTAACAGCTGGTAAACTGGCTGGGATTTCTGGGAGCTGAAGTCCAAAACACCTGGTGGCATGTGTTGCATAATGAAAATCACGAGTAGTTGACATTTTATCAGTCCACACACTGTGTTGCCAGACAAAGAAAATATGCCACACAGATGATCACTTAAGAAGAAGTAGTTTACTCTTTGCAATGCAGAGCAACAAATATACAACCATGTGATCAGTTTTATTGACTCACACAATGTCCTTTTTGAGAGATTTAAATAGTCTTTCGGTGTCCATGTGGAGGATCTCCTTCCAGTAGCTCATGAAGGAAGAACAGTCTCTCTGTCTCTGTAAGCACCTGCATAGCACAAGCCTAAAAATGTACCTGTTGCCAAAACTCCCAGGCTCAGCTAGCTCCCCGGGTATGACCCAACCAATCAGCTTTGCGCCTTGCTTAACACACACACACTTACTGATTTCTTACATGCCCTGACAGAGTGCACTTTGAGAAACACTGAAATAGAGCATTTCTATGTACAGTATCTGCTTAGAAGTAGCTTTGTTATATTGAGCAGAATGTATTCCAAGGTAAGTGTGTATAGCATTTCTGTCCCAAAATATCCTTTTCTATGTTCTGTACAAGCCTTTCCTTTTTAGCTTTGAAAAAACCAAGACTCCTGAAACTTTGCAGTCGTTCCATTTACAAAATCTTGTATCTTGTTTCAGCTTGCTTTAATCAAGCCAAGAGAAATAATTGGATTCTTAAACCACGTCCTAATAGATTAGGTATTCATAGAAATTCTTATCTCTAATCTTGATCCAAAATGTTGAGAAATCTATGTGCATGATGTGGTTTCCGCAAAAGCAGCTGAAGTCAGAAAGGCCTTTACAATCCATGAGGTACATAAACAATTATAGCAGAAATGGAAGGAAAAGTTGTTGAAGTCTTCTTATGTAACTGACAATTCTATCCTATAAATGGCATTGATGGGACATTATTCCTTCAACTATAGTTACATCTTATCTGGTTTTGTAATGGGTAGAGGGGAGGTTTTAGGGGGAAATCAGCAGATGATTGGAGCCTTTAAGTACTCTATTAGTTGTCCCCTACTTTGGGTTCATCTACACTGTAGAACTGATGCAGTTTAACACCAAGTAAACTACCACAGCTCAATGCTATGATATCATAGAAGTTGTAATTTAGAAAGTTTTTTAGCCTTCTCTGCTGAAGAGTGCTAGAGTCTCATTAAATTACAAATCTCCTGATTTCATAGCATTAAGCCATGGCAGATGATAATAATAATAATAATAATAATAACCAGCCTCAGACTAACACTGTCCGAATCTTTAGCACTGATATCAATATGGAATTTGGTTTGAACAAATGTTCGACGGTGGCACTAAAAAAGAGAAAATCATTGAAAGTGAGGGCATAAATATGCTCAATGGCCAAGCGATAAATTGTCACCAGCCAGAGGCCTATAAATATCTGGGCATACTACAGCTGGACAGTCAAAAAGAAGCAGGCTGTTCCACATAAACAATATGCAATAGAAAAAGCAGCATAAAAGCTGAGCAATGCAAGTCAATGCAAAATATAAGGTATTACAGGCAATAATAGAAACTGCTCTAGTAAATACACAATTTTATAATATCCAAGATATACATGAATTATACAATTATCAACATTAGAGTATCGCATTCATCGTTATAACACAAAAGCGGTGAAAGGGCCCACATGGAAGTAAGCCAAGACGCCCAGGCTCCGGTGAGAGAGTAATGGAAAAGGCTCAGGCACAGTCCCGGACGCCTACCCCCAAAGTAAATATATCCAAGTAATAGATGCAAGAGTGGTCTCACGGATGATGCAAGTTCAGAGGGGAGGACGTCATGGGGCCGACGAACAAGGGTCCCGCGCGGCTTTGTTTCACCCCCGTAGGGGCTTCCTCAGGGCCGGGGGCGTGGCCTAGATGCCAAAATCTCACGAGCATCTCGAGTTTGGTCACTAGAGTTACGGCAATGTGAGTCAATTACAATACAGGTATAACATAAACTTAGTAATTACAGGAATCGCTGCCAGGAAAAGGGGACAGCCAGGGTCATAGGGAAAATACATAACAACAATATGATACAAGAGAGACAGGCAGATACATACCAGAGCTGGGAACAACAGGAGCACCGCAGGTGGAAGCAGTATCCGTAGATACTGGGGCTAGAAGCACAGAGGCTCAGATTGATAGCGCTTAAATAGCAATAGACACAGGTGTTCTAACGACAATGATGATGTCATAGCTACACTAATAGTTCACTGACAGATAATTTGTCGTTGAGCCCCTGGGGGATATCGCTATTTAAATTGATTATCCATTTATTTTCAAGGCGTAATAGGACCCTTTTGATGTCAGAGTGGGGTTGTGGATGGATTTTTTCAAGGACAGTCACAGTAAAGTTATCATACCTGCTGTTGCAAGTTTTGAAGTGCATGTATAACACGGAATTGTCATATCCAGTATGGAAACGTGACCTGTGTTTGCAAATCCTATTTCTTAATTCTCTCGTTGATAAACCAATATAAAGGCCTCCACAACAGCCACAAATTATGCAATATGTGATGTTCTTAGAATTGCAGGTCGCCCATGTATGGATTTTGTATGTTTTTTAACTACAGCTGGACAACATCAAACATGAATATGTGAAAACTGTGGTCAGCAAAGAATATGTTCAAAGGGTCAGAAAAATTCTCAAAAGCAAGCTCAATGGAGGCAATACCATCAAGGCCATAAACACATGAGCCATACCTGTCATAAGATACACTGCTGGCATCATAAACTGGACACAGGCAGAACTGGACAATTTGGACAGAAAAACAAGAAAACTCATAATTCACTATATCCTCGCAGTGATATTGACCGGCTCTATCTGCCTAGAAAGTCTGGTGGCAGAGGACTCTTACAAGTCAAACAAGCAGTTGAAGAAGAAAAACACACCCTGGCAGAATATGTCTTGGAAAGCCAAGAACCTGCTTTAATTGAAGTCAGTAATCAGAAACTTCTCAAAGCACAGCAGACAAAGAGTCAGTACAAGAAAACTTCACTCCAAACCAGAGCTGACAGCTGGTACAACAAAGCATTACATGAGCAGTTCCTTGACAAAATTGAAAGAAAAGTTGACAAGGAGAAGACCTGGTTATGGCTGAACACTGAAGAAGGAGACAGAAGGCCTGATTCTTGCAGCCCAGGAGCAAGCTATCAGAACCAATGCAATTAAGGCCTAGATCGAAAAATCAGCTGATGACCCAAAAGCAGACTGTGCAGGGAGACTGATGAAACCATGGACCATATCCTCAGCTGTTGCAAGAAAATCGCACAGACGTACTACAAACAAAGACACAACTCTGTGGCCCAAATGATTCACTGGAACTTATGTCACAAGTACCACCTGTCAGCAGTAAAGAATTGGTGGGATCATAAACCCACCAAGGTCGTGGAAAATGAACATGCAAAAATACTGTAGGACTTTCGAATCCAGACTGACAAAGTTTTGGAACACAATACACCAGACATCACGATTGTGGAAAAGAAAAAAAGTTCGGATTATTAATGTTGCCATACCGGGTGACAGCCGTATTGAGGAAAAACAACAGGAAAAGCTCAGCCGTTATCAAGACCGCAAAATCGAACTGCAAAGGTTCTGACATAAACCAGTACCGGTGGTCCCAGTGGTCATTGGCACACTGAGTGCCATCCCAAAAGATCTCAGCCGGCATTTGGAAACAATAAACATTGACAAAATCACGATCTGTCAGCTGCAAAAGGCCACCTTACTTGGATCTGCATGCATCATTCGGAAATACATCACACAGTCCTAGACGCTTGGGAAGTGTTCGACTTGTGATTTTTTGATACAATGGTTTTGTGTCAGAATAATAACAACAACAGCACTTTATTTATATTCCGCCCTTTTCCCCTAGGGGACTCAGAGCAGATTACAGCATTTACATACAGAGGCAAACATTCAATGCCTTTACAATCATATACAGTGAGACACACAAACACAAACAAAGGCAGAGGCTTCTCCTTTCATTTCCACTTTCTGGAGGCAGGGCTCATCTCTGGCTCTGTGGGGGTGATGCTTTCTCCATTTTTCAAGCCAAGGAGCATGTGATTCACCACCTAGTTGTGTTGCCTTTTCCCGATGAAGCAGTACTTATTTATCTACTCAGATTTGCATGTTTTTGAACTGCAAGGTTGGCAGGAGCTGGAGCTGACAGGTGGGAGCTCACCTTGTCTTGCGGATTTGAACTGCCAACCTTCAGGTCAGCAATTCAGCACCATAAGGGTTTAACCCACTGTGCCACCGCTATTAATCTGCATTAATTCTGCAGTGTAGATGCAACCTTCCACATACTTTCTGAGAGGAATAGACACACTTTCCCCAGGACCAAACTGTGTACTTCAATAACTTACCCTTTTCCTGTGCAATCCTCTGGGCAACAGATACCTGGTTTTGCTGAATGCTTGCATCCTTAACAAAATGGTGTGGTTAGATAGCTGTTTTCCTGGGAAGAGCTGCACACATCTATCCACTTTCTTTCTTCTTGAACTTGGGCAGAAGGCACAAGATCAGCTGGAATTTCCAGCACATGTTGATGTTTTCAGGTAACACAAATAGTTGGAACTGGTAACCTACTTTTATGACAAAACAGAAGACAAATGTTCCCAACTGAATAAAAGATCTACCAATTCAAGCTGTAGATGGGGAATAGGGAAGGAAGGGCAAAAAGACATTTCTTTTCTTCCTACCTCCTTCCCCCCACCCTTCTCTCTCTCTCTCTCTCTCTCTCGCCTTCACGTGTCCTCTGATGCTCTGACTACTTTGATCTCTCTCAGTTCATTTCAAAGCAAACTCACCTGCTGAGGTTTGCCAAAACAAATCCTGAAGATGTAAAAATGATGCAAAATGAGGAACTGTGTCATGTGTGCAGCTGTTTCATCTGGCTAACATTATAGCATCTCTGCCAGAATAGACATGATCATTGTGTGGTTAACACAGTGTTGTCTGTTTTTCAAAGTGGGTTAAGCCACTGTGACAATTGTTTCAAATGACACAACAAGACAGACTGGCTCCAAGTTAAGGCATATATTGGTTTGGAAGCAGCACAGGTGTGTCACTGCAACACAGACTATATTGCCCATATCCTGATATCAAAATGTGACATAGGTGTGAGTCTTAAACTTATTTGACACACTAGTCTTAATGGTCCCTCACCCTTCTTTTAAACTTCTCAGAAAATACGTTTTTTAAAAAATATGAAGGTGTAGGACAGGAATATGTGAAGTACAGCCTGCAACCTATATGTGGTTCCATAAGACCATTTTTTTCTGGAGACACATTCCAAATTACTTATAATGTGTCATGTGTGTGTGTGGGAAGGGGAGTCCCCGTGTCTGTGGTTAGGTAAAAGTAAAGGTTTTACCCTGACATTAAGTCCAGTCGTGTCTGACTCTGGGAGTTGGTGCTCATCTCCATTTCTAAGCTGAAGAGCTGGCATTGCCTGTAGACACCTCCAAGGTCATGTGGCTGACATGACTGCATGGAGCGCCGTTACCTCCCTGCCAGAGCGGCACCTATTGATCTACTCACATTTGCATGTTTTTGAACTGCTAGGTTGGCAGGAGCTGGAGCTGACAGGTGGGAGCTCACCTTGTCTTGCGGATTTGAACTGCCAACCTTCAGGTCAGCAATTCAGCACCATAAGGGTTTAACCCACTGTGCCACCGCTATTAATCTGCATTAATTCTGCAGTGTAGATGCAACCTTCCACATACTTTCTGAGAGGAATAGACACACTTTCCCCAGGACCAAACTGTGTACTTCAATAACTTACCCATTTCCTGTGCAATCCTCTGGGCAACAGATACCTGGTTTTGCTGAATGCTTGCATCCTTAACAAAATGGTGTGGTTAGATAGCTGTTTTCCTGGGAAGAGCTGCACACATCTATCCACTTTCTTTCTTCTTGAACTTGGGCAGAAGGCACAAGATCAGCTGGAATTTCCAGCACATGTTGATGTTTTCAGGTAACACAAATAGTTGGAACTGGTAACCTACTTTTATGACAAAACAGAAGACAAATGTTCCCAACTGAATAAAAGATCTACCAATTCAAGCTGTAGATGGGGAATAGGGAAGGAAGGGCAAAAGACATTTCTTTTCTTCCTACCTCCTTCCCCCCCACCCTTCTCTCTCTCTCTCTCTCTCTCTCTCGCCTTCACGTGTCCTCTGATGCTCTGACTACTTTGATCTCTCTCAGTTCATTTCAAAGCAAACTCACCTGCTGAGGTTTGCCAAAACAAATCCTGAAGATGTAAAAATGATGCAAAATGAGGAACTGTGTCATGTGTGCAGCTGTTTCATCTGGCTAACATTATAGCATCTCTGCCAGAATAGACATGATCATTGTGTGGTTAACACAGTGTTGTCTGTTTTTCAAAGTGGGTTAAGCCACTGTGACAATTGTTTCAAATGACACAACAAGACAGACTGGCTCCAAGTTAAGGCATATATTGGTTTGGAAGCAGCACAGGTGTGTCACTGCAACACAGACTATATTGCCCATATCCTGATATCAAAATGTGACATAGGTGTGAGTCTTAAACTTATTTGACACACTAGTCTTAATGGTCCCTCACCCTTCTTTTAAACTTCTCAGAAAATACGTTTTTTAAAAAATATGAAGGTGTAGGACAGGAATATGTGAAGTACAGCCTGCAACCTATATGTGGTTCCATAAGACCATTTTTTTCTGGAGACACATTCCAAATTACTTATAATGTGTCATGTGTGTGTGTGGGAAGGGGAGTCCCCGTGTCTGTGGTTAGGTAAAAGTAAAGGTTTTACCCTGACATTAAGTCCAGTCGTGTCTGACTCTGGGAGTTGGTGCTCATCTCCATTTCTAAGCTGAAGAGCTGGCATTGCCTGTAGACACCTCCAAGGTCATGTGGCTGACATGACTGCATGGAGCGCCGTTACCTCCCTGCCAGAGCGGCACCTATTGATCTACTCACATTTGCATGTTTTTGAACTGCTAGGTTGGCAGAAGCTGGGGCTAACAGCGGGAGCTTATGCCGCTCCCTGGATTCGAACCAACGACCTTTTGGTCAGCAAGTTCAGCAGTTCAGCACTTTAACCCACTGCATCACCAGAGGCTCCTGTCTGTGGTTATTTCTTCAAAAATGAGTATTATTGTGACATGCTTTCTTCTAATTGGCACATTGTGAAGAAGGTTTTGCCTAACACATGCATTTTTGCAAGAAATATCTCCAATAAACAGAAATATTTTAATATGTTGTAGCTGATGTATGCATTGAGAGGACAAAATCATGAACATACACAGAGAGCTACATTAAACATTTTGAGAAGTGCAAAAACTGCGGGAGAATGGTGTTTTGCTTCCTTCATTAATTGAGGAAGTACAATTCGATGCACTACTGTACTATTAAAATGTAGCTCAAGCGGGTTTCTCCTACATCCCTAATTATAAGGTTTCTGCTCCTCTCCACTATAACTCGCAGGTCTCAGGGGAGCCATGGCATTTGCACTAGCCATAAGAGACACTGCAACATACGCCCATCAAATGATGTTCTCCACAACACTCCTTATTGTCTTCTTTACTGTTTGGATTATTGGAGGAGGCACGACCCCTATGCTTTCCTGGCTGAATATAAGGTACTTGTCTCGAATTTGTATTGAAATGTGTTTAATATTTTACATTTTAAACTACCCAATTTTTTTTAATGACAAAACCAAAATTTGGTGTTTTGTTTTATAGCAAGAAGGTTATCTGCAAAAATTTAGGACAACAAAATCTGGTTATTCCTTGAGAGGACAATTACTTTGCTTAAAAAAAACACAAGGTAACTTGCAAAGTATCCATTTGCAGGTTTAGAGCAGAAAGTCCAAATAAAGCTTGCCCATGTGGTTGGTCATAAATCCTAGACCCTCTTTGTTTATCTTTATTTATTTACAGTATTTATATTCTATTACCCCCCATCTCACTCCGAAGGGGATTCAGGGTGGATTACAGAACACATTTACGGCAAATATTCAATGCCATTGTACACTGACAAGGTAGACAACTGTACATAGATAGCGGTATTTATGGACTTTCCTATCGTCTGCATCTTGGAGGCTGTGTTCAGTTCTGGCCATGGGGAGGGGGAATGCTCTCGCTCCATCTTCTCTGCTGAAGAGCTTTTGTTCATAAACTTCCTCCTTGATCTAATTGCTGGCATTTTCCTGGCATTTCCTTATGGGTGCATTAAATACATACCCACTTAAAGCAGTGACATATTTATCTACTTATATTGCTGTTTTCAAAACTGCTGGGTAGGCAGAAGCTGGGCTAAAGGTCAGGAGCTCACTCTGACCCAGGCTTTAACTGCCACCCTTTCAGTTGGCAAGATTTACTGCAGCTGGTAGTTAACCTGCTATGCTAAAGCCCAGTCCCTTGTTTCCCCATGTTTTTCAGTGGTACTATCAATTAATGATTTCGTTTTCACAGCCATGGCTGTCCCCAATAGAATCCAAGGATTTGCAGTTTAAAGAGGGACGTTTAGACTTTTCCGCCAGAGAGAGTTCTAGTGCTTGAAAAAAACTACAAGCTCCAGTTTTTCCACAGGAGGGAGCCATGGCACTTAGATTGGAACCATAGTTCTGTAATTTCCTAGTGTGAAGAAGTATGTTCTCTCAAAACATGTTTAGTTTTATTATTTCTTCTTTATCTGAATATTTCTTCACTAATTCCAAAACACCATTAGGCAATTGAGTAAAAGGTTATACAACCTGCATGAGATGCCACCTTTAATCCAGGAGATGGCAGGCATGTGCAATGTTAATATCTTTTAGAAAATGGTCACTATTTTAGGTACTGCACACAAATATTCTTCTGTGTTTGTCATAGTTGTGGTATGCCTTCAAGTCACTTCCGACTTGTGGCGGCCCTGAGGCTTATCATGGGGTTTTCTTTGCAAAAACAGAGTCCTTTGCCTTGCCCTGGAGCACCAGAGCCATAGCCCTGTGTGCAAACCATTATACCACACTGGCTCTCCATCTCTCTCTTAGCCTTCTCTAATCTAGTGCCCTCCACCAGTGTTTAGCTACAATTCCACACACTCCTGAGTGGCTGGGACTCACGTTGAACTACAATTTCCATATACTTTAGTTTGACACATACAGCTGGAGGGCACTAAATTGGAAAAGGCACCAGCCAAATAGTACTGGATGCTAGTTTTTGTGTGTGTATCAGGAGCGACTTTAAAAAAACTGCAAGTCGCTTCTGTTGTGAGAGAATTGGCCGTCTGCAAGGACATTGCCCAGGGAATGCCTGGATGCTAGTAGAAGGTTGAGGAATAGCTCACGAGAATGACATTGTACATCACAGTTTTATTCTTCACCTTGCTTTCCTGACAATATACAGTACTTGTATTTTGTAGCAATGTAATAGAAATGCTTTCCTATGATTTAAGCTACAGGGTATATTTCAAAATACTTCTAGTGAGAGCTAACATGGAAGATCAAAGGGTACTGGTAATACTTTCTATAGAAGCCAGATTTAATGCTGAAATCTCAGAACCTAGAAAAATAACTTCTCTCCCAGCAATGCTGGCCTCAGAGGTATAGTCCAAAAATAACTTGTTTAAGCTGTAACCAGTATGCATTTATTGAGACTGACTTGATTATATCTGCATAAAACTAGGTGGTTGGAGTTTGTGTAACATTGAAGTATAATGTATTATCACCTTACGCCTAAATATCTGGACTGGCCCAGGTTTATTGCTTTTCCTCCATAATTTGTTTTTGCTGATTTTACTAGCAACTTCTTAAAATGAACAGTTCTTTTAATCAGTCTGCCTGTTATAAGAGGAGTGCAGTTATAATAACATAATGCATAAACGTGCTTAGAATCTAATCTCCCTTCAGATCTTCTCTAAATGTATAATACTCAGAGAAGAAGATGCTTGACTCAGGAAACCATAAACCGCTGGCAGTGTTCTTATGCACAGAACAGCTGACATAATCTAGTTTGCTGATGGTTTGAACAGAAGAAAGAAACCAAGCTACCACTAAAATGTTGTGTTGATGCATGACATGGAAGTGAGTGACTCTGCACTTCTGAACTGGAAAGCCCAGCAACAATTTGGCTATTTCTTAAGCAGCTGTTGCAGATTGTTTGTTTGTTTTGATGTTAGAGCACAAAATAGTTGCATAGTTGCATGTGTTTTAAGAAACAGAGAATGTGTTTTGAGAGGCAGAGAGGTCTATTGAAGAGAAGACTTTCAAAATAGAAAGTCATATAAAGATGTTCTTGGTTTTTATGGTGTAAGAATCTTTCAGACCCCTGGCCCATTTCCTTCAGCATCCCTAATTCTGGCTGTCCATCTTTTAACTTGCTCCTTATAGCTCAGAGCTATGTCTCACTGATAAACATGCAATAAGACCAAACAGTGAACTTAAAAAATACAGTAACTAAAACAGTGATTATCATTTAAAAACAGTAAATTCCTGGGGAAGAGATGCAACACAGATTACTGAGCAAACGTTATATGACAATCTAAGTACGGAACTCTGTTTTAATAGAAGTGATAATATTACAAACCAACGGTGGAAACATTGTATTTCGCCAAATGCTGTTGCATTTTAATATAATGACTAAAGTATAACCTAGTAATTGTTGCTCAAAAACTACAGCAGTGCAAACAGGAACAGGAAAATCTACTCTTCTCTCTAGTTTGCCCTAAAGTTCCCAAATTGTTTGTTTTTTGCTTTATTGCATTTGAAGGGTAATATTTGCTTCATGAAAACATAGTTAATTACTCTTAAGGCAGTGGTTCCCAACCTTTTTTTGACCACTTGATCAGGGACCACTTTGACCAGGAACCACTCTCCAATATTAGTACCAAAAGGGTTACGAATCAGTTTTGGGTCAACTTTAGAGTCAGTTTGGTTATTTGGGGTGCTGATTCAGAAAATTGCATTGAATAGACCACATCAGCTCTAGTTTCTGATACAGAGCATGTACCACCTAATAGTTGCCATGTGCTCACCCACAGAAAACCATATTTAATAAGCTAGAGCTGTCATGGTAGTAGTAATTTTCTGTGGGTAGTCAGCCTCGGCACTATAAGAGGGTTTCACAAAACCAGTCGCTCTCATTGCCGTGTGGTTTCGAGGCAAAGGCATAGTAATGGTGAAACCGCAGATCATATTTTCGTTCTTGCGGACCACTGGCGGTCCATGGAGCACAGGTTGGGAACTACTCTTCTAAGGAGACTAGAACCCCGATGGACAGATATACTCCAGATGTGTTCCTGGCTGCTTCTTTAACAGAAAAAATGGTATGAGATAGAAATAACATGCAACCACACCACATGATAAGGATCAGAAGGATTTTGAGGAACAGGCAATGGGCAAACAAAAAGAAAGGGAAGAAAGAGTATTCAAGAGAAGATGAACAGATGAAACGGGCTCAGATAAGGAGATTGCTGCCTGGAGAAGAATGTAACCTACAAAAGGAAATAACAGTATTTCACTGTAATGGAGGGACAGGGTAGAAAAATGATCCAGAGAAAGGAGACACATTAAAAATAGTTAGAATATGGGAAATACAGATTTAGATCACCAGTCTAGTTTTTGGCCTCCAGCTCATTATATCTTTGTGATTTATTTTACTTTTGCATCATTATTGTCATTTTGTCATGATCATTAAAAACCCTTAGGCCTTTTCTTTCACTGATCCACGTTAAGTATCATGAAAGAACAAGAGAATTTTTGGTGATTATATTCCAATTATACAATGCTTCTCACGTGTGTTTTCCAACTGGGTTCTCAATTCTTAATTTCTGGCAGTGTTGATTTTTATTGTGTTTTTGTAGTTTTTTTTAGTTAGAAATTTATATTATTGATCCTTTTTAACTTAGCACATTGGTTTTGTATATTGGTTCATCCCATTTTTTCAGTATTTGTATAGAGCACACCTGAGTAGTTAATTTTTTTAAAGGAGGGATTAATATATATATAAATAAACTCCATTCTTATGCCTATATTAGAGTTGGCGAACATGTCCCATCGGTGGAGTCGATGAATGAAAGCCGCTGGATGTACTTCAGGTGATAGAATAATTCAGTTGGTAATGAGCTTTACCTGATGCTTGGCTTTCTTCATCTCTCTGACGTCAAATGTGTTCACTCTCTGTCTGCTGCTGCATGTCTTTCCCTTAATGCTGCAGACTGGTTTACAGCTTCCCTGACTTTTCCTTCAAATCTTGTTTTATGGGGGTTGAAAAGATACCATTCTCCATGTCTGTGTAACATATATGATCTTTGTTTTGGAATGTAACTGAAACAAACACAGAGATATGTTCAAGAGCAAGTGGGGGAGGGTGACAATATTCTTGGGGACTGTACTTTCTTTATTAAGGCCCAGACGAAACAGCCCAAAGGCAATAGAAAGAATTGGACAAACAGAACAAATACCAAGCAATGAGAGGACAGTAATATCAAATAACCAGCTAGGGGGAATGTCCCTTAGATGTCTCTACACTAATGCATAGAGTATGGGAAATAATATGAACTGGAACTCTTAGCACAACAACACAGTTACACTATAATAGGCACACTGAAACCTGATGGGATAAGTCCTGTAATTGGAATGTAGTAATGAAACTTTATTTATAGTCTGTTTCCCCGAAGGGACTCAAGCTGGCTCACAACAAAATACACAATGGCAAACATTCCATGCTGACAGTAATATGTAAACAAATCAATAAACGAATCAAGAACACCTCAGTAAATTATAAACGGACATAAATAAACAAGACATAAAATAATCCAATAATGGAGGGGAATAACTTATTTCAGAGAAACAGACCAATCAGGAGATGGGATGGGGTAGCATTATATGTCAAGGATGTTTTCACTTTTGAAGAAATGCAGGACTTCAGTCCTGATAATCAGGTTGAGAGCATATGGATAAGAATTAAGGGAGAGAAAACTGATGTAGTTGTGGAGGTCTGCTACAGACTTCGTTGGACTGTCACCTTTGTCGTGGTGAGGGGGCTTGCGTGTTCCAATGAACCTGCGGGTGCAACCACTGGAGTCGTGCACTCCCAGGAGTGGCCGTGGGAGAGGTTCCAGACCAAGCACAATCCGAAGAACCAAAGACCTCAACGGTGGAGCAGGAGGAGGATAACATGGTACATGTTACAACGGCTGTGAAGGCGGAAGAAGGCTGCAACAGATTGAGAAGCCACTGTCGTCGTGTTAACCATGCCACTGGATGGAACCTCACTCTGTGAAGCCTGTGTGTTGACCTGCTGTGCACTGACGTCTAAATACATTAAAAACACTCACGCACAGGTGTTTTCCAAGAAAAATAAAAACAAGCCAACATAAAAACAAGCCAAAAATAAAAACATGGCGATCAGCGAGTGGTAACGGGGGCAGCATTGTGAAATCTGGAAGCCCCTAGTCACAGACTGGCACATGGGCAGTGGATATGGACTCAGGCGTTCTACCTCAGGGTCCGAGGCAGTTGAATAGTTCAGCGGCTGTATCCATGACTGAGCAGCCCTTTTTAGGATACACTCTGCTCACCCCACACGGGGAAGGGGCTAGAAAAGGTGCCCTAAAGAGAGAGTCTACCTCTCTTATCCCTGACTGGACTGCATGTCCAGAGGGGTCACCACTCTGCAGCCAAAAAAAGTAAGTAAGTAAGTAACTACAGATCTCCACTGAAACCTGACTGAAGATCTGAATAAAGCCTTCCTTGAACAATCAGCAAAAACGCAGAAAGAAGAGATTTCGTATTAATGGGAGATTTCAACTTTTATGATATTTGTTAGAAAACAAACTCTGCCAAGAGTACAAAGTCCAACAAATTCCTCACTTGCCTTGGTGGCAATTTTATTGTTCAGAAGGTGGAAGTAGCGACAAGGGGATCCGCTATTTTGGATCTGATCCTAACCAATACCGAGGATATGGTCAATGGAGTGGAATTGGTGGGAACCTTAGGTTTGAGTGACATGTACTCCTGGAGTTTGTGATACAGAGAAAAGGGGAAACCAAGAGAAGTCAGAGATGCCTTCTAAATTTTAGGAGAACTGGCTTCAGGAAATGTAGGGAAATACTAAGTGTGGGCCTATGGATAGCAATTTTAAATGAGAAGGGAGTTAATGATGGATGTGAGTTTCTTAAAAGCAAGATCTCGGCATTACTTCGCGAACGAAGATTCAGGAAGGACTCATTCCACGCTTTTTACAAGCGTGTTGATGACTAAAAAGGCCAATCTGAGATAGACAAGTTCGGTTGCAGAAAGCACAGCAGAAAGTTTCCTTGGGTGATGTTGTTTCCAAGTTGCGGTTCTTTCTGCGTTGTTATTTCTCTTCGAGACCCATTCGGCGTGTCTTCTCAAAAGAGGCCGCAGCATTGTGGATAGTGCGTCTCCATGCCTCCCCATGTGAGGCCAGGGTGGACCATTGTTGGTGATCAATCTGGCCGAGCCTGAGATGTTGTTTCAGGGAGTCTTTATATCTCTTTCTTTTTTGCGGCGCCTCTCTTGCACTGACCCGTGGCGAGTTCACCATAGAGTAGTATCTTTGGGAGGCGGTGGTCCTCCATCCTATGGACGTGCCCTGCCCAGCGCAGCTGTGTTCTCAAGCTACTGAAGGCATAAATGCAAATAGTGCCAACAAGGAGAAAAAATAAGAAAACCCTAAAGAAACCAGAATGTATGTCTAAAGAACTTTCAACTGAGCTAAGACTTAAACGGGACACAAGAAATGGAAAAGGAAGAAATCACCAAAGAGTTATTCAAACAAATAACCAACACATGTAAAGAAAAGGTCCAAAAGGCTAAAGCGCAATATGAGCTCAAGCTTGCCAGAGAGATTATTAAAAACAATAAAAATTGGTTATTTGGTTATGTCAGTAGTAAAAGGAAGAAAAAGGAAACGTTGATGGTGCTTTTTCTGCATGGCATGGGGTTGGACTAGATGGCCCATGTGACCTCTTCCAACTATATGATTCTATGATTATGGGTATTTCTTCATAAGCTACTATAGCAAGGAAAGAAATAGAGAATTTGAAAATCTCCAAGAGAAGTAGCAGAAGGAAGGCTCTCCATTTTTTCCTTGAGAGATCCTCATATATTCTCTTTCAGTGAGAAAGGAGAAGTGTATAGGAGGGTAATCCGATGAATGGCCATTTTTCACTTCTTCTGAGATAGCTTGCCCACATCGGTCCATTCATACTGAGGATGTGGAGGATATGAAACCTTTGCAGGGAAAAGAGAAAAAGAGGGAGAACCCTTTCCAAATATGAATAGTGATTGTGTGAGTGTGAGCGTGAGCAGTGCTTGGAATAACTGAAGACCACCTGTCCAAGCAGAAAGAATTCAGGCCTCAAGATGTGGAGGAGAGAAAAAGGGAGGTTGACTTTGGATAGTACATAGTTGGAGTAGTCTGTGAAGAGAGAGAATTGGGAATTGGAATCACTGGGTGACGCTGAGTGAAAGGAAGTTTGATAATACAAGGTGAATATACCTTGTCTGAAATGTACAGGACCAGAAGTATTTTGGATTTTTTATTTTATTTTGGAATATCAGTGTTTTCAAATATCTGATATTTACCTACATACCATGATATATTGGAGATGGGACCCAAATCTAAATGTGAAATATATGTATGTTTTATATATACTTTATACACATAACCCAAAGCTAGTTGAATACAATATTTTAAAATAATTTTGTACTTGGAACAAAGTTTATGTGCCTTTAACCACCAGAAAGTAAAGGTGTCACACTCAGCCACTCACGTGGACCATTTTAAAGCATTTTGGTAATGGATGCTCAACCTGTACCTAGTTTATATTCTGTGAGCTGTTTTGAAACTAGCCACTTGAACTTGTCAGACCATTAACTATTCTGCCAGGTATAAATTACATGAATTAATTGTGTGATCTTTTAATAATGATACTAATCTGCTTTCCGCACCTGAAACACAGGGTAGTCATTTTTACCATCAAAGAAACAATACTCCAACAAGCATGTTCACAGCAAGGTCACATGAAAAAGGAGAGAGTTTATAGGGCAAGGTGAGAGTGGCAGGCTTCCAAGGTTAGGAACTGTAGGGCCAACCTTGAGGAGACACTTGTCACAGAGGTGAATATGGGGAGTTTGCATATGATTGTACCCCCTGTGGCAAGATGGCATCAAATGCAGCTCTGGGGAGCAGAAAGGTTGTATTTGGGGGCCTCCAAGGCAGAGTACCCAGCACTTTGGTAAACCTTCCCACTGGGTAACTGCTTTCAACCCCAGAAGTCAAGCAACTTATTTGTCATCCTGCCACTTGAAAACATTCAAATAGAAAGATTAAGAATGGTATCTGTTCTATGTATTTCAAGCTTTTGGGGATCCAATTGCTGCTTTAATATGTAATTGATGTCTGGTGTTGGTTTAAAAATACTCTATCAAGAATAGTGCTGTGTTGGGTTTATCATATGGATTGTGCTGGATTGTTGACAGACTTTGCTGCTTTGGTGGCTTTCCTTTTTCCGGCTTTGAAATTAGTATACCTTGAAAAGTGGCTTGCTCCTGCAGTCTCCACTGAATTGATCTACTGGCTTTCCGTGCTCTCCTGGGGTCTCCACTGAACCGATCTACTGGTTTTCTGTGCAACTAGAACATAACAATTTGCTACTATTCAGAAGCTCCTTTGATTTGAAGTATTTTAGTTATGATAATTCTTACATGCCAATAATAATCTGATCAATTGAAACAGAGCCTTTTTATCATTCTGTCCTCCCTTCAGGGCTGATTTTGAACCATGAGGCAAAGGGAACCCCATCAATGCCCCACTGCTTCCCTGGTTAAGCAGCTGGTTGCAAAAACTCATACCCATAATGTTGCTAGGTTAAAAAATGGTAATCCAATTAGTCTCATGTACTTCACATAGCAACTGATGCTATATTTTTATTTTTTCCTGGTCTCTGCAGCTTTATAACATGATTTTGCCCCCTGAAGATTTTTAAATTCTCAAATAACTATTTAACTTGAAATAGCCTTGGAATGGGGAGTGTGATATGACTTAATCATACAGTTATGTACCAGCAGTGACTGCTGAAAAATTGGCATTCAAGACACTTTTTGTCAATTCTTGAACCATAAACAAATACTCATTTTCTTCTTGCTGTGTTTAGCCACCTCTTACAATGGCCTTGAGCCCAGCCTAAAGGCATTTCAAGTTCAGCAAACCTCACAGCCTGCTGTTTTCTTTCTTGATATTTTATAGAGTTGGAGTTGACCCAGATCAAGACCAGCCACCCACTCATGACAGCTTCCAAGTCTTACAAGGAGTAAGTGGTTCATGTTTTCAGTCGATCAGTAACACTCAGATGCCACTTATATGAATGTATTTTATAGCTGTGCAAATGGTCTGAGAAATAATTGGATACAAGAGTCCAAACCTGAATATGAAAAACAGGGGAAGTCTTGAGAAGCTCTATTGGTGTAGCTCTTAGAAACAAATCCTTCTTGAACGCTGAATGATCTGATGAGTGCACATTGAAGATAAAATTATCCCAACTAAAAATGATATGAGAAGGCAACATGATTACCTTTTGTTGATATAGCTGGGATTTTGGGGTTGTTGGGAGCTAAGTGTGTGGAAAGAGTTCAAGGAATTCATGATTAACTTATTTGTTGTATAATATTTTTACGAGTTTTATTTCTACAACTTGTTTTTAAATGTGCTTAGATCCAAGTTTAAAGGAGGGATCTTGAAGGTAAAAGGGAAATTGAGCAACAAGGATTGGAACAGTGGGGCGAGTCTTAGGATAGTAGTATCCTTCACAAGTTCGCTCAATGGACCTTGCTTCTTGATGTTTTCGATTACTGGTGTTTTCCTAACTATTTTCTCTTTTCCTTCCCACCATTTTCTCTATTTCTATTAATTTGTTATGAATAACTTTTCAATAACTTTAAAACATAGGTTTTTTTAATTGCAATTTTTCAGTAAGAGAAAGGGTATCAGAACTTTTACAGAACAACAACATTTAGACATATAGACATTAGCGATACAGATTCTATGTAACTACTTTGGATTCACAAACAACTTACAGTTACATTGGCTAATAAAGAAAGAAATAAAGGGGCTACATTTTTGCTCAGCATTCACACCCATATAAACATGCATTCAGTCATCCTCATTCATACATCACAATTTCTCTGTTCTTTCTCCGTGAAGAACATCTCTTAGTCCAGACTACGTCCTTGCATATTCGTCAACACACAGTTCCAAAACTTCTATAACTTCAAAACACATCTAAGCACAATGTCAAGAACCAGATACGTTTTTTTCCCCACAGCAGAAACTGACTCTCTGCACAAAATCTAAGACTCTAAAATCGCACTTCTTCCTCTTCCCTTGAGAAAAAGAGGGATACACTATCTCTGTCCTTCCCATGGACCAGAGAGGCGGGTGAATGGCTCCACTTTCTGTCACAATTGAGAATTATTAGATTGAGTCTTTTATATGAATATTCTGCTGATGTAGTAAATGTCCTATTGAAATTATCTTGAGTCTTCACCGCCTGGCATAGATGCTTGTCTTCAGGTAACAAATCATTGTGTTCTGGTTTGAAAGAGCATTGTCTTTGACTAATGTAATTTGGTTTCTGGTCAGCAAATGTTGACAGATGAAAACAGATGTAAACATTTCTCACAGTTCTTATCACAGTTTACTATTGCAAGTGAACCATTTCAATTCTCATTAGCAACTTTTAATTACAATCCAGCAAGCAGGTACTAAATGATTTAGAATGGTGTCTTCTGCCAAATTGGGCCCCATCCATACACCTTTCGCACAATTCATTCAAGCCATATATCGTGACACATTTAAGACAACATGTTGTTTAAAACAAAACCAAGACTTTCCATAAATGGAGCTGCTTTTGCAATATGTGTGGTGGAAATACTTGCACAGAGCACGGTCTATTTCAATTTCCCAAGAAATGTTTTAACAAGTGAGAACCGACTTAATCTGTGTCCAGATCTTTCCTTCCCTCTGGCCTGGTTCAGCAGGGTTTTGGCAAAAGAACAAGGCAGCAACCAAGACTAAAAAACCAAGTAACAGCTGGAAAACAGCTGGCCTAATAACTCTGTGGTTCTGCTATTGCATTAAAAGGATTATGTTTAACATACTAGCACTACTGAAATTTAGTCTAGTCTGGTATTTCTTTAACCCCTCCTCACGTTTCCTAAAATAAGTGTACGATGCTAACTTCCTTATTTATTTTTTAAAAAAAGATAGAAGCAATGTCTTCAACCTTTTGCCACTTTGAATCTCCTTGTGGAGAGAAAAAGCAGGATATTAATATTATTATTAATAATAATAAATAACCTCATCAGCATGTACAAGTCCTTCTCAAAAAAATTAGCATATAGTGCTAAAGTTCATTGTTTTCCATAATGTAATGATACAAATTAAACTTTCATATATTGCACACCAACTGAAATATTTCAGGTCTTTGTTTGTTTTGTACTGATGATTTTGGCATACAGCTCCTGAAAACCCAAAAATACTGTCTCAAAAAATTAGCATATTTGGTCGGATGGAATATGGTAATTTTTTGAGATATGTGTGCCAAAATCATCAGTATTAAAACAAAAAAAGACCTGAAATATTTCAGTTGGTGTGCAATGAATCGAAAATATATGAAAGTTTAATTTTTATCTTTACATTATGGAAAATAATGAACTTTAGCACTATATGCTAATTTTTGAGAAGGACCTGTATATGTACCACATTTTCATGTTTCTCATATGAAATGGCAAGTTTGCTGCTCATATTAAATGGACGTGGACATCATTTCAAAATACATACATTTTGAGACTTTACAAAAAAGCCTCTCTTCAATAGGAAAGTGCAATAAAACCAGCTTATTCATTTCCCAAACCATGTGAGTTTCTGTTAAAACATCCAGTAAACTTTCAGAATGGATTATTTGTATAAACTTAATCTTCTTTATGCTGATGGTGGGAAATCTCTCTGGACAAGTGGATATCCAAACTCAGTTTCAAATATGCTCTTGTGGGCCTATATTTCAATGATGGTTGCAGATAAATAGAAAACTTGGAACCAAACAGCGTGGGTGCCGGGAAGATTCAAAGGGGCTTGATTAGGACCTTCCTTCTGATGCTTTTACTAGTTTTTCCACATTTGAGTTAATTAGACAAGCCCTTTCTTACAATATATTTTAAAGAAAACTTACCCTTTTGGTTGTATAACCCAATAGTAGGACAGAACATCCAGTGCTGCTTAAGTAGTCCTGTAAACAGACTAGTTGGAGTCAACCATGTCCACTTCTAATGATGCTCAGCCAAGATGAAAAGAACCCTCAGCTGTGACAAATTGGAACATTCAGAGTAAAAGCTCTGCTCCTTCCATGCTGTGAATATTTCAGGGATCCAACGGGGCAACTGACAAAATTGTTTTGTGGGTATTTATTTCCAATTTGCTTTACAACATAAGACAGAAAACTAAATGTAAGGTGATTATTCCCAGTTTCCATGTGTCAAAGTAAAGATGCCTTGTGTTGAGACCGCCTCCTAAGGAGTCCTTTTGCTCTCAACCCTCCTGGTTGAATCTTCTTAGCTTTTTCCAGTTACTCTCATACTTCCTCTGCTCAGTTCCATCTTTGGAAAGGAGTTCAATCATGCTGCAGTTCTAGAATCTTCTTACTCAAACAGAATTGTAAATTTGATCCACTATTTCTTTTGTATTGAAAAACAGCAGAGAGATGTCTGGATTAGGTTGCTGTGAGTTTTCCGGGCCATATGGCCATGTTCCAGAAGCATTCTCTCCTGACATTTCACCCACAGTGATTCCAGCCATGAAAGCCTTTGACAACACAATGTCTGAATTGCATAGGAAGCAGATTACTAGCTTTGATACTCATGTCACAAATTATTATAAGTGGGAACACTTCCTCACTTCCATTGAACACCATGCATGATATTTAGCAGATAAAGAGATGTTCTCCCTGTGTAAAGGTGCACCTGGCCATTGATGTAATGTTTTCTGCCAAATGAGATTGAGGAGTACCATCTGAAATGTGTTCAGTTTGGAGTTGCTGTTATTACCAGATTGTTGCATAATATAGTATAATAAGCATAATAATATAATATAATAGTGTAGTAAGCAAAGTCTGTGACTCTGTGGCACATTTGTTCACATCTGTGTTTCATTTAATTACTTGTTTTTGATACTTTCCAGGATGGACTAGATACTGAAAGAAGGAACCGCACAAAGGAGGAGAGTGTTTGGATCTTCAGGGTTTGGTATAGCTTTGACCACAAGTATCCTTTTTTAGTAGTTACTTCATATCTTACATTGTAGACAAAGCATGTTAAGGTACAGATTTCCTTTTATATTATTCATTACCAGGCAAGATGTAAGATTGCAACAGACTATGGCCACTATGACCTCAGGGGAGGCGGGTAGCGAAATCCCAGCTTTTACAATAGATGTTCCTTCATATCCCTTTTTCTTTGATCTTAATACTACATTTGTTTATCGCAAATCGTACTGGCTAAACTCTCTGATTTGGACTGTTACTGCCTCAGAAAATAATATTTGATGACTCTCCACAACCTGTTTTGTACATGACTCCTTTCTTGTAGTGATTATTAAATATCCTATCTCAGATTTTTAATAATCTCTAGATATTTCATGAGAGAAGCTTTAACGATCACGGTCACATGAAATTGAAACTAAATTGGAACATCTGAGTCATCTCCTGTGGTTCTCTGCCTAGCTAAAATTGTTCAGCTAGGCACCTCTTGCTGATGACACGTGCCTTTAAGTCATTCCTGCCTTATAACAACCCTAAGCCAAACCCAACACAGTTTTTTTTGGGGGGGGGGGTTAAGTTCTGTTCTTGATTTTCTCATGTCTGTGTCCGCAACTAAATTAATGCTCTACTTGTCAAAGCTTCATCACATGTTTCTTCTGCCCTGTGCCTCATTTTTTAAAATTGTACAGTATATGTACTGTAAGACCTAAACTGCCTACCTGAGCAAAACTCCTGGTGTGATATGACATAGTACATGACATTTCTAAATGCAGGCTGTCAAGCCACACAAATATCAAAATGTGTCAATTCATTAATAGGAGCCCCCTGGTGCCACAGTGGGTTAAACTCTTGTGTGGGCAGGACTGCTGACTGAAAGGTCAGTGCTTTGAATCCAGGGAGCGGGGTGAGCTCCCGTCTGTCAGCTCCAGCTTCCCATGCTGGGGCATGAGAGAAGTCTCCCACAGGATGGTTAAACATCCAGGCATCCCCTGGGCAACATCCTTGCAGACGGCCAATTCTCTCACACCAGAAGCAGCTTGCAGTTTTTCAAGTTGCTCTTGACATGAAAAATTATTAATATTGTATTTACTTGAGTCTAATGCACCATCTAATTGAATGTGCACCTCAATTTTCACAACCCTGAAACCAAAAAAAATGGGGGGGGATTTCCTGCTTAATATATTGTGCAACAGCAAAAGGTGCACTCTTTGTATTTTGGCCACTGAGATTGCTGCCTGGTTAGAATTTCTTCTTTAAAAACAAAGGTGTTAGAACATCAAAGCTCCCGGCAATGGAAAAGAAAACCTTGGGGTGCATCTTTGCTGTAGAATGAACCCACTTTAATTACCTTGGTTCATTGCTATGCAGTCATGGGGGCTGCAGTTCTACAAGGTCTGAGGCTTCTCTGCCAAAGAATGCTGATGCCTCACCAAACTACAGATCCCAGGATTGCATATCATTGAGCCTGGCAATTAAATTAGAGCTGAGATTGATTTCAATCTGAAATGGGTGACCACTTTTATAGACAAAGTTGAATGTGATTTTAATGGTAATGTGGTTTTTATGTATCTCTGTTTTTATGTATTTTAATATGCTGTTTTAAGATGTTTTAAATTTGTATGGCATTGAATTCTGCTGTAAGCCGGTCTGAGTCCCTCCTTGGAGGTGAGAAGGTCAGGATACAAAAAGTTTTAATTAATAAATAAATCCCTCAAATAGAAACTCCAGGTGCTCCTGAAGCAGCTTCCCCTTTTGCTTTGGCTCAGCAGTAAGCTTATTGTATCATGCGAATCTAATGCGCACCTGAATTTTGACAAGGTAATTTAGCCAAAAAAAGGTGAGAATTAGATTTGAGTAAATAGGGTAATTTTGTCAGTGGGAAAGTACAGAAACAGAACTGTCATTTTCAAAGTACTAGTACTATTTTTTTTGAGCCCCCGGTGGCACAGCAAGTTAAACTGCTGAGCTGCTGAACTTGCTAACCAAAAGACTGGCGGTTCGAATCCAGGGAGGAGGGTGAGCTTCCGCTGTTAACCACAACTTCTGCCAACCTACAGTATAAGTTCAAAAACATGCAAATGTGAGTGGATTAATAAGTACTGCTCAAGTGGGAACGTAACGGCACGCCATGCAGTCATGCTGGCCACATGACCTTGAAGGTGTCTATGGACAACGCTGGCTCTTTGGATTAGAAATTGAGATGAGCACCACCCCGCAAAGTCGGACACAACTAGACTTAATGTCACAGGGAAACCTTTACCTTTAGTACTATATTTGTATTTTAATGACTATCAGAGATGCATAACTTAACAAAACGAAGATAGGTGACCAGCCACTTGTCCTTGTTTTGTTAAGTACCTTCCCTTCTCAAATAGTTCTTCACAGTTACAAAGCTGCCAATGGGGGCCCATTTGTGATTCTTCAGGCATGATATATCAGAGCCTACTTTATAGGATTAGGTTGTATATGATAGGTAAGTGTGTCGTGCTGTCCATGTTGTGATGGCACTATAGAGATGGGATAATTTTCATCTTTTTCTTATACAGAGATACAGACTGGATAAAAATCCCTAAAATACTGAGCAATATAAATTTTGTGGGGTTTTGAAGCAATAGCAATTCACTCCTTGAAACCTTTTCCTCCTTAATGATCCATTCAAGTTACCTCAAGCCTATTCTCACACACAGTGGTCCTCCACTAACTACTACTTTCCCTAGTTGGTGTGGATTGATAGCACGTTGCTTGACTACTCCCCAGGTTTATGAGGTAAGTGTATTTTGTTGCCTGCTAAACTCTTCCTTGCCATGAACAATGTGTGAAATAATTAAGAACAGCTAGTATTGCAGTTGCACTGCAAATAACATCATTTTCTATCATTTCAATAGGCAAAATACTCTTAATATTGGGTTCATTTGTAAATGGGAACAACTACTCCTTCTCCCCTGTGCTTTCCAGAGGGCTGAGGAAGCCCCTTAAATACTATTTTGACACCACAAAGTGGGAGAGGGCAGTTCTCATATTCCAGTGGCATTGGATTTGGATGTGGAAGTATACCTGTGGATTTAGGTCTTCATATTAGCCCCATACAAAGTACAAACAGTGTACTGTTTATGTCAAACTGTGCTATACTCTTTTAATGTCACCACATCGCTGTTGAAATAGTTGGGGGAGTGAGGAGCTTTTCTTGAGATGGAAATATGGTCCACTTCTTTTGAACATGCAGTATACATTGTACTTAGGCGATCCCTCATAGCCTGAGGATGATGGTCCTCCAAGTCTAGTGTCTTGGCGATGGGTCCATATGTGGCTATGGAGCCCTAGTCTGGATCCGTGTGTTCTCCCGCAGTGAGGACATCGGTTTCCAGATGGAAGGCAGTCCCGGTCAGGGTTGGCTTGATGCACTTTTCTCTTGGCATGTTTCTCCCTTTTGTCCTCCATTTGTGCCTCTTCAAATTCTGCAGCACTGCTGGTCACAGCTGACCCCCAGTTAGAGCACTCAAGGGCCAGGGCTTCCCAGTTTTCTGTGTCTATGTCACAATTTTTAAGGTTGGCTTTAAGCCCATTTTTAAATCTCTTCCTGTTCACCAACATTACATTTCACATTATTGAGTTGGGAGTATAGTCGCTGCTTTGGGAGATGGTGATCGGGCATTTGGACAATGTGGCCAGTCCAGAAGAGTTGATGATGTAGGAGCATTGATTCAATGCTGTTGGTCTTTGCTTCTTCCAACACGCTGACATTTGTCCGTCTGTCTTCTCAAGAGATTTACAGGATTTTCCAGAGGCAACGCTGAATCACTCCAGGAGTTGAGTGTGACGTCCATAGACAGTCCACGTTTTGCAGGCATATAGCAGGGTTGGGAGAACAATAGCTTTATAAACAAGCACCTTGATCTCCCTACAGATGTCCCGATTCTCAAACATCTATTTGACCAGAGGATATGATGGATTAATGTATCTGTAGGTATGCATACTTGGCTGTATCCCAACCTCATCTTCTGCTGATCAGGGCTTATTCAAGCCAAAGAATAATAGAATCCTAGAGTTGGAAGGGCCATCCAGTCCAAATCCCTTCTATGCAGGAAAACAGACAAAGCGCCCTCAGCATATGTCCATCCAGACTCTGCTTTGAAAACCTCCAGAGAAAGAGAAGTCAAGTTAGTCCCCTCCCAACAGTCTTCTGAAGCAATGGAGGAAGAAAGACTGGAAGGAAGGAGCTCTTTCACTTGTAAGGATCTGTAAGCTTTTGAAAGCAGTAGGTAACCCTGCTGCTGCTTTAGACAGTCTTGAAAAGCACTGTGAGTAAACTCCTTTTTTTAATTTGAAAGCATTCCTAAGCAGTGAGGTGGATTCTTCTCGCTTCTGAGAGTTTTGTATCCCATTGTAAAGTGCCAAGCCTACCTCTTGCCAAGCAGTTCGGACCAAGGCCAGCCAAAAAATATGGCCCCCTCTGCTGAGATTTGTTTATGCGTACATGTGCATATTCAAAAAGCAGACAGAATATATTGAAAAAACTAAGTAGACTATAGACTATGAGGACCATCTGATATCTATTAATTTTTCATTACATCTGAAATTGACAATGACTTTAACATCTTGTTAGATACAAGATTATTAATATTTGGTTATACTGCAGCTCTAGTTTTCCCTTTCTTGGGGAATTTTAGTATTAAAGCAAATTAAGGGTCAGTTCAGACATGACATTGCTCATTTAATAAGGATATACATCTCATAGACTTCTGGCTGGCGTTTCGGCGACAGCCCATATAACACCTGTCTTGCAGGAGCTGCACTGGTTACCAGTTGAACACCGGATCATCTTCAAAGTGTTGGTTCTGACCTTTAAGGCCTTAAACAGTCTGGGGCCAGCGTACCTTAGAGACCGCCTTATCCCACCCATACTGTCCCGCTAGGTCATTACGTTCTGAGGTGGGTCAACTATTGGAGGTGCCCGGCGTCAAAATGTATCATCTGACGACCACAAGATGGAGGGCCTTTTCAATAATTGCCCCGATATTGTGGAACGCACTGCCTTCCGGAGTCCGAGTTCTTACGGACTTAGTTGTATTCCGGAAACATTCAATACCATAGACACACAACATATATAAACAAACACAGAGGCAATTTAACATTCCAGCTTCATGAGGGTATGCTCAAATTCTGGCCACAGGGGGAGCTGCCACTTCACCATCCACTTGTGACACCGAGTCCTTTGATGGGGTACTTCCTCATTCTTTCACCGGCTGCTGGAAGTTTTTATGGCTTCGTTAATTAGTTAAATTAGCCTCCCCACATAAGTAGTACCTAAATTTCCTACTTGACAGATGCAACTGTCTTTTGGGCTGCAGAAGTCAACAGCAAGCTAGACAAATGGTCGGGAGCTTACTCCGACCTGGGCTGGCTTCGAACTCATGACCTTTCAGTCAGTGGTGATTTAATGCAGCTGAATCCTAACCAGCTGCACCACAGCCCGGTCCCAGTTTAGTCCTCAGATGGACAACTGCCAACCAATACCAAGTGTTGCCATCTACATTTCAGTGGAAGGAACTGGCAAAGCCACCTCTGAGTATTCCTTGCTTAAGGAATTCTTATCGATTTCATGGGTTGCCATGTCAGTACGTGACGTGAAGGCACATAGACGTCCAGAAATCCAGTTTGAGCACATTGCATTCACAAACCTTCTTGTTAAATGCCAGCTGCTTCTTGCTCAGTCCTTTGGCTGCTGGCGGATTCCTCCTCCCAATGCGTTCCATCATCCAAGCAGATCCCTTTCCATCTAGTCAAATTCCAGAACTCAATGTGTTAAAACATATAGACAAATATTACAGAGATGTTTGAAATTCACGTGCCTGCAGTGTTACGTTATATACCCTGGAATGCCTCTGTCCAGACATTGTGTGTGTATCTGCATTATTGAATGCAATACTGATGTAGATTGAAGAGGCCTTATCTATAGGAATGTAAGGAATTGTAGAAGCCAGTGTTTAAGGTTATTTTTGGATGGTTTTCAAGTCCCCGGGAAGCGATATGGATTGTTTTTCAGGCCTCTTCCAAAAGAATGTTTCAGATTATTGAAGATCCATCTGAAATATTAATATGTCCTTTTTAGGCAAGGCTGGCAAATGTCAGTGAGGCCAGTCTTCTTCCTTGAGACTCTCCAGTGGCGCATAGGCTGACAAAAAATGGGGGGGGGGGGGGTCAAATGGGAATATCCAGAAATCCACTTACAGTTTTGAAAATGCTAATCGATATAGGAACATGTGGTGTGTTCAGAGGATGCATAGGTACTTCTAAGAGCATCTGGTGGGGCTAAGGATGTAAAAAATAGCCACTTTACCCCACTCTTAGATGTGTTTTTCAATTTGCCTATTTAGCAAATGTGTCAATCAGCCTGTGGTTTGAGTGGAAGTGAATGCATTTTTAAAGCCCCTGAAATTATACAACATTGGATGTAAATTTCATATTCAATATTCACATATAAACCACCCAGCTATAGTTTGGAATATAATTTTATGAATAAATAATTCCTGCTATGTTGCTTTCTAATAAACAGAAAAATTCAGGCATGCCATCTTGATTTAGTTTTACCTGGAACCAGGTAAGAGGAACACATAAGCAAATTATGCAGCTAATGTGAGTTTCCCGGGCCGTCTGGCCATGTTCCAAAAACATTCTCTCCTGATGTTTCGCCCACATATATTTATTTATTTAATTTATTTATCATTTTTCTATACTGCCCCTCTCAGGCCGAAGACGAATCAGGGCGGTTTACACAAGGTAGTCTCTGCCCTTCAATCAAAAACACAAGCAAAACAAAACCAAACAATAACCATATAACATAACAATTAGCAATTAAAACATACAAATGCAGTCTCAGCATCACATTGAAATCATTTTCCGTCACATCGTCGTCATTCCATAGATCTAATTAAACCGTTATATTTCATCAGCAAATGCCTGCTCAGGCATCTTCAGATATTGTGAGGTCTGTTGGAAACTAGGCAAGTGAGGTTTGAGACAAGTATACAGTAAATGTTGCAGTTGGCCACCTTGATTAGCACTGAATGACCTTGCAGAGTCAAAGCCTGGCTGCTTCCTGCCATGGGGAAATGCTGTACCATTCTAACAACCACCATGTCATACTACACAGAGCAGCCATTGAAATCCACTAGCATATGGACAATTTCAACAGAAAGGAGGAAACCATGAAAATGAACAAAATCTGGCTACCAGTATTTTTTAAAACCCTAAAAAATCAGGACAATAAATAAAGAGCCAACTCACAAAAAAGCAGGGGAATTGCAGACAAGAATCAATCAGGGCTAGCTAACACCTCCCAGCAAAGGGTTCCCTCATGCAGGAAGCACCCAGGCTTTGAAGCTCTAAGGCCATTCAATGCTAATCAAGGCAGCTAATTGCAACATTCACACTTGCCTCAAAAAAGACAAGAGTGCTTTCTCCCACCCTGGACATTCCACAGATGTATAAACCTCCCTTGCCTAGTTTCCAACAGACCTCACAACCTCTGAGGATGTCTGGCATAGATGGGGTGAGATGTCAGGAGAGAAAACTCAGCCCAGTGATTCTGGCCATGAAAGCCTTTGACAGCACATATGCAGCAAATGTGCTATATCTCACTAACAGAAACTTTGGAATAGCCATTAAAAGTAAGTGTGATCACATAAACTACCAATCGCAAAAGCTCTGAGACAATAGAAATATATGCTTTGGATAACACTGATCAGTTCTTAGACTTTGAGAATATCATGTAAGTGAAATATACTATGAAGGTCCAATTCCTGCCCATGCATGACCTCTCCCAACTGGGTGGTAAATCTGTGCTGGGTTTCGGCCTGAACTTTAAAGGAGCAATGCATTGAACTTAATTTTTAAGACAAGGTTTGGCACCTTGGACAGCTCCTTTAAGCTTTGGACTAAACTAACTCACTCAGCATCCAATTGAATCTCCTATTGTGTGTGTATCAAGTATACACATACTTTTACCTGCAGCTTGTCAGTGTGATTTCTTTTTTTATGAAGATATCACTTTTCCTATGGAGCCCCTGGTGGTCAGTGGGTTAAGCTGCTGAACTTGCTGACCAAAAGGCAATTCAAATCCAGGGAGCTGGGTGAGCTCCCACTGTTAGCCCCATCTTTCTGCCAACCTAGCAGTTTGAAAACATGCAAATGTGAGATCAATAGGTACCGCTCTGGTGGGAAGGTAACAGTGCTCCATGCAGTAATGCTGGCCACATTACCTTGGAGGTGTCTATGGACAACACTGCCTCTTCGACTTTGTAATGGAGATGAGCACCAACCCACAGAGTTGGATACAACTGGACTTAATGTCAGTGGAATACCTTTAACTATAACCTTTCCTAAGCTGAAGTTAATGGGTTTTTAAGGGGTCTAGTTGTGTGTCGGATTTCAGCCCTTATGACATTCTGTGGCATGTTTATCTTTAAGTAGCTCTCTTTGAGTAAGATAAACAAACATTGAACCCTTGTTCTCTTTTTAAAAAACAAAAACCTTGAACACTTTTCAGAACCAGGAGCAGCTTAGAGAGGAAGATTCTGACTTTATCCTGAATGACAGTGACCTGTCACTGACATACGGAGACACAACGATCACTGCTAATGGATCCTCTGGCTCCCATGCGGCTATTACCAGCATTGATGGCCAGAAAACCAAAAGCAACTCAGAAGAGGCTTTGGAGCGTGATCTGGGAACAGAAGCACCCGAGGTGATGAGCAGAGGCACTCGGCTAGTATTTCCACTGGATGCATGATGACCTGCTTAATAAAAACGTAGCAATAGGCCCACTGCCCAAGTATCCAAGATGTTTGCTGACTCCAGTGTCAGTGAAGGAGGTCAACGGGTTAATTTAATGTCTCTTGTACAAGTGGTTTTATTAGGTCAGGAGATGCTATCCCCTCATCTCAATATCCCTGTGTTTAGTTTTAAAATTTTCAAGATGCTGGCAGTGTCTAAGCCAATTAAGCAACCGGAAAAAAAATTGGCCAGGCGCTTGCTTTAAAACAATTACATACTTGAAATTAAAAGCAGCATGTTGTAATCATTTTCATTCTGCTGCTCCACTCAGCTGACGAGAAGTGTAGGAATATTTATCATTAATGGCTGGCGTGACTAACAGAATTCAGGACCACCGCAAGCTTTTCAACTTGGAAACATGGGAGGAATTATGTTGTTGATGTTAGACATCAGTGCAATGTTTGACATATACTTGAAAAATGCAATGCAAAAGAGGACATTATGTACAGTGATCACGTTGTCAGAAACATTTTGTTTTTTGGGAGTTATTGGAAACCCCCCACAAACCTCCATGTAATTCCAAGGGATATAACAAGAAATCCTCCATGTTAGCAACGTTTTGTATTAATTTATTATTGTGGTCTAAAAAGGGAAAGGAAGAAGAACCTCTGGACAATTTATTGAGGATATCTGTAAGTCTTGTAACTGTATCGCAAAGTCCATCTGTGTGCTGTCCAAATTTTACATTTTCTGCCTCATGCCCCTAATTACATATGATTCTGTAGCTAAACTCTTAAGATTAACCAGAGGGAAATCATCACTCTTCTGTCACAATTTTAGAATGACCGTCCTCTCCTCCAACTGTGAAGACAGTGTTGAATGATTGCAATGTAGTTGCAGACTTATAAGTTGCACAAGGAGTATTGAGGGAACCTGATTCAGGCTCCTGCAGTGTGTCTGGACTTAAAACTGCTACTTTTAACCCCAGGTGATGACCTATGATAAGTGGAGTGCTTAATCTGATGCTTGTATCAGAACAAAAAAAATGTTTTTTTTACTCTGTTAATAAGTCTGTGTGTGTGTGTGTGCGTGCGTGTGTTAGTGGAATATTGCACTATGAACCTGATGTTTAAAAATGGTGCGGTGCCTTTTCTGTAATAAAGAGTACCATTCTGCAATCTGAAAAAAAGGAATATTTTGCCTGGAGCAGGGCTGGAGGATTGGTGACCCTTCAGATGCCACTCTTCCAGTCCCAGCAACCTAATGGTGATGATGAGAGTAGTGGTTCATCATCCTCTGGAGGGGTTCAAACCCTAGTGATCAGGGATGCTCATTTACAAATATGCCATAAGCAGTCCTAATTGTGAATGGCTGGCTTCCATGATGCAATCAGGTAACTCTCTCAAGCTTTCCTCAACAACAATTTTGGCTGCTAAAAGCAGGATAATAAACAATGTAAATGGTCTGACTCTTAATAGATAATTCTTTGTAAACCAGCTGCCCTGTAATTTTGAACATGACGGAAGTGCTTAGAAAAATAAACATGTTTTTCTCATACTTTTCCCTCCTTCCATGTCACCATTTTAAGACTTTATTTTAATCTGTCTGTGATGAAGAAATGAAATTTGAACCGATGTATGTAATAAAGTTCATTGTTTCCTCTTCTGCTTTTTAAAATTTGTGTTTACCCTTATTAATGTTTAGTTGACAAAATCGCACACAATTGTTTTTAATAGCATTTCTGAGCCTGGAAGCTAAGCAGAGTCAGGGCTGGTTAACAATTGGAAGGGAAACTGCAAGGGAAGACTGGGTACCATTATCTGTATTCAGGAAAAGGTCACAGCAGACATCTTCTGGAAAGAAATTGCCAAGAAAGTCTTAGTATGGTGTTACTGTACTACTAAATACTGTAAAGGTACTCAATCCTGTCTGATTTTGGAAGCTAGGCAGGAGTCTAAGATTGTAGATTGCCAACCAGTATCAAGTCCTGTAGGCTATCGTTCAGAGGAGAAGACGGGAGAAAACCGCTTCGAGTATTCCTGGCGTAAGAAAACCTCATGACATTCATGGAATCCCCATAAATTGACAAACTACTTGAAAGCCTACGAGGAGCTACTGATAAGTATTTGGCTTTACCCAGAAAGGAACGAGATAGGAAGATGAAACTTTACATTTATTCCACATACTCGCCACTGATTTCAACACACTTCTTACATCAGTATTCCAAGTTCTGTAAGCCTTGCAAAAAGAAGGATTTCAGTTGTGCCTCAAACCAGTCATCCGTAGCAGCCATGGCATCAGAAATGGTGTGAAATTGGGTACCCTTGAGGTGTTCAGGTTTGGAAACAGATGATAGTCAGAGAGAGCTAGATCTGGTGAATAAGGTGGGTGGTCAACCAGTTGGAAGCCTAGCTCCACCAGTTTTGCCATGGTCGCTTGTGCAGTGTGAGCGGAGGCGTTATCTTGTAGGAACAAGATTCCTTTGGACAGCTTGCTGCACCTTTTGGCCTTCAGAACTGCCTTCAATTGGTCCAAAAGTTCAGTGTAATACCTTGCATTGATGGTGGAACCATTTTGATGGTAGTCCACTAGCCGCACACCCTCCTTATCCCAGAACACAGACGGCATCACTTTTGTGGCTGATTTTTGCACCTTGAACTTCTTTGGATGAGGATAACCACTGTGCCTCCACTCTTTTGACTGCTCCTTGGTTTCAGGGTCATACAGATAAATCCAGGTCTCATCCATAAAGACCAGTTGATGCAGGAAGTTCTTATCAGTCCAGAAACGCTGACGAATGGACCAGGAAGTTTTCACTCACATGCTTTTCTGATCTGTTGTCCAACATTTGGGAACCTACTTTGCAGATAGTTTCTTAATGTTCATGGATAATGACACAAACACGTTCACGAGAAATCCCCATGATGCCTGCTATTTAGCTGAAATTTGCCAGTTCTCTGGTATAAGGTTGTGCAAAGCATCGACTATCTCCGGAACAACCACCACTCTCGATGGTCCAGGACGCTCCTCATCATTGGTGCTGAAGTGGCCCATTTTAAATTTGGCAAACCAGTTCCTAACTGTAGAATATGAAGGGCATTGATCCCCCAATGTCTGACATATCACCATGAATATCCTTTGCGGACTTTCCTTGCAGAAACAATAATTTTATCACTCCCCTGCTCTCATTTGCTGTGAATATGGCCTTAGACTCTGCCATTTTGTTTACCTGCGTGCCTAGATCACTGTTGTCATAAGCTACAAACACAAAATTTTGAAAACATATATTGGACACAAGGCTTTCATGCGATGTAACATTTGTTACCATAGAAACAAAAAAACAAAGCCAAAGACTTATCAGCAGCCCCTCGTATATGCATGGTGTTACTGCTGCATAAATTAGGGTTGACTTAGAGAATATGGCAAGATATTGCAAGTTCAATTGTATCTGAATTTTGAATTCATAGGATCCTAGAGTTGGAAGAGACCTCGTTGGCCAGTCAAACTCCCTCCCAAGCAGGAAAATTGCATTCAGAGCACCCCCAAACAGATGGCCACACAGCCTCTGCTTAAAATCCTCCAAAGAAGGAGCCTCCACCACACTTTGGGGCAGAGAGCTCCACTGATGAACAGCCCTCAGAGTCAGGAAGTTCTTCCTAATGTTCAGGTGGATTCTCCTTTCCTGTAGTTTGAAGCCATTGTTACGCTCCTAGTCTCTGGGGCAGCAGAAAACAAGCCTGCTCCAAAAATCCCTTTATAACGTCAAAAATAAATTTCATGAAGAATATTCTGTTTTGGCAGCTCAGTCAAAGCCCAAACTTTTATTTTGAAAACATATCTTGTAACAAAAATCTCGTCTTGCTTTCAGATCATCTGTGGTCTTCACCTGTCAATTCACAACACCCATTTGCTGTCTTGTTTGTAAACTTATAAGAAAAGAAGGCAGAAATAAGGAGGAAAGAAAGACACATATACATACATACATACAGTACATACATACATAGGATCTGAGGTTGGAATGACCAAGTAGTCGCTGCCATTTTAACAATTTAGTGAGAATAATCTAGTGAACATGTGGGATCTCAATCTAAGTATTGTGTTGAAGCCTTCTTTCTGTGTACAGAGTGTCTAATGAAATGTACAGAGTGTCTAATGATTCTAAGTGCAATATAAGATGTCCTTAAGATCAAAACACCACTCTTGTGTATCCTTTGATATGTCAGGCCATTGTTCAATAAAAGTCTTTTCATCAGCAGCAGAATGTGAAACTGACCATACACTGACATGATGAGGTTGAGAGATGACACGATCACAGGCAGTGCCCACAGTTACAATGTATCATGTGACTTTCCTTTCAGGAAGTTGTTTTTACAGTGAAATTCATTTTCATGAAGCCAGTCAGAAGTCATTCTGCCATGCAGAACCTGCAGTAGTTGCAATTTATTGAGGGCTCCAATGTCTCTGGAATGCATGGCTGCTCTTCTATCTCCTCTGTCACAAGTTTGCTGCTGGCCGATTAACCTGTCAAAAAAAGTTGAGACTTTAGATTTTAATCAGGTACATGAATTTACCTCCCTAATGAAAGAGCATCATTGTGTAGTGGTTTGAGCAGTGGGCTGTGGCCCTAGAGATCAAGGTTTAATTCCCTATTTGGCTATGGGGACCATTGGGTGACCTTGTGATAGCCACACACTCTCAGCCCTAGAAAAACCCCATGATAGGTTCACCTTAAAATCACCATAAGTCAGAAAGCAAAGGCCCTTGTTGTGTAGTGGTTTGAGCATTGGGCCATGGCCTTCGAGACCAGGGTTTAATTTCCCACTTGGCTATGGGGACCAGTGGGTGACCTTGTGATAGCCACACACCTTCAGCCCTAATGAAATTAAATGGGGGTTCAGTACAAAAACCCCAAGCAGTGCAATGTTGCATTCCATCCCTTCTTTTTCCCCAATGTTGTTAATGAAAAATATACATTATGAATGAGAAATGTTGTATGGAAAAAAGCAGAATTAAGACTGGAGCCCTTTCCCCCATGTTATCTGACAGTGTGAAATGTAAGTGCCATGTGGTGCTATGTAATGTATATTAACAATAGTGAAAACCAGTTGCATTCACACAGACTAATGTAACCAGGGCTAGAAAATAAAACCATTGTTACATATTTTTTTCACTTCATAGAATCATAGATTCATAGAGTTGGAAGAGACCTAGTGGGCCATCCAATCCAACCCCCTGCCAAGAAGCAGGAAAATCGCATTCAAAGCACCCCTGACAGATGGCCACCCAGCCTCTGTTTAAAAGCCTCCTAGAGAAGGAGCCTGCACCACACTCCAGGGCAGAGAGTTCCACTGCTGAACAGCTCACACAGTCAGGAAGTTCTTCCTAATGTTTAAGGTGGAATCTCCTTTCCTGTATTTGAAGCCATTGCTCCACGTCCTAGTCTCCAGGGCAGCAGAAAACAAGCTTGCTCCCTCCTCCATAACTTCCCCTCACATATTTATACATGGCCATCATGTCTCCTCTCAGTCTTCTCTTCTACAGGCTAAACATGCCCAGCTTTTTAAGTTGCTCCTCATAGGGCTTGTTCTCCAGGCCTTGACCAGTTTGGTCACCTTCCTCTGGACACATTCCAGCTTGTCTACATCTTCCCTTCAATTGTGGTGCCCAGAATTGGACACAGTATTCAAAGTGTGGTCTGACCAAGGCTGAATAGAGGGGTAGCATGGCTTCACTGGATCTCAACACTTTACTAGATCCAGGGAAGCCATGCTACCCCTCTATTCTGCCTTGGTTACACCACACCTGGAATACCATGTTCAATTCTTGGCAGTACAATTTGAACTAAGTCTCCATTGACAAGGAATAAGTGTTTCAGCCCAGGAAACACTTTGTTCAGATTAGAATTTCCCCATTGGACTACACATCAAAAGAAGTTGAAAGTTAGCCTCTAATAGATTAACCTCACGTCTTTAGAGTTAAAATGAGATCCTACATCTCATTTTAATCTTTCATTTTACCCTGAAGCAAGCATAATCAGGAAATGAAGCAAAAATTAGTCTCTGGTGTTACTCATCACTGTAGCAGCAGGAAAAGGAATGGTCATTGCCACCCAATTTGGAAGCCCTGTTAGGCAAAACTACAAACCACCGAAGTGTGTAATAGAGATCCTGAACATTTGATTCCTTTAGGTGCCTAAGGCCTCTCCAAATTGGAGCTAATATCATGAGATAAGATCCCCAGGAATCCTGTATCTGAATGCTATGATAAGAAAACCTTATATATCGTAAGTTATTGAAGTGCTGAATTTCAACTGCTTGGTCATGGTTTTTTGCTTTAATTCAGAAGCTCTTCTATGAAAAATGGCTAGTAATACTTTTTTATAAAACCACTGTGAAAACCCTGTGACAGAAGTCAGAGCAGTCCAGGTATATGTAACAGTTCCCTTTTTAAACCAGGGATAAAAGAAAAAAAGCTTATCTCACAAAAGCAGAGATTGAACTTTCCCTTTCTCCAAATATAGCCTAGTCCTCAGCTGACCCCAAGCAGGAAACGCCCTCTAGCCTCTAATATTGGGATAATCTATGGCTCTCCGGCTGTCTGTTGGACTCCTGATGAAATCTATCATTCAACAACATCTGGGGAGCAATATGTTCTCTGCCCTTATTGTAGTGGAAGTCTTGATTGGGACAAAATTACTCCACATGACAAACAGCCAAAATAAAACAAGTTAGCATAACTTATGAAAGCAACCTAACACTGATCAACAAAAGAAACCTATTTTCAACAAACAATATTTTGGTAGACTTTCCTAGTAGTTTGCTTGACTACTACTTTCTCTTTGGTCACAACTACTTAAAATAAAGTACAAGGGTTACCTGGAAAGTAAGGTTACAAGCTTTTTAAAAAAATACAAAGAATGAATATATTATAATAAAACCTACACGGATTGTAGCATAGACATTACATTATTTTTCCACATAATCACCATTCAGTTCAATGCATTGTGTCATCTATGGGATGAGTTTTTGATGCCTGTGTCATAGACGTTTCCCTCCACCTTTTTCAGCCAGTTCGTCACTTAGGTTTTCACCTCCTCGTTGTCAGAAAAGTGTTTTCCACCAAGGTGTTCCTTCTATTTAGTGAACAGATGATAGTCACTGGGTGTGAGATTGGGGCTGTGAGAGGGGAGGCTTAAAACATCCCAACCAAATGAAGTCAACAACTCTTGTGCTGCATGAACGGTGTACGGACACACATTGTCATGAAGGAGACAGACTCCTGCCATCAGCGTCCCACAACATTTGTTTTGGATGGCTCTGTGAAATTTCTGCATGGTATCACAATATATTCCATATCCCTTTTGTCACATGCGGTCTTGAGATCACATCCTCTCCATAAACTGAAACGATATAGTGATGAATTGCAGCCACGTTCATGCCCTTAGCATTTAGGTAGCATATTACACAGGCCTAGGCAAACTTCGGCCCTCCAGGTGTTTTGGACTTCAACTCCCACAATTCCTAACAGCCTACTGGCTGTTAGGAATTGTGGGAGTTGGAGTCCAAAACACCTGGAGGGCCGAAGTTTTCCCAGGTCTGATATTACAGCATGAACTTCGCACTTGGAGGGAAATGGAATGAGGACACACATCACTAACTTTAACCACATTGGTCGATGAGCTACTGACGACCGGCACTGCTCAATCGCTTCCACTGGTTTCCCGCTACATGACAATGATACCAACTTCCCCTGAGAAAATTCCCCACGAGAGCTACAAACCTTGTAACCTTATTTTCTGGATAACTATTGTACTTATCTCTCTCTTGGCTTTTCTTCACGAACGAAGATTCAGGAAGGACCCACCCCACGCTTTCTACAAGCGCGTTGATGACTAAGATTATAAGATGTACTTATAATTTCTATTATATTTATAACTAGCTGAGGACCCGGCGGTGCCCGGGTTATTTGAGGAAGGCATTGTATGCCAAGGTCGGTTCCTATTAGATGTTTATGTGGCTTGCAGTGGTCTCAAGAACTTAGTGAAGGTACTGTGAGGAGCCTAGTGAGGGGCCTAGTCAGGAAAATCAAGTTCAGGAAGCCTAACAATATCCCATGTGCTGAGGCCTAGTCAGGAAAATCAAGTTAAGGATGCCTTGTTGTCAATTTTGGGCCTGGTCTGTGATGTATAGGGGCTACAGTGTTGCTTTGGAAGTGAATGAGGTGAAGGTACTTCATATCACATTATTCGTGGGCCATCCTGGCCTAAACCACCAGGTTGTGAAGTGGGCCATTGGGCCCGTTTGCCAATTTTTGTTCTGATCCGTCACTGCTTGGTCCGCAGTGTATGACTGACTGAGGCTTTCCCTTTTTCCTCTGAGTCACCTTAGAATGTTGGAATGTAGATGGCCATTCGGAGTCCGTTATGCAAATACGATTTCAGTGGCAGCCAATCCCCTCTGTCTGGGGCCGTATGTGATTTTTAGGGGCTACAGTGTTGTTTGGGAAGTGTATGAGGTGAATGTACTGCAAATCCCATCATTCGTGGCCCATCCTTCCCTAAACCACACCAGGTTGTGAAGTGGGCCATTGTTCCCCTGTTTGCCAAGTTTGGTCATGATCCATCATAACTGGGGGTCACAGTTGGTGACTGCCTGAGGCATTTCCTTTTCCCTCTGAGTCACCTTGGAATGGTGGAATGTGGTTGGCCTATCGGATTACGTCATGCAAATACCATTTCAGTGGCAACCAATCCCCTCTGTCTGAGGCCGTAGAATGTTGGAGTTCTGAGGCTGGCCAATCAGAGCCCGTTATGCAAATAATCCCACAGTGGCAGCCAATCAAAACGCTTGCACATATTCCTCCCTCCGCTCGGTTGCTCGGCCGCACCACCGCCCGCAAACACTGACTTTTATTATATGTAATAGAATAGAATAGATAGATGGGGGTTTAGCAATGTCTAAACTGCTCTAGACACAAGAACACAGTAGGAAGCAACACATTGAGCGGTATCAAATTCACATGTATTAAATATTATTTAATAGATGTGAATTTGATACTGCTCAATGTGTTGCTTCCTACTGTGTTCTTGTGTTTAAATTTCCACTAAGAAACTTGTGTTTACATAAACTGCTCTAGAAACATTACAATAAAAGGTTTCAGATAAGTAGAAAGTACTATAAAAAGTGATGTCTTTAACCAAAGAGCATTTCCAAACAGTGTGACTGGTATGTTATCCTGGCTCGAAATAGTCTCAGTGCCTCATCCAAAGAACCGGAGTAAGACAAGGGCTTGTGCGTTCTTATCTCGTTATCTGAGAAAGAGGCATCCACTAAAGTTCTTAATTAAAGACAACACGTTTCTAAGGCTTCTATTTCAGGAAATTCTATACTGTGAAAACAAGTATTACTTGAGACTGAAAAACACAGAACCAGATGTACTCTAACCACAAAGGTGTAAATATTAGACTTTGTTTGATCAAGACATCTAAAGGTAAAAAGGATAATACTTAAATTTAGTTGAGGAAAACTATTTCCAATGGAAACAGTATTTGAAAAAAACATGTTTGATTTTGGTCTATGTTTACTGAGGCACAAAGGAATGAATTAATTTACAGGCAAGCTTTCTTCATTTTTTCCCTGGTCACATATTGTATTAAAGAGGGGGGGATCCTTTTAAAGATTCATTTCATACCAGTTATGCTGGGTACTGCATTTCACATTAATCTTGCAAAGTATATCTCTTATCAGTTTGCAATAAAAATGGGCTCACTAAAGTTCGGTTTCAACAGAAGCAAGAAAAGGAAGACCCCAAAGAGAATTCCTCATCTATTGGGGAATATTAGGAAACTGATTTATACTGAATCATACCAGTGGCTCATCTAGTCCAAAGTGGTTGAAAACGATTAACACCCACAAGTTTCAAGCTGCTCGCCTTTACTTGGGCATTGTCTTCTACACTAACTTTTGATCTCAATCCCTTATACGTATGTATTCTCAGTCTGAACCTTTAATATTAAGTTGAAATCTTAATGCATGCGAAAGACTTCAGTTGTGGTATTCTTGCTGGCCTTCTAACTTCCTGCCTTTTGGCAGATGAGACAGACTATTTTATTCCAGTGAGGCTTCTCCCTTGTTTCAATCCCTAAGTAAATGTAAAGTTTTTCCCTGACATCAAGTCTAGTCGTGTCCGACTCTGCGGGATGGTGCTCATCTCCATTTCTAAGCTGAGGAGCTGGCATTGTCCATAGATGCCTCCAAGGTCATGTGGCCAGCATGACTGCATGGAGCGCCATTACCTTCCTACAGAGGTGGTACCTATTGATCTACTCACATTTGCATGTTTTCAAACTGCTAGGTTGGCAGAAGCTGGGGCTAACAGCGGGAGCTCACCTCACTCTCTGAATTCAAACCACCCACCTTTCGGTCAGTAAGTTCAGCAACTCAGCAGTTAACCCGCTGCCTAGTTTTTGTCAAATTATAGTTTGTTAGTATTTTGTTAAATTTATTTTATTATTTATTTATTATTGAGGCTTCTATGCCGCCGACTCCCGGGGGCTCGCGGCGGCTCACAAGAGCCAGGGGCATAAAAACAAAGATTAAAAACATAAAACAATTGAACAGTTAGAGCAATAGCAGAACAGGCAATAAAACAAATGGAGCAGCAACAGGAGCCACAACACAGTACCCAGAGCACGCGGGCCTACTCTCCGAAGGCCTGCCTATACAGATGGGTTTTGCAGGCCCGCCTGAATCGGAGTAAATCCCTCAGGGCTCTGGTTTCGGCCGGGAGGGCGTTCCACAGCGTGGGGGCTATGACGGAGAACGCCCTCCGGCGGGTAGATGTCAGGTGTGCCGACTTTGCTGATGGTATTTCCAGGAAGTTGGCATCCTCAGACCGTAGTGATCTCGATGGGCAATAGGGAGTGAGGCGGTCCCTCAGATACGCTGGCCCCAGGCCGTACAGAGCCTTGAAGGTAAGAACCAACACTTTGAAGGCGATCCGGTGCTCAATAGGCAGCCAGTGCAAATCCTGCAAGTCGGGTGTTATACGGCAACCTGCTGGCGTGCCAGACAGGAGCGGGGCGGCAGTGTTCTGCACCAGCTTGAGCTTCCGGATCGACGACAGAGGAAGGCCAACGTAGAGCGCGTTACAGTAATCTAGCCTTGAGATGACCGTGGCTTGGATCACCGTGGCCAGGTCGTTCCGGGAGAGGTAGGGGGCCAGCCTCCTTGCCTGGCGGAGGTGGAAAAAAGCAGCCTTGCTGACCGCAGAGACCTGGGCCTCCATGGTCAGCTGGGCCTCCATGGTCAGCTGTGAAGAGTCCCAGGCTCTTCACAGACGGCGCTGGGCACAGCGCCGCACCGTCCAGGGTCGGAAGCCGGGCACCCACCCCGCCCGGGCGACCCAGCCACAAGATCTCCGTCTTCGCCGGATTCACCCTCAACCTACTGGCTCGCAGCCATCCAGTAATGGCTTCGAGGCAGTGCTGAAAATCGGGGACGGGGCCTGCCCTCCATCCTCAGAATGAGCTGGGTGTCGTCAGCGTACTGGTGACAAACCAGCCCATAACTCCGCACCAGCTGTGCAAGCGGCTGCATGTAGATGTTAAATAACAGAGGGGAGAGGATGGCCCCCTGAGGAACTCCGCAAACTAATGGGGAGCCCTCGGAGACCACCTCGCCCCTCCTCACACGCTGAGACCGCTGGCGGAGGAAGGAGGTCAGCCATTTAAGGGCAGTCCCCCTCACTCCAGCCATGGCCAGGCGGTGGATCAATAGATTGTGGTCGACCGTGTCAAACGCTGCCGTGAGGTCCAATAACACGAGCAGCGCAGACCCGCCTTGGTCGAGCTGGCAGCGGAGTTGGTCTGTGATGGAGACCAGGACCGTCTCCGTCCCGTGCCCCGAACGGAAGCCGGACTGGAAGGGGTCTAGCCACGTTGCATCATCTAAGAAGGACTGCAATTGCTCCATTACTGCCCTCTCAACTACCTTGTCCAGGTACGAAAGATTCGACACTGGGCAGTAGTTGGAGGGAACCGCAGGGTCCAATGACGGTTTCTTCAGTAATGGAGCTACCACCGCCTCTTTCAAGCACTCTGGAAAGACTCCTTGCTCAAGGGAGCTGTTTATGATATTCAACAGAGGCCCACGTAACCCCATGATTTTGAATTATTTAACTGAGGACTACCTTGAATATAGTTATGCAGAAAAATATGATAAAACAATTCAAAATACATAAAAGAAACCTTTCATTTTGATTATAAAAATATATGATTTGTAAGATTATAACGTACACTTCTCAGGTTTTTTGTCATTTCTCTTTACATCTCTGTGAAACACACTACACACTGCAGCCGACACATAATCGTATCATGACACACAGTTTGGAAAGTTCTGCTGCAAACCATTGCCTGAGCTGCAATGATGACATACGGCATTCACACATCACAACTGATAGGGTGATACAAAGAACTGTCTGTAATGGGATATTTAACACCTATGAGATAGATGGTGAAACTCCCTCCTTTATCTACACCAGGCATGCACAAACTTGGGCTCTCTAGGTGTTTTGGGCTTCAACTCACACAGTTCTTAACAGCCTCAGGCCCTTTCCTTCCCCCCCTCAGCCGCTTAAGCGGAAAAGGAGAAGAAAGGGAAGGGGCCTGAGACTGTTAGGAATGGTGGGAGTTGAAGCCCAAAACACCTGGAGGGGGGGGCGAAGCTTGCCCATGCCTGGTATAAATGAAGGAGGGAGTTTCTGATGCACAGATTGGACAGCAGGGGCAAAAATTTTTTGCATTATTTATAATGGAGTCAAAATGCATAGGAATTTATATATAAAAGGGGGGATCCCCCCCCACCAATTACACTGTCCTCTCATGAAGAGACTTGCAGCCAGATATTTCTCTAGCTATATTTTCAGCTTTCCTTTTCAGTGGTGTTCTCTGTATCTACTGAAAGTGTTGGTAAATTCAATACGATTTCAGTCCCAGATTTTTTTAAAAAATGTATGTGTCAGGAGCGACTTGAGAAACTGCAAGTCACTTCTGGTGTGAGAGAATTGGCCGTCTGCAAAGATATTGCCCAGGGGACACTCTGCTGTTTTGATGTTTTACCGTCCTTGTGGGAGACTTCTCTCATGTCCCTACATGGGGAGCTGAAGCTGACAAAGGCAGCTCAACCCACTCTCCCCATATTCAAACCTGTGACCCATCGGCCTTCAGTCCTGCTGGCACAAGGGTTTAATGCATTGTGCCACAGGGGGCTCCATGTAAATGTACTAAATAAATGGCTAACAGCTACACACACACATATAAAAATGTTTATTTTTCTGCCCAGTGGTCAAGCAATCGGCTTCTAGATAGAGGCCAATAACATGTATGATCATGCTGATGGTAGCAATACAGTGAAAGTCCCCACAAGTGTGTGGTACACGAGGCTGTTTAATTTATTTTCTGTAAGCAACTAGTGAAACATACAGTACGCTCTCGCTCAGTGCCGTTAGGTAGTAATCTAGGTCACTGTCAGAGCTTATGCTTCAGTACTTTCCTCGACCTAAATACCTTTGCTGCTCTCTCTTTTTTTTGATAAGAGATTAATCAGACTAACCTGTTGTGAAGCCAAGGTCACAAGACACGGCACAACATCTCTTTCACATCAGGAAAGGGACAATGTAAAATGTAATAAATAAGAATCTTTTAGCACCCAAGTTCTCCAACTAAATATTTTCTTTTTTGAAAAAAAAATGCAGGTGTCTGGTTGAGTTTATAGTTTACTAGCTTGGGGACCCGGCCCTGCCCGGGTCATTTGAGAAGTGCAGCAGGATGTAGAGTGGGTCATGGGGGCTCTGTGTGCCAAGTTTAGTCTTGATCCATCATTATTGGGAGTTGCAGTGGTATCATGAAATTACTGAAGGTAGTGCAAGTCCCATCATCTCTGTGTGTCCCGTCCCCCCCAAAGTGTAGTAGGATGTAGATTGGGTCATGGGGGCTCTGTGTGCTAAGTTTGGTCTGTATTGGTGAATGGATGAGGGATGCATTGTTTTTCGGAAGTGAGTGAAGGTACTTCAAGTCCCATCATCCGTGGTCCATCTCACAGTAAACTGCACCAGGCTGTAGAGTGGGTCATGAGGGCTCTGTGTGCCAGATTTGGTGTTGATCAGTCATTGGATTAGGTTTGTAGCAGGATTGGGAAGTGAGGGAAGGTACTGCAAGTCCCATCATCCATGTTCTGTCCCCTCCAAACTTCAGTAGGCTGTAGAGTGGGTCACTGGGGCTCTGTGTGCCAAGTGTGGACTTTCTCGGTGTTTGTTGGGGGCCACAGTGGTCTGTGGGAACAGAGGGGTGTAAAAGTACTACAAATCCCATCATCCATTGTCAGTCCTCCCCAAACCTCACCAGGACGTGAAGGCAGTCATGGGGTTATGTATGCCAAGTTTGGTCTCGATCAGTGATTGGATGAGGGTTGCAGCGGACTTGGGAAGTGAGTAGAGGCACTTCAGGTCCCATCATCCATGGCCCACCCTCCTCCGAACTGCACCAGGACGTAGAGTGGGTCATGGGGGCTGTGTGTGCTGAGTGTGGTCTGTATTGGTCCTTTTTGGTGGCCTCAGTGGTCTGTGGGAACCAAAGTCTTGGAAAGTACTACAAATCCCATAATACGTGGGTCATGTCATAGGGGGGTTATGTGTACCAAGTTTGGTGCAGGTCCATCACCCGCGCTGGTCGCTGTGGCCTGTGAAAGTGGCTGCCACATATCCGCCCTGGCCTGTGAAAGTGGCTGCCACATATCCACCCTGGCCTGTGAAAGTATACCGGTGTAAAACAGAAAGGAGTAAAAAAAAAAAAAGGAAAAGGCCTGCATGGAATTAGCAGTAAGGTCCAATGAGGCTGGGTGAGGGGGCTTTGGGCCAGAATTATTTATATAAGCATTAAAAGGCATTAGAGAAAGGTATTTATTGTTTTCTGGGAGAAGGGGATTTGGGAGAAGGGGATTTGTAGGGGAGAAGGGGATTTGTAGGGGCTACAATGTTTTCTGGGAAGTGAATTGGGATGCAAATCCCATCATTCGTCGGCCATCCTGCCCTAAACTCTATTTTGGGGCCTGTAATGTTATGGCCTGCTATTGGTAACTTTAAAAGGCCGAATGGCAGGCAGCCGTTTTCTAAAAGCTGAGGGGGAGGAGAATACAGGAATCCATTTTGTTTTCACAGAGCCAAGTGGGGAGGGAATGTTGATGGTGCATTTTTCCCCTCAGTGGGAAGAAATCCTGTTGTTTGAATGTAGAGGCCTGGATTCTGGGATGCTGGCTTTTTTCCCCCTCAGTGGGAAGAAATCCTGTTGTTTGAATGTAGAGACCTGGATTCTGGGTTGCTGGCTTTTTTCCCTCAGTGGGAAGAAATCCTGTTGTTTGAATGTAGAGGCCTGGATTCTGGGATGCTGGCTTTTTCCCCTCCGTGGGAAGAAATCCTGTTGTTTGAATGTAGAGGCCTGGATTCTGGGTTGCTGGCTTTTTTCCCCTCAGTGGGAAGAAATCCTGTTGTTTGAATGTAGAGGCCTGGATTCTGGGATGCTGGCTTTTTTCCCCTCAGTGGGAAGAAATCCTGTTGTTTGAATGTAGAGGCCTGGATTTTGGGATGCTGGCTTTTTTCCACTCAGTGGGAAGAAATCCTGTTGCTTGAATGTAGAGGCCTGGATTCTGGATTGCTGGCTTTTTTCGCCTCAGTGGGAAGAAATCCTGTTGTTTGAATGTAGAGGCCTGGATTCTGGGATGCTGTTTTTTTCCCCTCCGTGGGAAGAAATCCTGTTGTTTGAATGTAGAGGCCTGGATTCTGGGATGCTGGCTTTTTTCCCCTCCGTGGGAAGAAATCCTGTTTTTTGAATGTAGAGGCCTGGATTCTGGGATGCTGGCTTTTTTCCCCTCAGTGGGAAGAAATCCTGTTGTTTGAATGTAGAGGCCTGGATTCTGGCTTTTTTCCCCTCAGTGGGAAGAAATCCTGTTGTTTGAATGTAGAGGCCTGGATTCTGGGTTGCTGGGTTTTTCCCCTCAGTGGGAAGAAATCCTGTTGTTTGAATGTAGAGGCCTGGATTCTGGGTTGCTGGCTTTTTCCTCCGTGGGAAGAAATCCTGTTGTTTGAATGTAGAGGCCTGGATTCTGGGATGCTGGCTTTTTCCCTCAGTGGGAAGAAATCCTGTTTTTGAATGTAGAGGCCTGGATTCTGGGATGCTGGCTTTTTCCCCCTCAGTGGGAAGAAATCCTGTTGTTTGAATGTAGAGGCCTGGATTCTGGGATTCTGGCTTTTTTCCCCTCAGTGGGAAGAAATCCTGTTGTTTGAATGTAGAGGCCTGGATTCTGGGTTGCTGGCTTTTTCCCCCTCAATGGGAAGAAATCCTGTTGTTTGAATGTAGAGGCCTGGATTCTGGGATGCTGGCTTTTTTCCCCTCAGTGGGAAGAAATCCTGTTGTTTGAATGTAGAGGCCTGGGGATTCTTTTTCCCCCTCAATGGGATTCTGGCTTTTTTCCCCCCCTCAGTGGGAAGAAATCCTGTTGTTTGAATGTAGAGGCCTGGATTCTGGGTTGCTGGCTTTTTTCCCCTCAATGGGAAGAAATCCTGTTGTTTGAATGTAGAGGCCTGGATTCTGGGTTGCTGGCTTTTTTCCCCTCAGTGGGAAGAAATCCTGTTGTTTGAATGTAGAGGCCTGGATTCTGGGATGCTGGCTAATCAGTGGCTAGCAATGCCCTCTGTCTGGTGCCTTAGAATTTTGGAGTGGCGAGGCTGTCCAATCAAAGGACTTTATGCAAATAGCTGCCACATATCCGTCCTTCCGCCCTCCGCATACACACATACACACAAACATTCCGTTTTATAAAGGTATACAGATACAGATGGCAACCTCAATGTATAGCAATTGAATGCTAAAATCATTATTTGATTCCACCCAGAAGCTATTAAAAAGAATAACTTGGCATCAGAAGAAATAGGGGAATCAAAGTAAGTAATGCTTCTACTTTCTTTAGCTTCCTTTTGACCTGACCTGATTCAGAATTTTTCTTACATATATGACCACTAGGCTTGTTTGATCAAAAAAAAAGGTTCAAAACTCATTTCGGAGTCTGGTGGTTTGGATCTAAAGTCAATTCCAATTTTCATAGAAAAAAAGTTTTAAACTTTTCAAAACTTCCAAGACTTCCGAATCCTTCATTAATGGTTTCAAGGTGTTATTTCCTGTTTTATTGGGTGGTCTTTACTTTGAAAGTAGTTGTTTTACTCCAGAAGGAAGGGGGGAAGCAAAAGAAAGAAATCCATTCACTCTGGTTAAAACCGCTTCTCTCGTTTAAGGCTGAAGCAGGAAGGAATGGAAGGGAATCCATCCACACTGGTTTAAACTGACACAGATCCAACCCATCCACACTGGTTTAAACTGATGTGGGAGAGAAAGGAAAGGAATCCATCCACACTGGTTTAAACTGACGCGGATCCATCCCATCCACACTGATTAAAACTGCTTCTCTCGCTGACGCAGGAGGGAAAGGAAAGAAAGGGAATCCATCCACATTGGTTTAGAAGGCTTCTCTGGCTTGAACCAAGACCAGGGAACAGAAGCCGAGGGAAAGCTGAATCATTTCTGACTCACTGATTCATAAGAGAAATGGTGGAAAAAGCTTCGGAAGGCAAAGGGACTTCTGGTTTCATTTAAAAAAATCGCTTCACAAAGGAAATGTTTCTGAATTTATTCTGAATTACGAAGATTCCGACCGAACCTAACCATGCCTAATGCCATCACATATCCTTACCCTTATAGAAAAGCTGAGGGAAGAAATCACTTTCAGTTATTCCATACTGAAAAGCAAAGAGAGAACATACAATGCTCCCAACTACATAGCTATGCTTCCTTCTCTAGCAGTTGATTATACAGAAGGGGAAAATGCTTTCTGACCTCCCCATCGATTCCATGTTTGACAAGAAAAAGGACCTTCACTTCAGCATTTGTGACTACTTAGCATTTATACTGGCTGATAAAAATCAATATGCATATAGGGTGTTTTTTTTAATCCTACAAATTCTTGCTGTTTAGGTCTAATACAGTGGCTAAAATACAGTGACTAGATCCAGGGAAGTCATGCTACCCCTCTATTCTGCCTTGGTCAGACCACACCTGGAATCACACTGTGTCCAATTCTGGGCACCACAATTGAAGGGAGATGTTGACAAGCTGGAATGTGTCCGGAGAAGTGTGACTAAAATGATCAAGGGTCTAGAGAACAAGCCCTATGAGGAGTGGCTCAAAGACCTGGGCATTTAGCCTGCAGAAGAGAAGGCTGAGAGGAGACATGAGGAGGGCCATGTATCAAGATGTGAGGGGAAGTCATAGGGAGGAGGGAGGAGGTTGTTTTCTGCTGCCCTGGAGACTAGGATACGGAACAATGGCTTCAAACTACAGGAAAGGAGATTCTGCCTGAGCATGAGGAAGAACTTCCTGACTGTGAGAGCAGTTCAGCAGTGGAACTCTTTGCCCCAGAGTGTGGTGGAGGTAGGCTCCTTCTTTGAAGGCTTTTATAAACAGAGGCTGGATGGCCATCTGTCAGGGGTGCTTAGAACGTGATTTTCCTGCTTCTTGGCAGGGGTTGGACTGGATAGCCCACGAGGTCTCTTCCAACTTTGTGATTCCATGATTCTAATAGCAGTGGAAATATAAGCATTTTTATACAGGCAAATAAATGGCTCCCAGAGGAAATCAAACCTGAACTCTGCCTAGAAGCAAAAATGCTAAAAAGTGACTGTTATACTTCGGCATATTATGATTCATTAGAAAAGAAAAGAAAGTTTGGAAGGGCAAAAGGCCTTCTCAATAAGAAAACTGAATTAGAAATGGATGGACCTAGTCCCCAGGCACCTGCCTTAGCTCTCTCTCTCTTTTCTTTTCTCTCCTATTAACTGAATTATATTTCCTTTCCAACTACCACTGCCTTCTTTTTAGCAGTGGAGTCTCTGTAGTCTATAAGAGACATTTCTGGATCTTTGTTGTATGTTTTTTTATGTGTTTTAATGGAAACCAATAAAAATTGTTTTTAAAAAAAGAAATGGATAGACCTGAGCTGTTCCTAACACAATGTGGAGGTCTCTCATTCATAGGTCGCTATACATTTAAATAATATGTTGACAATTAACTATGAATACATACTGACTTTCAACAAAATGCACATCTGGATGATTCGATATTGTAATGTTAATAAGATACATCCAGATACCTCATCAATAATACAAGAAATTAGAGAGGGATATGTTTGGGCTACAATACCCAGAATCTATCATTTCAAAAATCTCATTGACAGACACAAAATATAGCATGTACACAACTTTCTCTTGCAAAATTGGACAAACATTGTAACTAAATCAAACATCTAGTGTAAATTAAGCGGATTTAATGTGTCTGCTCTACTTTGAACTAACAATTCAGCATATTACTTTGGAAATGCAAAGTCTTTGCTCTTAGAAAACATCCACATCCACACATCAAATACCACCAAAATCCATGCCTAGCAGCATTTGGACAGCATATTGAATATGTATGCCAGCCCCTCAAACCAGCATCAAGTTCATAAGAAAACTGGCATCAACTTCATATGTTTCATTTCAATGAACTCCCAAGTGGCTTTTAAAATATTAAACAGCCATTTCTTTGTGCTTGAAGAATGCAAAGATAATGGTGCAAAGCTGCTACACAACTGCCAGATACTTTGTGTGTTAAACACATAGTAGTAAAAATAAATATGGTGGTCATTTTCCCCAAAAGGAATTCTCTCCTACCACAGTATTCATGTTTTGCTAACATCCACCGCAATGCATCATACACAAGGCTGCCTCTGCTCAGAAATATAATCTAATGCAGAACACAGCTGCCAAGTTAACTGGAATTGCCCATGTGGAATATATTACTCCACGATTAAGGCTCTGTTCCGACTTCCAGTTTGCTGGCAACCAGAAGACAAAGTATTACTTTTGTTCTGTAAAGCAAAGAACAACCCAAGAATGACATATAAAGAGGATTCTGTTTTCCACTGTGAACCAGATTGCCAGTTTAGATCTTCACTGGAGGCCCTTTTATTGGATTCAGCTGAACCAAGGTTCACAATTAAAACAAAAGAAGTACCCATCAGCAAAGTAAAGACAGATCAAGTTATCTGTCTGTAGCCTCCCCTTTCTTCAGGCAGGCTGTCCACTTTGTTTGTTTTGGGAATAGCCACATGAAAGTTCATTTCTTGACCCCTTTTTTAAAAATAATAAAGTGCAAAATCACTCCAACAATTGGTGGGCATGCCAGGGAGCAAGCCAATGAACACCTGGCACAAACACATTGTTTCACGAACGAAAAAGTGGATTGAGTAGTGATTTTTATTTGGTTTCTTCATTATAGATAGGCTATCAGGGCTCAAACTGGGATGATTCCAGAAAGTGCCACCAATTTATAAGTATTTTGGAAATGTTTAGGATGCAGGAATGCTCACCAGAGCTAATAGGATTGTGTTCTTTTTATATCTTCTGTGATTCCAGAGCAAACTATGCCACATTCATTTGAGATAATGGGACTTACATCTGAGTAGACATATATGATGAAGCCAATGTGGTGTACTAGACTATGAGCTCTTCCAGACAGCATGAAAATCCAGATTTAAAATGGGGGTTAAAACCATCCCAGGACTTGACTGCAGGTCCCCAGATAGACCTGTCAGTCCCGGAATAGGGTCCCCTGCCATCTTCACAGGCTTCCTCTGTATCAAAACATAATGAAGGGCAGAAGATGGACATCCAGCAGGAGGTTTTTTTAAAAAAATCACTTTCTTATACGCTGAACTGTATATGCGCACACGTGAATATCTTGATATAAATATAAGCAGATTTGCACGTGCATAAATGGGGTTCAGTGCATAAAGGAATGCATTTTTTAAAAAAAAAATTCCACAAAATTTCTCTTTTTCCCCAATTGTTTATTCAAGGTTTGTTTAAAATTATAAAGTTCAAAATAAAGAGTTTCAGATTGTTCTCCATTCGTGCTTCCTTTAAAATGGCTGTGTGTCCATTTCTCAGCTCAATGAGCTGATCAGCAGTTTTGGATTTTTAAAAAGCAAACACATGCTGAAGCAGTCTCCACAAGGGGGGAGGGAAGGAAATCATGGGGGTTTTTTTGCGAGTGCAGGGATATACAACGATGCAAATATCAGGATAAAAAGGGACCGTCCATTTTCAGTAAATTAGCACGGATTTACTGCTGGCATCATGTAGCCACACACCCCTTTAACCCTGTAACTTCTGCATTTTAAGTGCTATGTAGAAGGACCCTATAACTCTGGAAAACAAGGTTGAAATCCCCGTTAGTCATGAGAGTCCACTGGGTGAGTTTGGGCAAGTTGTGCACTCTTAGGCTGTATCCACAATGCAGAAATGTTAAGCTGCCATAGCACAATACTGTGGAGTTCTGGGATTTATAGTTTTTTGAGATATTTACCCTTCTTTGCCACAGTGCCTCAACAAACAACAAGTCCTAGGATTCTACAGGATGGAGCTATGACTCTGTGATAGGGTCAGCATAAGTTAGAAACGACTTTCAGGCACACAACAAATGTGAATCCTGAGGAAGAGTGTTATGTCTGGCAGCTCAGACGTCACCCTCAGATTTTGAGTGTTTCCTGACTGAATGAGGAACCTCTTATCTATGGAGGCTATTTATGAACCTGCCCACAGAACTCCTTCAAGATTCCGGATATGCCCAATGCCTTCCACAAATTTGGGGTCCCTGTATTACTTAACTCTGCTGCTCCAGTTCTGAAAACCAACTCTTTTCCTAATGGCACGGCTGAAAATGATTAATACTTTATTGTTCTTGTTTTCAAAAAGTTTATTTCCCTGGTGATTATTTCAAAACATTTGAGACAATGGAAACATACCGGGTTGAATTTCAAACTAAGCAGTTAAATATGCCCTGCTTTTGGCACCAATCTACACTTTTAAAACTCTGGAGTGTTGACACATGGGTAATGAAATATAATTTGCATTGCAACCCCTTTATCTGAAGAATGAATGACAAATACTTTCCAAGTCAAATATTTAGAATTTTATGGAATTTCAGTGCAGTGGTTTTAAATATGCTCGATTTTCCTGTTCCAAAAGGACGGGTCCTGCTCGAAATTTGGGGTCACTGCAAGTTCCAACTGAAATTGTATTCTTAGCCCTGACATCACCCTATAGGAAACCATCAAATAGTCTCTTGGCACCATATCACCATTCTAGGCACTTGGAAAAAGGAGTTGGCTCCTCAGACAAATAAGGCATGTTGCAAATAAACAAGAAAATTCTTGATAGCACAATGCCCTTATGTGGAAAAACCGTGGGACCATTCATTTGCTGTCAGTCCTGAATGCCCAGAGAATTTGTGGGCCCAGGTTTTGATTTCAGTGCAGAGGCTGTTTTTCTTTTTCAAAAGAAAATGTACCAAATTCCAAGACAAGGACTCTGTTGGCTTGGGCATCATGGTATTGTGACAGCCTTGCAAGCTTTCTCTTTCTCAGCACACCAGAATTATCACTTGAATGATTTACAGTGCATTTATTGTTTAAAGCGGGTAAATAGGGTCCTTTCAGCAACTTGCCATAATCCCCCTTCAGTAATTGCTTTCCCCCAAAAGCTCTGTATTATCCTTCGTATAACTGCTATTTTATAAACAGGCTTCTCCAGAAGAAGAAGAGAGAAAAAGAGAAGAAGAGAGAAAGAGAGAGAAAAGAATGAGAGAAAGAAGAAAAAACTACTAGAAGGTTTTAGAGATGTTCCAGATATTGCTCATGGTTACTATATAAAAATATATTTGTGTCACAAAGAACTGGAAACCAAAAGATAAAAATTCAAAATGTTATTTCCCCACCCCAATCAAATGGCAATTTTCTCACCATGGAAAAAGTAGTCTTTTGCTCAACAGTAGGCCAACAGTCATATCTTGACTGGCTATCAATGCCATTAAACTAAACAGATGTTCATCAGCCCACAGCCATTCTTAGGCAAGTGCGGGTGCATTATAATTGACGAATCTGAGGATTGAAGAAAAGGAAAGGCGTAGATCAGAAGGGTGCCAAGTATATTTTTGTAAATGTTCAAGAAGCTATGGCTTCAAAACAGACTTCTACACCTGCCTCTGTAACTTGCACCATATTGTTAACTGCGGGGTCCTTGTATAAATGAAAAGAGGATCAGATTTCACAAAAAGCTGTTAACAGCTCAGAAGATATGGAAAGAGTTAAGATACTTCTGAATATTTGTGAAACCATACAAGAGTACTATAGAAAAGGCAATGCTCATGCTGCCAATTCCATCAGCAATCTAAGTACTTCATCACACTAGTTTAGTTAATCTGTTAAAGGCTCCTCCTTAAAATACAAATCCCAGAATTCTGCAGGAGGTAGCAAACAGATTTAAAGTGGATTCATTCTCTAATGTGATGAGGTACTTAGGCATGTATACTCAGAAGTAAACCATAATGAGTTCAATATGGTTTCAGTACAGTACTTCACACTATTACCACCACCTCATATCCACAAGATATATATTCTAACTGCTCAGCTTCTACCTGAAAACACAGATAATACTGAACCCTAAAACTGGCTAGAGGTTTATCACTGAATAGCACCAGAGAACCAAGATATATCCTCTCAAACACTTCCAGGAGGGGATTTTTCTTTTTTAAGTGTGGGTACAAGAAATCATGGATATTGAAGCCAAGAATATTATATAGGCACACATAACAAAACCTCTGACAAAGAAACTTATTTTTATAAAGCCGTTTTATACACCCAATCTGCCCGTTTCTTCCTTATTCTCTGTCTAGCTGGAAGCTTTTAGTAGCATCACCATTGTGTGGATAGTGAAGGAGAGCAGAGAAACACAGAGCTGCAGTGTCAGGTAAGCAAAGCAAAAAATCTTGATCTGAGGAAAAAATAGTACTCTTGTCTGGTTGATTCTCCTATAGTTGGGTGTGCATACCTTCAACTGACAAGCCAAATAGTAGTGATCTCCAGAATTGCCTATAGAGCATAGATGAGCACCAGACAGACCGAAGAGGAGAGAGAGCTCATGAGCCTGTCATTCTAGCTAACCCGGCATGGTTAAAAATCAGAGATTGTAAAGTTAGCTACCAAAATGGAAATTTTAAGAAAAGTACCGACTAGATGCATTTTGGAAGAAGGCTAGACAAATCCCTGAAGATTCAAAATATTTTTGCTTACTTTTGCATGGTTTACCTGACCTGGTGGTTTCAATTCACATGTACATGTTGTTAGTTTTGGATTTTGAAAAAGCTGATGAAACATGTTGAGGTGTTCTTATTTTGTAGTATAGAAACCAATTCCCGTTCTTTCCATTTTATTTCTGTTACCAAGTGTCCTGTAGTTAAAGTAATAACCAGGAACACATATATTTCATTAACTGAGATCATTGGTATAGTAGTAGTGCCTGAGGTTCATTTCTAAGTAGACATGCACAGGTACATACTATAAATATTGCATTCCTTGCTTCAATCCTTCCTCGAACACATCAACTATGGATCAAACCCCTTTTATTCAAGGCCATGCACAAGCTGATCCCTTTTGCATATCTAATAAAACAGCTCTTCTGAAATGTGGTTCACTCTCAAGTATTATTGCCTCATATTATACTGTGACAGTCTCTGCATTAGAAAACAGTATAGTGTAAAATTAATAACCAAAATTTATTGTTAGATTCCAAAACCCCTTTCTGTAGTGATGCAAATAACAATTTGCAACTGTCTTTCGCTCCAGCAGTTTTAAAGTATAGGCTCATTCCTGATCCCAGATAATCCCTGATTTGAGCTTCATGCTCTGGCTTCTGTATCATCTATACAACTGGCACTGTAACCTTGAATACCCCCTGCAGGTTTACTAAGATGTCTAAAGTAAACCTTCAACATCCATTACAAAAGCTTCAGCAATTCAAAATTGGTCTGTAGCAATTAAATAACATTTGATTGGGTTTTGTTTGTAGTTGTCACAATCGCCGACTTAGAACTGCCCCTTTAACACACACACGGAGACGTAGTAAAGGCTAACTATGTTTATTGAATAAAACAAATCCAAAAGGCAATTCACTTAGAAAGTTCATAGAATAGAGCAATCAGCACGAAGCTGCAGTTCAGTAAAGTAAGCAAAGTTCCAAAAGGTGGATCCAAAGGCGAATGTAGTAAAAGCTTGACAAGGCCCCGGATTCAACCGAACGAAGCAAGGGATCCGCACCAATGCGAATCGGAAACAAGGCAAGGTCTTGGTCTAAGGCGAGCCAAACTAGGCTCCAGGATTCACTCCGCTTCACGCCCTTCAGATCAGACGAGGCCGGAGAACTGACGATCAGTTCCCACGGGCCGTTCTTAATCCCTCGGCCTGGAACCCCGACGATCTAGGGCCCGGCGTCTCCAGTCTCTACTTTCCGAACGGCGACGGTCTAGGGACAGATGCCAGCTCCTCCTGCCCTCCTCTATGTCCCTGCGCCTGTTATGAGAACGGCCCCGCTCTTCCAGTCCAGTATCGCTATCTTCCTGAGAAGCAGCCTCCCCCGGAGTTTCCCAGCCGCTAGCCTCCATCTGCTGCCCGGCCAGCTCTTGGGAACCTCGGCCGTTTGGGAATTCATAACTATCTCCGCTATCTGCTTCGCTGCCTCCCATCTCCACCTGGTCCGCTCCTTCCCCGGGAGAATGCTCCCACTCGAGATCCCAGGCTAAACTCTCTACAGGTGAAATGGGCAAAGGCACGGCTGACCAATCTTGCTCTGGGCCTTCCAACTCATCCTCCGAATCCCTTCCAGCCTGTGCGGGTCCCAATGCCAACGGGACCCCGCGCATCACCCCAGTGGCACGAACGAGCCCATGGGTGCTACAGTAGTCAGTCAGCTTTCAAATATGAAGAGGACGTTTTAACAATAGCATGCAAATCAGTTCCTAGGGCAGGAAGTTGGGGAAGAAAACGTCCCCACAGAACATCTGCATGGACAATCCATCCCTCCTCTAAGAAAAAAAAGCTAATCGCCATAAGTGATTTTAATATCATCAAGATCTGCCAAACTCTCAAATGTTCATGTTTCAGAAGTCTTTACAACTTATTCAGGAACTCATTACTTCTTTTATTAACTAAGGGTGCATCCAAACTGTAAAATTAATTTGACACTACTTTAACTGCCATGATTCAATGTTATGGAATTCTGGGATCTGTAGTTTGATGAGGCACCAGCACTCTTTAGCAGAGAAGACTAAAGACCTTGCAAAACTACAATTCCCAGGATTTAATAGCACTGAGCCTTGACAGTTAAAGTAGTATCCAACTAGTGTAGACCTATCCAAAGACTCTTGCTGCAATGACTCTTTAACAAACCAAGGAATTTTGAGAACCCTGGATTGTTGTGTTGGGAAGTGGAAATCTCCAGAACCTTTTTGGAGATTTTATGATATTTGGAAAGGGATTGCCTTGTTAGAAGCCACAACCTTTTGAAAAAATGATGCCATAACCTCTCAGTAAAAAGCACGACCTGTTAAGAGTCATAACCTTTTGAGAAAAAGGCATTCACCAGCATTCATCATTACTGCTTTTTAGTTGCCCAAAAACATCTATTCTCCCTTAAAATATATTTGCCTTTAAATCATGCTCTCAAGAGACAAAAACAAGTAGACTTCTTTAAAAGTAATATAGTTGGTGTACTCACAAACTTCATGTATTCAGCATATAGGTACTTTGCATATCAATCCAGCTACAAGTAGATATGGAGTAGTTTCTCTGCGTAGGTAACACAGGGCATCTTTCTCATAATCAATAGTCCAATCTAAAGCATCTCTCTGATCTGGGAGTTTAACAGAGTCTCTGTCTTCTAAGGCATACAGTTCCTACTGAAGTCCAAAACAAACTGTTCCTGCTGAAGTCTGAAAGCATACATCTGTTTCTACCGAAGTCTAAACTGAACTGTTTCTAAAATGGAGTCTAAGTCCTGAACAACCCCAGACCTGATCACATGGTCTTCAGCCCCTACCACAGAGAAGAATTAAGATCATATTGCAAACTAATAAACACATATGATACAGTAAGCAATGATATACATAACAAATAACTAGTGGACTAACTTGACTCCAATGAAACAATGATTAGTTTATCATGTCATCCAGTGCTTTCTCTTCCCCACTCAGCCACAAAACCCACAAACAGCCCCCAAATCTTGATGCATCACATTTATAGTTATACCCTCCCTCCTGACATTTCGAAGAAAGTCAAGACTTAGCTTTTCGAGCAAGCACTCGCAGACTAACTTTAATCGAGGTCAAGGATTACTATGATGACGAAACGGAAACCGATTTTAAGATTGTGGAGCTGAGATTTGTATTTTGAAGTTTTTAACTGTTAATTTTATATGTTTTTATATGACTGTTTTTATCTTGTGATGTATTGTATATGGGCACTTGTTGCCGCTTGTTCACCGCCTCGAGTCGCCTTCGGGCTGAGAGAGGCGGTATATAATTTTCTGAATCAGCACCCCAAATAACCAAACTGAATTGAAAGTTGATAAAAAAAACTGATTCGTAACCCTTACGGTACTAATGTTGGAGAGTGGTCCCTGGTCAAAGTGGTCCCTGGTCAAATAAAAGGTTGGGAACCACTGCCTTATACAGAAGTATATATGGTAAGAGTGTTTTGAATTCAAATGCATAGGATTGGGTTGTAAGTCTGAAGGATTAGTACTGCAAGAAGTGCAATAATGATCAGCCTGCCTTTCTGCTTGTGCATGCTGCCTACCGTTCATTTATTGAGTCTCAAATATGGTTCTCAAACAAGCACTCCTACATAAGTCAACCATCTGCAAAGTCAGGTTAGAAGCATTTAAATTTTATAAAACTAAAGTTTAAGGTGTGTTGGTGTACGTCTTCAAGTTATTTCCAATTTACAGAAATACTAAAGTGAACCTGTAATGGTTTTTTTTGAGATGCCCAAGATTGGTTAGTGAGTGGAGGAGATTTTCCTATCAAAACAGCAGATGACTTATCTTTTCTTAGATGCCTTTTACAAGCAGTGTTGAGAACAAAGTTTCCAAAACTTTGTTTGTAAATGTCAGTTCCTGAAACACCTCCCCTCTGCCTACTATCATGGCAATCGAAATTGCGTTTCACAGGGACTGTACTGGAAAACATAATTTTCTCAAAGAAAGCGACACTCTGCTTGTTAATTCTTCCTTTCCTACTGTCTCATCTTTTTGCATCTGTGAGCCCTTCTGCCTCTCTTCCCTGTGGTGTCCACAGTGATGCCACTAGGGAGGAGTTCAGGGGTGATGACCACATTGAGTGACATCATTCCATATTCCTGTGTCTATGGGCAAACCTAGGTCCTCCAGATGTTTTAGACTTCAACTCCCGCAATTCCTAACAGCTTCAGGACCTTTCCTTTCCCCCCTCAGCCACTTAAGTGGAAAAGTGAAAAGGAAAAGGAAGGTGCCTCAAGCTGTTAGGAATTGGGCCAGAGAGATAGCACAGTGGTAGCAACAGCTGTGCTGGCAATCTGAAGATCTGAAGATTGTTTGTTCGAATCCCGAGCTGGTTTGGACACCCAGCTGTGAGTCCTGTCCACTGTTTACCCAACAGTTCGAAAACAGCTCAGCTGTGATTAGATAAAATCTAATCACAGATAAAATTAGATAAAATCCTTTTTTTCAAAGAAGGACTTACAAAGCCTAAATAAGTAAGATCGGCTGTCCGAAGGTGGAATGCAGAAAAACCAGAGGCTCTCTGTCATTAGGATGAAGCAACAGCACCACCTTGTGACGTAATGCCGCAATCACACCCTGTGACGCACCCTGTGATGCAGCCCGAAGCAAAATCCTTCTAAAATTGTACTGTTATGTGTTGTATGTTGTATGTAATTGTCTGTGGAACCGGCAGGGACTGTCTGCCGTATGTGTGATGTAATCCGCTCTGAGTCCCCTTTGGGGTGAGAAGAGCGGAATATAAATAAAGTGTATTATTATTATTATAATTGTGGGAGTTGAAGTCCAAAACACCAGGAGGGCCAAAGTTTGCCCATGCCTGGGCTAGCCAAACCAACCTGCCTCCTTGTTTCTCTCCCTTGTACAAGCTTTCAGTGACACTCAAAGCTGAGCATACTTCTACCCCATACCCCTTCATATTGTGGCTGTGCTGTGTCTGTAAATCTTAATAATTGCCTCAGTTCTCCTTTAACAAGACACCTTCCATCCTTTGCACTGTGCCACTTGCTCAGTTGGGGAGAGGGAGATCATACAATGAGTTACCACATTGGGTGACACCAAATATCCCTTCCACACAACTTCTAAGTGACCCTCAGAGCTGCTCACACATTCTGTCCCTCACACCTCTGCCTGTGCTGTGTCTTCAATTCTTAATTCAGTGGTTCTCAACCTGTGGGTCCCCCTTCAACTCCCAGAAATCCTAACAGCTGGTAAACTGGCTGGGATTTCTGGGAGTTGTAGGTCACAACACCTGGGGACCCACAGGTTGAAAACTACTGTTCAGTTCTCTTTCAGTGTGATACCTTCCTTCCTTTGCCTTGCATCACCTACTCAGTTAGAGTAACAACACCATGAGTTACTGCACTGGGTGACACCACTGGATCTCAGCATTGGTAGCCTAGTCCTTCCAAACGTTCTGTCTCACCAGAAGGAACGCCAATGGTTGGATGGAGATAGAAGGGGGTTCTGGCACCTACCTGGGTGACACAAACCCCAGTAATGCACCTGCAGCCTAAACTTAAACTAAGCATGCAATTTTCTCCACCCCCAGAGCAAGGGCAGAGCCTGGCCCTGCCAAACCTTCCACCTGTTTTGCTAGATGAGATGCCGGGAAGGAGCTCAGAAGGTAAAGACAGAATCTGACATATAGCTGGATGACATGAACTTCAGTGACACATCTGCAGCCTAAGTGCAAGCTGGGCATGCCATTGCCTCTATCCAACTTTGCCCAACATTTTGTCTGTTCACCAGAAGGGATTTTTTTATTCGTGTCAGAAGTGAATTGAGAATATACTGCAAGTCACTTCTGGTGTGAGAATCGGGCGTCTGCAAGAACATTGTCTACGGGACGCCCGAATGTGTTACCATCCTGTGGGAGGCTTCTATCGTGTCCCCGCATGGGAAGCTAGAGCTGACAGACAGGAACTCACCTTGTCTCACGAATTCAAATCGCCGACCTTCAGGTTTTCATGTCAACAGTTCAGCCAGCACAAGGGTTTAACCCATTGTGCCACTGTGGGATGCCAGATGGAGATAAAGGCTCTCCTTGTCATCTACCTGGGTTACACCAACCCTAGTGACACATATGCAACCTAAACTAACAGTAAACCTAACAGGCATTGTTTTATATGTTTACATGTTTTAAGGTATTTTATCATTCTATTTAAATGTTTATTTTAACTGTACATTGCTTTTGAAGGCATCAAATAGTCACCTAAATGTAAGCCTTCTTGAGTCCCCTCCAGGATGGAGAAAGGTGAGGTAGAAATCTTGTAAATAAATAAATAATACATAAATAAACTGAAAGTGTGAGTGGAATTTCCTCCAACCAGAGTGTGAGGGCAGAGCCTGCCTGGCCTTGCCAAACTTTCCACCTGCCTTGCTAGAAGAGATGCCTTGATAGAACTGGGAAGAGGAGAAGGGAGATCTTGTGCCTATCGGTATCTGGGTGATAACTAACCACCATCATACTAGAGCAGGTGTGGGCAATTGCCGGCCCTCCAGGTGTTTTGGACTTCAAATCCCAGAAATCCTAACAGCTGGTAAACTGGCTAGGATTTCTAGGAGTTGAAGTCCAAAACCCCTGGAGGGTCGGGCAATTGCCCATGTCTGTTAGAGGATAAATCCACTTTAAATCTGGTTCCTGCCACCTGCAGAACTCTGGGGTTTGTAGTTTAGTGAGGCTGTTAAAGGCTCCTCCCTAAACTACAACCCCCAGAACTCTGCAGGAGGCAGAGATCGGATTTTAAGTGGATTCATTCTCCACCTGCCTTGCTAGAAGATATGCCTTGCTAGAGCTGGGAAGGGGAGAAAGGAGATCTTATGCCTACCGGTATCTGGGTGATAGGAAGCTTAGTGACACATCTGCAACTAAACTGAACGTGTGCATAAACTGCTTCCCTCTAGTGAGGGCAGAGCTTGGTCCAGCCAAACTTTCCACCTGCCTTGATAGAAGAGATGCCTTGGTAGAGCTGGGAAGGGGAGAAGGGAGATCTTACTCCTACTGGTATCTGGGCAACAGGAAGCTTAGTGATGCATTGACAGCCAAAGTGCAAACTGAGTATGCAACGGGCTTTGTCCAAAGAACAAGGGAAGAGCCTGGTCCTGACAAACTTTCCACCTGCCAGGAGGCAGAGAGAGATGGAGGGAGGTTCTGGTGCCAAGAGGTAAATATTGAATAGTTTGAAGATATTCACAGAAGGATTCCTGGGAAAGGGCCTTTCCCTCCCAGGGGTGAGGCTGGGTTTCCCTGGCTGAGAGGGCTTCCCTTGGCAATACTGGATTATGATACAGGCTTGGATCAGGCACGGGCAAACTTGGGCCCTCCCTCCAGGTGTTTTGGACTTCAACTCCCACAATTCCTGGCAGCCTCAGGACCCTTCCTTCTCCCCCTCAGCCGCTTAAGCTTAAATTGAAGTTCAAAACACCTGGAGGGAGGGCCCAAGTTTGCTTAAGCAGCTGAAGGGGGGGGAGGGGTGTTAGCAATGGTGGGAGTTGGAGTCCAAAACACCTGGAAGGCCCAAGTTTGCCCATGGCTGGCTTGGATGGATGATTAAGCGGCTAAGGGGGGGAAGGAAGGGGCCTAGGCTGCTAGGGATTGTGGGAGTTGGAGTCCAAAACACCTGGAAGGCCCAAGTTTGCCCATGGCTGGCTTGGATGGATGCTTGTGGCTGAGGGGGGAAGGAAGGGGCCTTGGCTGCTAGGGATTGTGGGAGTTGAGTCCAAAACATCTGGAAGGCCCAAGTTTGCCCATGGCTGGCTTGGATGGATGCTTAAGCGGCTGAGGGCCAAAACACCTGGAAGGCCCAAGTTTGCCAATGGCTGGCTTGGATGGATGCTTCAGCGGCTGGGGGGGAAGGAAGGGGCCTAGACTGCTAGGGATTGTGGGAGTCCAAAACACCTGGAAGGCCCAAGTTTGCCCATGGCTGGCTTGGATGGATGCTTAAGCGGCCGAGGGGGGGAAGGAAGGGCCTAGGCTGCTAGGGATTGTGGGAGTTGGAGTCCAAAACACCTGGAAGGCCCAAGTTTGCCCATGGCTGGCTTGGATGGATGCTTAAGCGGCTGGGGGGGAAGGAAGGGGCCTAGGCTGCTAGGGATTGTGGGAGTTGGAGTCCAAAACACCTGGAAGGCCCAAGTTTGCCCATGGCCGGCTTGGATGGATGCTTAAGCGGCTGAGGGGGGGAAGGAAGGGGCCTAGGCTGCTAGGGATTGTGGGAGTTGGAGTCCAAAACACCTGGAAGGCCCAAGTTTGCCCATGGCCGGCTTGGATGGATGCTTAAGCGGCTGAGGGGGGAAGGAAGGGGCCTAGGCTGCTAGGGATTGTGGGAGTTGGAGTCCAAAACACCTGGAAGGCCCAAGTTTGCCCATGGCCGGCTTGGATGGATGCTAAGGGGCTGAGGGGGGAAGGAAGGGGCCTAGGCTGCTAGGGATTGTGGGAGTTGGAGTCCAAAACACCTGGAAGGCCCAAGTTTGCCCATGGCTGGCTTGGATGGATGCTTAAGTGGCTGAGGGGGGAAGGAAGGGGCCTAGGCTGCTAGGGATTGTGGGAGTTGGAGTCCAAAACACCTGGAAGGCCCAAGTTTGCCCATGGCTGGCTTGGATGGATGCTTAAGCGGCTGAGGGGGGGGAAGGAAGGGGCCTAGGCTGCTAGGGATTGTGGGAGTTGGAGTCCAAAACACCTGGAAGGCCCAAGTTTGCCCATGGCTGGCTTGGATGGATGCTTAAGCGGCTGAGGGGGGGAAGGAAGGGGCCTAGGCTGCTAGGGATTGTGGGAGTTGGAGTCCAAAACACCTGGAAGGCCCAAGTTTGCCCATGGCCGGCTTGGATGGATGCTTAAGCGGCTGAGGGGGGAAGGAAGGGGGGCCTAGGCTGCTAGGGATTGTGGGAGTTGGAGTCCAAAACACCTGGAAGGCCCAAGTTTGCCCATGGCCGGCTTGGATGGATGCTTAAGTGGCTGAGGGGGGAAGGAAGGGGCCTAGGCTGCTAGGGATTGTGGGAGTTGGAGTCCAAAACACCTGGAAGGCCCAAGTTTGCCCATGGCCGGCTTGGATGGATGCTTAAGTGGCTGAGGGGGGAAGGAAGGGGCCTAGGCTGCTAGAGATTGTGGGAGTTGGAGTCCAAAACACCTGGAAGGCCCAAGTTTGCCCATGGCCGGCTTGGATGGATGCTTAAGCGGCTGAGGGGGGAAGGAAGGGGCCTAGGCAGCTAGGGATTGTGGGAGTTGGAGTCCAAAACACCTGGAAGGCCCAAGTTTGCCCATGGCTGGCTTGGATGGATGCTCAAGCGGCTGAGGGGGGGAAAGGAAGGGGCCTAGGCTGCTAGGGATTGTGGGAGTTGGAGTCCAAAACACCTGGAAGGCCCAAGTTTGCCCATGGCTGGCTTGGATGGATGCTCAAGCGGCTGAGGGGGGAAAGGAAGGGGCCTAGGCTGCTAGGGATTGTGGGAGTTGGAGTCCAAAACACCTGGAAGACCCAAGTTTGCCCATGGCCGACTTGGATGGATGCTTAAGCGGCTGAGGGGGGAAGGAAGAGGCCCAGGCAGCTAGGGATTGTGGGAGTTGGAGTCCAAAACCCTGGAAGGCCCAAGTTTGCCATGGCCGACTTGGATGGATGCTTAAGCGGCTGAGGGGGAGGAAGGGGCCTAGGCTGCTAGGGATTGTGGGAGTCGGAGTCCAAACCACCTGGAGGGAGGAGGGCCCAAGTTAGCCCGTGCCTACCTGCCTCTTCTTGGTGGCTGAGCGGGTACCCGAGGAGGCGCATGGCGGGGGCGCAGGCGCGCTCGACCTGCCGGACCTGGGCTTGGCTGAGGCGCTCCTTCCAGGCGCGGAGGGCGTGCCGGGCGTCGCGCGCGGAGACCAGGAAAGGCGCGGGCGGGGCGTCGGGGGCGTCCCCGCGGGGCCTGCGGGTCATGTCGAGGGCGAAGTCCTCGAGGGCGGGCGGCGAGGGCAGGCCGGCGAAGCGGAGGAGGCGGCGCAGCTGCCCGCGGGGTCCCGCACCAGGTCCTCGTAGCGCAGGCGGGCCAGGCGGGCGCGGAGGGGCGGCGGGGCGGCGTGCTGGAGGCGCAGGTCGCGCAGCCAGCCCTGGCAGATGACCTCCAGCGCCCCGCTCAGGAGCGACTCGGCGCGCGGGGGCGACTGCGGCTGCCGGGCGGGGAGCCTGTCGAGGCCGAAGCCGGGCCCGCCGCGGCTGCGCAGGACTTGGAGGCTCTCCCGGAGCAGGGCGCGCTTGGCGCGGAGGCGGGAGTTGTGGACGGCGCGCGGGTCGCGGAAGAGCTGGACCACGCGCAGGTCGAGGCCCGGGTCGCGGAGGAGCGGCGCCAAGGCGGAGAGGTCGAGGAGGCGCACGTCCTTCACCACCACCAGCGGCGCTTTGCGGCACTCGGCCTCCAGCTCCCGCAGCGCGCGTGGCGGGCAGAGCCGCTCGCAGGCCGCGCCGTCCACCAGCCCCACGGAGGCGCGGGGAGCCGCCGCCCGCGGGCAGAGCGGAGGGGAGCAGATGGCCTTGTTGGTGCGCCAGCCGAAGAGCGACGCCGTGCTCAGGTTGTGCGCCGCCGTCGAGGACGAGGAGGGCGGGGAGGAGTAGAGGCGCAGGACGGAGAAGTCGCAGCGGAAGAGGGCGCGGAGCATGTCCCGCAGGGCGCCCTGGAGGCTGCGCGCGTCGCCCGGGTACAGCGCCTGCCACAGGTGCCACATGGGCTCGTACAAGTAGAAGACCCCGGGTGCTGGTTGAAGAGCTCGCCCACGAAGGACGAGCCCGTCCGCCACGTCGCGTGCAGGTACAGCTGGCGCTGGCGGAGGGCGGCGGGCTCCAGGGCCAAGCTCCCGTTCACGGTGCCGTTGCCCGCCTCCTCGCTGCCCTCTTCTCCCCAGCCCCACTCGCCCAGCGCCACCTCCGTGCTCGGGCAGCGCCGGGACACGCGTGCCGGGCCCCCCCGCTCTTCCCCCTCCTCATCCTTCCCGCCTCTGCCCACGAAGGAGGCCAGGAGCAGCACCAGGAGCGTGTACAGCGCCAAGCCCAGCGCCCACCGCCCTCGCCGCCTTCGAGGGGGCTGCCACCGCCGCCGCCTCGTCATCGCGACGCCTCCCGCGCCAAGCCACGCCGCCGCCGGAGGAAGAGATGCATGGCCCCGCAGACAGAGAGAGAAAGAGACTTGAAGGCACGGGAAGAAGCAGAAGGCGGCAGGCTGGTGATCTCCGCCCGCTCTCCCAGCCTCCGAACACGCCCACAAACCGGACACAGAGAGAGAGAGAGAGAGCAAAGCCACCGCCCGCCTCGCTTGCTTTCCTTCCACTCCGCTTTCGGAAGCGAGGCGAGGTTTCTTTGAGCGGACCAAGAAGAAGACTACCGCCCGCCCGCCCGCCCAGCAAAGCGCGCGCGCTGGGGAAGGGAAAAAGAAGCATGCAAAGTGTAGAGAAGGTTTCAGGTCACACGTCGCCGCGCTCTTCCGGCTTCACTGCGACTTTGGGGAACAGCCTACGCCAGGCCTGGGCCAACTTGGTCCCTCCAGGTGTTTTGGACTCCAACTCCCACCATTCCTAACAGCCTCAGGCCCTTTCCTTTCCCCCCTCAGCCGCTTAAGCCTGAGGCTGTTAGGAATGGTGGGAGTTGGAGTCCAAAACACCTGGAGGGAGGGACTAAGTTGGCCCAGGCCTGGGATCGTTGGCAAGAGTTTACTCTGATTTGGACTCAAGAGAAACCCAAGGCCCACTTCACCACTTGAGTTTCCAGGCTGATGCTCTTGAAGGCCAATCCCTGGCCCAACACAAAGGAAATGGGGAGGGCAAACGCGGAACAGTGTATGGAGCTGGCAGGCGTGGTTTGGCATTTGACATGCCCAACTCCATTTCTAAGCCGAAGAGCCTGCGTTGTCCATAGGCACCTCTAATATCATGTGGCCAGCATGACTACATGGAGTGCCGTTCTCTTCCCACCAAGGGGGTGCCTATTGAGCTACTCACATTTGCATGTTTTTGAACTGCTAGATTGGCAGAAGCTGGACCTAACAGCCAAAGCTCACCCCCCTCTCAGGATTCGAACTGCCAACCTTTTGGTCAGAAAGTTCAGCAGCTCAGCAGTTTAACACGCTACACCACCAGGGGGCGCTTTGCATAATTAGCAATGTTAGCAGTTCGAAAACAGGCTAATGTAAGTAGATCAATAGGTACAGCTCCAGAGGGAAGGTAACGGAACACCATGTAGTCGTGCTGGCCACATGATCTTGGAGGTGTCTATGGACAACGCCGACTCCGGCTTAGAAATTGAGATCAGCACCAACTCCCAGAGTCGGACACGACTGGACTTAATGTCAGGGGAAAACCTTTACTTTACCTTAATTATAAAAAACAAGGGATTCCAAGCTTCATGTGCTGCTGTAGGAAAGAGCCTTCGCTTGTTTTTTACCATATACATCAAGAAGGGGCAAACTTTCTAACTTGGGGACCGCACTTTAGCACTTCCCTTCCTTCCACTCTGTGATGGAAGGAAGGAAGGGAAAGTGGACGGAAAAAGATAAGGAAGGATGAAGGGAAGGTGGAAGGAAAATGATAAGGAGGGATGAAGGATGGAAGGAGGAGGGAAGAAAAGAGGTAAGGAAGGCAAGATGAAAGGGTGGAAAGGAAGGAGGAAGGGGAGGAAAGAGGAAAGGAAGGACAAAGGGTGCAAGATAAAGATGGAAGGAGAACAAGGGAGGTAAGAGAAGGAGGGCGGTAAGGAGGAAGGAAGGAAAGACAAAAGGGAAGGCAGGATGAAAGGGTGGAAGGGAAGAATGGAAGGAGAAAGGGAGAGGAAGGAGGAAAGAAAGGACAAAGTGGGAAGGGAAGGAGGGAGGAAGGAAGGATGAAAGGGTGGAAGGGAAGAATGGAAGGAGAAGGTAGGAGGGAGGGAGGTAAGGAGGAAGGAAAGAAAGAAAGGAAAGACAAAAGGGAAGGGAGGATTAAAGGGTGGAAGGGAAGAAAGGGAGGAAGGAAAAGGTGAAGGAGGGAAGGAGAAGGGGTGGTAATAGGGAAGGACAAAGGGTGGAAGGGGAGGAAGGAGGGAGGGAGAAAGAGGGAAGGGAGGGACGGAAGGAGGAAGGAAAGAAAGGGAAGGTAGGAAACAGGATAGTGAGAGAGAGTGGAGGGCCTGAGAAAAGAGCCTCAGGGTCTGTATCCAGGCCTGGGTTTGCTCATACCTGATATACATCATAGCCAATACTGAGGCAAGAGTCTCTCCAGATAATCACAGAAGATTGCCAGAAGCAGATGCTTTTTCTAGGTATCCAAGGCCGAAACCATTTAATGTGTTAAAGTGATGGGTTAGTCAGCATTTTAATTTTGTAGTGGTTTGAGTGTTGGACAACAACTCTGGAGACCAGGGTTTTAATCCCTTTTTGGTTATAGAAACCTACTGGGTGACCTTGGCCAAGTTACATTCTCAGAGGGATAAAAGGCAAATGCCCTCTGGACAGATCTTGCCAATAAAACTCCACAATGAAGTAACTGCTCATAAGTAAGAAACAACTTCAAGACACACAACAACCTGGAAATAAAGTAGAATGAAACTGCTACAAAACTAGAGCAACGTCCTTCATAAATTAGAGACACAAGAAGGGTTTGAATGTTCTTTGGAAACAGCTTCAATGAAGAACATGATGCGGTCATCCAGTGATGATGTACTAAAGGCATGGGTAACCATAGCCACTTCTGTCTTCTCCAGATAGAGACACAGATGGCATCTCTACCAAACGGAAAATACTCCACTACTGATATATATATATATAGAGAGAGAGAGAGAGAGAGAGAGAGAGAGAGAGAAAGCATTGCTTAGCTTTAAACCTTATTACGTGATTTCAGTGCTGCTGCATTCAATGCAAGATAAACCCTTATTCCTGTCCTGTTGGTTTGGATTGGGATTACTTCTCAATCCCAATCTCACCCGAGTCCCTTCGGGGAGATGGTGAAGGGATACAAATAAAATTTTGGTGTTGTTGTGGTTGTTGTTGGTATTTTCACTTGCCTGGGCAAAGTGTCAGTTTGTTTGGCCCACTGTTGATTTTGGATACGTGGTCAGAAACTCCCATGTTTCCTATGGAAGTGAGAGAGAAAAAGAGAAGTCTGAGTCATCTGAAAACTGCAGGCTGCAAGTATTTGTCCAGTCTCCCTAAGTGGTTTCATGCAGATATTCATAAGAACGAAAGGGACCAGATGCAACTCTGTGAGACATCAATGTCCTAGGCTTTGAGTGGGGTAACTTTGGCCCACCAGTCTCTGACTCCCATAATCCCTTAGTATTGGCCCTGCTAGTTGTAGTTTCTGGTAGGCGATGTCCAAAAAGTTGCTGGGGTAAGATAATGTTCCCAGTTCCTGTTCACAGCATTGGTTTGGAGTCCTCCAACACCATATTATCAAATCTGATGTGTAGGAAAGGCCAGTAACCAGAATATAACAATATTCTTCCATCCCAGCAAATGATATGGAGGCCAGGTGAAAAAAACAGGAAAATCGTGGGTGGAAGAATTTATTTCCTGTTTATTTCCCACCCAGGCTTTGACATTTCTAGCCTTAACCTTCTATTTATCATAGAATCATAGAGTTGGAAGAGACCAAAGGGACATCAGGCATGGGCAAACCTTGGCCCTCCAGGTGGTTTGGACTTCTTCAACTCCCAGAATTTCTAACAGCTGGCTGGGATTTCTGGGAATTGAAGTTCAAAACACCTGAAAGGCCAAAGTTTGCCTATGTCTTATCTAGACCATGCAGAAATTCACAAACAAAGCACTCACAACAGATGACCACTCCGCCCCTGCTTAAAAACCTCCAGAGGAGATGCCACTGCACTCTAAGGCAAGGTATTCCACTGTTGGGCAGTCCTTACACTCAGGAAGCTTTTACTAATGTTTAGGTGGAATCTCTTTGCTGTAGCTTGATTATGTCCAGAAAATACCATGCTAAGTAGTACCAAAAGTTTTGTGGTGATAAAAGAGATTATCTACGGATCAATATAATAATAATCTTTATATTCCACCCTTCTCCCCTAGAGGACTCAGAGCAAATTACAGCATTTACATACATCAAGGCAAGCATTCAATGCCTTTACAATCATATACAATGAGACAGACAAACAAAGGCAGAGGATTCGCCTTTCATTGCTGGCTTCTGGAGGCGGTGCTCATCTCTGGCTCTGGGGAGGTGCTTTTTCCATTGTCAAGCTGAAGAGCCTGCGTTGTCACCTCCTGGTTGTGTGGCTCTAAATATTGCTCAGTCTCAGCCTTTTCCCACTGAAGCAGTACCTATTTGCATGTTTTCAAACTGCTAGGTTGGCAGGAGCTGACAGATGTTAGCTCACCCCATCTCACGGATTCAAACTGCCGACCTTCAGGTCACATTGTGCCACTGTGGCGGATCACAGTCAGGGCAAGCAGGAGAGGGCAAATGTCTTCCTGTTCATTCCTATGGCCTTCTGCCAAACAATGTCAATGAGGTAGAGTAAGAGAGTTGCTTATGAGAGAAAAGATGTGATATTCCTTACATCAGTGCAAAGTGGGTCTAGTCATGTATTATGTACAGTAACTACAGCATTTGCTTTCAAAGTGCTTTCTGAGCTTTCAGAACTGGGAGAGAGAAGGATTTGAATATATTTCTTTTGGCGAATGTGAAAATAGTTTACATGTTTGTTGCTTACATTAAGCCTGTGAATAATGAAATGAATCCTGACCCTTTTTTTCATGTTACGAGCAACTTGAGAAACTTCAAGTCGTTTCTGGTGTGAGAGACTTGGCCATCTGCAAGGACGTTGCCCAGGGGATGCCCAGATGTTTTGATCTTTAACCATCCTTGTGGGAGGCTTCTCTTATGTCCCTGCATGGGGAGCTGGAGCTGACAAGAGGGAGCTCATCCGTGTTCTCCCTGGATTCAAACCTCTGACCTGTCAATTTTCAGCCCTGCTGGCCCAAGGAACCCATTGCACCACCGGGGCTTCAATCCTGTCCCATTAAAATCAGTGGTAGTTTTGGCAAGCATTTATAAATGGAAGTAGAGAATAACTGATTTATATATGGGAAATCTCTCCTTTAAGAAAGCACGAGATTATATTTATTTGGATTTATACTATTTCGTTTTGGTAGATCCCAACATACACATTTGCAAATACATGATAGCATTTTAAGATCAAGCCATTTCCCCCCATTTCTTACACTCTGGGGGTATTTCTTTGAACTCTTGCCTCTGCGATTATCACAAGAGTATTCTTCAGAGGAGAGATGAAAGGAAGTCCTTTGTATTACAGCCATATTCTTACAGTGCATATGAATTATTCAATAGAATGAAAACATTTGAAGTATCGCATGTTTTCTTTAATTAAAAAGCAGTCTTTATGAGTTAAATATCGTACTTGCTGTAGCCACATATCAGCCTTATTTAGGCAGCTGGTCTCTTTTGTTTCGTAACTTAGAAGCCATCTTGTATGCACTTTTATCTTCTACTTACCACCGCTGAAAGAAGAGGAGTTCTGACAAGATAGAGAAGTTAGTTATTTGTTTATATTCACAGATTTATATGCTGACCTATATTATGGAATTCTAGAGCATCTATTCTTATTTCATCCAAAAGTTGATTCGGGGCAATGGAAATCTCCATAACCTTTTGGAGATTTTATGATCTTTGGAAAGGCATGACCTTGTTAGAAGTCATAACCTTTTGAAGAAATATGCCATAATCTCTTGGTAAAAAGCATGACCTGTTAAGAGTCATTATCTTTGGGGGAAATGGCACTCATGCAAGGCCATTATGTTTCTCAGCTGTTAAACTGATGCCCCTAGGGATGTCTTTGAATAGTTAGGGACAAAGATATGCCAATGCACAAAACGTGTGTGTGTGTGTGCTCTTTTTAGTTGGCCAAAAACATTTATTTTCCCCTTAAAATATGTTTGCCTTTAAATAATGGTCTCAAGAGACAAAAATAAGTAGACTTCTTTAAAAGTAACATCGTTGGTTTACTCACAAAGTTCATGTATTCAGCATGCTTAAGAATCAGAAAAAGGGTGAAGGGAAAGTGGAAGAGTTTGTACAGCAATATGGACGGGGAAGAAACAGGAAATACACAAAAACAGCATTCCCGGGGGAAGGTAGACAAGTGTCTCAAGATATATCTACATTATAGAATTAATGCAGTTTAATATGGTTTGGTGCTATGGAAGTATGAGAGTTGTGGTCTTACAAGGTCTTTAGCCTTCTCTGCAAAAAAAAAAGTATCAATGACTTGCCAAATTACAAATCCCAGCATTTCAACTGCATTAATTCTATAGTGTAGATGCACCCAAAGACTCCTCTAAATTACAAGAAAGGAGATTCCATCTGAACATTAGGAAGAACTTCCTGACTGTGAGAGCTGTTCAGCAGTGGAACTCTCTGCCCTGGAGTGTGGTGGAGGCTCCTTCTTTGGAGGCTTTTAAACAGAGGCTGGATGGCCATCTGTCGGCGGTGCTTTGAATGCAATTTGCAGGGGGTTGGATTGGATAGTCCATGAGTTCTCTTCCAACTCTATGATTCTAGTCCTATAAACAACCAAACACTGGAGTTCTGATGCAGAGGAAAGAGATATGTCTAGCCTGATTAGATTCTGTTCTTCTCATACTGTCAGCACTGTATAAATATGAAAGCATACAGAATAAGTTTGGCATCAAAGGACTGACATTATTAAAAAGTTGCCAACATCTCAAAACCTCAGAAAGCATTATTGTTATCGATTTGAAGTACATGTACAGTCTCTCAGGTTCAGTGTACCTATGGAAAGTTGGATGGCTGTGTTGTATCCCCATCAGTAAAAAGAAAAAGGCCTTTTGTTGGTCCTGAAAGAGGACTCATGCTGTAGCCTATTATTATGCTATTCTTACATTCTCTTTAGGGACCTCAATACAAGGATAGGTAACCAAGAAACAACATCCTCACCAGATGTTTCCACCAATGTGTATCCATTTACTCTCTTGTGTTCTCTTCCTGACCACAGCACAAAGAAATTGGTTTTATCAGCAGGAACCAACCTTGTCTATTGTCTTTCCTTCTATTGTCACAAATTGTTTATGTTGAGTTATAGCTGTTTATTCAAAGCTAAAAAAGGACCGCATAAGGGAAATAAGAAAATAAAGCATGGCTAAATTATGGATTGAAAAATGTGCCATTCTATATAAGCAGACATAATTTTCCCTACACAGGAACTCACCTCCCAATAATATCAGATTGTTCAATAGCAGGGCAGATGAAACATGATGTGCTAATTTTGAGAGCTTAATCTCAAGGGGGTTCCAACATTTGCCCCTTACATTACAATACTTTTCAAACATAATTTTACATAGTTGTTATATCACTATAATAGTGTCATCCGACAGTTTCCCTCAAATAATCCAGGGATCTGAAATAGTCTCATTCTGAAAAAAATTTTAAATACCCCAAGGCCCATTTCACAGATTTCCAGTTCCTAATACTCTCAGGTTAAATATAGTAAATCCATGAAGGTCCTAATATTATGCACATTTTTCTAAGAGTTAATTTCAATGGAGGCCCCAACTACACTACCATATAATGTAGTTTGAAACTCATATACAGTAAGTGTAGACATTATTATTATTATTATTACTATGTTTATACCTGCTTTTTCTCTCCATACAGAGACTTAAAGCAATTCACAACAAAAAGCATGTGAATACAACTTAAAACATACAAATATTAAAACAGTATTAAACAACATTATATTTAAACAATCCATGTTACAACCATAAAAGCATATAAAATCACATCCCAAAATCACAGAAGCCCTTGATGGTCTTAAGAGCCTTCTTTTAGCCTGCTGCCGGAAGGACAGCAAGGAAGGGGCCATCCTGGTTTCCCTGGAAAGAAGGGAGTTCCTGAGTCGAGAGGCAGCCAATGAAAGAGAAAGCCCACTCTCTCGTTCCCACCAACCGTGTTTAAGATGGTGGTGGGACTGAGAGAAGGGTCTCTCCTGAAGAGATCAGAGCCTGGGCATTAGGATGCAGTCAGTCTAATAGCCTGGAACTAGAGCTTTAAATGTCATAGGACAGCACTTTGAATTGTGCCCAGAAACAGACTGGCAGCCAATGGAGCTGCTGTAACGGGGGGTTTGTCCGCTCCCTTCATCCAGCCCTGGTTAGCAACCTGGCTGCAGCTGTTTGGACCAGCTGAATTTTCCGAGCACTCTTCAGAGGCAGCTCGACATAAAGCATGTTAAAATAATCCAGATGGGATGTAAGCAAGGTGTATATAACAGTGGCCAGATCTGGTTTCTCAAGGGATGGGCGCAGTTGGCACCCAACTTAAAATTGTACAAATTCAGTGCAGTTAAACTGCAATATATGAACCTACACTGACTACAGTATACATGGGGCCAGAGTGCAGTGGGGGTTTCTTTGAGTAAATGTGAAGATACGAAATAGTTCTTACCAAAAGTTCAGAAAGTGTACCCATAGCCTGCCTTATTCTTGCTTGTCATAACTGATCTTTAGATTAACACTGCTGATTTGACTGCTACTTTAAAAGCTGGATCTATACTTCTGTATAATGCAGCTTGAACTGCATTATATGGGTCTACACTAACCATATAATGCAGTTTGAAAGTGCATATGTGGCAGTATAGATCCAGCCTGGGAGATCATTGTATTTCAGATACTCTTCCTTCACTGTAGTGATCCTAATATGCTCTCTGCCTTCTGCCTAAAGGGGAGGAACCTTGGTGTCTACAATCCATTTCTATTGACCACACTAGGTAGAACATCTTAGAGTAGAAGCTGCAAACATCCGGGGGAGGCTGAACATTTCCACTTTAGACTTTTCCTTTGCATTGGAAAGGGGTGTATTAAATTATTTCATGGGAAGTCCTCTGCCAAGATTTGTAGCAAATGAACCCATGGTTTGGATAAAGAGCAGGGAAAGCTAGGTTTCAAAGTAATCTCAGCAGAGACATTATATAAAGCATTCTGACTAGAAGAGCCAGCATGGTCTACTGTTTTGAGCATTGGACTCTCTGGAGGTCAGGGTCTGAATTCCCATGTGGCCGCAGTGACCTCTCATTCTCAGATAGCAAAGACAAGGCTCTTCTAAACAAATATTTAAAAGAACACTCTGTGATAGGTTTGCTATCCATCAGAAAGAGTTTGAAGGCATGCTACCAGATACTGTCCTAGGCTTTGGCCTAAGGCAATAATCCTTGGCATGTAGCCCAAGTTAGCACCATGCAGCTTAACTATTAACCTTCAGCCTGTTCTTCAAAATTCTCTACCATTACTGGAACAGTGATAGACTGATCTGCATAAAAGCAGTGTGAGGTTAAGATTAAACTGGATTGTCCTAGATTCTCCAGGGGAATATTTATTTCTCTCTCCTCCTCCTCCTCCTTCTTTTGCAAATATCTTAGAATCATAGAATCATTGAGTTGGAAGAGACCATGTGGGCGATCCAGTCCAACTCCTTTCTGCCAAGAAGCAGGAAAATTGCATTCAAAGCACCCCCGACAGATGGCCATTCAGCCTCTGTTTAAAAGCCTCCAAAGAAGGAGCCTCCACCATACTCCGGGGCAGAGAGTTCCACTGCTGAACAGCTCTCACAGTTAGGAAATTCTTTCTGATGCTCAGGTGGAATCTCTTTTACTGTAGTTTGAAGCCATTGCTCCACTCCTAGTCTCCAAAGCAGCAGAAAACAAGCTTGCTCCCTCCTCCCTATGACTTCCCCTCACATATTTATACATGGCTATCATGTCTCCTCTTAGCCTTCTCTTCTGCAGGCTAAACATGTCCAGCTCTTTAAGCTGTTCCTCATAGGGCTTGTTCTCCAGACCCTCGATCATTTTAGTTGCCCATCTCTGGACACATTCTTGACCATTTGCTCTGAACCCAGAGACCTGCCTAGAAATATAAGTTGCCCTGCTGCTACTTCTGCCTCAAAACTGTGAAATGTTACATTTTTAGATGAGGTATGCATGGATTCTCATGGTGAGTGTGGATTATGAGAGTTGTTATCCAAACACTCAGCTCTGATCCTAAAAGGCAAAGGGATTTTACAAAACTCATCAGCATTCTAAACACAAAGAGAGGCTTTGTAGGTTCACAATATACTATACAGGTTGGATGGAAGTATACAAATGGTTCATATTGCCCAGAGGGCCATCAGCGAAGCCTCCCACAGGATAATAACACATCCAGGCGTCCCCTGGGCAACATCCTTGCAGACAACTAATTTCCTCACACCATAAGTGACTTGCATTTTCTCAAATCGCTCCTGACATGGAAAAAAAATCAGGCCCAGAGGAGTTTGAACTTCAATTGCAATAGGTTCCTTCTAGAGTATTTAAACAGTTCTAAAAGAGAAACAGGATAGATTTCCCCCTGTGTATAACTAAGCTTTTCAGTATTCCTCAAATAGCCTTGGGATTCCAGCGATTATATATGCATATCTTATGCTTATGAAGCACTCTCTCTTTTTTGTTTATATACAGTACATAAGTAACTTAACATTAACTTTATAGTCTTGTGTTTGGATGCAAAATAAGACATTATTGTTTTGTATTTTCATAACATCGATAAGTCATTGCAATGGTAAGAGTTCTACAAAGGTTATTTTCTTTTTTCTTTTTTTTCCAATAAAAAAAATGTTTTTATTATAAACAACTATACATAACCACAATTACCATGCCTTTTGTCCTTTTTCATCCCCTCCCCCCTCTCACCCCTCCCTCTTCCCTGTTGACAATGAAGTCCTTTTTTCTCCGTTACATGAGCCTTCTTTCGATTCTTTCAATTTTTTTCTTCCAGCTTTTATCATCTGGTTTAACGACCTGTAACCATCTTTTAAATGGAGTCCAAATTTCTTTAATTTTCTTCTGTTTGTCTGACCATGTCTTTTTGCTTCTTATGATGTCCATAATATCTAGTTGTATTTGGTCCCACACATATTCATACCATTTTTCAAGTGTCCATTTCTTTTTTTCTTTCCAACCCCAAGCTATTACTGCATGTGCTGCTCTAAACATCATCATCATTAATTCCTGGTCTTGGTCCTTAACTCTTCTATCACCATATATTCCTATTAAGAAAATTTGCATATTTATATCAAATTTTATTTTAGTATGTAATTCTACCTGGTCTAGAATTTGACTCCAGAATTTTTGTATCTTGTTACATTCCCACCATAGATGTGAATACCATGCTTCCCGACTTCCACAATGCCAGCATTTGGGATTTAATCCCTGAATCATGTGTGCCAGTTGAATTGGTGTTCTATACCATTTCGTTATTATTTTCAGTTCTAATTCCTTGTATTTTTCTATTTTTATTTTATTTAAACCATTGATTATCTTTTCTGTTTTTTCTCTTCCTAGGCCCCCTTCCTTTTCCCACTTGTTTTCCATTATTCTATATATAGATTCCTTATCTTCTATCATTCTTCCATATATTTTGTTAAGACCTTTTTTGCCTTCAAATCTCTTTTCTAATATCTTGTCTATTATATTTTCTCCCTTACTACTTACTTTCTTTTTAATTTGTTCCCAAATTCCTCTTAGTGTTAGCCAATTTATCCCGCCCCCTAATGTTTCCAATTGTTTCCATTCCATTAATTCCTTTTTTCATTATATAAATCTGATTTTACTATATCCCATCTGTTTCAATTTTTTAATGATACTTTCATCTTCCTCATTTCTTAAACTACCTATCGGGGCTTCCTTTGATAAATATGGCATCCATTTCTCTTTCCATTTCCCCCCATATTTTTCATGCTATTTTCCTTGGGACTATTGTTCTTTTTATTTCCTCTTTTAAATTATTTGTAAAGATTCCATAGACTCCTTGACCATTATTTGCTTCGTTCTCTATCCTTATCCACTTCTCTTGGTTGTCCTCTATCAATTCCAGAATTGCTTTCAGTTGGAATGCTTCATAGTATTCTTGTAACTTTGGTATTCCCCATCCTAATTCTTTATTTGACATATATAGCTCCTTATTATTTATTTTTGATTTTTTTTTTCCTCCAAATATCCACTTCCTTATTTCTCCATCCCATTTTTTTGAATTTTTGTTGTGTAATCTCAGTGGTAGAATTTGAAACAAATACAGTAATTTAGGGAGGATACACATTTTAATTGCTCTAATTCTCATTGAAATGCTTAAATTCTTATCCTTCCAATTATTCATTTGTTCTTGTATCTTTTTCCATGTTATTTTATAATTATAATCCCAAATCCTCATTGGTTTATTAGTTAAATAAATTCCCAAATATTTAATTTTCTTTTTTGCAATCTGTATATCTTTCCTTCTCCGAATCTGTTCTTGGATTCCTTTCCCCAAGTTAAACCCCAACAGCACTGATTTTGTCATATTAATCCTTAAACCTGATGTTTTATAAAAATCTTCCAATATTACTTCTAATTCCTTCAATGTATCCAGTGGGTTTTCTGTTATTATTTTAAAAATCATCTGCAAACAAAATCACTTTTACTTCCTCCTTTCCCACCCTAAATCCTGTTATTCTACCATTGTTTCTAATTCTATCTGCCAGATATTCTATAGCTATTGTAAATAACATTGGTGATAACGGGCACCCCTGTTTGACCCCTCTTTCAATGCCTATTACCCTGGAGTATCCCTCGTTAACTTTAACTTTTGCTAATCCTTTTTTATAGTTTTTTCTTAGAATCTCTATGAATTCTTGCCCCATTCCCAAATTTTCCATCTTTTTAAATAGAAAGTTGTGATTCACTGTGTCGAAAGCTTTATATACATCCAATTTAATAAATGCTGTTTTTTCCTTACTTTTCTGTGCCATGATGTTAAGCAAATTCCTAATCGGGTGACTGATATTTCTCCCCTTTATAAATCCATACTGCTCTTCCTTTATCACTTTTGGTAATGAATCTTTTAGCCTATTTGCTAGTATCTTTGCAAATATTTTGTAATCCTGGTTCATTAAGCTGATTGCCGCGCACGCGCTACTTCACCTACAGGCGCTATAGCGCCTGTAGACGTTTCTACGCGCGCGAACGTCCGAACACACGCAGTCGCTCCCAAGCGCGCCTGCCGCTTTGGAGCCAGCGCACATGCGCAAAACCTGCACGCATGCGTGCTGGCTCCAAAGCGGCAAGTGCGCTTGGGAGCGAGTGCGTGTGCGCGGACGTTCACGTGCGCAGAAACATCTACAGGTGCTATAGCGCCTGTAGGTGCTTTCTGCGCGTCTTGCCGGGCGGCGCAGGGAGGCACGCGCAGAAAGGTGCGCCGCGGAGGTGCCGCGGCCGATGGGGCCAGTTGCAGCGGCAGCGTGGTGGCGACGGCGTGGGCGTGGCGGCGGCAGTGTGGGCGTGGCGGCGGCAGTGTGGGCGTGGCGGCGGCGGTGTGGGCGTGGCGGCGGGGTACGTCTTACTTTTGGGGTACGGCTTATATTAGCCGACCCCCCTGAAACCCCCGATACGTCTTACAATCGGGGGTGTCTTACTATCGGGAAACACGGTCGTTTCTGGTAAAAATCCGTAAATATATACCTTATATTTTTATTGTCCTTTACCAATTATTTTTTAATCATAAATTTCTTTCACCCTTTGTTTTTTGTTTTTCTTTTTAAAATAATTTGCCATGCATCTTACTGAATTTGTATTTGCCCTTTGGAAATCATTTTTCACCATCATTTCTTTTTTCCGTATATTAAATTTATCTATCTCCTCCAACTCCCCTTTCAACTTATCTATTTCTTTTTAAATTCTTTTTTCATATCTATTCTGAAGGTCCCTGTACTTATCTTCCAATTGCTTTATTATTATTTTTCTCTCTAGATTCATGCTATTCTTCTTAATTATTTCATGTTTTATTAATAATCCTCTTACAAATGCTTTTGCTGTATCCCAAATAACATCTAACTTTGCTGTATTTCTATTAACTTGGAAGAAATTCTTAATTTCTTTTCCCAACGCCTCCCTATCGTTTTCCTTCATCAATAATGATTCCTTGTATCTCCAACTATAGTGTGGCTTTTCCACTGTTAATTGTAGTGTTACTTGCACAGGTGCATGATCTGAGATTTCTAACAAACCGGTTTCTGCTTTTAGTATCTCGGATTGATTGGAGTCTCTCTTTAAAATATAATCTATACGGGTAAATTTTTTATGTCTTCCTGAGTAGTAAGTTGGTTTTGGTTGTGTTTTTACCTCTTCAAAGCAATCCTTCAATTTCCATTTGTCCAATAACCTTGTCTTATTTTTTAACATTGCAATGGTAAGTGTTCTACAAAGGTTATTTTCTATTAATTAGTGTGTACTTTAATAAGTTTTCATCCACCAAAGGTTGTTATTATGTTTGGATCAGTACATTTTAGGTCTTTGCTCCAAGGTGTCAATCACTTGCATAACATGTAGATGTATTTTCTTTCACAGCTTTGTTGATTTTCTGCATGGCAGGGCAGACATATTGGCTGAACTGTGTTTCACATTTCTGAAGTAAGCAATTAAGCTGCAGCAGAAGAGATAACACACAAAATCTAGAGCAGGGGTGCTCAGAATGGTGATCGGGATCACCAGGGTGATCTTCGGGCCTCATCCTGGTGATCTTTAGGCCCCTGACCAGGTTTTTTGCTGTTGGTCCTCTTCACATGCCCCTGCATGCTGCAAAGAAGTCCTCCGTCGTTGCTCCTCCCCGCTCCTGCTCGTGCCGCCTCCAAAAGCTCCAGAGTCCAAGAGGCAGAATGGGCCCCCTCTTTTGGATTCCTCCTCCTCCCTCCGTCCTTCTCCAGCCACTCAGAGTCGTAGGAGACCAAAGGGGGTGGGCCTGAATGACTCGATGCATGGCTGGCCCCGCGCGCATGCGCAGAAACGCCCATTCTGCCTCTCGGACTTCTCATGAGTTCTTGGAGGCAGCACGTATGCAGGCGGCGTGGAAATAGGAGCAATGACGGAGGAGAAGAAGAAGGACGCTTTGGGGTCATTTCCTTACCGCATCTCAAAGGTCGGTCTTTTTACTTTGGGGTGGGTGCTTGATTGTTCTGTGGCATGTCTCTTTGTTTATTTTTAATGTTTAAAAATGGCCTTTTAGGTCCTCTCTGCTTGCTTTGTTCCTTGAGAAATATATGTTGGGGAATATGGAAATGTGGGAGAAATTGGGTGGTTGGATGTATTTTTGCATGCCCCTTTGTTTACCTTGCAGAGTATTAAATGGCCTTGCAGTTCAAAAGCCTCTCTTCTTACTTTCTGGCTGATAATATGTGTGGTAATATGGCAGTGTGGGAGAAATGGGGTGGTTGGATGTATTTTTATGCTCTGTTTTATATTGTTATTAAATTGAAATGTTGATGTTTTATAACTTCATTTTATGTAAACTGTCCCGAGCCTGCTGGAAGGAGCGGAAAATAAAAATGAATAATATAAATAAATAAATAAATAAATAAGAAAATAGTTATACGTTTTACATTTCTGGGTAGGTGATCTTTGGGACTTGGTTTTTTAATCGGTAGCTCCCATGCTGAAAAAGTGTGAGCACCCCTGATCTAGAGGTACCTACCGTACTCAGGCATGTAGCCGGGGGGGGCTAAGGGGGCTTCAGCCCCCCAAAAAATCAGGGTGGTCCGCAAAAGGCCTTACTGGTACATTATTTAAACTGTTATGTTTATTCATATCATGATCTGATCACCATGCTCATTATATCCCACATTAATGGGGTTATTGGGATAACAATACCAAAGGTTTGCTAGGGTAGACCTTCTTCCACCCAGTCTCAGACCCCCAACCAAACTCAGACCCCCCCGAATCAAAATCCTGGCTACGGCCCTGTACCTACTGTATTATAATTTTCCGTCTTAAAGCTTTACAAGCCTGTATTTGCTATGATATTCCTTCAAATTTTGACTATTAAGGTTAGTATTTAATAAACAGTGGAAGCTGTTTGCCCAGACTGCTTCGCTGTGCTAATAGGATAATGTTCCCTGCAGATCATTCCAATTGTCTTTGACATCTGTAGCAAAGCTACCAACCTCTGGCATTTCCTGAATGTCAAAAATGAGAAAAAGTAGCTGATTCATTCAGATGCAGACATTTGGCATCTCAATTCTATTCCGGGCACTTTACTTTGCTGGGTTTCCAAGAAATTAAAAAACTCAGAAATCATAACAGTAAATAAAGAACAACACTAAAAAACAGGGGAATTCCAGACATTAAATCAGGACCAGCTAATTACCTCCCAACAAAGGATTTCCCAGGCAGTAAGAAGCCAGACTTTGAAACTGATAGGCCATTAAATGCTAATCAGTGGCCAATTGGAACATTCACACCTACCTCAAATAGACAAGAGTTCTTTCTCCTACCTTGGACATTCCACACACATATAAACCCCATTTTCCTAGTTTCCAACACATCTCACCTCTGAGGATGCCTGCCATAGATGCAGGCAAAACATCAGGAGAGAATGCTTCTGGAACATGGTCATACAGCCCTGAAAACTCACAGCAACCCAGTGATTCCGGCCATAAAAAGACAATACAAAAAAGGCAACTATTCCAAGAAATACACGCAGTAAAACATGATTCCAACATCTTCCTTGTTCAATTTAAGCCCTTTGAAACTCATTAAAATGTAGCTAAACTCATTCAAATGCTAAAATCATACCCGCCAAACAACTTCCACACCTCGGATAGCTCTTTGATCTTGGGATTGCAATCCAAACTGGATTCATCATATTACTGAAATGAGAAAGAGCATACAGACGATTCATGAGCATCCAGAGATTTAAAGAGCCAAGCAGAAAATACTTGGGTTGGAAGAGTAGGAGGAAGGGAGAAGGAAAAGCAGAAGTATAAGGAGGAGGAGGGGCAGTTAGAGATCATGTTATCATTGCTTGAATAAGTAATTTGCTTGGAAACTATTTTTTTTTAATATTAGAAAGGAACTACACATAATCAATGGGAAATATTCTAATGATTTTAACATAGGTGGGGCTAGGCACTAGTTGTCCACTACATCCTCCCCATCAGTTAAAAATAGTAAAATTAATAGTCCCCAGTAACACAGAATCCAATTTCCTGTCCTAGGTTCAGTAAATTTGCTACACTGTTTGTTGAATAGGAAGTTAGTTATACAAATCTCACTGATACAATGGCCCTGATCTATGTGGGATTCACAGTTGCATTTACTGAAGGTCAATATGAGTTGACAGCATAATCTAGGTCTTTTATAAGTAAATGAAAACATTTTGAAACTTCTAAAGATCACGTTAACGTTTCTTCCAAAACACTCCCATGGATGCCTTTTTTTTCTTTTATTCCACTCCACTTTTCTTATGATTTCCATAAGGTGAGGTAGGTATAGCTGCTTTCCCATTTTCTCCGTTTCTCAGTTCAGAGGTTTATTGCATTTATTGCACGTTATTGAAATTCAACACTGAAAAGTTGAGATCAGGGGAACAGGACCCCCTGTAAAAGTGAAAAACTAAAAATAATTAAATTGCTATTTTTTATCTGAAAGAACCTCTTTCTGTGGAATCTTTAAGTCCTCCAGCATCGCTCTGAGGTCAACTTCAAGTGGCACTGAAGAGCCTCGAGACATGTTGCCAGTCACCAAACATGAATCCAGTACACATACTATGAGCATATTTTAAGTGTATTGTCTATTGTTGTATAATGTTTATGATGCCAAGTTGTGACAGCAGATAACACTACATTAAAATGTCATAGTTTTTGCTCAGTTATGCTGTAAATTACACTGTTTTATCTCCAGTCATTAAAAACTAAATTAATTAATTAATTTAGTTTTTATTCATTTGTGAAATTACATATTGGAACTCACCATAGCCTGGTTCATGCAATTGTTAAATAACCGACATAGGGAAAACATGTATATAAATAACTGTGTGATCTGTTATTGTTCTGTCCAGTCCATAAATGGAAGCATGAGGCTCGGCCTTAATGCTGATTCTGCCAGTGGGTCCAATAATGGACGACATCATCCTTGTCCATAACTCCTATCCCACATAAGGACAACAGGAAGGAAAATGGCCAAGGTTCTATTCATGATGTTCATGTATGTGATTTCAAGTCACCTGTTGACTCATGGTAACCCCATGAATGTCAAAGAGTGGTTTTGCTTAGCTTCCAAGATCAGACGTGGTCCAGTGTTTCTAGGGTAGGCAAATTCTGCTGAAGACTTACCATAAATAAGGAACTTGAAGTTTCCGGATGTTGTTGTATGTTTCACTGGAGCCCCGAACCACCGTTTCCACCACACACTACACTATTGTATATCCAAATAGTCCAATAAGATAAAGTTTATTAAAAGATGAGTACATAAAGAAATCAGTAACTTTATAAAGAAGCATCAAAGTGCAAACAGCCATTCCAAAAGAATATCAGAAGCCCAAAGTCCATTTAAAACTCAGTCTTTATAATTAAACCATAAACATGATAGCAGAAATCCAAGGCAGCCAGCCTAATCTACACAGAAACTAGAAGCAGGAACAAACTTGAAAATTTGGATACATGAAACAAAACCTAAGAACAGGAACCAAGAACTGTTTTCCCCTTGAATTCAATGTTGCTCTCACACAGCATTGTATCAGAAGAAACCACTTAAAAGGCCTCAATGCCTCCCATGACATCACTTCACTCACACTTGCTTTTTTTCCTCATCTCTAAGCCGCCACTGAGAAAACCTAGTCTGGCTTTGTTTAACATTTTGCCTTCAGAGTTCAAGGTGACATATGGAAAAAGATTCATCTCCTTCATCCCTTTCAGACTGCAACTCCATCAGATTCTCATGAGAACTGATATTTCTTTCTCCAGTTGCCTGGGAACTGCGATAAAAATCCATAAATACTCCCTCCAAGCTACTTTCATCTTCTCCCGGCCTCCTAGTGTCCATCCCAGCATCCCCTTCCTCATCCTCTGAGCACTCAGACTCTGACCAGGCTACAACATTGTATTCTGATTTCCAAGATCAATGGTGGATTTGAGGAGTCAGTACCTTACACATGAATAATGTTACTTAGCTATAGTCCCATTAGCAACAATACATCAAATAGTTACTGTAGGCTGGAAAGGTCAGGTGTTCTTGAAATCACAAAATCAATAATCTGAATATATTTCAGTGCTTTATTACTAATAGAATTAAAGCTACTATTTTCTCAGTTCTTTGTTTCCATTTGGAGAGAACGTCTTTCTGGAAGTAGTGTTCCTGCTACACGAAGGAGATGGGAGTCTAGCGGTATCTGGCCAGTAACATCATAGCTGGACTTGCTGATTTTGGCACTTTCACTATTTCTCCACTTTGTATTGGCAGTACGACCTACTGCAGCCTTTCCTGGGTAACCTCACAATGCTGTAATTCAGGCATGCAATGAAAATTAAGCCAAAATCACAGAGTGCAATCTTTATCCATCTGGCTACAAGAATAATCTTCACAATGATGATGACAGATTTATTAATATCAACCAAAATATTTGGGTTCACCACCACTTCTTGGAAAGACAGTGGTTTAACCTAATAAAATGTTATCCTTTGATTTCCCCCCTAATTGATCCACATTTTTTTCACCAATTGGCCAATATTCGTGTTAAGTTAAATTTTTGGAGGCAATTTTCTTCTGGACATGAAAATGGAGAATAACGACTCTAAACATAGTATAAATTTAAAATGAAATGCCAACATTTTTGCCTCAATAGATTGTTTGTTTCCCTTTTACAAGTATCATGTAGCACTTTTTATTTAAATTGTGAGCAATCTTTTGTCCTCCAAATATTGTTCTGCGGAGACTCTCATTATCCCTCCCCAGTGGTTATGACAGCCAAGGTTGATGGGAAATGCAGTCCAGCAAAGAGCTACACACTTGCTCTCCCTGATTTAAACTTCGCTCTTTCGTTCTTTAGTTTTGTGCTACACTTCCCACTAACATTATAGTGATATATGATGGAGAAGAGACCTCCCTACAACACACAATGTACAGACTGCACTAGGAAAGCATCAAAAGAATTATCAAAGGCAAGTAGCTAACTCATTTCTTTGTAAAGAGCAGTTGTAGTGCCTTATCACAAAGCACAGTATGTTTTCTGCTTCAATGTTTGGGTTTTTCTCCCCTCCTCAGAATCCTTTATCAGAAATACTCCAAACTAGCTGCAACAATTAGAAGAGGAGATTGGAAAATATGTTCTGGCACAAAGAGGAAGCAGCAATAAATGGAGCCTTTTATTTTCCACCTAAACAGATCAGAATGCATTACATTAAAGATGCATACATATCTTGGTTAATGCAGTATATGACTGTGTTTGTAGAAGGAGAAAAAGTATCAATTTGTCCTTCCTTATAAAGTGAAGACAGAGCTATATACAGAATTACTCAGAAACCCTCTTCCAGAGAATCTGCCAACAAAATGAATTTTTAAAACGAAACCTGGAAAAGACAATGTGAAAGGCAATTAAATGTATTAGATACAATTAGATACCAGTTTCCATATTACTACCATAAGAACTATATGATTTAATTCAAAGTACTGCATACACATTGAAGTTATATTTAGGACTTAAATACGAGACCATTAGCACAGAGAGTGTATGTAGGTGTGTGCATATATATCAATATATGCGTCTTTGTGGATGAAAGATTAAATTTTGCACCTGACCAAAGCATAAACAAACAAAAAATGTTATTTTAAAATGGCTATATTGACAGGGAAGAAGAAGGGATTGCAAGGCAACATGGAAGCTTTGACTTAAAATTGCTTGTACACGTAAGAAGTTAACAAGATTAAATCCTGTTGGGAGTCTTGTGAACAGTATTAAACATTAGGAGCCGCTAGTATGACTAGGACCTGAACGAATGGGATGCCAGAGGAGTGTGTAGGAATAAATTAGCATGATTTGTGGTTATTATTTGTTTTGAAGTCGACCGGCTGATGGGTAGGCTATTGAATTAGATCCCCAAGAGCCCAAGCTTCATCAATGAAGTCCATCCACCTGGAATTGCTCTCCCTTAAGGCTGAGAATGAGCCCCATTGAATTGAATCAGGGCTTCTTCTCAAGTAGGTTGACATAGGATGGCACAGTAAGCCTGCTTGTGAAATCCTTTATTTTATAGGGTTGCCTTGAGCAAGTCACGCTTTTGAAAATAAAATTTGAATTGCTACTTTGAGCGAGTCATACTTTCTTGGCCTGGGATAAAAGCTGTGCCCGCTCTTGCCTTCTTAGCTCAACATAGTTTTACAGTTCTACATATGGAATTCCATTACACTGAGGCCCCATCTACACCACCATATAAAATCCAGATTATCTGCTTTGAATATATGGCAGTGTAGACTCACATAATCCAGTTCAAAGCAGATGTGTAGAAGGGGCCCTAGACTAATAGGGACCCCATGACGAAGAGACCTCACCCTTTCAACGGCAGTCCTGCTTTGATCCTATAGACTGAGGCCCCTTCTATAGTACCACATAATGCACATTATCAAAACAGATAATCCACATTATCTCATTTGAACTGGATTATATGAGTCTACACTGTCATATAATCTAGTTCAAAGCAGATAATCTGGATTTTATATGGCAGTGTAGAAGGGTCCTAAGAATCCAAGTGTTATATAACTAGGGTCACTTGAGCATCCTTCTCGGTTATGAACTACTTCTTTTGGGGAGAACCCTAAGCCAAAAATAAATAGCATTTATTTATTTTTATTTTTTCTTTCTCTCCATTCAGAACTGCTTTTCAGTATTTGGAGCTTGTGAAAAAAACGCTGTGCTGCTTATCTTTGACCTACTTTTCTTGAGAGACTCAGTATATCTCCCAGGAATATGGCAGACATCATTGTGAATATAGAAAGCAGACAGACACCTCTGTCTTGGAGTCAAGGTGACCCGAAGAACCTATTCGCCATTTGATATGAACAGAAGGGACAGCTGCATCTTAAGGAGACACAGAAATATCATATATTTGAAGAGGTGGCACAGGAGGTGCTTCTGATGGCTTAAATTTGTCCCATCACTGCCACCAAATGTGAAGATCTTCTCCCGTCTCAATGCAATCGTACCAAATGCAGGGACTCCCTAGATGCCCTTGAAGTTCCTAGAAGAGTCTAATTCCACATCTGGACATCACTATTATTGAATACCAGCTGGCACCCAGATAGCATGTGTATGATCTCCTGCACTCCTCTAATAATCCTAATGAAGCATTTTAAAGGCACAAATGCATAATACATAAACACACTGCTGCTGCAACAGGAGAGTTGTCCGCTCCCTGTAGCCAGCCACAGTGAGGAACCTGGCTGCAGCTCTTTGGACCAGCTGAAGTTTCCGAGCACTCTTCAGAGGCAGCCCCATGTAGAGTGCATTATAGTAATCCAGATGGGATGTAACTAAGGCATGTAACACTATGCCAGATCTGGGTTCTCAAGGAATGGGCGCATTTGGCGCACAGGTTTTAATTGTGCAAAGGCCCTCCCAGCCACTGCCAATACCGAGGCCTTCAGGTTCAATGCCAAGTCCAGGAGGATCACCAAATAGTAGACCTGTGTCTTCAGGGAGAGTGTAACTCCATCCAGCACAGGCTGAATAACTATTCCCTGGTCTGTCTACCGACTGACGAGAAGTACCTTTGTCTTGTCTGAATTAAGTTTCAATTTGTTTGCCTTTATCCAGTCTATTACTGATGGCAGGCACTGCTTTAGGATCAGGACAGCTTCCTTGGCATGAGGCGGAAAGGAATAGTAGAGCTGGGTGTTATCTGCATATAACTGGCACTGTACTCCAAAACTCCGGATGAACTTTCCCAGCAGTTTCATGTATGTGTTAAATTGCATGGGGGACAGAATGGAACCCTGGGGTACCACAGGTCAATGGCTTGGAGTTCGAACAGGAGTCCCCCAGCACCACCTTCTGGGAACGGCCCTTCAGGAAGGACCGGAGCCACTGTCAGACAGTGTCTCCCATTCCCATCCTAGCGAGACAGCCCAGGAGGATACTATGGTCAATGGCATCAAAAGCCACATTCTACCACTTTCTCTAGTAATATGCAACATATACAAAAGGTCCATAACACCACAGTACTCAGTACTTGCAGTTTGCTGTTCTGTAAAGTCTGTGCAGCCTCCCCGCTGTTCACATTTATTTACTTCCCAGATCACACAAGAATTCTTATTTCTGCATATTTCCCGTGCCCATGAGATCAGCTCACCTCTCATCTGACAAAAGCTGGAAGCAACCCTGTATACCTGAACTCTAACAACACTTACTAACAAAGGAACATTACATTGAAATGCAACGATTGTAGTGGTTAGAATAAAATGGGAATTCAGAACCAGAAAGGGCATGGGGCTTGGTGACAAAGGTTCTTTCTTTTCTGGATTTGTAATTGAAGAGTTGGAAGGACCTCCCTTGAGAAGGAGAACCTATCATGTGAAGATAAAATAGTGTATGTACATCACTTTGAGCCCCTTTTCAAGTGGGAAAATGCCCAACCAACTTTTTTTTTCAGTAGGGTAATACACATATTGCCTACACGGACAAATGGAAACATCAAATGAAACACCACTTGCGTACTCTTTTTCTCTACAGATATACAGGGTGACCCAAAAGTCACCATATATAGGAAAAACTACAAATAGCTGCAATTTCCAATTTTCTCTATGTACAGAGAATTTTGGGACACCCTGTACTTCGATTTGTGCCCAAGTTAGAATTCAAAATATCAGGCCTAATGTTCATAATATGCAAGACCTTCTCAGCTCTGCTCTGTCTCATCTCATACATGCTGTTCTGAAACACATTATTTCATTTATTCATATCAGTGAAATCCAAGGATCCACAAATAAACTTTCTAGGTTATCACTAGAGTCAAAAGTGTCCTGAATGTACTGGATCTTTTGTTTGGGGGGTGGGGGTAGGATCAAGGACAATCCCCATTCTTGTCCTGAAGCTAAATGAGTCTTCATATTGTGGTGATTTGAAATAGCTCCAAAGTAAACATGGAATGAAGGAAAGTATCAAGCGCATGTGGAAAGCAGTCCCCAAATATCACACTGAGCTCTGGAAAGGGGCAGTCTGAAAGTTTTGTTATTTTCTGAGAAAGGCCTGTGAGACACAGCAGGGAAAAGGTGACTCTATATCCCTCTTGCCAGCTGAAAGATGCCAAACATGCTCTGAACAGAAAGAAAGGTTAAACACAGCATGATATCAAAAATCTCAAGCATTTTTCTCTAGGAAGCAGCACAGAGAAGAAAGCAAAGCAAGGCTAGCTAAACAATAAGGGACGCTTGCAGAAATCTACATTTTGTAAATCTTAATCTGTAGGAATAACGGGTTTTTGAAAGTCACCCAATAGAATGAAGACATGCAAAAGAACACTGTGCCATTAATAATGTTATGAAAACCAAAAAATGTTTATTTTGAAAAGGTCCAGTTATTTCTGTTCAGGTTTTAGAGGAAACACACGAACAATGATTGTAAAATAAGCTTGGGAAGCTTTCACCGAAGCAAGATATATTCTGGAAAGCTCTGTTTGTTAGAGCAATGAAGGCAAAATGAATATAAGTAGATGTGACAAGCAGTGTAGGGAGAACATTATAAGCATTTGTAAAGGCCAAGTCTTGTTTCCAACTTGGATTAAAAACATTTTCCCTCAGTTTAATGCCCAAGAGCAAGAATGGGCAAAAGGGACCAAAATTTGGGTTTTTTTTCTCCCTTCTCTAAATCACCCCAAAATGCACTTCAATGGTTGTGAAGGGCATTTCCACCATGCTTTGAAACCCTTTGTCCTCGCTTCCCAGGTTCAAAAACAATTTTTGTAAAATTAATCAAAATAAGGGGTTTTTTTGTCTTGAAATGTCATGTTCGTGAATGTCTGTGTAGTGTGCATTTCCAATTTTTGGTCCCACCAAACCAATTCAGACGCAGGAGAGATCATTTTGAAACCCAAAACTAAAATGGAACTGTGTCCCCTAGACACAATCTGTTTTGATGGAACAGGTGTAACCCTCCAAGGTCTCAAGATATAAAAACTAGGGTTGCATCTACACTGTATAACAAAGGCAATTTGATACCACTTTAATTTCCTTGGGTCAATGCTATGGGATTTTGGGACTTGTGAGGCACCAGTCTTCTTTGGCAGAGGAGGTTACAGACCTTGTAAAATTACATTTCCCTATTGAGCCATGACAGCTAAAGTGTTGTCAACAACTTCCCCAGCCCTGTGTAAATGTCTGTTACTCCATAAAATGTTTTTATTCTATTAAAAGAGAAAACTAAACGTTTGCATTGCCACATGAAAGGATATCAGTTCGGAAACATACAACTCTTGGACGCAAGCCCCAAAAGTCAGTGGAACCTATGGAAAGTATTATGAGACAGTAGTTCTATCCATATTTTTTCTGATTGAATATAGCAGAACTTTCCAGTAAACATGAATAGCATAGCTTTGTGTGTGTGTGTGTGTCAGGAGCGACTCGAGAAACTGCAAGTCGTTTCTGGTGTGAGAAAATTGGCCGTCTGCAAGGAAGTTGCCCAGGGGACACCCAGATGTGTTACCATTCTTTGGGAGGCTTCTCTTGGGTCCCCTCATGAGAAACTGGAGCTGACAGATGGCTGCTCACCCTGCTCCCCGTATTCAAATCGCTGACCTTTTGGTCAGCAGTCCTGCTGGCACATTGCGCCACCGCATATCTATATGAATGTAACATCAATGACAATGTATATCAAGAAATACATCATCAAGAAATGCATGTTATTGAAGTTCATCTCAGTTTAATTCAGGGATGGAAATCATGCAGCTCTCTGGATGTTGTTGGACTGCAACACCCAGCATTCTCCCAATCTACTATCCTGACCAGGTCTGACCTTCAGGAGTGCAAACTACACCACCTTCTAAGAGTGGTTGGACTGCAAGCCTCAAATGTTTTGGTAATGAGAAATGCGGTGAGTTGCATGTGGGACTTCATGTAGTGAAGTGTGCTTTAAACCACAGCTTTAATTCTTGCTGTCTCTGCATGACACCATTAATTTATTTTGAAATTATTTATTTTTTTCAAACTTTTTATGCTAATAAGAATAATGAAACACACATGGAAGTGTTCACGGTTTTGCTGGGATTCATCAAGCAACTTCATTCACAGAAGAATCAATCATGTGGCCAGTTGGGTGTGATGGACTACAACTCCCAATTATTCGGCCCATTGGTGAAAGATGTTTGAAGTTGCAGCCTTGACACATCTGGAAGAGTATATTATTTCCTTCTGATTCAGACAAGTGTGACGAAGATTATCATGCACTCCTTAAAAAGATGGTAAAAATAGTATCAAATCCTGTGAGTCTAGTGTTCCCTCACTTATTGCTGGGGTTAGGTTCCAGGACCTCCTGCAATAAGTGAAAAACCGTGATGTAGGGATGCTCTATTTATTTTAATATTCATACATTATATTAGTAGTAATACATTATTTTAAGTCTTTATAAACTTAAAATAAAGTGAAGGAAAGGAAGGAAAGGCCCTTTGTGACGATCTCGGTCACCAAAATTGACTAATTGACACTCCTGGTAGACTGCCACCAACCTAATGGGTCATTAGGATTTACTTTCCAATTAAACTCTAATTAAATGAAGCATCTGTAGCGTTAGCCTATACAACCACCCACCAACCAAGAATGTAAACTGAGGAGACCGAAAGATGACGGAGGCTTCTTTTAAAGTTAATAATAAAAGTATTTATTAACAAGAACGAGGCTATTAAATAGGCACAGATCGTATTGGTTCTACTGAGAGGCAACTGGCGTACGGTTACAACAATGATAGACAAAGAACAGCGTGATGGTTACAAGATTATATAAGTGCTAGAGCGTATAGGTTACTTAATTAAAAGGCTATTATTACTTCTTGAGATGTTACGTTCAGTTCCACAGACAGTACTGAGACTTGTCTCCCAACTCCCACCTAATAGTTCCACTAGATGGTTGTTGTACTAAACTTCTGGAACATCTAATCACCTAGATTGTTCCCTGAGTCTGGCTACTACTGGGTTACTCGTAACCCACACAGTCTAAGAGTCCAACTACCTGTCACTCTATCTCCAGAGATGACCAGGTAACCCAACTGCCTATCACAAGAACAGTTCTAAATGGCACGCTTCCACAAGCGTTCCCACTAGAAACACTACTGGCCCTAAGGGCGGTCAGAACTGAGTCGTGACTCCCACTAGTCCAGCCTATTTCTACGTGGTGAATTGCTTAGGACAGACTGTCAGTCTCTGTTGCCAAGGCTCTGGTGATACTCCCCCAGAAACCTTGCTCAAGACTGCCTCAGGCGTAGATGCTGAATCTACAGCCTGACTCTAAACAGCAGAAGCTGGAGATGTGCGTCTGCACAGCCTCGCTCTAAACTCCAAACTCCAGACTGAAACTTTCTGACAGGACTTCTACTCTGCCAGCTCCAACTCCTCCCCTTCTACTCTAGCCAATCACAGCCTCTACACTGTACACCACGCCCCCTTGCTCTGGCTTCCCTTCCCTTAATGGTTGCTGGCTGCAGCCACCTCTCCAAGATGGATGCCAGCACAACCAAAACAGGATTTTCAAACCCCTTCTAAGCAGGCCTCGGCCCTGCTTAAGGCAGGTGAGTCCTTACACCCTTCAAGGCTGGAGGGAGGGAAGATTGATGAGGGAAAGAGCCTTGGAGAGTGGCGGCAGCAAAACTCCACAAAACAGCAAAAATACCAGTATTTCAAATTAATATTTTTTGAAATCCGCAAAACAGCGAGCCTGCAATAAGCGAACCGCAAAGTAGCGAGGGAACACTATAGTGTTAGAGAGCTCCCAGTGTTTAGTCTGGATTTTAAAAACTTTGTGTGTGTGTGTGTGTGTGTGTCAGGAGCAGCTTGAGGAACTGCAAGTCGTTTCTGGTTTGAGAGAATTGGCTGTCAGCAAGGTCCATTGCCCAGGGGACGCCCGGATGTGTTACCCCTGTTGTTATTGTCCTTCAAAGAAAGAACCCACACAGCAACCTTTCTATTGATCTCCAGTTTCAGTAAAAAAACATGTTTTTACAAAGCTTCATTTCTGGGGCTAAATAGAATTGACAGCAACTCTTTATGGGAGCAAAACAAATCCTCTAAGAAATGGGCAAAATCAGCAGAGACTGTAGCTGTAATGCAGCAATGAATTGTAAACACTAGATTCTCTTAATTGTTGAGACATTCAGACTCATGAGATTCATCTCAATCCCCTATCAGTAGCTTTCTTTAGGTTCAGTTACAATCACAACACCATAAGCTTTGACTGGGAACAGGGCCGTAGCCAGGATTTTGATTCCGGGGCTGAGTTTGGTTCGGGGGCTGAGACTGGGTGGAAGAGGGTCTACCCTAGCAAACCTTTTGTATTGTTATCCCAATAACCCCATTAATGTGGGGTATAATGAGCATGGTGATCAGATCATGATATGAATAAACATAACAGTTTAAATAATGTACCAGTAAGGCCTTTTCGCGGACCACCCTGAGAATTTCGGGGCTGAAACCCCTTAGCCCCCCCCTACATGCCTGACTGGGAATGAATCTGCAAATGTTTGACAAGAAACCCCACAGGTCTCTGCTTGCCTGCTACTCTTTCTTTAAAGACAACGTTACAAGGTGCTAGGATGGTGTATAGACAGCTGAGCCATGAACTAGCCAAAGGGAACAGCTCACATATGCTTTATCTGTCAGTACCACATATGACAATTGGCTGGCTTTTATCAACACAGCCCTAGAGGTTGCTTGTTTACAGCCAATACTATTAGTATATGTGAAGTTTGACTTCAGCATGCTCACACCATCAGCATTAATTCTCAGGACATGTGGACAGCTTCAATGTATCTGGGGCCAATTTCAGTTCTACTTTTCCTGCCACATGCCACCACATTGTCTTACCCATTTAGACAGCAGTATAGTAATGGACCAATTTCAAATAAACCACTTTTTATGACAAAGTGTATAGAAACTGTGGGCATTAAAAAAGAACCATCCTCACTAGAAGAACATGATTTTTCTTGAAAACAAGATAGAAAAATGGGAAATCAACTTAGGTGAAAGATTTCAAACAGGACTGGGGCCCATATGATCCTTATGCTGTTTTGCATCTCAATCAGGGATGCAAAGCAGATTACAATGGGAAATAATACGGTTCTGGCCCAGCTGACTTGTCTGAACACATCTGCCTCTAGGTCCCATCTCGCAGTCCAAGATCATCTGGAGAGGCCCTGCTCTCGCTCCCGCCAGCATCACAAATGCGGCTGGTGGGGACGAGAGACAGGGCCTTCTCGGCGGTGGCCCCTCGCCTATGGAACACACTCCCAAACGAAATAAGATCGACTCCATCTCTCCTCGCTTTTAGAAAAAAGCTAAAGTCGTGATTCTGGGACCAGGCCTTTGGGCAGGAGATGTAAATTGTACCTTTGGATTTGACTGGATTGACACTTTGGACTTGACTGGACTGACAATGTGTTCCGCTTGATAACTTTAATTAATTATTGTTGTATGTAGTGGTTTTTAATGTAATGTTTTTTAAAAAATGTTTTTAATGCTTTTTAATGATGTTGATTATATGTTGTATTTTAAATTGTATTGTGGTGGTGCGGCCTGTAGTGCTGCAAATGTAAGCCGTGCTGAGTCCTCCTGCGGGGGTGAGAAGCTACGGGGTACAAATACCATAAATAATAATGCGATTTTCCTGCTTCTTGGCAGTGGTTGGACTGAATGGTCTCTGTAATAATAATAATAATAATAATAATACCTTAATAATAATAATTTAATAATCATCACATTATTCGCCAATACATCACACAGTCCTAGACACTTGGGAAGTGTCCGATGTGTGATTCAATACAACAGCCAGCAGAAACACAACAGCCAGCAGAGGTCCCCTCATTGTAAAATGATGTGCGATGGGAAGTTGCTGCTAAATGTGAAGGAAATAAGGTTGAACACTGTGAAAGCCATCCACTACATGGCTACCAGCCTCCTCCCAGTAGACTCAAATCAAGGAAAAGCTTTATGAGAACTACCACTCCTCTTGGCATCTCTGCAGCAACAGCAAGGGTATCCTTCTGGGCAGCTAAACCAGGAAATCCCAATTGGGGGCCCCCCCCCACGAGGGTCTTCCTCCAGGGACAAACCAAGAATGGGCAACTTGGAAGTTCCTGAACAGACTCAGAAGCGGAGTGGGCAGATCAAGACAACCTGGCAAAATGGCACTACCTAATAGGGTTCCCATATGTCCCTTATTCTAAGGGACGTCCCTTATTCTGGCCCTAAAATTTGTGTCCCTTATTTTCAGGCCCTGTCCCTTATTTTTGACTAGCAGGACAGGACTGGGCGGGGTTGACCAGAGGAAGGTGCGCGCTGTGGTTTCCACGGCAATGCCTGCCCGGGGATTCCAACACGCAGGGCAGCCTGCATCCCCGTTGGAAGGAAGAGGCGATACAGGACTTTTTCAAAGTACAGTAGACTAATTAACCGTTACCCAAGGGGAATGTTGGATCATGTTGGATAAAGATAGTTTCTGGTTGCTTGAGAGTTACTCTTAAAATAGGCCTAGCTGTGCATCCCATACTATACTATACCGTTAACTATTGACATAATAATCATGAAGATATACTGTCTTATAAAATGTATTTTATTTTAATGTTTAGACAGTGCACTTTTACAGTCAGCAAAGTCAAGTAATAAATACAGATGGAGAAAATTAGGTAGTTCTGATAATGTTTTTTCTGCATGACAAAGCATGCAGAAACACACCATGTACGGTTAAGAGGGTATAAGTCAGTTTCTTTTGTGAGTTTCAATCATTATCTTATTCTGTTAATAAAACTATTTCTACCTAACGTTTGAGTTTCAAGTTTTTAATGAAGTGTCCCTTATTTTTGTGAAAAATCCCGTAAATGTCCAGCAGACCATGGATGATAGGACTTGAAGTACCTCTACTCACTTCCCAAGTCCACTGCGACCCTTATCCAATTACTGATCGAGACCAAACTTGGCACACATAACCCCCATGACTACCTTCACGTCCTGGTGAGGTTCGGGGGAGGACTGACAATGGATGATGGGATTTGTTGTACTTTCACACCTCTCTGTTCCCACAGACCACCGTGGCCCCCAACAAACACTGATCAAGACCACACTTGGCACACAGAGCCCCAGTGACCCACTCTACATCCTGCTGAAGTTTGGAGGAGGGCAGACCATGGATGATGGGACTTGCAGTACCTTCCCTCACTTTCCAAGACTGCTGCAAACCTTATCCAATGACTGATCAACACCAAACCTGGCCCACAGAGCCCTCATGACCCACTCTACATCCTGGTGCAGTTTTGTGTGAAACGGACCACGGATGATGGGACTTGAAGTACCTTCACTCCCTAAAAACAATACAACCCTCATCCATTCACCAATACAGACCAAACTTAGCACACAGAGCCCCCATGAACCAATCTACATCCTACTGCAATTTGGGGAGGCTGGACCACAGATGATGGGACTTCCAGTACCTTCAGTACTTTCATGATACCACTGCAACTCCCAAGAATGATGGATCAAGACCAAACTTGGCACACAGAGCCCCCATGAACCAATCTACATCCTGCTGCACTTCTCAAATGACCCGGGCACCGCCGGGTCCCCAAGCTAGTTTCTTATATCAAAAAATGGCAACCCTACTACCTAAAGAATCCCACACCTTGTGTGACTGTGGAGAACAGACAACTCCGCATCTGTCTGCTTGTCCACTGTGCCCTGCCTCATGCACAGAGGAGGAATCGTTGGAGGCTACAGACCATGCCGTTGCTGTTGCCCGTTTTTGGTCAAAAGATATTTAGCCGCCTGCTCACATTCTGTTTTTTATTAGTTTTATGCTAATTTTATGCAATGCTTTTGATACGAAATAAATAGCCATCTTTGTGGGAGGCTTGCCTCTTGCCCCCAGAGCTGACAGAGGAGGAAATGGCTCAGAAGTAGCCTAGGAAAGAAGACCCAACTCTGCCCTCCTTCCCAGGAGATAAAAGCGCGCGTGCTTCCAACCGTGGCGCATGCGCAAAAAAACCAAACAACACAGAACACCCCAGCTTTGCATTCATCTCGCGATATTATGAGCTTCCGCGAGATGTGGCGGCCGAGGCGCTGTCAAGGCTTCGGCTGAGGAGAAAGAGAGAGGAGGAGGCCGGGCGCCATGGCGATGGCGGCGCTCTCTCCTGCGACGACTCCCCGGCCCACTGGAGCCACTTCGAGCAGGAACGAGACCTGGCCCTGCGGGAGCTGGTCCGGCAAGTCACGGGCCTCCGGGAGCGGGGCGCCGGCGAAGGGGAGCCCGGCCACTTCCAAGCGGCGCTCGGCTTCGCCTGGTCCAACGTCAGGTTGGCCTGCCTATTCAGAGGGGGCGGGGGCGGGGCCGAGGGGAGGCGTCGCCGCCAATCAGAGGGCGCCGAAGGAGGTCGCCATGGCAACCGAAGTGGAACCCCAGGGCAGCCAGGAAAGGCCTAGTTGGGCGTGCCTATGAATTACTCTGCAACAAGGTTGGGGCCCTCCGGGTGTTTTGGACTACAACTCCCACAATCCCTAACAGCCTACCGGCTGTTAGGGATTGTGGGAGTTGTAGTCCAAAACACCCGGAGGGCCCCAAGTTTGCCCATGCCTGGTATAGAAAAATACATATATTCTGTTTATGTTTTCTTAGTGATTAACATCAAGGTTTCAACATACTCAGAAATTATTCCTGGAATTAATTCTTACTATATTTAATACTCTCCACCCCACCCTATATACTGACTTAAAGAAAAAGAAAAAACGCATAATTTTAAATTGGTCCTTCAAGAGGGCTGGTTAGATTGAATTTGGTCAGTTTGTGTCCTCTTTTCTTCCTTGCCTCTAAAGCAGTAGTTCTCAACCTGTGAGTCTCCAGATGTTTCGGCCTTCAACTCCCAGAAATCCTAACAGCTGGGGGTTTTTTTATTTATCTTATCAGAAGCAAACCGAGGGTATAGTTGTAATGTATTTTAAAAACACACACACACAAAGCCACCTTGGCATTATACAAAATGTCCTTTGACCATTACCTGGCCTCTGGTCTTGCTATAAGAAGGTCCTTCATTATGCACGTGGCAGGGCTCAGGCTACGTTGTAATAGATAGTCTGTGGTTTGCTCTTCTCCACACTCACATGTCAAGGAATCCACTTTGAGGCCCTGCTCTCACTCCCGCCAACTTCTCAAATGCGGTTGGTGGGGACGAGAGAGAGGGCCTTCTCGGTGGTGGCTCCCCGACTGTGGAATGCGCTTCCAAGCGACATACGATCAACCCCATCCCTCCTGGCATTCAGAAAAAAGTGAAATCGTGGCTCTGGGACCAGGCTTTTGCACATTAGCACAATGCAGCACTTTGGATTGAAAATGGAATTGGTGGTTATGGCTCAATGTTTATGTGGTGGACAGAACTCTGTTGTTAACTAAAGTGTATGTGTATTATGTGTCAATGCAAATTGTCTTTTAATTCTGAATATCTATGGTTTTATATTGTATTTATATTGTGTATCGGCATCGAATTGTTGCCTTTTGTTAGGCCGCTCTGAGTAGAAATGATGTAAATAAATTTCTTAAGGTTGGCTCTGCATCTCGTGGTGCCAGTTCTCAGTCTGTTCAGTGTCTTCCAAGTCACCCAGTCTCCTGTGTGCCCGTCATTCATTTGGTATCAGTCATGGATTGAGGTTCTGGATTTTAGCCTGCCACTTTTGGACTCTCACTTGCTGAGGTGTTCCTGCGAGTATCTCTGTAGATCTTAGAAAACTATTTCTTGATTTAAGGCGTTGGAGTGCTGGCTGATATCCGAACAGGGCTTGAGCTGTCACTGCCTTGGTCCTTTCATTATTGGCTGCTACTTCTTGATGGATGTCAGGTGGTGCAATACTGGCTAAACAGAATAATTTATCCAGTGGTGTAGAGTCCTACACCAACATCTGGTAAACTGGCTGGGGTTTCTGGGAGTTGTAGACCAAAACAGCTGGGGACCCACAGGTTGAGAACCACTGCTTTAAACAATGTTACTCAAAGTAGTGCCAGAAAAGAAGCCATTTCAGTGGTTCTCAACCTGTGTGTCCCCAGGTATTTTGGCCTACAACTCCCAGAAAACCCAGCTAGTTTACCAGCTGTTAGGATTTCTGGGAGTTGAAGACCAAAACATCTGGGGAGCCACAGGTTGATAACCACTGCATTATATTAATATGAAAGTATTCCTTCTATTCCAGGGAGAGCCATTGTTTCTCTTGCAAAATCGTCAACTTTCAGGGAGTTTTTCCACATATGCAGGGTGGGCAAAGAAGAAAATACCTGCTTGACTGTTCACAAACATGGAATAGTACATTTGATATGGCAGTGCTTTATTGCCTCATTTGCCTACATCAAAAACTGCTTAAAACTGTTTCATGTCTTTTTCAAGACATTTTTGTTTCATCATGCAAAAACATTTCTTGCATTTTTCCTCCAGATTTCATCGATTTCTTGATGTAAGTAGTCACAAAGTGGAGAAAACAATAGAAGGGTAAGTTCTTTTTATTTTGAGATGTTATGTTAGTTCTTTACTTTTGATATATTAATAGTTAGCACCTCACTGTTTTGACACAGAATTTATGAAAAGCTGGTTGTTCATTCAGAACTTGTAAAAGCTGCAAGTTGGAAAAAATTAACGGAAAAGTTTCTGAATTTACCTCTTCCAACAACTGAAGGAACAAAGGTATGTGTTTCCCCCCAATTGTATTATTGCTTTCTTACATTTGTTATGGTTATAGTCACTATGTGATGGAAAGCCCTCTAACTGATTTTTGTAACGCAAGTGTTTGTATTGTGTTTGCATGCCATATCCATATAGACAAGATAACTTAATGCTGCAGATAAAGAAACATCCAGATTAAATGATATATACTTTATTTATATTCCGTTCTATCTCCCTGAGGGGACTCAGAGCTGATTACAAGTACATATATGACAAACATTCAATTGACAATTGACAAAGACAGACTGTACATAAACAGAGGCAAGGCTTTGCTCTTTTTATCTCTGACATCAGCTGTGTTTGACTCGGCCACAGGGAGGTGCTGTTGTTTCATTTTCCATGCCGAGGAGTCTGTTGTCCATGGAAGCATTTCCTGGTCAGATATTTGACAGCATGATTTTTCAAGGTGCCTTTTACCTCCCTGCCAAAGCAGTACCTATTTATCTACTTACATTATTGTTTTCGAACTGCTAGGTGAGCAGAAGCTGGGTTAACGGCTAGGAGCTCACCCTGATCCAAGCTTGGATGGTCAACCTTCCGGTTGGCAGGATCTTCTATAGCAGGCAGTTTAAGCCACTGTGCTAGCCCAGCCCATGGGATTACAGTCCTACGGGGGAGGGGGATACCACATTTTTGATAGGCCAACTGTATCTTAACAGAGGCTGTTGCAAATGGGTTTTATCAGGCATAGCTAATCATATATTAAAGGAACTTTTTTGCTCTGAGATTTCCAGAAATATGATCTGCAGAAGGTTGCACAACTATGACAGCATCCATTGCTATTGTCTAAAATGTTTGAAGACATGTAGCTATAGCTTTTTGCTGATGGGTATATAGGAAGAGTAGATATATGTCCATGGTTCTTTTGTGAGGATGGTACTAGTCAGCAAGATCATTTCATTTCTGTATGACACTCTCCTAATATTTTATCTGATAACAACCATTCTTTTCAGAAAATGAAACTTCCCAGAACATGTCAGTTAATTAAACCGTTGACATTTATTGTTCTGTGTACAGATTGAAGAGCTAAAATTTATCATGAAACCTGTAGGGTAGATTTTAGTAATGCTTCACTGTCTTTGGTCATTTTGCGATGACTCAAATGTCTTACTATGAAGTGAGGAACAGAATGAATGGAAGTACATTGTTCTGTAGACTGGTGTTTTGTTTCATGAGTGATAATATATCCTGATTCTCACTCTTAAGTTATGGTAAACTGAAGATCTTCTGTTCTAATGCTAAATAAGTCATTGTAAAAATTTAATCTGCCAATTTCTTTAATTACTAATAAATGCATTCCATTCACTGAATTACTTGTTTATCTTCTGTATTTAAGACAGAGACCCATTATGCTCTACTCTCTCTCCTGCTATGCTTATCTGATTCTCCATCCAATACCAGTTATGCAGAAAAACCAAGAGAGAAAGAAGCGGGTACGTTTCAGTATATTGCATGTATTCATGCATTGTGGAAACTGAGTGGAAAATCTAATCGGTTACTTTTGACGTTTATAGAAGTTTAACAGACATAACACATAAGACGTCAAAAGTTACTTTTGTTTTGTGAATTATTCCTACTATGTTGCTTATTTGGGAAAATATTTTTATGCTGAGGACCACATCCCTTCAAAAGTAACTTGTCAGAAGCTGCCCATCGGTAATACTGGGTAAGGCCAGAGCAAAAAATAGATTCTCCCATTTTCTATTTCTTCATTACCCATTTCTTCCTCTCTCACCCCTTTCTGGTTGCTGAGAAAGAGACAGATCTCTCTTTCAGAGGCCCAAACTAATCAGTTGCAGAAGAACATCTAAATTAAATAGAGGGCTATGGACAACTTGCTGTGAAGTGCATTGAAACCTTACTAGTGAAACCTTACCACCCTGAGTCGCCTTTAGGTTGAGAAAGGCGGTATATAAATACGGTAACTAATAAATAAATACATTTTGATTTTCAAATTCTCTCAGCTCAACTATCTTGTGCTTAGAGAAATTGTGATGGAAAATTGCTGAGAAGGCAATTGAAAACAAGTAGCCATAGCTCTTGATATGTTCTCTTTGTAGAAAAAGAAGAATTTGATTGGGGAAAATACTTAATGGAAGGTGAAGAATTTGACTTTCCACCTGATGTAGAGACACCGGTAAGTAATACACTGTTTTATCATGACATAGGGGTAAATAATTTAGCATTTTTTTCTAGTTTGGGGATTAGTCTTCTGCTAATCCTCATGCTTCTCAAACTGACAGTTATCTCTATTTGGTACTGAAAATCCATTGACAATTCAGAAATAATTCCCCCATTTCTCAGCATATTTTTGCATTTCATTACATCCTGGAATATGATTAAGTTCATTTTAGTGCATTTTGGCAAGGTCATGTGTTCCATGAAATTTGGATATGGTAATGATGACTCAAGCCTTAAATTGATTGCTAGTTCCTCTTAGCATTTATGTAGTTGCTGATTTACCAAATTCCCATTGGTTGTGTGAAGTCGATTCAGTGTGCCTTCACACAATTTAGTTAAAAGTTTTAATTGAATTTTTAAATACTGTTTATATTTATTTCTGAATGCTTCTAGAACATGGCCATACAGCCCGAAAAACCTACAACAGCCTAATTAATGATTCTGGCCATGAAAGTCTTCGACAATATATTTCTGTTTTAATGTTTGCATATTTGTATGTTTTAAATTGTATGCTAATGCTTTTAGGTTAAGCCATTTTGAGTCTCCTTTGGGAGAGATAATGTGGGGTATAAACACACAAACAAACAGACAAAAATAATTTTGTCCACTACTGTTAAACTGTGGGAAATAAAAATGATCTAATGCAACACACCTAGAAATGCTAGAATGTAGTATGCTGGGACACATAGTAATATACTTTATGCAGAAAGTAGTTACATTTTGTTTAATGTTGTTACTATAATTGTTTCAATTTGACACAATATATTTTAAGTTTCCCTAACTTAGAATATACTTACATTTTTACAGGAGTGGTCTGATGCGAGTAATGATGAAGAGGATGCTGAGCCTTTGAGTAGGGAAGACTCTGGCATTCAGGTGGACAGGACACCACAAGAAGATCAAGATCAAAACAAGAAGTCAGCATCTAATGTTACCTGGAAAGGTTTGTTCTCCGGAGTTTGGCTCATTTTGGTAGAATCTTTATATTAGACAATATTTTTTTGATTGTGCAGTTCAGTTCTATATGAAACTTTTTGGATTGACACACCTCTATCCCCTGGTTTGTGGATTCAGTTTCAATTTGTTTTAATTCATCCAGCCCAGTGGTTCTCAACCTGTGGGTCCACAGATGTTTTGGCCTTCAACTCCCAGAAATCCTTACTAGTAAACTGGCGGGGATTTCTGGGAGTTGTAGGCCAAAACACCTGGGAACCCACAGTTTGAGAACCACTAATCCAGCCCATCACCTTCTCCAAGCATTTATTCAGAAGAAACACACTATCCTTATCTGAAGCTGTTTTTGAAGGCATGGAGAAATATATTTGGAGTCATCAGCATACTGATAACACGCCGACTCATGCCTATCGGTGATCTCTCTCTCAGCGGCTTCATGTAAATATTAAAGAGCATTGGGGATAGCACCTTGTGGGATAGCATATAACAGCTCGTTTTTGAGGAGCAGCTATTCCCAAGCACCACCATCTGGAACCTGACAGAGAGTTACGGCTAGAACCACTGCAACCCAGTGCCTCTGATTTCCAGCCCTTGCAGGCGTTCCAGAAGGTTACTATGGTTGATGGTATTGAAGGCGGCTGAGAGATCTAGAAGCACTGAAAACTCCTGTTGGCGATGAGAAGGAGATCATACATTAAGGCAACCATAGCATTCTCAAGTCCATTTCCTGCTCCAAAGCCCATTTGAAATGGGGCAAAGAAGTGTGTGTCATCCAAGACTGCCTGGAGTTAGAGGGTAGCTGCGTCCTCAATCACCTTGCCCAAAAAAGGAAGGTTAGACACTAGTCTATAGTTATTAAGGTCCAGGGGATCCAAGTAAGGCTTTTATAGTAGTGGTCTAATTACTGCTTCTTTTAAACAGGATGGAAAATTGCCCTTCCTGGGAGATGCATTGATAATTTGTTGTATTTGAAATCTAATTGCATCTACTCCCTGGACAACCACCTAAGAGAAACAGGGCTCAAGGAAGCAGGTTGTCCTCCTTACTAGTCCCAGCAGCTTGTCCACATCACCAGTACACACCAACTGAAACTGATCCAGTGTAATCCCACTCACATATTTTTTATGGAGATGGGACCCAAAACTAAACAGATATTTTGGAGATGGAACCCAAATCTAAACAAGAAATACATTTATGTTTCATTTATACCTTTGACACATAGCCTGAAGGTCATTTTTGCAATATTTTAATAATTTTGTTTATGAGACAAATTTACCATATTTTCTGGTGTATAAGACTACTTTTTAACCCAATAAAATCTTCTCAAAAGTCAGGGGTCGTCTTATACACAGGAGTCATCTTATATGCCAGGGGTCGTCTTATAGAGCGGGTGCTGAAACTTCAAATCCGTATGAGAGAATCTGTGGTTGCTGCATATGGTGGGGGAGCTCAAAAATGGCAGTGGCCGCGTCCCTGCCATATGCAGCAACTGTATGAAAGCATTAAGGGCGATTCTGTACAAGTACGGTAGAAGAAAATCCATTCATTGGGATTCGTTGACTTAATGCAGTCTCGATGGTGAGGTCAAGGGGTAGCTCACCGTGAAGGTGTAAGTGAAGGGCGGAGCAAGCTGCAGGCATCCAGGGTGCCCAGGGTATGGAAAAAGGAGATAGCGTGGTTCTGGACCCAAAAAAACACACCTCTTTTATCTGTCTGGCCCGCCCTTGTATCCTATTACTGTACCTCCTCCTCTGCCTCTCAGATCTCGCTCCTGAAAACTGCAGTGAAGCGGTGCAGGTGCGAGATCTGAGAGGCAGAGAAGGAGGTACAGTAATAAGAAAATTACCATATGGAAATCAAATCTGATGCTTTTTAAATTGTTATTTGGTGTGCATTGGAAGATGGGTAGTCTTATACGGTTAGTATATCCCAAACTATATTTTAACTGGAGAACTTGGAGGTCGTCTTAAAGGCCAGAAAAGCATGTGGATGATTTTGCAGTATTTTGGAATTCCACATAAGAGATGCTCAACCTGTATAAACTTGTGAATCAAAGTTTTCAGATTTTTTTTGTATAGAATTAACATTGCATTCTACAGTTGTTTACTGTGTCTGTGTGTGTGTGTGTGCATGCACACATATATGGAAATCTTTCCTTTCATGTTAATGGAGTATTACAGTTGAAATGTAATACATTGCCTGCAGGTGAACCTGATGCACGTACCTGGTTGGAGCAACATGTAGTTGCTCCATACTGGACTGGAAGAGGAGTCCGTTTTCCCCATAGTTTACATTTCCATTCCAATTTAGCTGCTGTATGGTAAGTAGCTAAACAAATTTTATATCCATATTGCAATTTTTTTCATTTTATTATATTATTCTATACATCTACTGAAACTTTAGAAGAAGAGAATACAAAAATAATGTTTGATACTCTTCACAAGTATTTTCAGCTACAAAATATGAATGATTTTCCCCACAGGCAACAGCATTTATATAATACAGATCCATTGTATATGCCAGAAGAACGAATTCTTGTTACAGAAACACAGGTTATTCGTGAAACAATTTGGTAAGTGGCAGGACTTGTGAAATCTGTCTGATATTCTGATGTTGAATAATCTTAACATATTACAAATCTTTATATGTTTTAGAAAAGTGGTTATGTGATGCTTTATTTCAGTGTTTTCCTTTTCAACGATTCTGTTATTGGCATTTCCTCAATACTGTATAGCAAAACTTATACTATACCTTTAGTGTAATATTTTGGAGACCTTCATTGCCCTTGAAATTACACTTAGGAGTGTGAGTGTGTGTGAAATTAATTGCTCTTCAAAGGTTTTTGCTTCTTTCCTTATACAGACTTTGTTAACTTCCTGGTGACACTTACCAGTGACAGGGGCCCCATCTATACTCTGCTGTTGCTATAAGAAGGTCCTCCATTGTGCATGTGGCAGGGCTCAGGCTGCATTGTAATAGGTGGTTTGTGGTTTGCTCTTCTCCACACTCGCATGTCGTGGACTCCACTTTGTAGCCCCATTTCTTAAGGTTGGCTCTGCATCTGTTCAGTGCCTTCCAGGTTGCCCAGTCTTCTGTGTGCCCAGGAGGGAGTCTCTCATTTGGTATCAGCCATGGATTGAGGTACTGGGTTTTATTCTGCCACTTTTGGATTTTGGCTTGCTGAGGTGTTTCTGCAAGTATGTCTATGGATCTTAGAAAACTATTTATTGATTTAAGGCATTGGCGTGCTGGCTGATATCCGAACAGGGGATGAGCCAGAGATGTCACTGCCTTGGTCCTTTCATTATTAGCTACTACTTCCTTTATGTACAATTACGTACTTCCTTTATGTACAATTATGTGAATTTACAAAAAACGTCTAGCAAAGTTCTGTGCTTTATATATGTTATATCTGGTTGTTTTTTTTACAGGCTTCTTTCAGGTGTAAAAAAGCTGTTTATATTTCAGCTGAATGAAGGAAAGATTACTGTGAGAAATGTTATCATGGTCACCCACTTGACACGTGTAAGTTAAATGAGCAGTCCAGGTCTGAACAATAATGGGGTGCATAGAAATCCTGCTTGTCACATAAGGGGAAGAGTTGGTACAGAAATGATGGTAACTGATATTCCCTAGTACTGTATTTTCCTTTGTAAAGTAGCAATGAAAGCTGTTTCTGCGTCATAAAATTACATCGAAGCCATAAGTACATATTCATTTGTTAAAAGGTTTAAGTTATGTAATATTGAGAAATCCTGCTTTGTTTTACAGAGTTCATTAAGATCAATGCTGGAGCGGATAGCTGCATATGGGCAAGTTGTATTTAGGCTGCAAAAGTTTATTGATGAAGTGATGGGTCACAGCTCAGAAAGTGGAATACATGGAGCCATGTCCACACCAAAAAAATCTGTAGAAGCCCCATTTAGAACCTACCAGGCATTTATGCGAGCTCTCTATAAGTATTTCATCAGCTTCAAAGAAGAACTTACTGAAATTGAGAGGTGTATTCTCAATTCAGGTACTGAAAAAAGTTTTTATAAATCTTCATTTGTAGTAAAATGTATGATTTGTGGGACATTAATCATTTCTTTTATCATAAGGAATCTCAATTTTCCTTTGTAGACACAACCATCACTCTCTCTATAGTAATGGAGAAATTGTCTCCTTGGCTGACACAGCTGAAGGTCCTGCACAAAGTGTTTAGCACTGGAGTTGCAGAAGTGCCTCCTGACACTCGTAATGTTGTGAGAGCTTCTCATTTGCTTAATACTCTGTACAAAGCCATATTGGATTATGACAATGTTGGAGAAGCCTCAGAGCAAACGGTATGTGCATACTAACTTAAATACTTATTCCTGTTGGAAAAATAAGCTTTTACTTCTCTCAGATGAAGATAAGATTTTGTGATTCAGAAAGGGCCATTACCATGCCACCTTTTTAACTAGCTTTGATTCCACAAAACTATAAGTCCTTACAGAGCTGATTGAGGCTGAAAAACCAGGATAGGAAGTTAAGCATTTAAGTACATTAAAAACTGAAGGTTTCATCGTGAGCAATTACCTGCAGTTTGATGGCAGACATAATTTAATTTGTTAAATAATAGCCTGAGATATAAAGCCCTATTCAATGTATTCTACATATATTTGGCAGGTTTTCTGATCCTCTATTTTAGTAGTAGCTTCCTGTTTGTATTCCATGAAAACCCGTTTATAGAATCATAGATTTAGAAGAGACCACAAGGGCTCTCCAGTCCAAATCCCTGCCATGCAGGGAAACAATCAAAACACCTCAGACAAATGGTCATCCAGCTTCTGCTTAAAAACCTCCAGAGAAAGAGATTCCACCAGCCTCCAAGACAGCATATTTCACTGCAGAACAGCTCTTAATGTCAGGAAGTTCCTAATGCTTAAGTTAAATATTTTTTGCTAGAAATTTAAATCCATTGCTTCGTGTCCTAGTCCCCAGAGCAGCAGAAAACAAACTTGCCTCCTCCTCAATAATAGCTATGGATGTCATGGATCGCCTCTAGAATAATATCCTATGTGTGTTTGGGGCCAGAAGGAGAAATCTTCCATCTCCTTGCAATTTGCAGAAATGGTTGGATGGATTTCTCTGGATATGTTTTGTAAAACAGTTTATGGATGGCTTACATTCTTTTTGAGTAAATACACCTAATATTTATTAATCCCACAGTGATTTTCTTTAAACTTTCATCTCAGGTCTCTCTCTTGTTTTCTCTGTGGGTTGAGACAGTAAGACCATATTTACAGACAGTGGATGAGTGGATTGTTCATGGAAGCTTATTTGATCCTGCCAAAGAATTTATAATTCAAAGGTAAGGGTAATGAACATATTTCTCAGATAAATGACAGATAATAGATAACCTTAGATGGCAATAGCTAGGGCCCCATAAATAATTCACATATATTCATCTAATATAAATATATGTAATTGCAGTCAAAAGGAGTATCTGAACTCTGATGTGTGATCAAAGAACAATTGGCTGCTCAAAAGTGAATGAAAAAAACATTTAATTTAAATGTACAGGGGAATATGTGGGCTATGATACTGCAAATAGACATTACTTAATTTTATGTGAAAAAGTTCTAAGGAATATATTGGGATAGGTCTATGGTGGTTTATGTATGCATAGCATTTTATTGAGTGCTTGAAAGTGTATTTTAAAGTAAACACTAATAGTTTTCCAATTTCATGGATGTTTTCGCTAAGTAGTATTATTTATCTAAAATGCCTGAGGACATACTTGAGAACCTCCTCCATTCTGACTAATGATGATGGTTAAATATTAATTCTAAACTCAATATTTCTTCAGTCAGAGTATTTGTAGGATCTAGTGAGATTACAGTTGACTGTAGTACTTCTGTTCATTGAACTGGTTTATTTACAATGCATTAGTGGGCTACTTTCCTTTTTAACTTGACATCCTGCTTCAAATCATTTTCTGAAACATATTTCATATACACTTCGTTACCATTTGTAGTCTCATAAAAAGAGCACTTGCTTTTCTGTCTTTGCAGAAACAAAAATGTTCCTGTCAACCATAGGGATTTTTGGTATGCTACTTATACTTTGTATAGTGTATCAGAAAAAACAGAGAATGAAGAGAAAATGAGTGACAATGCTAGTGCCAGTTCTGGGAGTGACCTGGCACCCTCAAGCAGGCAGCATACCATGGTCTCTTTTTTGAAACCAGTGTTGAAACAGATCATTATGGCTGGGAAGTCTATGCAATTGCTGAAGAACTTGCAGTGCACCGATGGTTCTCCACAGGCTGCGTCCAAAGGTGAAAAATGGCTGTTGTGCAAAATTCTTTGTTATGTAAATTAATATTGTAAACCCTCACTTTTAGTCCCAGGCCTTTCTCCTTGCTACCATAGTATTAGATTGCCTGCATGTACTTAGGAAGTTTAGCTTTTGTTTCAGCTACTAAATTTTAGCTGGAATGTTTCCCCACTTGAGTAATTTATTGTAAAAATAATCTAGAATTAAATTTAGTTTTAGGAATTAAATTTAAAGGTTAATTTTTGACCTTAGTGTCTACATGTCAGTTTTCTATTACCATATTTACTCAAATCTAATGCTCACTTGTTTGACTAAATGATCTTGCCAAAATTAGGGTATGAATTAGATTCACATAATATCTTTTTTCCCCCTGTACTTTTTATTGAAAGTTTCCATTTTATCAAACATACATGAACACAATAGGAAAAGGGGAAAGGGAAAATGGTAACAGGATATGTTGACTTCCATAATATCTTAGTGCTAAGCCAAAACAAAAGAGGAAGCTGATTCAGGAGCTGTACCTGGAGCCCCTATTTGGGGGTGTCATCTCTAATTTAATGGCCATGGCTCAATGCTATGCAGTGCTGAGATTTGTAGTCTGGTGAAGTATCAGCATTTTTTGGCAGCCTAAATGATCCCAAACGACATCTCCCATGAACTCAGAGCATTGAACCAGGGAAAATTTGCTTTCAGAGTTTTGAAAATTGAGATGTGCATTAGATTTGATGGCGCATTAGGGTTGAGTAAATACGTGTATATCAGAAAATGATGTCTTACCAGGATGAATGATAGAGATTCTAGTATTAATGGCTTATTAGTAACATTTCAATTTGCCTGCATGTATATTTACTTTAATAAAAGTGTGTGCTGAACGATCCAAACACTTGTGACTCAAGAAACCCTAAGTCAGCTAAAAATCAAATGCACAATTCAACCTAATGTGGTGAATGTGATGATGACAAGATCTAATATAAGATGAATATTTGATTGAGTGAACAGATGCTGTCTTTTTATGGGGCATCTAGAAGATAACACTCCTGATCCCAACAGTATTTCAAAGTTAAGGAACGCCTTCAGGCATTTTTGCTATAAAACTGGTATACAGTTGGCTCCCCATATCCACAGATTTTGATTGATTGATTGATTGATTTTATTATTTATGAGTCGCCCTCCACGTCAGTGCTCCGGGCGACTTACACACAAAAACACATAAAAGAATTCAATAGTTAAAAGCTAAAAGAAGAAAAAAAAGATTAATTAAAATAGTTCCAGTAGCTCAGGCTAAGTCTGGGAGGTGTCCTTAGCCATAAGCCTTTCGGAAGAGCCAGGTCTTCAGTGCGGTCAGGAACTGGGGCATGTCCCGGATAGCTCTCTGATCCGCCGGCATCAAGTTCCAAAGGACAGGGGCGCGATGGAAAAAGCTCTCCGTCTTGTGGTGTCGAGGCGGCCTCACTCACACCTGGGATGCGGAGAAGGTCCCTGTTTCCTGAGCGCGACCTTAAATGAGCTGGTTCGGACAAGCGGTCTTTTAAATAAGCTGGGCCGGCACCATGGAGGGCCTTAAAGGTAGCGACAGGATCTTGTGGATGGCTCTGAGCTCGACTGGCAGCCAGTGCAGGCGCTGCAGAGATGGCGCGATATGGCATCTCAGTGGTGTCCCGGTGAGGAGTCTGGCGGCTGCATTCTGCACCAGCTGGATTTACGAGTGGTTGACTGCGGCAACCCCACGTACAAGGCATTACAGTAGTCCAGCCGTGATGTCACTGTGGCATGGACCACAGTAGCCAGCGCATCTGATGGAAGGTAAGGTGCCAGTTGACGTGCCTGGCGTAGGTGGAAAAAAGCTCCCTTACTTGTCGCAGCAACCTGGGCCTCCAGTGAGAGTCTCGAGTCTAGTATCACACCGAGACTCTTCACCGACGGGCCGGGATCAGCGGCTCTCCCTCAAAGAGAGGCAGCGGAATGGGTGGCTCTGGGCGTCCCGGCCATAGAATCTCAGTCTTTGATGGATTGATCTTGAGTTTGTATGAGCGGAGCCATCTGGTCACTGCCTCTAGTCCTTGTCTGAAGTTCTCAGGCACCGATGTTACACCTGGCTCAAGCTTCAGCAGAAGCTGGGTGTCATCTGCATATTGGTAGCACCCCAATCCAAAACTTCTGGCTATGCTTGCCAAGGGTTGGACGTAGATGTTAAAAAGCGTTGGTGACAAAATGGCGCCTTGGGGACTCCACAGTCCAGGGTGGATTTCTTGGACACTTGGCCTCGCCACTCAACACACTGCGAACGGCCCCGCAGGAAGGAATCGAACCAGGCCAAAGCTGTGCCTTGAATCCCAATGGCTGATAGTCGCCGCAACAGCAAGTCATGGTCCACCGTGTCGAACGCCGCGGTGAGGTCAAGCAGCACCAGGATAGCCGAACCTCCCTTCTCCAATTGGCGGCGGATGTCGTCCGTAATGGCCACCAGGACGGTCTCGGTCCCGTGTCCGGCGCGGAAACCCGATTGGCAGGGGTCCAGGCTTTCTGAGGTTCCAGGAATTCCTGTAATTGGATCGCTGCTGCCCGTTCAATCAGTTTCCGAGGAAGGGTAGGTTTGAGACCGGACGGTAGTTTGCCGGCACCGCTGGATCCAAATTCGCCTTCTTCAGCAGCGGGCTGACTCTAGCCTCCTTCAGCGCATCGGGAAAGACTCCCAGCTCCAATGAGTGATTTATCAACCCTGTCAGAGTGGCCAGGAGGCTCCCCGCACAGGACTTCACAGATTGTGAATTCACAGCTAGAAAATATTTTTTAAAAACCCAAAAGTCAAATCTTTTTCCATTTTATTAAGGTTCATCATTTTACTATACCATTGTATATAATGAGACTTGAGCATCTGCAGAGTTTGGTATCCACAAGGGGTCCTGGAACCAAACTCCAGCTGATACCAAGCTTCTACTGTATTAACAAAATGAATAGACTACCATTCAATCCTACATTTTAAACATTCTGATTAATTTATTGTCTTTGGTGCTATTTTCAGAACACTAAATTAGTGAAGTTTTAAATACATCATAACAACTTTCAGCTTGTTTGTTTATTAAATAGCATTTATATTATTGTCCTTTAGCAAAAAAGGATTCTAAAACTTCCTACAAATTGTGAAACTCTGTGGACTACATGGGACATGGATTTCTGTAATGTATTAAACTGTGACATTGCTTGCTTTTTATGAGCTTAGAGCTAGTAACTTACATGCTTGCAGTTCAAGGGCGGAACATGGTGTTAATTATAATAAACTATATTGGTCAATTCATATTTGTTGAACTAAAATATAAACTGGAATTTTATGTTTTGTTTTCTTTGGTTGGCATTTGCTCTGGCTTTAATAGAAGCTTTTGAAGAGTAAATAACTTGTATTTAACTTTCAGATACAGAAAGGAAGAGTCTGTACATGTTATTTCTGGAGTCAGTGCAGTCACGGCTGCGACACGGAGAAGAACCTGCTCAGGATATTGTTACAGAGCAACAGGTTACTAAGCAGAGTCTAATAAAGATGCAGTCTATTGCAGAAAGGCATTTGGAGTTGGATGATGTTCATGATCCCTTGCTGGCTATTAATTTTGCAAGGTAATAGAAGTGACACAAATTTTTTAATTTTTTTTGCTTTACTGTATCAAAATTCTGACACTTGGTTGAGAATTCTTTTCATTTGGAAATCAAATACATGACTTATAATTATATTGTAAGTACTTAAAACTGCAAGGGACTGTGAAGCATCTTGTCGTAGTCTAGTGTTCAGAAGTGTTGCTATTCATTTTATTGCCTTAGTCACTGGTTGATTTAACAATGTCAGGACAAAATAAACAGAAACTAAAATCTCAAACAGAGGAAATCATATAAAATAAGGTAAGATAATTCTTGTGTCTAATTCTGTACATGATCTGTAGTAATAAAAAAGAATGTGGCACTCAAGGTATAGTGTTAGATCCATAATTTTACAGTAGATTTACTTGCTTTAAATTGCAATGATAAGTTTTATGGGGGAAAAGACTGGAATTTGTTGTGGAAATTAATTGTTGTTGGGTAGAGAGTCAGGTGGGAAGGACCTGCAAATTGCATGTTTGCTACAGTGCTAGTGGCACTTTGTTCACTTTTGTCATAGTCTTCATCTTTGCCTCAGTGATAGAATAATCTGGGAGATCTTTAGAAGCTGATGAAAAACCAAAAGTTGCATAATTATTTGATTATTTTATTTTAGTATTTCTTTGAGAAGTACTGGTTACTCGTACTGTCTTTTTTAATTGGTGAGGACCTCTGCTTTTGGGAGTGAGGTGGAATAGAGACAAGTTATTACATAAACTATAATCTTCTGCAAAGCACCATGAAGTCTAGCTTTAATTACAGGCTTTGCCTCAAATTAAGATCTTAGATTACAGCTCATCAACCACTGGGAAATAAAAAACTAGTTTTTCTCCTGTTATCCAAATTGTAATGTAGGTTAATTTTTTTAACATATTGTAAATGGGGGTCAGTTTTCAGCATACTTATTTGAATTGGGAAGTGGATGGGAGGGCGTTTCGAATACAATCCCTCCCTTTGGTGTCTGTAGATTTTACCTAGATGGCCACGAGATTTGTTCAGGAGGACACAGTTAGCAAGTTAATTGTCCTCAGAACTGGTGGCTCAGGATGCCACAGATAATCTAGTTGCAGGTGTGTATTTCTATATAAACCTGCAAATTCTATAAATGTTGCGAAAATCCTCAGAATGTATATTTCTCTCATTTTTCTTAATATTAGAGATACAATCTAATTTCAGAGACAGAAGTTCTGTGAAAATCTAGCCCCTATGTCTTGGCAAAAATTGTCTGTCCAAGGAATATCTTAAGCGTTCCTCCACCCTCCTCACATCCCTAAACATATAAAAGATCTGACCACATTTTATGGATGAATTTATATGCAAATTCTAAATATTGTTTTTATCATTTTTAGGCTATATTTGGAACAGAGTAACTTCCATGAGACACTTGCAGCTGACGATGTTTGTGTGGATAGATCATCTGAATCAGTTACATGTCAAACGTTTGAACTGACACTGAGGTCTTGTCTTTATCCTCACATAGACAAACAATATCTACAGTGTTGTGGCAATTTAATGCAAACCTTGAAGAAAGATTACAGGTTAGAGTTGAAATAGATGGTGGGATTTAAAAAATTGATGCAATTGTTTAGATGTATTAATTCTTTGATTTTTAATGTAAATGTTTATTTAATTGTATGTTGTTTTTATGGCTTTGAATTGTTGCCGAGGCGTAAGGCTGCTCTGAGTCCCCCTCGGGGTTGAGAAGGGCGGGGTACAAATGTGGTAAATAATAAATAAATACATTGACACCAATGGCATATAGCCAATGCTTACAAAGTTCGTGGCCATTAGAGAGGACGTGGATTGGATTTCAGTATTCAGTGAAGGACATGTACTCACTCAGCATAGGACCCAGACCTCTTTCCCATGGTGGAAGAAGCTTCCTTATAACTTGGGGATGGATCTATACTGCTATATAATGCAGCTTGAATCTATATTATATAATCAATGTAGAACCATAGAATGCAGTTCAATAGAGTTAAACTGCATTATATGGATCTCCAGCGATCATATAATGCAGTTCCAAACAGTAAATCCAGCATTTGACTGTTCTTGTTACAATGAATGTCTTAGGAGAAGGAAATAGGTAACAGACTCCAATCCTTCTCTATGATACAAAAAAATTTTAAAAATGTATTTTTCCAGAAATATAATGGAAGGAAACCTGCTGGCAGCGAATTACTATATCTATGTGCATTTGTATGGTTGATGTAACCATGGATGAATTTCATAGTTCATTTTAAGAAATAGGGGTTTCCCCCTAAATGTGTACTTACTGCAGAGAATAGCAGAAAAACCAGGCCTCCTGCATGAAACTTCAGGGAGAACAGTTTTTTTAAAAAGAAATAACTCATGTATATAATGAGTACTTTCATTTCTCCATTTGATATTTTAGTTCAGCAGAACAGTTTGAGTAATCTACAGCCATTTCTATATTATTATTTTTGTATTTATTTATTTCAAATATTTGTACCCCACTCTTCTCTACCCCCCAAGGGAGGGACTCAGGGTGGCTTACAGAAGGCAGCAATTCGATGCCCCATGTATACAACAAATAAAAACAACAGTTACAAAATAATTAAACAATAATCAGATTAAAAACCATTTTAAAAAGTACAAAAAGTCCGAGTTCTACCATCTACAACTTAATCCAAAGCCACTCCACAGTCTGTTTTCCTTAACATTGTCATCACTACCAGCCTGCTACCCGGATGTCTAACCGAATGCTTGGTCCCATAGCCACGTCTTCAACTTTTTCCCAAAGGAAAGAAGAAAAACCATTTTAAAAAGTTGACCCATAAACTTTCCCACAGTCTGGGGAGTGAGTTCCCACAGGCGGAAAGAAGAAGTTGACCTAATTTCCCTGGGGAGTGAGTTCCACAGGCGAGGGGCCACCGCCGAGAAGGCCCTGTCCCTCGTCCCCACCAAACACATTTGCAACGAAGGTGGGATCGAGAGCAGGGCCTCCCCGGAAGATTGTAAATTATGAGGTGGGACGTAAGAGAAGCCAAACTAGAAGCCAAGTGTCTTAATGTAATTGCTTAATTTATTTTTGTAATTTACAGTGTTGAATCAGACCATACGCAGTTAGGTCACCTTTTGATTCCTGTCACTATCTGTTTGGTTTCTATAGAAAAGTGTATTGGAACAGTGAAGGCTATTTCCTCATTCTGGTAAAAAAGTCACTCCTTCCTATTCCTTCAGGCTTGTGCTGCACAATATATGTTATGCAAAGACATATTGTCTCTAGTATCTAAGCTCATATGGGTTAAGTCTATTTGTTAATCACAATCAGAGTATATCAATTGAATCAGTGGGAACTTGATAAGTCAGTTGTTTGGTAAATTCAGTTGATTGGGACTAATAATTTGAATTTACCCTCTACACACACACATAGCTAGCTAGTAGCCACAATATCAATATCTTTCTTGAATTGTCTCATCCATCTTTTAACTTGTTCAGATTTCAGCAGAGGATTCAGTAGTTTAACTGTGAATGCTATTTTTTAAATCTCTTGAATCTCCCACCATTCATCTTCATTGGATTACCTTGTGCTATAATCTTATGAAAGATTAAGAACAATGTACTTTCTCCACACACTGAAGCACTAAAATGTACAGTGTAATAATATTAAGTATACTGTAAATGTGTGTTTCTTGCTTAGGCTGGTGGAGTACTTGCAAGCAATGAGAAACTTTTTCTTATTGGAGGCTGGAGATACTATGTATGACTTCTACACATCCATTTTTGACAAGATACGAGAGAAAGACACTTGGCAGAATGAATCGTTTCTTAATGTCCAGCTCCAAGAAGCAGTTGGACAGCGCTATCCAGAGGACAGTTTGAGGTATGCTTTCAAATTACATTTGTAAGACCAGAGGCTAAAGTGGATGGGACTGACTTTTTTCTGCTCCAAAGAACTGTTCATTTTTGCCAAAGTGCTGAAGGGATTGCTCAGGGAGGGATTTTGAAATTAGATTGAAGACTGCAGATGTTTATACCTGATGTACAGTACAGTACACATTATTTGCAGGAAGGCTTTATTCTTTGTTCTGGGGAGTATCCAGGGGGAATAGAATTAACGTAGTTTAGTAGAAAAGTACTTTGAAGAAACAATTAGGGAGCAAACGTGTTTTCTGCTGCCCTGGAAACTAGGACATGGAACAATTGCTTCAAACTACAGGAAAGGAGATTTCACCTGAGCATGAGGAAGAACTTCCTGATTTTGAGAGCTGTTCAGCAGTGGAACTCTCTGCCCCAGAGTGTGGTGGAGGCACCTTATTTGGAGACTTTTAAGGAGAAGCTGGATGGCCATGTTGAATGCTTTGAATGCAATTTTCCTGCTTCTTGGCAGGAGGTTGGACTGGATGGCCAACAGGGTCTCTTCCAACTTTATGATTCTATGATTATTTTATTATTATTATTTATTGTTCGGTCTTGTATTCTGCTCCTCCCTGCCGGCTCGGGGCGGATAACAACATATAAAATAGGCCAACATGTATCAACCATGCAGCCATACAATAAAACATAAAAACACACGCATCACTGATTACTAATCAGTGTATTCTAATTTGACTAAAACTCCAAATGTAGCAAATTTGGAGTTGAAAAAAATGCACTAGCTCTGCATTTGTTCCTAAAAGCATTTGGACTACTAGTTCTAAGCAAAATGCAACAAAGAAGCTCTGAAAGATAAAAGCGATGTACATAATTATAGCAATAGTTACATTTATGACTTAATTTATGCAAAACAAATTCAACTTTGTTTTGAAAATAAGAAGAGATACTTTATATCTTATTGCAGTGTTTCCATTAGGAGTAATAGTAGCTTGGTTGATTTTATTGGTAATATTTTAAACATGTTGATTAGCTTTCACAAAGCACATTTTGGCCCCTAACATTTGTTTTTGTATGTAGGCTATCCATACTGTGTGAAAATATTGATTTAGCAAAGAAGAAACTTCCTGTTCATACTTTGGATGGTTTAATACTGAGCTACAAGGTAATACAAATTGAACCGAATTAAGATTGAAATAAAATAATGACTTCATGTTCAAGTGTTAAGGTAATATGTAATCAAAATAAATACATAAATGTATAATTACATCACTTTGTTGCCCCCCCTTTAGGTCCCTTGGCCTGTGGATATAGTTATAAGTGTGGAATGTCAGAAAATCTATAATCAAGTGTTTCTTCTGTTGTTACAAATAAAGTGGGCCAAGTATAGTCTGGATGTGCTAAGATTTCATGGTAAGGCAATTCATGGTCATATTTGTTTCTGTACAATTAATAACGTAGCATGAATGACTGTTGAGCTATTAAACACACTGTTTGCAGTTTTTGGAAAATACATTTTTCTATCTGTTAGGATTCTTCCTTGGACAGAGGAAAGATGAAATGTGAAAAAAATGAATTTAAAATGTGTGAAAGCAAGGAATGTGGGGAGAAGTAGGTGTTGTGGCAAATGTGCAGAGAAAGATTGATTAGGATGAAAGGTAAATAGATATTGCTGCTTCCTATTTGTGGTTCAAGCCAGAAATGTCTTTTCTAGGGTCTTTCTCTTCCTGCTTCCTCCTCCAGTTTTCAACCTTCTCCACCCAGCATTCTGGATCTACAGATTATGATCAGTCTTCACTGAGTTATGCTCTTGTCTTCTCCCTTATAAGGAGATTTTTGATACCTCTGCAAACCTTGGATTTCCTCGTGTTTTCTGATAACCTTGTAAATGTGTAGTGCTGTTTTGGTTTATAAGGAATCCACCCTTGGGAAAATAATTTGGTCTATAGGAAAACAATGGTCTTCTTGATGTTGCTGGATTGTAACTAGTGTACAGTAATGTTGCTTCTGGGTGTCTCACAATAGAAAATGATAAAATTCAATTAAAATATGCTTATGAGTTTAATACCCTGATTAAGAGCTGTTGGACAATGGAATATGCTGAGTTGCGGTGTGGTGGGGGTCTCTATTTCTGGAGGTTTTTAAGCAGAGTCTGCATGACCATCTGTCAAGAATGATTTGATTGTGTTTTCCTGCATGGCAGGGGGTTGGACTGTATGGCCCTGGTGGTCTTTTCCAATTCTATGATTCTATAAGTATTGTATGTACACATCTCTAAATTTTGTAAATAGTATATAGTCTGCTTGGTAATAAAATTTTCCAGTTTAAAATTCTTGTTTACAGTTATTTTTAGTTCTACTAAAAAGAACGTTTAGGCCTAAATACCCGAAAGCCTGTAGATCTCCTCCGGTCTTGGAAGCTAAGCAAGATCAGCTGGTTAGTACTTCGATATCGGACTGCCAACAAATACAATAAAATACAAATATAAATAGCTGTAGGCTGTTTTAGAGGAATGAATGGGAAAACCACCTCTGAGTATTCTTTACCTAAGGAAACCATATGAAAGTCATGGGGTTGCCATAGATCAGCAGGCCACTTTAAGACACATACACAATGTTTTTATACAGGAAGTTAGACCTAAAGGTTTTGCTTTTTTTTCATCAGGACAACTCTGCCCTCTGCTGTTTGAACAGTTTCTTGAGATCAGTGCATGTTGTAGAGGGAATAGTCAAAAGTCAAAATAATAGTAATATTGTAAGAATTCTAGAGTCTTCCTCTTTCTCCTAACATTTTATTCTTTCCTCCTCTTTCTTAAGAACTAGTCAAAGCAGGAGAAAAGACTCAGAATGAAGGAGGAGCTATATTTGTACAAGAAGCACTCTCTCAGTTTGGAGCACAAACGGATCCCATTAAACAACAAACTCATCGCATGTTCCTTTTGAGGATGAAGCTCATGCACTTTGTTAACAGTCTGCACAACTACATCATGACTAGGGTGTGTGACATACAGTCATTTGCAATCTGTGTGATTTTCAGTAGTTTTAGTACTTCAGTAAGCTACAGTAGGATGCGTGTGCACTATTTTCAGTAAGATTTACAAGTGGTTTACTTTTTCCAACAATTCAGAATGGCTTCTGACATTGTGCAGATGTATTTAATATTCACTTCATGATAAATCTGATATTTTACTAGTAGGACTTTTGAAACGTACTGTTCTTCACTTACATGATGCATCCCTCCCAATTAATTTATAAACAATCCAGCTTCACATAGCCAGTTTTGGAGCCCATGGGGGGTTCTTACAATTTGACTGGAATTCTCTGTTCCACCAGCAGATGTCAATGATTTAATGCTACCCTTTGTTGGGCAAAAGGTCTTCACTTATTGCTTAACAGTCTGTTTTGCTCCTATAATGTTCACTTTCAGTTTATGGCTATTCAGGTCTTAAGTTAAACAATTCAGCTAAATTAAAATGCTTTGGGAGTATACAATTTATTTGTTATTGTTGCTAGAAATACAGCCTCCAAATACTGTCATATAAGAAGCCCTGTGTATAACATACTATATTTAGTAGATGGATCAACTGGCTTTACTCTATAATTTGAACTGATCAACATGCCTCTGTTCCACATTTGACCTGTTCTAGATGCATCTTGGCAAATGGAACAAGGGAGTATTGTTGACCTGTTATATCAAAACAATTTAAATGAAAACAAATTCCCAAATCCATGTTTTCTGGCACCTTAAAATGCCAAAAAAAATGAGTTTGTGTAGAAGATGAGATGGCACTGAATGCAATTTTTTTAAATTATTACTCATGTTGTCTCCTTTTTAAAGATTCTTCACAGCACGGGTTTGGAATTTCAACATCAGGTTGAAGAAGCAAAAGATTTGGATCAACTAATTAAAATTCATTACAGATACCTTTCTACAATTCATGATCGCTGCCTGTTGAGGGAAAAGGTCAGTCAACAATCATATGTATTGTATACTTAGTTCATAAAGCAAATATCTGTATTACTTTCATTGTCTGTGGGATTTTTGATTGAGTGTGCTTGTATATGAGTAGATACAGATATATGAAAGAACCAGCATAATGTAATGGTTTGAGTATTGGACAAAGACACTAAGAGTCCAGGGTTCAAATCCTCAGCCAGCTGTAGAAACTTACTGGGTGATTCTAAGCTAGTCATACTCAATAGCAAACCTCGTCTGAATAAATGTTGCCCAGAAAACCTTAAAATATGATCACTATAAGCCAGAGTCAACTTGAAGGCACATAAGCAAATACAAATGTACATATTACAGGACAGATGGTCTACCATTTTGATTAAGCTTTATGAATAAAATGTCTAACTTTTCCTAAAGTATACATGAACACTGGTTCTAAATTGTATGTTCTCACAAAAATCAGTGTTCATATATGGTTTTGGAACTGTAGTACTACAACTAATATTTTTGCTTTGTTTGTAAAATGTATATTCCTGGAGGGAAGAATGCTTTTGTAGTAATCTTCAAAAGACCCCAGAAAATCCATTTAAATAGACAGACAATTTGATTGTCCCGATTTAATAAAGAGTGCAAGTCCCCTTTTAGTGGATAAGACTCAACAGACATTATTTTTACAATTTACAGTTAATTCAAACTCATTTGGTTCATTCACATACTTCTACCATGGAATTAATATTTGGAATCTTGATATTTGAAATATGCTTACAGTTTTGAGATTTGAAAATGTGGTCCCAAATAATAACTACAAATGGTTAATGTTAATGATGGGGCATCAGGATTGGTTGAAAGAGGAGAAGATTCCCTCCTTCACCCTGATTCAATTGTCTGTTATAGCTTTTATAAAAAAGGAATGAGAGGTTGTAAGGTACTTCATGACCTAAACAAGTGTTTCACTGATAGCTGAATCCAGAAGTACTAGCTGATGTGCTAGAATCATGCCATTTTGGGTTGAGTCTAGGTAGATCTAGCACCGCTATTGTGCTTCGGATGAGTGCTTCGAGGATTAAAGATTCACTGTTGTAGCTTTTAAGAGGATATTTTGAGGGTTGAGTCATGATCATGCTTTGAGAGCATCTGATAAGCTATATGAAAAAAGGTGATATAATACTGCTTTCCTTCACTCTTTGAGTCTCCATTCAAAATTGACTGGGGGTAGTTCTTATATCATATTCCCAAGCTTCTGAAGAGATTGAAGTGGAACTATCAACATTATTGTACTTTACATGAAACAATGGAGAGTTATTTTACAGTGGTAGAATGGTAGAGTATATCTGCCATTTTCACTTGTAATCCCATGCCCACTGTGAGACTGAATTTCGCCATCACTAAATGAGCATTCTGTGTGATAGAAGCTTCTTGTCGGGAGCCGCTTGCTTGGCTTTCTCTCCCAAGGTGGGAGCGCGTGTGGTCGCCTTGACTGTGCTCTGAGATTTACTAGTGATGGACGCCCACTTATTTCTGTGGATATAGGTCTTGAGAAAGCTACCCCCTGACCACATGAACCACCCTCACTCCCGGTCCAGGTTGTTCTCCCTTCATGCCTGCTTCACCTCAGGGGGACATCAATTGTGGGCAACTTATAGCAACCCAAGAGGATTGGGCATCTCTTTATATTTAAATATTAATTCTGTGTGGTAAACATAGATGGCATATCAGTATCTATGCCATGTGTGTGGGAAGGGATTATTCTTTTAGCTATGGTGCATTCTTTTCCTAAATACTTGTGTTATGAATAAATTACAGAAAAATTCCATGGCAGTCATGAAAGTTTAAAGGGTTATGCATATTTATTAATGCAGAAGCCGGGGGAAGGTTTGGGGGTAATAATTATAGATTTTGATAATGTAGCAAAATGGTAGAGAGAATATAAGGCACTTCTTTTAGGTCCTCTGGGGATAGAGTACCGTATATACTCAAGTATAAGCCAATCTGAATATATGCCGAGGCACATAATTTTACCACAAGAAACTGGGAAAATTTATTGATTAGAGTATAAGCTAGAAGTGGAAAATGCAGCAGCTACTCGTTAATTTCAAAAATACAAATAGATATAAAATTACATTAATTGAGGCATCAGTAAGTTAAATGTTTTTGAATATTTACTATATTTCAAATAAAAACAGTAAACTAGCTCTTTAAGTAGAAAAGGAGGGTCAACAAAAACAATATGATATCAACAACAACAACAACATTTGTCATCAACTAGGCAGAGGACCTTCTCTGTTGTAGCACCGAGCTTATGGAACACCTTGCCATCCGAAGTCCGAGCAATCACTGAACTGCCGGCCTTTCGGAAAGCCCGCAAAACAGTTCTTTTCCATCAGGCATTCGATCTTTAGCCACTCCTTGGTTGTGAACTAATACTGCTGATGTGTTTTAAATTGTTAATGCTGAGATTGTATGGTTTTACTGTTTATGTTATAGGTCGATATACTGTAAACCGCCCTGAGCCAAATCGGAAGGACAGTATACAAATCGAAACAATAAATAAATAAATAAAAACATAATAATAATAATAATTTATTTGTACCCCGCCCTACCTCCCCATGGGGGAATAGGGTGGCTTCCAACATAGTAAGAGGCAAACCAGTGCCTATATAAACAAAACACCATTTAAATTTTAAACCAAAGATAATAGTTAATATTGTCCAATAGTTTTAAATAAACAGTTGCATTGAATAATTACCATAAAAGCAATTAAAAAACCAGCTGAGGTAAATTTTCATATCAGTTCCCTTTCACTTTCTCTCAATCTTCTCCTACTGATGCAGCCTAGAATGGCATTGGCCTATTCAGTTGCAGCATGACACTGGGCTGGTGTTCAGCACCCGATGATGGCCACCCAGGCTTAATAATATTAAAATTAATAATAACAGAGTTGGAAGGGACCTCTAAAGATCATCTAGTCCAACCCCCTTCATTATGCCTTCATGCAGGGAAAGCACAATCAAAGCACCCCCAACAGATGATGGCCACCCAGGTTTAATAATATTATAATTAATAGTAATAACAGAGTTGGAAGGGACCACTAAAGAACATTTAGACCAAGGAACATCTGCTTTCCTCCTTTCCTTCTCCCTTCCTTCTTCCTTCCTTCCTTCCCTCCTTCCCTTCTTTTCCTAACTTCTTTTTCCTCCCTCCCTCCTTCACTTCCTCAACCCTTTCCTACTTTCTTCCTTCCCTCCATCCCTTCCTCTGTTTCTCCTCTCTCGCTTCCTCCTTCCCATCTCCCTTCTTTCCTTTCTTTCCTGGCCCTAGTGAGGTGGCGAAGTCCCTGCTGCCTGACTTCCGGGCTTCCATCACAATCTCACAGGCGGCTAGCACTCGCTTGCTCACAGTGGAAGCTCGGCAGGCAGGTAGACAGTAAGCGGAAAGGGCCTCACGAGTGACAGAGGGCTCCCTGTGAGAAAAGGAGAAATGGAGGTGCGCCTCCCTTCTTGCCCATCTTGCCGCATGCACACCTTCGTTTTTCCTTCTGCTGCCATGTGCACACCCTGTCTGCTCTCGAACAGCAACTCAGCTGAGTTACTGCGCGGAGAACAGAAGGCGCGTGTGCAGCGACAGAAAGAGAAACAGAGGGGCATGCCTCCTCCCTCCTTGTCTTGCTGCGCTTGGGCCTCCGTTTCTCCTTTTAGCTGTGGCCCCGCAGCGGAGGAGAAGGCTGCGGAGGGAAAGACAAGGCCAGGTGGCGGAAGAATGAGTGACAGAGGCGGCGGCAATAGAGCCCGCCACTGCTTGACTCGAATGTAAGCTGACGAGGGCTGAAAAACTCGGCTTATATACGAGTATATACGTTAACTCTTGCCTTTCACCATTCTACTTATAGAATGGGGTGGTTCCTTTCTTGATAAAGGTTAAGGTTCAGTACTCATATTCATTGATAAATCAGTTTTCTGGGTTAATTTTTTAAGTAAAATTTCCATACTCATACATAAATATATTGGGTTGGTCTATTGCAATCTGGGGTTTCAGTGCACTGTGTCAAATAATGATGGTTTCTATGTATTAACACACAGCTTTTAGATAGCTGTGAGTTTTAGCATCCACATTTTTAAAGGTAGCTACAATACCTTGCCATTGAATAAAAAAAGAAATGATTAGCCGGCCTATTTGTCCTGTGAAAGATGTTGTCTCCCTAGTCTGAAGAAGTGTTTTTGGATTGAGTCTACTTTATGGCGTATGGGATGCCTACTAAAGGCCACAAGGGGCTTTTAAATGGCTTGATAATATCCGGATCCTTGCATTTGAATAGGGGTTTTGGATGGAATCTTTTTATATGAAATGTGGAATGGGTATTAAAGGCCAGATGGGAACTTCTAAAGGGTTGGATTATACCCTTGAGCCTTGTATTTTATATGCCTGATTTAGCAACATTGAAATTAATGTCCAGGAACAGCATTTTTTAAAAATAAAAAAGCAATACAACCAAACAGTATGGGTAGGAAATCAGGTGTGCATCTGGGAAGATAGACATTTGAACCTCAAAATCAAAATGCTCATAGTTGTTACTTTTGCCATGTCATTTCCAGGTTAGTTTTGTGAAAGAAGCTATAATGAAAGTTCTGAACCTAGTACTGATGTTTGCAGAGCGTTGGCAAGCTGGATTGGGAGCCTGGAAGTAAGCACATGCAAATTCATTTCTATTTGCAATTGTTTTCCAGTACAAAAATTACATTTATCCTTTGCATGAAGCATTATGATTATGTTACAGTGAAATCAGTAAAAGACATCAAGTAAAAAGAAGGAAATTCACTTAAAAAGGATATTATCGTATTATCTGGAGACAATGTATTGTCGAAGGCTTTCATGGCTGGAATCACTGCGTTGTTGTAGGTTTTTTCGGGCTATATGGCCATATTCTAGAGGCATTATCTCCTGACGTTTCGCCTGCATCTATTGTTGGGACAATGTATTGTTCCAATGTGCCTTCCCTGAATAAAGTAAATAATGCCCTGCTCTGATCAACTTTTTGCAAAATATCCTCAGAAGCACTTTAACTATCTGTTGGGTTGACTGCTCCACATTATCTGCCAAAAATCCTCCTGGTACACACATTCTACCTCTATTCGCATCCAGTGTTATTTATTTTAAAATTTTTAATATGTCACATCTGACCCGGCCATAATATTTTTAAACTGTGTTGTTTTTGCTTATTTGTAAGTTATATTGATTGTATTATTTTTATTTGCTGTTGTGTTGTCTTATGTGTTATCGGGCTTGGCCTCATGTAAGCCGCCCCAAGTCCCCTTGGGAAGATGGTGGCGGGGTATAAATAAATAATTATTATTATTATTAGGCTTTCATGGCCAGAATCACTGGATTGTTGTAGGTTTTTTCGGGCTATATGGCCATGTTCTAGAGGCATTCTCTCCTGACATTTCGCCTGCATCTATGGCAAGCATCCTCAGAGGTTCTGAGGTCTCTGGAGACATGGCTGCATAATCAATATGCCATTGGAAAAAAGGGGAAATTGTACATCCAGATAATTAATGTTACTTAGCTAGCGATACAAAGAACGATGCTATCTGGTATAAATATAAATATGATATGTAGCCATAACCATCCTTTTTTGTGATCAATAGCAAATTTGGTCATATGGCATCTTGTTTAAAGTATTTTATCTTGTGTGAATTCTAGTTGTCTAATCAATTACTTAGTTTCATCTTGAAAAGATGTGCAGGTACAATAAATGTAACTAGACAGTTGTACTGTGAAGATAGCTGTATCTTTGGTGTCAGGCAAGCAGACCGTTTTATGTGCTTGTATACTTTAGACAGCTTATGTTGCAGAGATTGTTGGAAAGCAGAACTCATTAGGCTTGTGCATTTCAGCCGATCCTCGAGCTGTATCTGTTATCTGGATTCTGGAGGCCCCGTGGACTTGTTTTTGTGTGCCTCCCAAAAATGGGCGGATGCTTGAATGAGTGTTTTTGATCCGCCTCCAGAAAATACGACTAAATCTGGCCTATTGGCGGCAATGGGGTTGGGGGGGCTTCCTGGGCTCCCCTTCCCATCATTTTAGGGGTATCATGATGAAAATGGCCACACTTGGAGGACAGATCTACTACTGCTGTATAGGTAGTATATGGATCTCATGTCAAAAGCAAGATATTGATAAAATAAAATTATGTCATGATGGGAAAACATCTGGCTGGGTGGATGTGGCTGAATTAATGAACCTCTTATTTGCATACTCTATTACTCATCTATATATATAAAAAGAGAGAGTCCGTTTTTGACGCTTATGCACGGACACACCATAACACCCAGACCCTCAAAACCCACCACACACATTTCAACAGACCAACACCTACAAACGTGGCACAAAAAAACCAAAGCATAACTCCTAAGACCCTAAAACCGGCCCCCAAAAACCCCATACAAACCTATGGAGGGATCCGAACACCAAAAACTACAACCAAAATGGCGCAAAAACCACTCCCTGTCCCACAAATAACACTCCCGGAAGTTGTCCCTCAAAAAAAACCCGGCAGGAAACACACACCTAACACACGCACATACAGTTCGTAGCCTTCTCCCACTCCTCCGCTGCCTCTCGTCCCCTCCCAGCAGAGGAGGGGAATAGAGGGGACCGTGCGGGCCACTTTCACAGGAGGAGCTGAGGACGTGCGGCCAGCCACAACAACGTTCTCCAACGCAGCCCTCCTCCCTCCGAAGGTCACTCTTGACCCACCCTGTGGCTGGGAAGTGACGAAGGGGGAGCGATGGCGGCGGCGCAATGAGTCGCTCTTCCGGCCCCTGCTCCCTGAAGAGGAGGGCTCCTCCACCGCCTCCGTGCTGCTCCCTGAAGAGGAGGACGAAAGGGACCCCCACGCGATCGCTCTCCCTTCGCCCTTTTCTTCTGGAAGCGGAAGAGAGATCGCGCGGGGGCCCCTTTCGTCCTCCTCTTCAGGGAGCAGCACTGAACCGGCGGAGGAGAGCGCACAGGGGCCGGAAGAACGGCCATGGCGCCGCCGCCATCGCTCCCCCTTTGCCACTACCCTGCCACAGGGTGGGCCGAAGACCGACCTTCGCAGGGAAGAGGGCTGCGGTGGAAAACGGTGCTCTGGTCGGAACCACGTCCTCCACCTCCTCCCTGCGAAAGGGGCCCGCGGTCTCTCTCCCTTCCCTCCTCTTCTGGGAACGGCAGAGAGGCACCGGAGGAGAGCGAGAAGGCGGCCATCAGGAACCAGAACAGACGGACAACGAAGACACAGGCAAGCTGACAAAAACAAAAACAAAAAAACCCCCACTACTGCACAAAAACACAAACCTACACAAATAAACACATACATAGACACCAATAGTATATATACACACACATACAAATATATACACACAGAAAACCACAAACACATATATACAAAACCCATACATTCACCCACACACACAAAACACCCCCAAATATACACAGACACAAATAAAAACACACACACAACAATTACACACACATACAGCCATACGGTGCTCTGGTCGGGACCACGTCCTCCACCTCCTCCTGCGAAAGGGGCCCGCCGGACGGTCTCTCTCCCTTCCTCCTCTTCTGGGAACGGCAGAGAGGCACCGGAGGAGAGCGAGGCGGCCATCAGGAACCAGAACAGACGGACAACGAAGACACAGGCAAGCTGACAAAAACAAAAACAAAAAAACCCCCACTACTGCACAAAAACACAAACCTACACAAATAAACACATACATAGACACCAATAGTATATATACACACACATACAAATATATACACACACAAAACCACAAACACATATATACACAAACCCATACATTCACCCACACACACACAAACACCCCCAAATATACACAGACACAAATAAAAACACACACACAACAATTAAACACACATACAGCCATACGGTGCTCTGGTCGGGACCACGTCCTCCACCTCCTCCTTCCCCTCCTCTTCTGGGAACGAAGAGGCACCGGGGCGAGAAGGCGGCCATCAGGAACCAGAACAGCCGGACAACGAAGACACAGGCAAGCTGACAAAAACAAAACAAAAAACAAAACCCCCACTCTGCTCTCCCTTCCCCACACACCTCTTCTGGGAACGGCAGAGGCACCGGAGGAGAGAGGCGAGGAAGGCGAAGGCGCCATCAGGAACCAGAACAGACGGACAACGAAGACACTGGGAAGCTGACAAAAACAAAAAACAAAAACCCCCACTACTGCACAAAAAAACAAACCTACACAAATAAACACATACATAGACACCAATAGTATATATACACACACATACAAATATATACACACACAAAACCACAAACACATATATACACAAACCCATACATTCACCCACACACACACAAACACCCCTAAATATACACAGACACAAATAAAAACACACACACAACAATTAAACACACATACAGCCATACGGTGCTCTGGTCGGGACCACGTCCTCCACCTCCTCCTGCGAAAGGGGCTCGCACGGTCTCTCTCCCTTCCCCTCCTCTTCTGGGAACGGCAGAGAGGCACCGGAGGAGAGCGAGAAGGCGGCCATCAGGAACCAGAACAGACGGACAACGAAGACACAGGCAAGCTGACAAAAACAAAAACAAAAAAACCCCCACTACTGCACAAAAAACACAAACCTACACAAATAAACACATACATAGACACCAATAGTATATATACACACACATACAAATATATACACACACAAAACCACAAACACATATATACACAAACCCATACATTCACCCACGCACACACAAACACCCCCAAATATACACAGACACAAATAAAAACACACACACAACAATTAAACACACATACAGCCATACGGTGCTCTGGTCGGGACCACGTCCTCCACCTCCTCCTGCGAAAGGGGCCCGCACGGTCTCTCTCCCTTCCCCTCCTCTTCTGGGAACGGCAGAGAGGCACCGGAGGAGAGCGAGAAGGCGGCCATCAGGAACCAGAACAGACGGACAACGAAGACACAGGCAAGCTGACAAAAACAAAACAAAAAACCCCCACTACTGCACAAAAACACAAACCTACACAAATAAACACATACATAGACACCAATAGTATATATACACACACATACAAATATATACACACACAAAACCACAAACACATATATACACAAACCCATACATTCACCCACACACACACAAACACCCCCAAATATACACAGACACAAATAAAAACACACACACAACAATTAAACACACATACAGCCATACGGTCCTCTGGTCGGGCCCACGTCCTCCACCTCCTCCCGCGACAGGTGCCCGCACGGTCTCTCTCCCTTCCCTCCTCTTCTGGGAACGGCAGAGAGGCACCGGAGGAGAGCGAGAAGGCGGCCACCAGGAACCAGAACAGACCAACAACAAAGACACAGGCAAGCTGACAAAAAAACCAAAAAAAATACCCACTACTGCACAAAAAAACACAAACCTACACAAATAAACACATACATAGACACCAATAGTATATATACACACACATACAAATATATACACACACAAAACCACAAACATATATATACACAAACCCATACATTCACCCACACACACAAACACCCCAAATATACACAGACACAAATAAAAACACACACACAACAATTAAACACACATACAGCCATACATACACACAACCAAACACATATATACACACACACAACACACACTCACATCATAACATACCCTTACATACTTTCCAACATCTCCTACATAGGGCACAGCAACGCGTGCCGGGTTAAGCTAGTGTCTATTAAAAGCATAAATAGATTCCAGATTAGTGAAGTAAGGCCACAGTTAAGAGTATTTACTCAATTTGCTAGGTGCTTCTGCCCTTCAAAATTGAACAGTTAGCATGCAGTATTGGAAAGATATGGTTTTACTTTATGAAATTAAATTTTTATGAGTATTGTCTGTTTAAATTATTTTCTACTATTCATAGGATGGAATCTATAACTAAGATGGAATCAGATTTTAAAAACTGCCATATGTTCCTTGTGACAGTACTGAACAAAGCAGTGTGTCGAGGCTCCTTCCCACATTGTGAGTATTCAAAATGGATATTTTAAAAATTAAATAATGAGTTTTAAAGTTTCAAATATGTTGCAATTTCTTAACACCTTCAGACTAAGTTATTTTAAAACATAATTACTAGTATTATATCATGTGTAGTGAGAGTATTTGGGTGTTTTAATAGGCAATTCTTAGAACGATGTGTAACTTCAGATTGTTGAAGAAATAGTATGAACTAATTTGTGACATGTTTAGCTTGCTAAGATTAAGCAGTTAGTTCATAAACACTGACTTTTCCCCTAAAATATTAACACATTGTGTTTTGATTCACAGTGGAGTCTTTAGCCTTGTCGCTCATGGCTGGAATGGAACAAACTTAACAAAATAGAGATGTGTGTGGAACTACTGAAACTGCAGCAATATCTTCTTTCCAGCATTGTGACAGTTCAATACTTGAAGTATCAACTGAGATTTACTTGAAGGATTTACTGAGGTTTTTCTTTCAGGATTGCATTCTGTATCCCAGGAGTCACATGGTTGCACATAATGGTACAGATATCTGTGCTCGAAAGTTATCTTGTAAATGAAATACTTAAAATCATGTATCTGTTCTGTATGTTAAATGTTAATTTGCCCTAACCAGAGCTTTATTTTCCTCTATGAGGAACATTTGAAAAACAACCCATAAAATGAATGCGTAATACAAATTTCCATGTGCAGGGTCAGTCAGTTATTGTTTTGATGAGGTGGTGTAATAAATTCACTTTTCCATTGTCCAAGACGTTTGATAATTTATATTCTATTCTCATTGCTATATTGTAGTTATAATAAATTGGACTATTTTACTGGATTACATTTTTCATGGAATGTGTTGCTATTTATTTACTTAGTAGCACAGGAAGCATTTTATGCCACAAACAGTGCATTTGCACAATATAAAATGAAACATTTGTTTGGCCATTCTAATGGCATCAGAGTGTTATGTTACAGTTTTATGTTTTTAAATGCTATCATGATTACCACTTCAATAGGATATTCTGTTAATATAATATACTAGCTGACCTGGCCACGCTTCGCTGTGGCTATTTCCCCCGTGGTATACTTTCTTTGTCACTCCTTCCATCCATCCATCGACCTCCACGCCGCCTCCGTTGCCAGGGGCCGATCCCGGCGGAGGCGGCAAGAAAGCTGCCCTGTTTCCGGGCACCTCTTTCTGCTGCTCGTCCCGCCCTGCTCTCTTGAATGAAGGAAGGGGGGTGGGGAGAGGAGGGGAAACAGCCGGGGGAACCGCTGCTGCGCGTGCGGCGGGAGGCGCTTCCCCCCCTCTTCTCTCCGCCCTCCTCTCTTGAAGGAAGGAGGGCGGGAAGAGGATGGGAAAGAGGCGCCTTCCGTCACGTGCGCATGCGCGGCAGGGGATCGGGCAGCTGTGTCCCCTCCTATCCCCGCCCTCCTTCCTTCACTCAAGGGAGGAGGGCGGGGCGTGCAGGAGAGAGAGGTGCCCGGGTAAGCTCGGGAGGTTACCTTCTTTCAGGCGCGGCCGCTGGAACCGCCGGGGACACGGCGGAGGGCGGATCGGCGATCTTCGGGTCTGCCTCCCGCCCTGGCGCGCATGTCCAGCGTCGTACGCGTCCCGCCCCTTTTTGGCTGTGCTGGGTGGCGTCAGGCCCCTTTCGGGAAGTCCCGCCTTTCGGACTACACTTCCCAGAAGGCCCCGCATGGCCACTTCCTGTTTATGCGGAGGTTTCTGGGAAGTGTAGTGCGGCGCCCCAGAGCTGCTCTGGGACCGGGGACGTGCGGGCACGGGCGAGGATGGCGAGGAGGCGGTTAGGGCGCCGTCGGTGTGACTGTGAAGGTCCCGGTGAGTGGGGAGAGAGGGTGACGGGATGGGTTGGGGGGGTCGGAGTGCGCCTGCGCGATTGCTCTCCCTGTCTACAGCGCTCGCGGCCAGCGTAGAACGGGAGGCAATGTGCGGTTTTTGGAGGCTGTTTTTTTTTGGGGGGGTGGCAAGGTAGGGAGGTGGGTTTTTTTGTGCTATGTTTGTACCTCGTGGTCTGGGGGAATGTGTGTCGTTGGATTTGTGTTTCTGGGGCGTATAGTTTGGCCGTGCTTAACGGCCATCGCACAACCACTCTCTTTATAAAGTTGCTTCCTTCTCTGCAGGTTTTTTAAAAATGTAACTACCTATTGTGAAATGTGGTGAAAGTTGTTTGATTGAGAGGAGGAACTGGCACATGTGTAAGGATAGTGGGTGGCTTGAACTATACATGACTATATTAACTACAAATGTTTCCTTTTTTATTGGATACTTGGCTATCAAGAGCAGAGTAGAAAATATCAAGAGTAGAGACTGTGCATTGATGTATAGAGGTGCTTATTTCCATATCAAGGTGGTATCAATGCTGGTATGGCGTATGTGTGTTTGTATAGCTTTTTATTTAGTTGAAAAGCTTGATACTGATACTCTGCAATTTTTAAAAAATAATCACTGCTAATTATAACTGTAATAGAACCAAGACAAAAGTCAACTAGATATGTCTGTAAGAGACACAATCAGTGTAGAGTAAATGGGCACAGAATGTGCAATGTCAGAAAGCAAGTTTGCCAAAGAGAATAGTTGTCTATTCTATGGAAGAAGAATAGGATTTCATAAATAACAACGGAAAGGATCATAGCTACTTGGAAGTAACTGTCATGGGTTCCTACAGTTACAGTGCAGTTAGTCTGTGAAAAGCTCTGCCTAAAGGCCAGTCTAGCACCCACCTATCTTACTAGGGTCTTACATGATGAGATGTCCACTTAAACAATTGGGACCTTCGGGGCTAAAATCCATTGCATTGAATCTGGAGATAAATGGACAAACTGTATTTTGTGTGCTCCAGAATAGGAAAAAAAAACAAGCACTGAGGGAACAAATTTTTACTATTGTGTCGCACCTGCTTAAACAAGATTGTTTGTGTCCTGTGCTTGGTGACACTCCTGAATTATTCTCAAAGGCAGCCCAGCATGATTTCATATATCGGAGCCTGAATAATAATGATCAGTATGAGTATAATGGCAGAGGTATCTGAGCTTGCTTTTTGATTCGTGCTTTTTGGAAAACCACATTTTTTTCAAACAGTGTTTGAAATTATCCCCTTTAAGAAAAAATGACTGGACAGGCTTTGAGCCTCACATTGATATTATAAAATCTGAGTTTTACATTTTAAAATATTTCCTCTAAAAGAAAGAGCACAGTGGATTCAAATCTGTCATTTGACGTTCTTATGCAATCATTTCTTCATTGCGGTCTTTAAAATAAAACCCCAATTCTATCCCAGCTGTACAAGAAACAGATTCAATATGAAAGAATATATTCTGTGACTTGCATGGGGTACAGTGTACAGTAAGGGAAAAAAACAATGGTAGGGCTATACAGAGATGACAGTGAAAGACATTTTCTTTTGCTTTAATGTGTCTAGCCCAGTCATGGGCAAACTTCGGCCCTGCAGGTGTTTTGGACTCCAACTCCCACAACTTCCAGAATTGTGGGAGTTGAAGTCTAAAACACCTGGAGGACTGAAGTTTGCCCATGCCCAATCTACCTTCTGGATCTGTGCTTCCTAATGGGAAAAAATGACAATGTATGGTTATTTGTGGTCTTTTTCTTTTGGCTTTCTTTGGAAAGAAAAGAAAAATGGAGAATCAGTGGGAAATAAATAAATAAAAATTACAAATGTATCAGTTGCCTAGAACAATATCAGTTCTGACAGTGAATGAAACAGGAAGCTTATATGATAAAAGGCTCATCTGGGACCACCTTCTCAGATGTTCTTGATTACGATGGGGAGTAAACTTAAATGTAATAGGTTTTGAAACATGTGACTGTTTTGGAATTATATATTGACGGGTATGGTGCTGTGAGTTGCCTTCTAATCATTACTATAAAAGATGAGATGTAAATAAATCTTTTTTTAAAAAAAGGATGCTCGTTTAAAGTAGATTTTTTTAACAACATGTCTTATTTATCCTCATTGGTCCCAGTCTATTATTTAGTATTTGATTGAAAGTACTGAATTTTACTAGTTTTTTCCAAAATCATTCTGAGATTTCTCAAGTCTTTAGGCCAAGGCTTTGGCAGACATATGAGGGTGTCCATTAAAATTTCCCCTGACCCACTTCTATTTATGCTGAATCTGCACATATAATGATATAGTATCTTTAGGTTATGTGCCAATTTACAACTCAGTAGTATTGATGGATTTCTTAGCAAAGGCTACCATGATCCCTGGGACATACTATGCTTCACTGCTGCAGAAATTGCAGAAGGCCATCAAAATCCAAGAGACGTGGCATGCTCACCAAAGCTGTCCGCTTTCTGCAAGACAATGTACCAGTTCACAACTCACATGTTGCCCAAATGGAAGCAAGCTCCTGTGGTTTTGAAATTGTACCACATCCCCCTTATTAACCCGACCTCGCACCATCAGACTTCTACCTCTTTCTAACAATGAATTTATTTTTTGAAGTGCAAGCATTTTTCAGATGATGAGACTCTGATTTCCAAAGTCACAACGTGGCTTTTGGAGCAACCTATCAACTTCTACAAGTGAGATGTTTACAGTTGCTTAAAAAGATGGGAGAACTGTGTGCCCCTAGGTGGCACCTATGTAAAGGACTAATAACTATGGCAAGTTTCATTGCTCTCAGTTCACAGGAAGTGGGTCAGGAGAAATCTTTAATGAACACCCCTTGCTCAAAGCCTGTCCAGTCATTTCATATACAAGTCCAAAAATGTTTCCGTCATTTGGACAAAAATGAACACATTCATAGGTTTAAAGAGCAATCTGTTATAGATTGGTTAGTCCCTGATGCCAACCAGTTCAGGGTATTTGCATCATAAGGGGGGGGGGCACTTCTTCCCTTTTGTTTGTGACAGGGAATAGATCTCAAGATCATCTTCATATTAGCATACAATTAGCATATTTTTCTGCAAAAATCCTCCACTTGATAGTGGAACTTGGGTGGCCAGGTGTAATAAGGGACAGAGCTTTACTGTTGTGTGCCTTCAAATCATTTCTGACTGATGAAGACCCACAGAGTATTCTGGAACAGTAGATTTTCATGGCCAAATTGGGATGCAAACCTTATTCTCCAGGGTTGTAGTCCAACACTCAAACCACAACGACACACTGGCTCTTTAAGGGTTATGTAGGACAATGCTACTCAAAGCAGTGTTGGCCTCTGACTCATTGGCTGCTGATCTCTGGACAGTTTCCAGGAAAGAAACGCAGTTGTGCCAAATAGACAAAAATGTGGTGCCAGCCTGTGGCACATTTGGGGAAATAATTGCCGGACTCTAACCTATCGGACAGCCTGATGTTGCTTGTCACCACGGCACCTGCTGAAATTCTGTCCTCTACAACCATTAAAGGGAAGGGCGAGGGGCTGCTGGATGATTTAAAAGAGCTTTTGATCTATTTTGATTGCACTTTAGATTTAGGTGTGAACTGTTTTGATATTGTTAAGTAGTCTGATTTTATCTTAATATTTTAACATGTTTTTAAATGTATTCTCATAAAATCTGAGCGGCTTAGAGTGGGGACAAGGGGTGCTGATACTGATGTATTTGTTGGGACGGGACGCTCACAATGTTTTGAGGGGTTTGAATCCTCACTCAGTTATAGATCTTGGACAAGTCACACTCTCTCAGTCTCGGAGGAAGGATTGCAAATCACCTGCGAAGACAGCTTCCGAAAGGTAGATTTGAAGGAATACAACAAGCCTCCCCTCTTATTTCTCCTGTCAACTTGAAGTGACAGGAACTGAAGAGTTGCAGAGTTTGAGATGAATGGCTGCAAAATGGTGTGAACCTGGTAGAGAATGCCCTGGTTAAGAAGGAAAAGATGGCAATTCCTTGGTAGGCAAGTCATATAGGCAGAGCTCTTGCTTTCCTTTGAGTATTCTTTCTCTTCCTTTCCTTCCTTCCTCCCACCCCCTCCCTTTCTCTCCCTTTCATTTTCTCTCTCCTTCCTTTCTCTCCCTTCCATTTCTTCTCTCTTCCCCTCTCCCATCCTCCTCTCTCCTGCTCTTTTCCTCTCTCCCCTTCTTCCTCTCTAAGGCCCCTTCCACACAGCTCTATATCAAATCCACACTGGACTGGAATATATGGCAGTGTGGGTTTAGACAACCCCGTTCAAAGCAGATATTGTGGATTATCTGCCTTGATATTCTGGGTTATATGGCTGTGTGCAAGGGCCCTCACTTCCCTCCTTTTCATTTTTTTTCTTCACTTCCCTTCTTCCTTCCTCTCCTTTCATTCTTTCTTCCCTTTTACCTTCTGTCCTCTCTCTCCCCTCTATTCTTTCTCTTTATTTCTTCCTTTCTCTCCTCTCCCCTTCTTTCCTTCATCTCTCTTCTGTTCTTTCTTCACATTTCTTTTTTTCCTTTCTCTATTTTATCCTTCTGTCTTTTCTCTCAATTCCTTCCCCTTCCTTCTGTTTGTTTTCTCTCTCCCATTTCTTCTCTCCTCCCTTCCTCCCTCTCTTCTCTTCACTTCTTCCTTCCTCTCTTGCTTTCCTCCTCTCATTCTTTCTCCTCTTTTCCCTTCCTCGCCCTTCTGGTCTTTCTCCTCACTTTTTCCTTCCATCTTTCTGTCCTTTCTCTCTCAATTCCTTCTGTCTGTTCTTGCCCTCCCTCCCATCCCTTCCATTCTTTCTCTCCCATTTCTTCTCTCCTTCTCCCGTCCGTTCTTTTCCTCTTACCTTCTTCCTTTCTCACATTTCGCTCCCTCTCACCTTCCTTCCATCTCTATTTCCATTATTTCTCCTTACCTCTTTTCTTCCTTTCTCTCCCCTTCCTCCCTTTCTTCTTTGTCTCCCTCCCTCCGGTTCTTTTCCTATACTTCTTTTTTTCCTTCCTGCCTCTCCCCTTTTTCCTTTTCTTCTTTCTGTTGGAATTATCAATCTGAACACACATTCACTTCCTCTTTGCTGCAAGGCTGTAAAAGGGGGGTGTACCTTTTGTAATTTCCTGTTTTGTCACTTCCTACTTCTTCACACTCTTTTTCTGTCTCCTGATGTAACTTTTGGGAAGAGAGGTTTGTTTGCCATTTTGAGCCCTCTTCTGCAATGCTGTACCTGCATGATATTTTACAACATGCAAGCTTTGTTTGTAAGTAAACCTTTTGACTTTAACTCTCTTGTCTGGACTAATTATTAGCATGCTGTGTTTTTTAAGGGAGAAGGAGTAAGGCTGTGTATTTTACTGGTCTAAGCCAGGCATTCTCTAACAAGCTCTGTTCCCCAGACCTTTTGCTGTGTATCTTTTGAGAGCCATTAACAGGCTTGCATCAATCTGGTTTTGTAACTATAATCAGATTGTGCTATAAATATATCATTTTCTTATCAGGTTATGGGTCTAGTATGCTGGGGAAATTTTGAGAGAGCACATTTTTGGAGTTAATGCCTTTTGTTTAACTCTTGTTTTGTTGAAATCTCTTTTCAGCTGCGTTTTAAGGGGAAACTCCCTGAGTAGGGAAAGAGTTTCACTCTTGCAAGAAAGAAGGGCTTGTTTTTGACCCACAGCCATTTTGATTTTTGGTCTTTTGGTGGTTTGAGATTTTAAAGCACCATTTTTCCTCTTCTCCCTGTGCATGCAAGTTCAGAATACAGAGTTCTTTGCTGCCTTTTTTTGGTTTTTTGGGCTATTTTGCAGTTTAGCCAAACATTTTGAACTTTGAAATTTGAATTTTTGAACCTTTTTGGATCATTCTCTTTTTGAGACCCTCATTTTTGGATTGAAGCTATTTTTGGATCTTTGTTAGGCAGAGATGGAACGTAAAGAGGGAATCTTAGGTTTTAGAACAAATTTGGACCATGCCTCTTATTCATTTTGGTCAGACAGAATACATTTGATGCTGGATTCTGAAGATTTAAGAGAATGTATAGATACAGAATGCCCACAAGAAGAATCTAGAGAGTCTAAAAATTGGAAAAAAGAAAGATGCACGGGCTAAATTCCTTATTTCTGCTACTCTTAAAGATACGCAGTTGATATATATAAGGGAATGTAAGACTGCTAAAGAGATTTTAGAAGCGTTGAAGAAACAGTATGGGCAAGTTACGATAAAGAGTGCTATAGCCAGTCTTAGAAGACTTCTTAGAATAATGCTGAATGATAAGAAGGATTGTGAAAAGCATCTAGAGAATTTTTCAGAGTTAATGGATAAACTTAGGCTTACAGGACTGGAATTTAAAGATGTACACCGAATTACTTTCCTGCTTGTAACTTTGGGGAAAGGTTTTGACTCTTTTACTGCTTCGATCGAAGGTTCCTCAGAAATAAGTTTTGAAACTGTTGTTTCTAGACTTAGGGAATTTTGTGGAGACAAAGATAGTTGTTCACAGGGCGCATGTCAAGAGACAATGCATCAAGTTACTATGTGAATAGCAACCAGACTCAAAAGAGAGGAGCTTCAAAGTACAACCCACAAGGGAGGAGTTGCTACAATTGCGGCCGTTATGGTCACGTAGCCAAATTTTGTAGATTTCCTAAGAAAGACTGTGTGCCATCTAGTGGCAAGAGACAAGAAAGTCAGGAGAAGAAGCATTATTCAGAAAAATCTGCAGGAAATAGGCCAAATCACAAAGGTCTCTTAGCAATTGAGACTGCTTTAGCAACAAATGGAAATAAAGATAAGGCTGATACATGGATCATTGATTCAGGGTGTACGCAGCACAGCACTTATGAATCTGTGAATTTTGTTGCATTGAACCAAAATGTTAGAGGAAATTTGAATACTGCTGATGGTAGACCTATTAAAATCCTGGGTTCAGGGGATTGTACTGTTAAATGTGATTTACCTAAAGGAATTGTTGAAACTAAGATTTTGGATGCTTATTATGTGCCATCTTTACATGCAAATCTGCTAAGTGTTAGTGCCATGGATAAGAAAGGTTTTGAAATTCTTTTTAAAAATGGAGAATGTAATATTTCAAAGGACAATGTATTATATGCTAGAGCTTTTGAGAATAATGGAATTTATGAACTATGTGTTAAATCTGGTCAAGCCAACATGGTTAACACACAGGCTGATAATGCCCTTGAACTGTGGCATAAACGCTTTGGACACAGAGATGTAAATGCAATTCTTCAAATGCAGAAGGACAAGTTGGCTACAAATTTGGAAATCGGCAACACAACTTTCAACAAGTGTGTGACCTGCATTCAGCAGAAGGCAGTGAGTCCTTCTTTCCCAGTTAAAATGGAGAGGAGATCTACCAAGGTTCTAGATCTCATTCACAGCGACATTTGTGGTCCTTTTAATGTACCTTCAACAGGTGGAAACCGCTATTTTGTTTTGTTCCTGGATGATTTTTCAAGATACTGTGTTGTTTACATTTTGGAGAACAAGTCAGAGGCTCAGGACATGCTGCAGAGATATGTTGCTATGGTGAAGACCAAGTTTGAATGTACACCAAAGGCCATTCAGACGGATTGTGGTAGTGAATACACTTCGCACCGCACACAGAGATTCCTTCAAGAGAATGGAATTCAACACATCAAAAGTGTAGCCTACACTCCTCAACAAAACGGAGTAGCGGAGAGAAAAATGAGATCTCTCGTTGAGATGACAAGGTGCATGTTAGCAGAAGCCCAGTTGCCAGCCTGTTTGTGGGGAGAGGCCCTTGCAACTGCTGCTTATCTACAGAACCGCTTGCCTACGAAGGGCACCACGAAGACTCCTTTTGAAGTATGGAATGGATATGCACCAAGTGTACGGCGAATCAAGAAATTTGGTAGCATAGCTTACGCTTATGTAGCAAAACAGAAGAGAACCAAGCTGGACCAAAGATCTGAACAGACTATCTTGGTCGGATATGCACCAGCAAACAAAGGCTACAGAGTGATGAATCTTGAGACAGGTGAAGTGTCCGTTCGCCACGTTGTACACTTTGATGAGCGAAGCAAAGTCAACTTGAGAGGACTGTGCTTGATTCTTCGGATGAAGAAGAGAGTGCTACTTTACAGCTTGTGGAGTCCATGAGCAATGCACAAGAGATTTCTTCAATTGACGAGCCGGAAATGGAGCCAGACTTTGTCCATAGATGGGAAGAATACGTTGCAGACGATACAGGCAGTACGCAGACAGGAGGGCCCGAAGATGATGATGGTGAGGCGAGTGATGGATCAGAAGGGTCTGCGGAGGTAGACCATCTTCCAGAACAAGCTCCCAGATATTCATTGCGTCCCAACAGAGGCGTGCCACCCTTAGATCTGACCTACATTGCAAAGTCAACATTACCCAGTGAGCCATCTACCATAGACGAAATCGACATGCTACCTTCTTCAGAAGCTGAACAATGGAAGAAAGCTGCAGAGGAAGAAATAGATGCTTTGTACAAGAATGAGACTTGGACTCTTACTGAACTCCCACCAGGAAAGAAAGCTATTGGCTGCAGATGGGTGTTCAAGTTGAAACAAGACTCAGAAGGAAGAATCGAACATTACAAAGCAAGACTGGTTGCACAAGGATTCTCACAGAAGTATGGAATTGATTTTGACGAGACCTTTGCACCTGTAGTGAAGCACAGCACCATGAGACTACTACTGAGTATAGCAGCTTCGAAGAAGATGACAGTGAGACACCTAGATGTCAAGACTGCATTCTTGCATGGTGAGATCACTGAAGACCTCTATATGAAACAGCCACCTGGTTTCGAAGACAAGAGGAGACCTAACCTTGTCTGCAAGCTTAGGAAAGGTCTCTATGGACTTCGCCAAGCCGCCAAGGCGTGGAACCAGAAATTGGATGAGATGCTGAAGCAATTGGATTTCAAGCAAGTAGAAGCAGATCAATGTCTATACACCAGAGTGAAAAATGGTCATAGTTGCTTCATTCTGACGTATGTTGATGACCTGGTCATAGCATCACACTCAAATCAGGACTACACAGAAGTTGTACGTCATTTGAGCAGGCAAGTTGAGATAAAGGAACTTGGAGATGTTTCTTATTATCTTGGAATTCAGATCAAGAGAGAAGAAGATGGATCGTTTCTCTTGAGCCAGAAACAGAAGATTATTGACCTGTTGCAGGTTACTGGACTTCAAGACGCAAAACCAGTTGCAACACCAATGGTCACAGACTTCTTGAGAAACAATGGAGAAAGTGAACTTTTGCCAACCAATGACCAGTACAGAACAGCAATTGGAAAACTTTTATATTTAGCAACCAACACAAGACCAGATATATCATCGGCTGTTGGAATTCTGAGCAGGAAGGTCAGTGCACCTACCCAGAAAGATTGGATTGCTGTGAAAAGGGTGATAAGATACTTGAAAGGTACGATGGACTTACAGTTAAAACTGCCAGCTAATAATGAACCAAAGCTAGTTTGTTTCTCAGACTCAGATTGGGCTGGAGATTCTTCGGACTGCAAGTCGGTCAGTGGATTTCTTTTCTTATACGGAGATGGTCCTATCTCTTGGGCCAGTCGGAAGCAAGAACTGATAGCTAAATCGACAACTGAAGCAGAATACATAGCTGTTTCTTTGGCATCAGATGAACTTCTGTGGCTTCATCAACTTCTGGTTGATTTTGGAATAGACGAGCAGAAGCCAATCCAAGTATTTGAGGACAATCAAAGTTGTATCAAGTTTGCCAAGTCAGAAAAGGTGATGATGCGCACTAAGCACATTGGAATTAGATATCATAGTGTGCGCAAACTCACACAAGATGGAATGATTGAATTGTCATATTGTCCAACGAAACAGATGGTAGCGGACATATTAACCAAACCACTACCAAGAGATGGTTTTCAGGACCTACGTGTCAAGATGGGGCTGATTTAAGAAATGTGTGTACGATTGAGGAGGGCTGTTGGAATTATCAATCTGAACACACATTCACTTCCTCTTTGCTGCAAGGCTGTAAAAGGGGGGTGTACCTTTTGTAATTTCCTGTTTTGTCACTTCCTACTTCTTCACACTCGTTTTCTGTCTCCTGATGTAACTTTTGGGAAGAGAGGTTTGTTTGCCATTTTGAGCCCTCTTCTGCAATGCTGTACCTGCATGATATTTTACAACATGCAAGCTTTGTTTGTAAGTAAACCTTTTTGACTTTAACTCTCTTGTCTGGACTAATTATTAGCATGCTGTGTTTTTTAAGGGAGAAGGAGTAAGGCTGTGTATTTTACTGGTCTAAGCCAGGCATTCTCTAACAAGCTCTGTTCCCCAGACCTTTTGCTGTGTATCTTTTGAGAGCCATTAACAGGCTTGCATCAATCTGGTTTTGTAACTATAATCAGATTGTGCTATAAATATATCATTTTCTTATCACTTTCTCCCTCCCTTCAGTTCTCTCTCCTCCTTCCTCCCTTTCTTCTTTCTCCATACTTCTTTCCTTCCTGCCTGCCTCTCCCCTTCTTCTCCTCCCCTCTTCCAATTCTCTCTTCCTCTCCTTCCTCCCTTTCTTCTTCTCTCTTCCAATTTTCACTTTCTTCCTCTCCCCTTCCTCCCTTTCTTGTTCTTCTCTTCCTCTCCCTTTCCTTTCTTCTTCTTTCTCTGCCTCCCTTCTGTTCTTTCTCACTTCTTTCCTTCTCACCCCTTCCCTTTCTTCTTCCCTCCCTCCCTTCAGTTCTCTCTCCTCCTTCCTCTCTTTCTTCTTTTTATTCTTCATATTTCTTTCCTTCCTGCCTGCCTCTTCCCTTTCCCTTCTTCTTCTTTTTCCTCCCCCTCTCTTCCAATTCTCTCTTCATCTCCTTCCTCCCTTTCTACTTCTCTCTTCCTCTCCCCTTCCTTTCTTATTTATTTATTTATTTGTCACGTTTCTATACTGCCCCTCTCAGCCCGAAGGCGACTCGGGACGGTTTACACAGGCAGTCTCTGCCCTGAATACAACACAGCAACAAGTCAACCCCCCCCAGAAAAAAAACATATAATAACAATTTAACAATTAAAAACATACAATTGCAGCCTCAGCATCATGTTGAAATCAGTTTCCTTCACATCGTCATCATTCCTTATATCCAATTAATTCTTATATTTCATCAACAAATGCCTGCTCAAATAACCAGGTCTTGACTTTCTTGCGAAACGTCAGGAGGGAGGGGGCCGATCTGATGTCTTTAGGGAGGGCGTTCCAAAGCCAAGGAACCACCACTGAAAAGGCCCTGTCTCGTCCCCGCCAGTCGCGCCTGCGAAGAAGGCGGGACCGAGAGCAGGGCCTCTCCAGATTATCTTAAACATCTCGATGGTTCATAGGGAGAGATGCATTCGGACAGGTAAGTTGGACCCGAACCATTTAGGGCTTTAAAGGCTAAAGTCAGCACTTTGAATTGTGCCCGGTAGCTAGGGTTGCCATTTTTTGATATAAGAAATAAGGGACATTTACGGGATTTTTCACAAAAATAAGGGACACTTCATTAAAATCTTGAAACTCAAACATTAGGTATATATAGTTTTATTAACAGAATAAGATAATGATTGAAACTCACAAAAAACCTGTCTTACACCCTCTTAACAGTACATGGTATGTTTCTGCATGCTTTGTCATGCAGAAAAAACATTAGAACTACCTAATTTTCTCCATCTGTATTTAGTACTTGACTTTGCTGACTTTAAAAGTGCACTGTCTAAACATTAAAATAAAATAAATTTTATAAGACAGTACATCTTCATGATTATTATGTCAATAGTTCATGGTATAGTATAGTATGGGACACACAGCATTGTATACTATTGGCATGCACAGCTAGGCCTATTTTAAGAGTAACTCTCAAGCGACCAGAAACTATCTTTATCCAACATGATCCAACATTCCCCTTGGGTAACGGTTAATTAGTCTACTGTACTTTGAAAAAGTCCTGTATCGCCTCTTCCTTCCAACGGGGACGCAGGCTGCCCTGCGTGTTGGAATCCCCGGGCAGGCATTGCTGTGGAAACCGCAGCGCGCAGCTTCCTCTGGTCAACCCTGCCCAGTCCTGTCCTGCTAGTCAAAAATAAGGGACAGGGCCTGAAAATAAGGGAGACAAATTTTAGGGCCGAAATAAGGGACGTCCCTTAGAGCAGTGTTTCCCAACCTTTTTTGAGCCGCGGCACACTTTTGACATTAAAAAAATCTGGGGGCACACCACCAACCAAAATGACACAAAATGACACTCTAACACAGTAAAGAACGGCTGGGGGGTGGTGGCCTGCTGGGAGCAGCTGCTGGGAGTGCCGAAGCCGGGGGAGGGGGCGGAGCCATGCCACGCCATGCCCTGCCCCCTCCCTCAGCTTCAGCTCTCCCAGCAGCTGCTCCAGCCTTGAGGGGGAAGTGCCAAGCCAGCGGTGGTAGAGCCAACACAATGTTGACTTGGCACTGTCCCCTCAAGGCTGGAGCAGCTGCTGGGAGTGCCGAAGCCAGGGGGAGGAGGAGGAGCCAGGCCGCGCCATGCCCGGCCCCCTCCCCCAGCTTCAGCTCTCCCACAGAGGAGGAGCATGAGCGGTGGACGGGCTTCAGTGGGCGGGGCTCCTCCATGCAGCTTCAGCGAGTGAGGGGCGAGAGTCATGGCAGGAGTCATGGCGGATTGGAGGCTGGCTGGGGAAACAGCCAAAGGAGGCGGCACTCCGGCCCCTTCTTCTTTTTCTTCGCCACCGCCCGGCCCTTCCTTCTCCTCCCCCAAGCAGCAGGAGTTCGGCAGGAGTGGGGGAAGGAAGGGGGGCAGAGAGCTTTTCTCGCGGCACAGCAGTAGGTCCGTCACGGCACACTACTGTGCCACGGCACACTGGTTGAGAAACACTGCCTTAGAGTAAGGGACAGATGGCAACCCTACCGGTAGCAAACTGGCAGCCAGTGGAGCTGGCACAACAGAGGAGTTGTACGCTCTCTGAATGGCGCTCCTGTTATCAACCTGGCTGCTGTCCGTTGGACTAGTTGCAGCTTCCGAACAGTCTTCAAAGGCAGCCCCACGTAGAGAGCATTGCAGTAATCTATACGGGATGTAACCAGAGCATGGAGTAATGCAGAAGAATGCGTCACGAAGGACTGCTTCATGGACCACCTTCTTCTTTCTCTGCCTCCCTTCTGTTCTTTCTCACTTCTTTCCTTCTCACCCTTCTTCCCTCCCTCCCCCTCCCTCCCTTACCCCGTCTTCTTCCTCTCCCTTCCTCCTTTCGGTTCTTTCTCCTCACTTCTTTCTTTCCTTCCTCTCCCCGTCTTCTTTCTCTCCCTCCTTCCTTCCCTCCCTTTCTCTCTCCCTCCCTTCTGTCCTTCCTCTCACTCAGTTCCTCCCTCCCTCCTTCCCTTCCTTGAGGAGGCTGGGCAAGAGTTTGGGACGGAGGAGGGAGGAGCTGGAGTTGGGAAGGAGGAAGGGTGTTTCCTGGCGAGTCTCTTTGGAGTGACTCAGACAGGAAACTCCCAGCTTCGTGCGCGGCGGCGGCGGCGGGCCTGCGAGGAAAGGGAAGTGGCCCGGGCGAGGGAGAGAGAGAGAGAGAACAGGCCCCCTCCATCTCCTCTTCAGAGTGGAGCCTGGACCCGCGGGGAGAGGGAGAGGAAGGCGGGCGCCGGGCCTGGCGAGGAGCAGGCGGCTGGGTGAGAGAGAGAAGGAGGACGTGGTTCCCAGCCTCGCTCGAGAGAAAGGGAAGCCTTCCCCAGCTGCGGCCTAAACGGAGAAGGGCAGGCCTTGAGACTCCAACTTCCCTCCAGTGGGCGCCTCAGAGAAAGGAAGGAAGGAAGGAGACAGACCCGGGCGTGTCTGCGTGAGGCCCAGGGGTCGGCTACACGGTAGAATTTTAACGCGGGTTGATACCCCTTCAGCAGCCAGGGCTCAAGGCTATAGGTATAGAAGTGTCACAAAACAACCTCCCAGGACCCCATAGCCTGGCAGTTAAAGTGATGTCAAACTGCATTGATTATAGCAGTGTTTCTCAACCTGGGGGTCGGGACCCCTGCGGGGGTCGCGAGGGGGTGTCACCAAAGGTTATAAGAAAACACAGTATTTTCTGTTGGTCATGGGGATTCTGTGTGGGAAGTTTGACCCAATTCTATTATTGGTGGGGTTCAAAATGGTCTTTGATTGCAGGTGAACTATAAATCCCAACAACTACAACTCCCAAATGTCAAGGTCTATTTTGCCCAAACTCCATCAGTGTTCACATTTAGGCATATTGAGTATTCGTGCCAAGTTTGGTCCAGAGCCATCATTGTTTGAGTCATAGTACTCTCTAGATGTAGGTAAACTACAGTTCAAAATCAAGGTCAGTGCCCACCAAACTCTTCCAATATTTTCTGTTAGTCATGAGAGTTCTGTGTGCCAAGTTTGGTTCAATTCCATCATTGGTGGAGTTCAGAATGCTCTTTGATTGTAGGTGAACTATCAATCCGAGCAACTCCAACTCCCAAGTAACAAAATCAATCCCATTCCCAACCCCACCAGTATTCAAATTTGGGCGTATCAGGTATTTGTTGCATATTTGGCCAGTGAACGAAAGTACATCCATATTTACATTACGATTCATAACAGTAGCAAAATTACAGTAATGAAGTAGCAACAGAAGTAATTTTATGGTTGGGGGTCACCATAACATGAGGAACTGTACTAAGGGGTCGCAGCATTCGGAAGGTTGAGAACCACTGGATTATAGAGTGTAGATCAAGCCTGGGCAAAGTTGGGCCTTTCAGGTGTTTTGGACTTCAACTCCCACAATTCCTCACGGCCTCAGGCCCCTTCCTTTGGAAGGGGCCTGAGGCTGTGAGGAATTGTGGGAGTGGAAGTCCAATACACCTGAAAGGCCCAACTTTACCCAGGCCTGGTGTAGATGCAGCCCTGGAAGCAGGTGTGAATGTTGCCATTGTGCTTATAATATAGATATACTAGCTGTACCCAGCACGCGTTGCTGTGCCCTATTTAGGAGATGCGAGAAAGTCTGAGTATGTAAGGGTTGGAATTGATGTTACTTATGGTCTTGGTGGGGTCATGGCTGTGTCGTTGTGGGTTGTTCTGGTGGGTGGGATGTTGGAGTCCTGTGGAGTTGTCGGTGTGTGGTGTTGCTGGCGTTCTGCAGAGCTTGTGGATATACAATGTTTTTTGTCTTTCCGTCTGCTGTGTTGATGTAGAGGTTCTGTGGTTTCCCAACTCTGGAGCACGCTACGTAGGGTTGTCTGTGGGAGAAGCATTCTGTGTCAAGGTCTATGCCACAGATTTGTAGTGTTCCAGCGTTTTTCTGCCCTTTTGTGTGATGCATGTAGCGTTGCGAGTGTGTCGTCCGATGCTGTTCTTTTTAGGAGGCATGGCTTGTCTTTTGGGTCAGCTTATGCCTGTGTGGAAGGAAGGAAGGAATGGCATACAAATGGGTTGAGCAGTAGACGCAAGGTTGTGTTATGTGCGTATTGTGTTGTGTGTAGGTATTACTTTTGTGTTACTCTGGGGGTATGTGTTTGTCAGTGGTGCCTGTGTCCCTGGTGCCCTATTTGTCTCCTTCCTAGATCTTGGCCTTGACAGTTTAACCCCCAAACTCCAACTGACTAAACTTAAAATACTCTGCATTCTAATCTAGCCTTGGCTGGCTTTGCCCACCGTTACTATGGTAACTGATGTTGGCCAATGGGTTTCGCTGGCAGCCGCAGAGGATGCTGAGAAATGTAGTTTTTTAATCGTTGTTTTGGGGGCCTTCTAGGTTTTTTTTTTTTGGGAAGTTTCTTTGCTAAAAACCTTCCTTGCCTGAGGCCTATTTTTGTTGCCAAATTTGGTGTCTCTGCCTTGTAAGGTTTCTCTGCCTAGGACGGTCGTTCGATGATGACTCTTCCTTTATATATATAGATTGTATATACCTATAATATTGATAATATAATGTAATATAATATAATACTACTACTAATATGATATTATAATTATATATTTTATATTACTAATAATTATTACATTATAATGTTATAGTACAATGTAATATATAATATTAATATTGTGCTCTCGGCATTACTTCGCGAACGGAGATTCTTTAGGAAGGACTCATCCCAGGCTTTTTACAAGTGCGTTGATGACTTTAAAAGGCCAATCTGAGATAGGCAAGTCTGGTTTCAGAAAGCACAGCAGAAAGTCTCCTTGGGTGATGTCGTTTCCAAGTTGCGGTTCTTTCTGCGTTGTCGAGACCCGTTCGGCGTGTCTTCTTGAAAGAGGCCGCAGCATTGTGGATAGTGCGTCTCCATGCCTCCCGATGTGAGGCCAGGCTGGACCATTGTGATCAATCTGGCTGAGCCTGAGATGTTGTTTCAGGGAGTCCTTGTATCTCTTTTTTGGGGGCGCCTCTCTTGCGAGTTCACCATAGAGTAGTATCTTTGGGAGGCGGTGGTCCTCCATCCTAGAGACGTGCCCTGCTCAGCGCAGCTGTGTTCTCAATAGCATGGCCTCAACGCTGGTGATCCCTGCTTGCTCAAGGACAGCAATATTCGTCACATAGTCGGTCCAGTGTATATTTAGGATTGAGCGAAGACAGCGCTGATGAAAGGTCGTCCGAGGAGTCGTAGGTGTTGGCGATAGGTGACCCATGTTTCAGACCCATAAAGAAGAATAGACAGTACGATAGCTCTGTATACACTGATTTTGGTGCTTTGCCTCTGGTGCTTTTTGCTCCACACTCTTCTGTGAAGCCTTCCAAATGCACTATATGCCTTTGCTCATCTGTGATCTATCTCTTTGTCAATCTTGGCGTCTGAAGAATATTGTGCTATGGCAATAATATAATATATTATTATATTACAATTTACTTGTTAGCCGCTCTGAGTCCCCTTCGGGGTGAGAAGGGCGGCATATATAAATGTAGTAAATAAAATAAATAAATAAATTGGCCAGTTAGATTAGCATTTAATAGCCTTGCAGCTTCAAAGCCTGGCTGCTTTCTGCGTGGGGGAATAATCGCTCCCAACAAAGGATTCCCCCCCAGGCAGGAAGCAGCCAGGCTTTGAAGCTGCAAGACCATTCAGTGCTAATCAAGCTGGTCAGTTGAAACATTCACACCTTCCTCAAACAGACAAGAGTTCTTTCTCCCACCCTGGACATGCCACAAAGATATATACACCCCCCACTTGATGTGAAAAGGTGGATGGCGTTGATCCTTGGGTAACATGACTTAATGCAGTAAAGGATTTTGGATATGTGCAGGACATATTTTTAGCCACATATAATCCAACATATTATTTTTAGAAGGCAAGTCTAAGTGTACTCAGTAGAACTCGTTTCCATAAATATGCATAGGATTGCGACTGAGCTTATTAAAAGGCAGCCAATCAGTTTTAAGCGTTCTGGTGTGGTATGCGGAAGTGAGCCTTTTAAAATTCTGCTTCAATAAATATGCGTATTTCTCATAGACATTTGTGCAGTAGGCATTTTTAAAAAATACAGTGTGGTTAAGAGTTGCCATCTTAATACTAAGCAAAGGTAAAGGTTTCCCCTGACATTAAGTCTAGTCGTGTCCGACTCTGAGGGGTTGTGCTCATTTCCATTTCTAAGCTGAAGAGCCGGTGTTGTCCGTAGACACCTCCAAGATCATGTGGCCAGCATGACTGCAAGGAGCTCCGTTTCCTTCCAGCAGAAGTGGTACCTATTGATCTACTCACAATTGCATGTTTTCAAACTGCTAGGTTGGTAGAAGCTGGGCCTAGCAGCAGGAGCTCACCCTGCTCACCAGATTTGAACCACCAACCTATTGATCTACTCACATTTGCATATTTTCAAACTGCTAGGTTGGCAGAAGCTGGGTCTAACTGTGGGAGCTCACTCCACTCCCAGGATTCAAACTACCAATGTTTTGGTCAGCAAGTTCAGCAGCTCAGCGATTTAACCTGCTGCACCACCAGGGGCCCCTGTCTTAATTCTAACACTGACATAATTTTATTGTTTATTTTGGGCACTTCAAAAAGATAAAAAAGACTTTTGACTGTTGAATAGACTTTCTGTATATACTTTCCATTACGGTATCCCATTTGGAGCTTGAATGTTACCTTAATATTTAATTTACAAGGACCTTAGGTCCTGTGCTAGTGTTTGTATATTAGGCACTCCCCTGTTTACAGGTGATGGTGTATAATATTGGACAAACTAATTTAGAATAGAAATAGCCCAGGGCCCAAATGCTTGAAGGATGCGCCGGTTACTTTTTCAACATTGTTTTGGTTTTAAAAGAGGTTTTTAGAGTTGAAAATAAATTGTAATATCTGCCTAAGAGATATAGAGTGAAATGAATTAAATTGTCAATGTTGCAATTGGCCACCTTGATTAGCATTTAATGGCCCTGTAGTTTCAAAGCCTGGCTGCTTCCTGCCTTGGGGAATCCTTTGTTGGGAGGTGTTAGCTGGCTCTGATTGATTTTTGTCTGAAATTCCCCCCATTTATGTTGCTCTTTATTTACTGTCCTGATTTTAATGTTTTTAATAGCCAAATTTTATTCATTTCCATGGTTTCTTCCTTTCTGTTAAAATTGTCCACATGCTTGTGGATTTCAGTGGCTTCTCTGTGTAGCCTGACATGGTGGTTGTTAGAGTGGTCCAGCATTTCTGTGTTCTCAGTTAATATGCTGTGTCCAGGTAGGTTAATCGGCTGACTTCTCAGGTTGAATTAGTGTGCAGTGCCTTTCATGTCCCTTGATTCGTGTTTGGGCAATGCTGTGTTTGATGGTCCCTATGTAGGCTTGTCCACAGATGCATAGTATACGGTAGACTCCTGCAGAGGTGAGAGGATCCCTCTTGTCCTTTGCTGAATGTAGCATTTGTTGGATTTTCTTTGTGGGTCTGCAGATAGTTTGTAGGTTGTGTTTCTTCAACAGCTTCCCTATGCGGTCAGTGGTTCCCTTGATGTATGGCAAGAACACTTTTTCTTTGGGTGGATCTTTGTCTTTACTCTCGTGGCTTGTTCTTGGTCTTGCAGCTCTTCTGATGTCTGAGGTGAAGTATCCATTGACCTGTAGAGTCCCGTTTAGGTGGTTCAGTTCACCTTGGAGGAGGTGTGGTTCTGTTGTCTATTGGGTGATAAGAATAGCCCTGGTATTCACTCCTCACCACACCTTCAGTGCAATTTAACAGTGTTTGAACTCAACAAAGCTTTGTTGTGGTTGTCAAATCAGAAAAGGCAAGTGCAAGATGCATTATACACTATGAACAGATTTTGCAGGGTCTGATATTGTCCACGTTTCCTTGTGGAGAATTGGTGTTGGCCTATTTGTACTATTGACAAAGCTGGCAGAGACTTCTTGGATTTAGCGTCCAAAGCATTTGGAGATGTTAAAGTTTTCTCATTTCTTCTGTTAAGTCAACTATTCAGAAGTTCAGGAAGAACATTAAAGGAGGTTGAAGTTAACCTACCATAAAATTTAGAAAGTAGTCCCTTCCTAGCTTGAGAGGTTCAAAAGGGGAGTTTGTGATGTAAAGAGTATTACTATTATTATTTGATACATAACAAGATAAATACACAGCAAACAAGATCACTGTGCTGGTTTTTGTATTTGATTACACATTGGGCACTTCCCAAGTGTCTAGGACGGCATGATGTATTGGTGAATAATGCGTGCAGATCTGAATAGGGTGGCCTTTTGCATCTGACAGATTGTAATTTTGTCATTGTCAATTGTTTCTAAGTGCAGGCCAAGGTCTTTAGACACTGCACCCAGTGTGCCGATCGCCACTGGCACCCCCTTTACTGGCTTGTGCCAGAGTCTTTGCAGTTCTATCTTTTAATCCTCATATCGTGTAAGTATTTCCAGTTGCTTCTAGTCAATCCTGCTGTCGACTGGGACTGCAACATCGACTGTTATTGTTGTTGTTATTGTTATGACCAGGGGCACAGACAGCAAAATAAGCACCAAAGAGGTATTATCCAAATCACTCTCTATCTATCTATCTATCTATCTATCTATCTATCTATGGTTGGAGTTAGAGTTTAAAATGTACATGTTCTGACTTACATACAAATTCAACTTAAGAATAAACTTACAGAACCTATCTTGTTTGTAACTTGGAGATTCCCTGCATTCCTCTTATTTGCGCCATTTGATTATGTCACTCCCCAGTTGCACCCTGAAATAGCACACTCCCAATATTTAGGTTGAGGCTGATTGAATATCATACAGGGATGAAACCAGCAAATAAATGGTATTTCAGCTCATATAGATGCCAAGCTGGGCAGCATTTCTTTGGCTGCTACAACTGTTGTGATTCTATGTCTAATGCACTATGAAACATACACAGATACTCTGTGTCACCAGCATCATGTTTTACTTTTAGTCTGTCAACAGAGAGGTGGTAAATGTGGTGTAGGTAATGGTTAATTTTCAGCTTCAAACTAATTTAGAAACAAGAAGTTTGTTGGTGTAGATTTAACCACAGTGTTCATAGTCCTCTCTTGGAGGTACTTACACCGTGGTCTTGTGGTTTTACTGTGACAATTGTGTACAACTTATATAAGAGAATTCTCCCTCCACAAAGGCTTTTTGTCTTTTTATAGCATCTGCAGTAGTTTTCTCTGCCCATCTCCTTGCCTCCACTCAGATTTTGTCTTCAGGCAGTGCACATATCTGTATTTCCTCTGTTCTTAGGTCAGAATATTCTGAGCAAAAGCAAAAAGAGAGGAAGTCATGCACATGGTGTGGGTTTTTTAAAAAAGAAAAGTGTTTGTGTCTACGATTTGCTTGTGAAGCTTACATGAGAAAAGAAATCTGTATCTTCTTAGATGCAGAAGTTTACAGGTTCACTTTGGAGAGATGTACTGTTTGCACAAGTTACTGTGCATCTGTGTACAGAATTGTGTGAGTGGTCTTGCTTTTTCTATAACTTCATGATACACATTAGGATTTTCCTTGCTGTTTTCTTTCTGTTGTGCCCACAAGTTATGTTTATTGCAGGGAAGACAAACATTAAAGGATATCTTACCAAAAAGCAAACCAACAACTGAGTTGCTGTGAATTTTCTGGGCTGTATGGTCGTGTTCCAGAAGCATTCTCTCCTGATGTTTTGCCCACATCTATGGCAGGCATCCTCAGAGGTTGTGAGGTGTGTTGAAAACTAGGCAAGTGGGGTTTATATGTCTGTGGAATGTCCAGGGTGCGTGTGAAAGAACTCTTGTCTGCTTGAGGCAAGTGTGAATGTTACTAATCAATCCAATGCTAATCAAGGTGGCCAATGGCAACATTCACACTTGCCTCAAACAGACAAGAGTTCTTTCTCTAACCTTGAACATTTCACAGATATATAAACATAACTTGCCTAGTTTCCAACAGACCTCACAACCCCTGAGGATGCCTGCCATAGATGTGGGCGAAACATCACGAGAGAATGCTTCTGGAACACGACCATACAGCCCAGAAAACTCACAGCAACCCAGTGATTCCGGACATGTTTAACACATTAAACAGTTGTTTACACATTAGAAAGAAAGCACACAATAACAACACAATTCTTTCTAAAAACTTCTAACAATCAGAAGCCTATTAAACGAATTATCATCAGCACAACACCAGTAACAAACATAATCAGCACACCGATAATAAAAAGAAGGCTACCCACAGCCTAGTTGCACTGACCCCTCCCAAAACCTTCCATAGAATTTCCCTCCTTCTTGCAGTAAGGTGAGTAGTATGGAACCAGGTGTCAGTTATGGATAGTATTTAACTCCTCACTTGGTTTTCACTCATAACAAGGAATCATATGGAGGCATGTTAGCTGATGGAGAAAAGCCACATAGTCTGTCCTTTTCCTGGAGCCTTTGCATTTCTTTGCTAGATATAGAGGTGGTTACTACTGTTCTAGGACTTGACAGAGAGGGAGGGAGAGAGATTTGGATATAGTTGTCATACTTGTTTAGCTTTCTCTGACAGAAAAGAAAACTGAATATTGACCACATACTAGTTGAGACAACTGCTGAAATATCTAGATGACTTTCCCCACCATGTAGAGATATTAGAGGTAAATAGTTTAGCGTGCTGTTGAAAATGCAGACCATGTTCCCCATGCAGGTTGCTCCTCTTGGTGCACACATCCTCGTTTTAGTCTGTATCAGTTCTGGGACAAGGAGTCACACAGTTTCTCATTCAAGTTAGATTAGAGACAGTCTTTTTTTTCTGCGGGTGCAAGGGTTAAGGTACATGTACACCCCACCACAGTAGTTGGATGATATGTCTATTTGGCTGACTGCATCCCCTTGTACGAACCTGCCTGGGCCTGAGTTCTTCTGGAAAGGCCCTTCTCTTGGTCCCACCTCCATCTCAAGCTCAGTTGGTAGGAACGAGAGAGAGAGAGAGGGCCTTCTCAATGGCCGCCCCTCTACTCTGGAACTTCTTGCCCAGGGAAGCCAGAATGTCCCCCTCCCTGCCGTCCTTCCAGCAGCAGGCTAAAACCTTTTTATTCAGGCAGGCTATTAAAGAAGACAGTGATCAATTCAGGGGATGCTGTGGTTTTTAACTTTGAATTTGTTTTAATTGTTTTTAATTGGGAATTTTAAAATACTGTTTATATTTAATCCTGTTTTAATGTTCATATATTTGAATATTTTAAATGATTATGCTAATGCTTTTATGTTAAGATGCTTTGAGTCCCTTTTGGTGGAGATAAAGGAGGGTATAAATATAATAATAATAATTAATAATATAATGTCTTCCCTCTTCAGTTAAACATAAGAACATAAGAAGAGCCATGCTGAATCGGACCTCAGCCCATCTAGTCCAGCATTCTGTATCACACAGTGGCCCACCAGTTGTACGCGGGGATCTCGAGCAGAAGGGAGGGCAAAACCCTGACCTGCTCCCGACCCCCCACAACCAGTACCCAGGGAAATCCTGCCTACCTCAACCAACTCCGAGGTTGTCACCTGTGATAGCTGCTAGTACCCTCACACCTGGAAAATGCCACGTCACTATTTTCTTGATCTGTAAGGTGCTGTCCACTGTCTTTACTCTACATGAAATTGAGAAGTGACAAAATTTTGGTTAAGACAGGAATGGGCACGCCAGGTATTTTTCTAGTGGTCGCAGCTATCATTTCACACACATAGTCCCTGCCCCAAAAGTACATTCAGAAATCAGAACTTGCCCCATAGTTCTATGTTAAACAAATGTGCAATGCTGTTCAGAAGCTGTCAATTGTGGAAATGTTTTCTTTGCCTCCTTGCAATCTATATTTAAAAATCAAATAACATTATTGTTTACATTGTGGTGCAAATGGAATCTTCAGCTGACTAATTTAAGTTCTGATGGAAAAATGGCTTTTTGTTACTAAAGCTGGCTGCAAATGTTGGAATTCAGAGCATGGGATGTCCTGCTGGTTTGTTCATTTCTGAGAAACTGACATCAGCATTAGGTGTAACTTTCCAATTACCTAATGTCAGTGTAATTGCAAACTGGTTGAAAAATACTGAATAACAATGTAGCATAAAGAGGGCCAGTTATGTAGTAATCTGCTGATTTCTTCATTTTTGAAACATGGTGTTTGAGCTGATGTGCTCTTTTTCCTCTTGCTTTGCAGTCATTGAGATACTGATTTGCCTTATTAGCTCTAAGCAAAAATAAGGAAGTGTAAGCAACACAGGGAGTTCTTAAACAGAAACTGCAAACCCTTTGTTCCTTTTTTCGCAACTAAGCTGAGTTCTGAGGCAGAACCCATGCAATTTTGCAGTGCAGGGCAGGCAGTCAAAGACCTAAGAACAAATTGCTGTCTGTGCCAGTTTGCAGGCTGTATATGAAGTTATGGTAAGTATAGTTGGTAGCTAGTCTTGTGGAAGTTAATAGGGCCTTTTATGTCAGGGCTGTCCAACTTCTACCGGACCTGTGGCCGGAATTCCAGTTACTGATGACCTGGGGGGCCGAAGGGTCTGCCTCCGCCCCCGGCTCCGCCCCCTCCCCGGCTCTGCCCCAGCTCCGCCCCCTTTCCAGCTCCGCCCAGGCTCCGCCCCCTCCCCTGCTCCGCCCTCTTCCCGCCTTGGAGGTGTCTGTGGAGGACACCTGGGCTTTGACTTGGAGATAGAGATGAACACCAAAATCCTAGTCTCAAGTCCCAGTCCCTGCTTTGAACTGGATTATATTGCAGTGTGGACTCAGGGCCCTTCACACAGCCATATAACTCAGAATATCCAGGCAGGAAACCCCACAAAACCTGCTTTGAACTGGATTATATTGCAGTGTGGACTCAGGTCCTTCCACACAGCCATATAACCCAGAATACCTGCTTTGAACTGGATTATCGGAGTCCACACTCATATAATCTGGTTTAAAGCAAATAACATGGGATTTTATTCAGATGTGTGGAAAGGAAGTCAAATAAGAAGCCAGGGCCCTTCCACACAGGCCTATAACCCTGAATGATAAGGCATAATATTCATTCTGCCTCTGCTAATAATAATAATAATAATAATAATAACAACAGGTTCCTGGAGTAGGAGACCTCCAAGGGCCATCCAGGGCCATCCAGTCCAATCTCCTTCTGCCATAAGGGGAAAATACAATCAAAGCATTCCTCACAGATGGCCATTCAGCCTCTGATGATGATAATAATAATAATAATATTAATTACAATGGGTTCCTAGAATAGGAGACCTCCAAGGGCCATCCAGTCCAATCTCCTTCTGCCATAAGGGGAAACACAATCAAAGCATTCCTCACAGATGGCCATTCAGCCTCTGATGATGATGATGACAATAATAATAATTATATTAATTACAATGGGTTCCTAGAATAGGAGACCTCCAAGGGCCATCCAGTCCTACCTCCTTCTGCCATAAGGGGAAAACACAATCAAAGCATTCCTCACAGATGGCCATTCAGCCTCTGATGATAATAATAATAATAATAATTACAATGGGTTCCTAGAATAGGAGACCTCCAAGGGCCATCCAGTCCTACCTCCTTCTGCCATAAGGGGAAAACACAATCAAAGCATTCCTCACAGATGGCCATTCAGCCTCTGATGATGATGATGATAATAATAATAATAATTACAAAGGGTTCCTAGAATAGGAGACCTCCAAGGGCCATCCAGTCCAATCTCCTTCTGCCATAAGGGGAAAACACAATCAAAGCATTCCTCACAGATGACCATTCAGCCTCTGATGATAATAATAATAATAATAATAATTACAATGGGTTCCTAGAATAGAGACCTCCAAGGGCCATCCAGTCCAATCTCCTTCTGCCATAAGGGGAAAACACAATCAAAGCATTCCTCACAGATGGCCATTCAGCCTCTGATGATAATAATAATAATAATAATAATTACAATGGGTTCCTAGAATAGGAGACCTCCAAGGGCCATCCAGTCCAATCTCCTTCTGCCATAAGGGGAAAACACAATCAAAGCATTCCTCACAGATGGCCATTCAGCCTCTGATGATGATGATGATGATAATAATAATAATAATAATTACAAAGGGTTCCTAGAATAGGAGACCTCCAAGGGCCATCCAGTCCAATCTCCTTCTGCCATAAGGGGAAAACACAATCAAAGCATTCCTCACAGATGACCATTCAGCCTCTGATGATAATAATAATAATAATAATTACAATGGGTTCCTAGAATAGGAGACCTCAAGGGCCATCCAGTCCAATCTCCTTCTGCCATAAGGGGAAAACACAATCAAAGCATTCCTCAGCCATGTTGAATCAAACCTAAACTCTCATGAGAGCAACAGAAAGTACTGAACCTTGAGTTTGGGAGTTGTAGTTTTCCTCCATCCAGAGAGCACTGTGGACTCAAATAATGATGGATCAGGACCAAACTTGGCACGAAGCCTCAGGAGAGGAGGAAGCCGGAAAGGGAATGAATGAGCACCCCCCCCGTGCTCCGAACTCAGCCCCACCCCTTTTTGCTCTGGCCACGCCCCCTCTCACTCGTGCACTCTCTCCTTCCCTCTTTCCTTCAGGTGGTGGAAGGGGGAAGGAATGAAAGGGGGAAAGAGAGAGAGAAGGAGGGAGGGAGGGAGAGGGGGGAGGGAGGGAGGGAAGTAGGAGGAGGAGGAGGAAGAGAGCCTGCTCCTCCTCCCTGCCCCGTCCCTCACCCCCCGCAAAAAAATAAATAAAAAATATTCCAAAAATATTCCAATTTTATGTGATGGGTAGCTCACAAGTATATTATTGCAGGGGAACCCATTTTCTCAGCTGATTGTAGCTCAAATGAGAGAGATCAGGGAACAGAGAGGAGACAGGAGTACAATATAATTCTCCCCTCCCCAATGGATTGGTTCCATGTTACCTACAGGATCGCCTTCTCCCATAAAATCTGCCCCATACACTGAGGTCCTCTGGGAAGCGTCTATTCCAACCAGCCAGAACTCAACTGGCGACCGTCACCTAGAGCAGTGTTTCCCAACCTTTTTTGAGCCGCGGCACACTTTTAACATTAAAAAAATCCGGGGGCACACCACCAACCAAAATGTCACAAAATGACACTGTAACACAGTAAAGAACGGTTGGGGGTTGGTGGCCTGCTGGGAGCAGCTGCTGGGAGTGCCGAAGCCAGGGAGGGGGCGGAGCCAGGCTGCAACATGCCCCGCCCCCTCCCCCAGCTTCAGCTCTCCTACAGAGGAGGAGCATGAGCGGTGAACGGGCTTCAGTGGGTGGGGCTCCTCCTTCACGCGGCTTCAGCGAGCGAGGGTGAGAGTCATGGTGGGAGTCATGGCGGATTGGAGGCTGGCTGGGGAAACAGCCGAAGGAGGCGGCGCCCCAGTCCCTTCTTCTTTTTGTTTGCCACTGCCCGGCCCTTCCTCCTTCTCCCCCAAGCAGCAGGAGTTCGGCAGGAAGGGGGGGAGGAAGGGGGGCAGAGAGCTTTTCTTGCGGCACAGCAGGAGTTCCGTCACTGCACACTAGTGTGCCACGGCACACTGGTTGAGAAAGACTGACCTAGAGGATCTTTTTGTCGGCCGCCCCAAGACTGTGGAACGACTTGCTGGACGAGCTCTGATAGCTAAATGAGCTGTCAGAATTTAAAACACATTTGAAGACCTATCTCTTTCAGCAGGCCTACCCAGCCATTTTTAACTGAATTTTCAATTTGCGCCTTATGTTTAATCTCTGCTCTGTGTATTGTAATATGTATTGTGTAGAAATACGATTTAATATGTGTATTTTAGAGTGTTTTTAGATGATTATGTGTTTTTAGTGTTGTTGTATTCCACCTTGAGGAGAGGTGGGTAAGAAATAAAATTATTGTGTTTTTGAAGACTTTCATGGCTGGAATCACTGGGTTGCTGTGGGTTTTCCGGGCTGTATGGCCATGTTCCAGAAGTATTCTCTCCATACAGCCCAGAAAACTCACAGCAACCTATTATTATTGTTATTATTAATCAGTAAGTCTTGATGCTTCAGTACTGTGAGCCCAGGTTTCACCTACAGTGCAATCTTGCCTTTTTAAAAAGAATCTAGATGCAAAGGTGGTGTTTGATCTTAGAAGTATATTGTAACTGTGTTTTCTGACGTTTATTGTGCTGTCTTAATCTTAGAGGACAATCTTTTGTAGGTAGCTTTTTTCCTCATAGAGTCCTGCTGGTATTTGAAATTGAGCTGGATGTGGCAGATAATCCCACAATATCTGCTTTTAACTGGGTTATCTGAGTCCACAAAGGAGATAATGTGGAAGGGGCACAGCTTTGCAAGACAGAAACTGTGAACTTGATTAGAGGTTTCAACACCAAGAAAAATAGCACTTATTTTGTGAGTGGGAACTTACTGCTGTTTTGTTTTTGTTTATGTAATAGTCACTATGATACAGCTGCTATCTCTCACTCCTGTTTGGTGAATATATGTTCTGAATGTTTCCTCCATATGGGGACCTATGAGCTAAAACCATTTCAGGATGTGGTAAACCTCATATCTTGGCATTTCGTTGTCATCATGAAGGTTGAAGTCACACTGTGTTGAAGCTTCTCTGTCAAATATCAACACATGAGTTGGGCTCAGAATATTCCTTTTCTTATGTGCTCAAATTAATAGATCGCACCTCTTCTGACAAATTATACCACATTACTAGGGTTTTTTTTGGTTTATTGTGCAGTTAATGAAATAGAAGTACATATTCCTGGACGTTACTTCATTAGCATACATTTGGGTACTAAGAAACAGAGGTTACATGGAAAGATTAGGAATAAGTTCTTGCCACACACACAAAAGAAACAGTTCAGTTAGTTTATACACTTTTTGGAATGTGAAATAATGTTATGCATGTGAGAAATAAAATAGCCAGCTTAGGTAAGCATTATCCATAAGTAAACAAAAACATTTTGAACCTTCTCAGAAAAACATGAAGGCTTCTTCCAAAATGCATTTGGGATTTCTTTCTTTCTTTCTTTCTTTCTTTCTTTCTTTCTTTCTTTCACTAACCTCCACTTTTCTTTTTATTTCCATTTTGGTAGCCAAACATATACACGTACACTTTTTTTTGGACATACTGAGGTAGGGGTTAACTGGTGAAACAAACGTTTTGCTGTTCACATGATTCTCGAGGAGCTGCTGGTTGCCTTACCTGTTGTAAGAATGTGTACAGAAATATAGTAGGATTGTTTAGAGTTGAAACCCATTCCTTCCCAGATTAAGATTTATAGTTTTGTTTAGCGTAGACATATTTTCCATGTTCTCCAGCCTTCCTTCACTATGCTTCCAATGTCAATATTGCTTTAAAAAGATAGGAAGAGGGTCAAAAAGGAAAAGAGGGACTGTTTCAGTCTAAAAAGATTTTACGAAGATGAGCTTCTTTGTTAGAGGTTTTGTTAACCGAATTATGTCTGTACTGTAGTTACTGTACACGTTACTTTTGGGAGAACATACCTTTTTAAAAAGTTTTTTAATGTTTCTATTGACTTTTTCACAGATTCAAAATGACAGCTCAAGTTACTTTAGAGGATGCTTTGTCCAATGTGGACCTTCTGGAGGAATTGCCACTGCCAGATCAGCAACCTTGCATTGAACCCCCTCCATCATCCTTGCTTTATCAGGTATGTTACCTGTAAAAGGAAAGGTGTGCTAGTGTATTTTTGCATGTACACACACAAGCAGGCTAAGTATTTAGTATCTTTGAAGAGCCCCACATTATCCCAGTTTTCTATTTCCCTCCTTTCATGACTATTCATCTACTTTCTTTGTGGTGTATTTTCTGTCATGCAGCCAAATTTCAACACCAATTTTGAAGACAGGAATGCATTTGTCACAGGCATTGCAAGATACATCGAACAAGCAACTGTTCATTCTAATATGGTAAATATTGCTTTATTCTCTATTTTACTCTGGTTTTCTTTTTTAAGTGAGTACAAGAAAATGTGGGGAAGAACGATATGGATACAGTTTTTTTTATACTTCCTTCTTTCAGCTTTTGATTAAAGTCAAATTTATTCTTACTGTTTGGCAGAGTGCAATGGCTGGTTCAGGAAGCATATTTTGGGCATTGGGAAAGGGAAACAAATTGTTTATTTTTTACTGCTGAGAATGTGGCAACTGCATTTGGTTTTGTTGGTTTTTTTGCTGGCGGGAAGCTCTGAGTACAATATAATTAAATAAGAAATTACATTTATGCTATTTATCTGATTTTCATGTATACTGGGCATGCACCAATCCTGCATTTTAAGATTCTTGACTTTTATATTGTTATTTGATAGGAGCTAACATCTAGTAATTATCGTGAAGGAGTACTAATTATATTTAAAAACAAAGAATTTGGCTTTTTCTAACCTTAAGAATTTTGTCACATTGAAAAGAAGTAGATCTAACTCCATATCTTTATGATTGGAGTAATAACATAATTTCAGTATTCTGATGTAAGAGTCCTGCATTTCGTCTGAAACTCTGTTTATGTTTATGTGTTTGTTTATTGCCTTGGTTTTTTAAAAAAATATTTTATTGTTTTATCATTGTCAACACAATATTATACAATGTCTATTTACAGCAGATTCATGTTATTCATTTCTAGCTACAATACTTCAATCCTTAGCATCTGCCATTATGGTTTTTTATATATATACATTTTTGTATCCTTCACCACTGTGCTCGGCCCCCCAAGCCATTGCTTTTACATATCATTCGTCCAAAATTTCATTTCTTCTTGTGGAGGTAACTTTCCTTCTTCCTTTTCTAATCCTTTTTCAATAAATTTTCTCCATACCTCATAGAAATCACTTTGTTTCCATATACCTCTTTTTACTTTTAATATACATGTTAACTTGTCATTTATTGCCAGTTTCCATACTTCCTTGTACCATTCCTCTATTTGTATATTTATTTCTTTTTTCCAATTCCTTGCTATAAGCAGTCTTGCTATTGTTAATAGGTTTGTTATCACATCTTTATCCTTTTTCCCCAATTGTTTACTACTATATAATGATAATAAAGCTATACTAGGACTTCTCTCTATTTTAATATTCATTATATCTTCTATTTCTTTAAATACTTTCGCCCAAAATTTGCTTACATATTTATATTGCCACCACATATGTATATATGTTCCTGTTTCTTGGCATCCTCTCCAACAGTTTTTCGAGTAGTTTTTATTTATATTTGCTATTCTTACTGGTGTAAGGTACCATTTCCATATTAACTTATAGTAATTTTCTTTAATCCTTATTGATAAATTTTTTAGATGCCTTGCTTTTTAAACCTCTCTATAAGCAGCGTCTTCTGGGAGCGTACTAAAATATAAACAACAACAATGATACATTAAAACAATGAATAAATACTGCAGAATGTAACACTAAGCTAAAATCACCAAGACACAGTAATATATTACAACATATAATTAAATATTCTTCTTTGATGTTCCCTGTCTATCTCTCTCTTTTTTTACCCTGCCCCCCCCCAAATCTTCTTTTTGCAAAAATTGAGATTGTTATTTTTATTATAGAATGAAATGTTGGAAGAAGGCCAAGAATATGCTATTATGCTATACACATGGAGAAGCTGCTCAAGAGCCATCCCTCAGGTAAAGAAGCAAAACCACTCCTGGGAAATAGCAAAGCCACCCCTGAGAAACCAGCCCAGGTCTTGCTAGGCAAGCATTTTAAGGCTCTCTGTCTGGTTTAGAATATATGCCTTATCCTTTTTATTACAGGAGCCACTATCTCTGTTGTATTCCTTCTCTTTTTGTTTTTCCTCCTCCTGCTGCTTGGGTAGACAAGTGAAAACAAGAATTGTGCAGCATGTTGAAAGTAGCTTTTATCATAAAGGAGCAAGTATCCATTTCACATCTAAATCGTGTGAGAATATTTACAGAATAAAGCCTAGTTTTAAAACTTTGATAACCATCAATTTGTACTTTGCTCACAAGGTCTGTAGTTCATGGCTAGTCGCTCAGCAAGTTGAATAGAAACATTATTCTTAACATTTGAAGAGAGGTTTTAGTTCACCTGAAAGCAATGGTTAGTCCTTATTTGGTACTGTATATATTCTAGTACAGGGCTGTCCAACTTCTACCGGCCCAGGGGCCTGAATTCCGGTCACTGATGACCTGGGGGGCCGTAGGGTCTGACCCCGCCCCGGCTCGCCCCACCCTCTCGCCACACCCCCGCCCCTGCATGCATACAGTCAAATATAATCTTTTACTAAGATAAAATGCAGGGTGGGCATTCAAAAGGGGCATCCATACAGTCAAATATAATCTTTTACTGAGATAAAATGCAGGGTTGGCATTCAAAAGGGGCATCCATACAGTCAAATATAATCTTTTACTGAGATAAAATGCAGGGTGGGCATTCAAAAGGGGCATCCATACAGTCAAATATAATCTTTTACTAACATTAAATGCAGGGTGGGCATTCAAAAGGGGCATCCATACAGTCAAATATAATCTTTTACTAACATTAAATGCAGGGTGGGCATTCAAAAGGGGCATCCATACAGTCAAATATAATCTTTTACTGAGATAAAATGCAGGGTGGGCATTCAAAAGGGGCATCCATACAGTCAAATATAATCTTTTACTGAGATAAAATGCAGGGATAAGATATTAAATTATTTTAATTTAATATTAAATATATTTAATTCCATCCTCCGCTCCCCCTTATTTTTATTTAATATTAAATATATTTAATTTCATCCTCTCCTCTCCCCTTATTTTAATTTAATATTAAATATATTTAATTCCATCCTCCCCCCTCTTTTTATTTAATATTAAATATATTTAATTCCATCCTCCCTTATTTTAATTTAATATTAAATATATTTAATTCCATCCTCCCCTCCCCCTTATTTTAATTTAATATTGAATATATTTAATTCCATAATTCCATCCCCCTGCTTCGGCCTACCTTTTCCAAACACGCAGGATCCAAGAGTACCCAGACGACGAGAGAGGCGACGACCGACTGAGTCGAAGAAGGTCCTAATCGCGTCTGTGGGCCTCAGCGATCCAGTAGTAGAGTAGCTGAAGAGTATCGCGAGAATACGCAATCCACACGGGATTTCGCTGTCAACACCGGCGTGATCTCGCGTTGACAGCGAAATCCCGTGTGGATTGCGTATTCTCGCGATACTTGCTCTGAACCTGGAAGTAGGTATTTTTTTTAAAAAAATATTATTTAGTTTATTTTTCAATTTTTATTTTTTATTAAAAAGCTTAGGGGGCCGTAGGGAAGGAGCTGTGGGGCCGTATACGGCCCCCGGGCCGCCAGTTGAACAGCCCTGTTCTAGTATAAGCTAACCCAAATATAAGCCGAGGAACCTAATGTTACCACAAATAACTGGGAAAATGTGTTGATTTGAGTATAAACCGAAGGTGAGAAATGCAGCAGCTACTGGTAAATTTCAAAATAAAAATAGATACCAATAAAAATTATATTAATTGAGGCATCAGTAGGTTAAATGTTTTTGAATATTTACATAAAACTGTAATTTAAGAGAAGACTGCCCAACTCTGATTAAACCATTATTCTAACCTTCTTCAATGTAAATGTGCTTACGTATCCTTCCACTAGTAATAGAGTAAAATAATAAATGTAATAGAATATAACAATAACAAAGTAAAATAATAAATAACTTTGACTTGAGTATAAGCCGATTGGGGGGGCTTTTTCAGCCTAAAAGGGGATTGAAAAACCCAGTTTATACTTGAGTATATACAGTAATTTAAAATGCTTAGAGACTGAATTATTTCTGATGTCAGCCATCAGAGACTGAAATAAAGGCTACTGACTGAATGGCTGACTAAAATATTTGTGAATTTTTACTACGTACTTGAAAACCAAAAGCCAATGTTATATAATTTCAAATTGGTATTGTAGTTTGGGACAGGAAAGGTGTCTGAACTGTCTGGGCAATTTGCTAATTTTCTCCATTTTCCTTTTCAGGTGAAATGTAATGAACAGCCAAACAGAGTGGAAATTTATGAAAAAACTGTGGAAGTTCTGGAGCCAGAGGTCACAAAACTGATGAATTTTATGTATTTTCAGGTAAATGGATACTTGTTCCTAGAATATTTTTCTCCATCTCTAGCCTTCATCCATATCTATTTCTTTTATAGGTTTGTGGGTTTTTTAATGGATAAAAAAGGTAAAAGTTTCCCCTGACATTAAGTCTAGTTGTGTCCAACTCTGGGGGTGGTGCTCATCTCCATTTCTAAACCAAAGAGCCAGCGTTGTCCGTAGACGCCTCCTAGGTCATGTGCATGGCATGACTGCATGGAGCGGGCGTTACCTTCCCACAGAAGTGGTACCTATTGATCTACTCACATTTGCATGTTTATGAACTGCTAAGTTGGCAACAGCTGGGGCTCACCCTGCTCCCTAGATCTTCCAACTTCCAACCTTTTGGTCAGCTCAGGGATTTAACCCGCTGTGCCACCAGGGGGCACTTTTTAAATACCTTTCATTTTGTGCCAACGGTCCATGAAAAAGTGTTATTAATGCACCCTGACAGTTCGGCCCAGGAGTTTGAATGTTTTTTCAAACATTGAAATGAAATGTAGCATAACTTGCACACTGTCTTTTGTAACATGATTTTTTTTCATCAACAGAGAAATGCAATTGAAAGATTTTGTGGAGAGGTGAAGCGTTTGTGTCATGCAGAAAGAAGGAAGGACTTTGTGTCTGAAGCTTACCTCATAACTCTTGGAAAGTTTATCAACATGTTTGCTGTTTTAGATGAACTGAAAAATATGAAGTGCAGCGTGAAGAATGACCATTCAGCTTATAAACGGTGAGTTAATCTGAAAGGGAAAGAATAGAGCTTGGAATGTTACAAAAGTATGTTAAAAAGTTATTTGTTGCTGTTACACATTATAGTTTGGCAAAGGAGGTTAACTTAATATGTCACTGCTTATTGTTTTGGAAACATTTAAGATGGGTTTAGATTGTGAAAACCTGAAAAATAAATTCTGAAAGTGCTCTTAAACTGAAAAAGTAGTTTGAAAACTACACTTTTCCTGTATTGTCCGTCTTATTTATTACTTTGACCTATATCCTTGTCTACTTATGTGTAGGTGACTGCTGCATGTAATTTGCTACTGTCAAGCTTTATGGGAAGAAGGTGATAGTATCTTGCACAACAGGTTTTATGCTCTCTTGCTACACTGCACCTAAAAGTAGCACAGGGGAGGTTTTGAATTTGTGATGCCTAGAGCCTTTGTGCTCCATGCCTAGGAAACTTGGTAATAGTAGGTTATTATAATCTATGTAATTTGAGGCTGTCACCGGTTCCATTGAGGCAAGCATATTTTCACTTCTTTGTCTGATTGTGGTTGGAGGTTGTGTTGCATATTGGTCCCACACATGTGTAAAATGTGTGTATCTGGAACCATATCACTGCTTTGTGAAAAAAATGTAATAGCTTTGTCATTGTGCTTGATGTATTTTAAAAAATGTCATTTTTCATACAGCTTTCAGTAGCATTCTGTATTAAACATATGTTTTGATATGGGCAACCTCTGAAAGGAGATAGAGTCCCTTCATTCTCAGCCAGATGTGAAATGGGCTGTAGTACTAATATAGTGTGGTTATTGTAGTTTGAATGTTGGAATAGGAGTCTCAAGGAATAGGGTTCAAATTGCTATTTAGCCATAGAAACTCACTGGATGACCATGGGCAAGTCACACTCCCTCACACTTGGAGGAAGACTCTGACAACCCTCCCTTCAAATAAATATTGTGAAGAAAACCCTGTTTTCATTAGTCATGTGCAACAGTAACAGTTTCATCCTTTTAATTCATGTTTTCATACCGTTTGTATGAAAGGAAAGTGGAAACGGTAACCATTTGGTCACTTGCTTTTTGACCCAAGTGGTGCTCCTTATGTGGCCCATGGAGAAAGTGCTAGTGTATCTTAAGCCCAGCCTTTAACCTCAGTACTCTTCTGCAAATGGAGGGGAAAACATCTCAGAAATAGTGATATCTTAAGTAACTCTGCTGCTTTTAATCCAGGCCATAATGAAGGATACAAGGACAAACCATGCAAATTGAACAAACAGAAATGGATAACAAGTCTATACCACTGCACAAGACATTGGAGTCAGCTTGAAGACACGTAACAACAAACTAGCATAGTGCAGCCACAAGATGGCACTAGTTGTTTGATACATTCAAATTCTACATTTGGGATATACAGGTGCAGCAGGCACCTTTGCTACCATCTCCATAAGGTGTGGGATGGTTTTTGTTTACTGAAAGATATGCTGAGAGTAAATTGAAATAAGAATAATTTAACATAACTTTCCCAAGATTAGGAACTCTACCCATGTAACAACTGTCTGTGGCTCTTGCCTTTCTTCCCAGATGACACTTTACCACTCTGTATAAGAATCTCTTTCTATGGCAGAAAAGTCCATATGGTTTATTAGTTTAATAATATGTTTTAACTCACTTTAATTATTTTATTGCATTAAACTGCCAAGTCTATTTAGTGCTATCTGTACACCACCCAGAGATCTTTTTGATATAGATGAAGGTGGAAATAATAATAGACTTCAGACGTGTCTTTGCCACAAATAGGCAGTTGTGGTCTGTTTTGTGCTTTATGCACTCTTTTCTTTGCTAAATATACCAACATTTGAGCAAAGCTGCGCAAGACTGGGCAGTTAGAAATGGTAAGCAACAAAAAATTGAACCTCTGAGATAACACCTGCAAAATCCTATTTGACAGAAAAGTGCCAGGTGGCTAATTGTGATGTTAATTATGATGAATAGCCTCATTAATCCCTCATTGTTTCCTTTCAGAAAAAAAATCTCATCCTATTCAGGGTTTTCTTTGTGAAAGAAGACAACCAGCTAGTGTCTGAGTATAAAACCACTTTCATTCAAAGTGGGTGATTGGTTTTAGACTTCTAGGACAGTTTTAAGAATAGTGCAGAAGGTGGGGGAGGGTTTCTTTAGCTGGTAGAGGAAAGGGACACATCCTTGCCATGACTTGATGCCTTGTATAAACACTGGGTATTTGGCTCAGTGCCCCTGATGCGTGTGCAGTAAGATCTGAGGAGTGTCTCTTGTGCTTTTGCTTGTGTGGATTTCGTTTCTCATGTTTCTAAAGTAGATGCTTCCAGGACTAGTGTCTGGCCACACCATCATCTCTCAAATCATTTAAAATATTGTAAATATTTTGCAATATTTACTAAAAAATAATTTTCTTTGTACCTGTTATAAAATACTTTTTACAGAAATATCCATCTTGCGAAAGGTCAGATACTCACTTTTCAGTTTATTTTATATTGATCCAGCTACCCTTGAAGATAAAGGATTTGGAGGCTGGTTTTTTTATTTTGTGTCAAAAGCATTGTATAAAATAGTTTATCTAAAACTGATAAAATAAAAGGATCACAACCTGCTACCGTGTTTCCCCGAAAGTATGACACCCCGATTGTAAGACGATCGGGTGTCAGGGGTCGGCAATGTAAGCCGTACCCGAATGTAAGCCGTACCCCGGCCGCCGCCACTCAGTCCCGCCTCCCTCCTCGGTCCCGCCTCCTCCGCCGCCTCCTCCTCCGCTTCCCCCGCCGCTTGCCTCCGCCGCTGTTGCTTGCCGCCGCCTCCCACTGCCGCCGCCTCCCGCCGCCGCCCCCGCCCGCCACTTGCGCTGCCGCCGCCTCCCTCCGCTCCGCTGCCGCCTCCCCGCGCCGGCCCTTACGCTTGACCCGCCGCCTCCGCCGCCTCGGTGCCACTTGCCTCCGGTCAGCGCTTGCCCTGCCTCCGTTGCCTCCGCCGCCCCAGCACCGCCTCCATAGCGGCCACGCCTGCGCCAGGCGGAGCTGCTGCGCCGGGCGCACTAGGCTCTGCCCATGCGCGAATGTTGGCGCATGGGCGGGGCTGAGCGCGCCTGACGCAGCGCGCGCGACGCAGACGCGCTGACGCGATTGCGCCGACGCGCTTCCAGGCCTTCTGCCCATGCGCAGACATTCGCGCATGGGCAGAAGGCCTGAGCGCGTCGGCGCGCCTGCGGCGTTCAGCGCTGCTTGCGCTAGCCAGCCGCTTCAGCGCCAGACGCGCAGTACCTTCGCCCATGCGCAGACATTCGCGCATGGGCAGAAGGCCTGAGTGCGCCGGCGCAGCCGCGCCTGGCGAGGCGTGGGGCCGCTATGGAGGCGGTGCCAAGCGGCGGCGAGGCAAGCGCGGCGGAGGCAAGCGGAACTGAGGCAAGCGAACCGAGGCAAGCGGAACCGAGGCAAGCGGCACCGGAGGCGGAGGGAGGCGCGGCAGCGGCAAGTGGCGGCGGGGGGGGACTGGAGGCGGAGGAGGAGGCAAGCGGGGCGGAGGAGGCGGAGGAGGAGGCGCCAGGGGAAGGCTTACTTTCGGGTACGGTAATGTGCCGTACCCGAAAGTAAGTCGTAGGGGGATTGGGGGTTAAAAGAAAGTAAGACGCTGTCTTACTTTCGGGGAAACACGGTAGATAGTTTTAGATCCAAAACGGGCAACAGTGACTGCATCGTCTATAGCTTTAAACAATTCTTCCTCTGTGCATGATGCAGGGCATTCTGGGCAAGCATACTGATGCTGAGTTGTTTGATCTGTTCCACAGTCACACAATGTGGAGGATTTTTCTAGGTAGTGCCATTCACCCAGGTTGTCTTTTGATCTGCCAACTCCTCTTCTGAGTCTGTTCAGGGACTTCTAAGTTGCCCAGTCTTGGTTTGCCCTGGAGGAAGACCCTCGTGGGGGGCTATCCAGTTGGAATTGCCTGGTTTGCTGCCCACAGGGATATTCTTGCTGTTGCTGGGGGATCATTTAGAGGCATGGTGGTTCTCATGAAACTTTTCCATGATTTAAGTCTACTGGAAGGAGGCTTTTTTTATGTCAGGAGCAGCTTGAGAAACTGCAAGTTGCTTCTGGTGTGAGAGAATTGGCCGTCTGGAAGGACGTTGCCCAGATGTTTTGATGTTTTACCATCCTTTGTGGGAGGCTTCCCTTATGTTCCCACATGGGGAGCTGGAGCTGAGAGAGGGAGCTCATCCACGCTCTCCCCAGATTCGAACCTGCAACCTGTCAGTCTTCAGTCCTGTCGGCACAAGGATTTATTTTAACCCATTGCACCACTGGGAGGCTGATAGCTTTCAGTGTTCAACCTTATTTCTCTCGCAATTGGCAACAACTTCCCATCGCACATCGGGAGTGGAGGGTGGGCAATGCCAGCTAGCTTATAGAGTCTATCAACAGGTGTCAGTTTGAGACATCCTGTGATTGTTCTACATGTCTCATTTAGTCCTATATTCACCTGCTTCACGTGGACAAATTTAGCACTGGGAATGTGGCGCAGCTGGCTAAGTGTCAGCTGCATAAGATCTCTCTGACCAGTAAGTCATGAGTTTGAGGCCTGCCCGGGTCGAGGTGGGTGCTCGACCTTTAAGTGTAGCCTGCTGTCGACCTTTGCAGCTTGAAAGACAGTTGCATCTGCCAAGTAGGTGATAAAGGTACCACATTAAGTGGGGAGGCAAATTTTGACTGAATTATGAGGCCATTAAAAAGAACTCCAGGAACGCTGAGGAATGCAGAAGAACAACAAGGGACACTGGAAAAGCTGAGAGATTAGGAGTGCGTCAGCTCCCCCTGGTGGCCAGAGTTTGTCTCTGTTCGTCCATATGTGTGTTTGTGAAACAGCAGGAATTGTCTGCTAAAGTATGTGTACCTGTAATCCGCTCTGAGTCCCCTTTGGGGTGATAAGAGCGGAATATGAATAAAAGTAAATAAAATTTATGCCAGACAGGACAGGCATACGGGGATGAGGAGGCTCATGAGAGTGGTAGAGAATCAAGACTGAGGGGTGTGTAGTTGCACTTAGTCGGTTTCTGTCACAGGGAAGAGAGAGAGAGCATTGGATGCATCATAAGGTGCACTAGCATCAGTAATACAATTGGGGGAAGGATTTCCTTACATTTTGAAATATGAGCAAATAAAATGCCCCCCCCCTCCTATTTGTGTGATTTAAAAAAAGATCAGCTCCAGATATTAAATATTTGCTGCCAAAAATTGGCTCCAAATATCAGTAGTTCTATTTTAATACTACGTTAGGATCAGTGATGCTGTCACGATGCACGGACTTGACCGGCCCCTTAATCACACACACAGAGACAGACTGAAGGCTAACTACTTTATTGAATATAAAAACAGTTCAAAAGATAATGTCCAATAGAATATAAAAGCAATCCAAAAAGCTTGAAGTAACAATGTCCAAGGTAACGTGGCAAATAGGCTTGAAGCTTGGCAAGGCTCCGCAAAACTATGCGGATCAGGAAACAAGGCAAGGCTCTGCACAAACAAGCGGATCAGGAACAAGACAGGGCAAGGCAAGGCAAGGCAAGGCAAGGCAAGGCTTGATGACCACTAGCTAGCTTAGCTTCGTGGTCCCACTCCGCTTCACGCCTATTCAGATGTGACGTGGCCGGAGCACTGAGGATTCGTTCCCACGGATCCTATACTTAATCCTTCGGCCGAGGACCCCGACGCTCTAGGCTTCTTCGTCTCCAATCCCTGCTGACGGACCTCGGCCGATCTAGGGCCCTCGACCACCCCCTCCTACTAGACTCGATGTTCTGTCTCCTATCAAAGGTTCGACCTTGTCTCTCAGCAGCTGTGTTGCTATCTCCCTGAGAGCTTTCCTCCCTGGAAACTTCCCAGCCGCTTTCTTCCATGTTTTCACTTTCGGGCTCCTGAGAATCTCTCCCGCCCGGGTGTTCATAGCTGCCAGAATCGCTGTCTTCCATCTGCACCTGGTTATCTATGTCTTCGCTGGGGCCAAACAACATTTCTTCCCATGCCAAGCTCTCTGTGGGCGAAGGAGGCCCATCAGGGAAAAGCTGCCCTTCGCCCCAGTCATGTAGCTCATCCTCTGAATCTAGTTCTGGTACTGCTGGCCCTAATGCTAATGGGACCCCGGGTGCTGACCCCTGCCCTCCAGGCACAAACGAGAACTGCTGTGCTACAGATGCCTGGTGATTTCCATGTCCACAGATAGTGAGTCCAATCTCAATTCTAGTCCAAATTTGAAAGCACCTGCATTTATTTGGGGCACAAGGTTCAGCATTTTGAATTGGTTCTTTAAAAATTTGGACTGAAACCTGGAGAAGATCCATGGCCTCATTGACATTGAAGGCACCACAATGTGGATAGGACTTGTAGTAAGCTGCTGTTGCATTAATCGCCTCCTTGCTTATACTAGGTTCTCAACTGTCCCTTGGAAACAGCCAATTGGACCAGCCCTTCAAGTGTAGGCATTTTGCTACTTGAGCTACACTACACCAGTTTTCAGCAGGGATGCTGTCTGTATAATCTACAATGCACTCCATATTTCAAACTATATAGACAATGGATGGTTTTATATATGTACTGTATTTCCAGAGTTTCTTCATAAATTCAGATTTAGGTGGCTACAGGTCTTTACTATGGAAGCCAATAAAATGGAGATGAGAAACTGTCTTGGGAGCAATCTTCTTACTTGGCACCCTCTGCAGGCTGGAAGATCTGCCCAAAATGTTTTTGTTTTTTTTAAAGAGGATCCACTTGTTCCTGGTAGTGGTTGGTTTTGAAAGACAGAATTTTAAACAAGGGTTAAATTAGAATGGGATGGGGTGATGCAACCTATTTAAAGGTGAGTTACTACTCCTAAAGATATCAATGACAGACAGTTCTCTTATTTTGGCCAGAAAAAAGTGTGGTTTTGGGTGAACAAAATGGCTTTGGAGGATGACATGTGACATTTGTTTATGTACTCCCATCAAAGGCAAATGGATCGGGCCATTCTTCATCTTACAGAGCTCAAAAGATATTCCCAGTAAAATGGGATATCTTCATGCCAGCTTTTTTCATGGATGGATAGCTTATGCTGCCTTCTTTGCCGCACAGATGCTTACTGCTAGAAAATAATTATATTGTCGCAGAATGGAATGTGTTGCATAACATATGTGTCCCATCGCATCTAATCCTTTTGCAATTATGAACGTCTGTGTGGCTCGGGAAGTTATACTCTTCTCATTTTGTCTGTATCTGCACTCCTGTTGTCCTTCTATTGTACTTTCACTATATAGGATGTTTGTGTCATGCTGCCATTATGCTACATTTTGGCCAGTGCGCTCTTCGGTATATTGCACAATCTCTCCTGTGTTTCTGTGTGTTTTATATCACATTATCTATTACATTATCTATTATTTATTTTTTTTAATAAAAAGTCTTTATTAAATTTTCAGACATATGACAGAAAGAAAGAATTAAAAACATGAAGCAGTAATTATCTATTAAAGGTTTCCTCTGACATTTAATCTAGTTGTGTCCGACTCTGGGGGGTAGTGCTCATCTCCATTTCTAGGCCGAAGAGCTGGCATTATCCATAGACACCTCCAAGGTCATGTGGCCAGCATGACTGCATGGAGTACCGTTACCTGCTCGCAGAAGCGGTACCTATTGATCTACTCACATTTGCATATTTTCAAACTGCTAGATTAGCAGAAGCTGGGCCTAACAGCGGTAGCTCACTCCACTCCCCCGATTCAAACTGCCAACCTTTCGGTCAGCAAGTTCAGCAACCCAGTGGTTTAACCCGCTGTGCCACCAGGAGGCCCTTATCAAAGTATTTAATGCATGTATTTTAACAAATAATATCTATTATCATACATGCATTTGATACTTTAGTGTGAATTGGTTAGTCCTTTGTAGGTGTGTATAAGCACTAACTCTATCTGATATTTGGCCAAATGTGTTGGACTGCAACTACCATTGATATGCTTGTTAAGAGTGATGTCCCCACTCTTGGAGGTCTCCATTTGGGGAAGGCTGCAATAGGAATATTCTGAGAATTGTTCTTGTAGAATGTAACATTTCCCCTTTACTCTGCTTTCTTGAAAAGGGCTGCCCAATTTTTGCGTAAAATGGCGGATCCGCAGTCCATCCAGGAATCGCAGAACCTGTCTATGTTTCTTGCCAATCACAACAAGATTACGCAAGTATGTTTCAAAGTTATCAATAATACACAATATAAATTTTACATTATTTTTTGATACAGTATTCTATGTGTCTATTAATACTAGAAAGATAGCCATTTTCCTATGTATATGCTTAGTATTGTATGAGTATTTTGAATAATGGTTGTTTTTTTTGCCATTTATAACTTCATCCTGGTTTTTCTTCTAGTCTTTGCAGCAGCAACTTGAAGTGATTCCTGGCTACGAAGAACTGCTTGCTGATATTGTGAATTTATGCATAGATTACTATGAAAACAAAATGTACCTAACACCGAATGAGAAGCATATGCTCCTGAAAGTAAGAAGTATTCTCTTGCTGGAATGCACTTCAGCATTATGGTGGGGGAGGAGTAGCTATTGAAAATGCTGTAAAATACTCTTGAAAACTTGAAGCTCTATCATCAAGTAGCCCATAATAATAGGTAATTGCAGACTCGCTTTTGTCTGGGTGGCTGTCCTCTACCACGCCTCCATGTGCACAGAGGAGTGAATTCATGTTCATGAGGAGTTTGGAAAGGACTGAAAAGGCATTTATACAATTCTATGTCATTCTGTGTCATTGAGCTGAATTACGCAAAAGGCATGCAGAACCAGATTTCTTCGTATCCAGCCATTATGTTGGCTTTTAGTGGAATGAATATCCTAATTTTAAAATGTTGAATAGAATAATGAATTTGTGCACTGAACCCTTTTAGCAGTTCACCTCCTTAAAAATAAAAAACCCCTTAGAAATTGTTCAAGAAAGCTAATTTAATAGCTTTTCGATTCAGAGTGCCACCGTTTTGTGTATTTGAATCATTTATTGCTCAAATGCATTTTAGGAGGTAAAATTGGCACAGAAATGAGTAAGGATCCCCAAAAGTATTGTCTTGTCTTATTCTTCTTGCCAGTTGATTGGACTTTTTGGGAGAAGGCTCTGCATCCAGAAAAGCTAGATGTGTCCTTTAATGGCTTCTTGCGAAGCACAGTCTTATATTGAGTTGAGACTGTACATTATAAAAAATGTTTTTGGAAGGATAAGTATTATAATATGCTTTCTTCTAATAACACCCAAATTTGTTACAAGTGCTGAAATAAAATGTATGTGTGCATGCATCTATGTGTCTGTTTAACTTGGTAATTTTACAGAGATTCTGGTTTTCATTGGGGCACATGTCCAAATTCAGCCTTGTGCTTGGATGCCCCAATTCCAGTGGTGGCCAGGAGTGTGTTTGCACTATTAAGGCTAATCTGCAAACAGCCATACTCTTGGAGATGTCTGATCTGTTCACAGTCACACTTGCCTTTGTTACATTCCCTTTTGAATAATGCTCAGAAACTCATAATAGAGCCAGTATAGGAAACTAGTGGCTCCATTGCTAGGACAGGTTCATTGTTAGCAAAGATGACAAACCTGAAGTGTCATACCTGTGAAAAGACATGACTCATTAGAAAAAACAATGATCCTTGGCAAGGTTGAAGGCAGTAAGAAAATGAATACCATATTATAGGTGGATAGGATCAATCAAGGAAACCACAGTCCTGGGTTTGCAAGACCTGAGCAGGGCTATTAATGACAGGGTGTCTTTGAGATTTTTCATTCCTAGCATCACCATAAGTCGAAGCTGTTGTGCCGGCAGCTGAAAACAGTATAAATAAAGAAAAAGATATATTATTGGAGACAGAAATTGTCTGAGCTTATGGTCTTAGAGTGTGTACTAATTTTTCATTGTCATCTGAAAAAATGTGCAGAACTCCCATATTTCTCCTAAACGCTTAGGAGGCCTCTGCAATTAAGAATGGTACCTTACTTAGTTTCTTGCTGCTTTCCTAATTCTGTTTCCTTTTGTGGCATATCTGCCCCTTGAGGGAGAGGTATTGCCTCTTAATGGGTCTTTCTTTGCTGTTCTCAGGAGCTTTTTTGAGCGGGCTGAAGTGAAAGGTGGCATACTATGAGCCCTTCCGGACAGGCCCTATACCCCAGGCTCTGATCCCAGGTTTTCTGCTTTAAACAGGATTTATGAGTCCGCACTGCCAGATAATGTGGGATAATCAGAAAACCTGGAATCAGATCCTGGCATATAGGGCCTGTCTGGAAGGCCCTATGAACACCCCAATGAAAAATAACTGGTTACTAATATTTTTGCTTGCTTGCTTCTTTTCAGGTCATGGGTTTTGGTCTGTACCTGATGGATGGCAGTGTCAGTAACATCTATAAGCTGGATGCTAAAAAAAGGATAAATCTTTCTAAGATTGATAAGTTTTTTAAGGTTGGTTAAGAAGTTTATTTACTCTTTGTAACAGTAGTTCTCAACCATTAGTCTTCTAGAACTCTTAGACCTCAATTAATCAAAGGTCCAGCCAGAATGGCCGATAATAATAGTAATAATCTTTCTTTGTATTCTGCCACCATCTCCTCAAAGGGACTTAGGGTGGCTTACAAAGGCACTCCAGGGTGCAACATATAACTTCTGGCTTCTGGGAAATGAAGTCCAAAATATCCGGTGGACCAGGAGATAAGAACCCCTGATTTAAAACATGTGGATTTGTATATTTACATACACTTTAACCAGGAAACCACATATATTTCCTGCTCTTGAATGTGTTCTTAGTCTGTATGCTTCAGATACTTAATGGCAGTGATGCTATATGTATGTATAACTCTTCACACGCAGTTCTGTGTTCTCCTGCTGCTCTCAGTTACTGGAGGAAAATTGAAAAGATGGGGTGGGTGATTTGTACCATGGGGAAGCAGCTAGTCTCAGCTTGGTCAAGGTGGAGGATAGAGATTCTTGAATGTATCTTGACAGATTCTGGGTGGTGAATGGTGATGTAATAATAGTCCTTCATGCCTAGTCCAGAAAAAGACTTACACCTATTAAGCTGGATTTATGGATGTGTAAGTCATTGATAGGGTGATCAATGAAATATTAGTGGCTGGGATGAAGGTCAGAATAATATACAAAATTAGCCCTTCCCCTTTATTGTCCTCTGAGAAGTAACCTCTAAATTACATGATTTTTTTGGGAGGGAAAAAGATGGTGTAAATATTAGCATAGGGTTTTGTAAAAAAGATCCAAATCTTCACATAATCACAGAATTAGGATTTCTAATACTGGGTGCTATGCTAAGAAAGGTAAAGGTTTGACTCTGGGAGGTGGTGCTCATTTCCATTTCTAATCAGAAGAGCCAGCATTGTCCATAGACGCCTCCAAAGTTATGGCATGAATGCATGGAGCACCATTACCTTCCTGCCGAAGCAGTACCTCTTGAACTACTCACACTTGCATGTTTTCAAAGTGCTAGGTTGACAGAAGCTGAGCCCCAAAACCCCAGTGGGAGCAATATTCACCATAAAAACATTGGCCCCATTCCATTTGAACCGCCAGCCTTTCAGTCAGCAAGTTCAGCAGCTCAGCTGTTTAACCCACTGTGCCACCGGGAGGGGGCTTCTGTGCCTTTGCTACTATATTTGAATCAAGCCTTGAGAGACTTTTATATAAATGTGATGGCCTTATGTGTTTTCTAATTGTAGCTTGTAGTTCTTCTAATTCTCTAATTGTAGCTAGTCTGGAGGGATAGATATGAATTGTATATCAGATTTTACTTAATTTGTTTTCTCTTTTGAGTATAGCAGCTGCAGGTAGTTCCACTGTTTGGCGATATGCAGATTGAACTGGCAAGATACATTAAGACTAGTGCTCACTATGAAGAAAATAAATCTAGGTAAGATTGAAAAGAGGCAAACATACCTGGCTGAAAGAGTAACAAACCTGCTTCAACTCTTTTTCTGACGTAAACGGAGCTTATTTGTTTGAGCAAAATGGCAGTATCTTTGTAAGTTGCTTGTTGTGGACTTAACAACTTGTGTTTCATACATTTTCTTCAGTAGGGGTGGGCATTGTATTGCTTTTTGGGTTTTAAAGCACCCCGGCTTCCAACAGCCGGCTACCAGTGTGGCCAGTTGAGAATTATAGTCCAGTGAAAGGCTGTCTACCCCAGTCTAACAGAAATAGGAGAATTTAAATAATCAAGTATTGGAGCCCCCGGTGGTGCAGTGGGTTAAACCCTTGTGCCAGCAGGACTGAAGACCAACAGGTCGTAGGATCGAATCTGGGGAGAGCGCAGATGAGCTTTCTCTGTCAGCTCCAGCTCCCCATGTGGGGACATGAGAGAAGCCTCCCATAAAGATGGTAAAACATCAAACATCTGGGCATCTCCTGGGCAACGTCCTTGTAGACAGCCAATTCTCTCACACCAGAGGCAACTTGCAGTTTCTCAAGTCGCTTCTGACATGAAAAAAAAAATCAGGTATTGAAACTAGAAACTATATTTAGGAAAAAAATACTTTTGTTTTAACTCTTTTTACATATGGCACTATATATGTTTATTTGGAAGTAAATTCTACCAATTAATGGAATGTATGGTTTAAGAAGTTTACTTAGCCTTAAATATTGTCCCCCTCCCAGTCCCAAATGTACAGTATAACATAATTATTTGAACTCAAGAAAATGGTTTGTTGGATACTCCTAGTTGATGCTGTTGCACATGGGCATATGCTGAACTCTGCCATATCTGTTGTGTTCCCCCCTCCCCCGTATTTAATAGAAGGACTGCAATGCATGGAAAATGTTCCCTGGTTCTTCCTTTGCAAAGAGGGCTTGACTTTCTAGGAGCCCTTCCACACAGTCCTATATCCCAGAATATCCCAGAATATCAAGGTAGAAAATCCCACATTATCTGAGTGTTGCCTTAGATAACCCAGTTCAAAGCATATCTTGTGTGATTTTCTGCCTTGATATTCTGGGATATAGGGCTGTGTGGAAGGGCCCTAGGTTATGCCTACTCATGTACTGTTTTATGTTGTCTTATCGTCTGAAGACTATGCAAGCATGAAGTTTACAATAAAAGAACTTTAAATCATTTGGATTTTATAGATGGAACTTTTCAGCTTTGTCCTTCTCTCCCAAAACCAGACACCAGGGGTCCTTCCACACAGCCATATAACCCAGAATATAATGGCCAAAAATCCCACAATATCTGCCTTGACCTGGGTTATCTGAGTCCACACTTCCATATATTCCAGTTCAAAGCAGATTTTAGTCAGCTGTGTGGAAGCAGCCCCAGAAGTCTCCAAATTTATACCAGAGATCTCCTGATGGATTGCCATAGTCTGCTGTTGCCTGTCTTGTCAGGTTGATGGTGTTTCTTCCCTTTCATAATTTATTGTTTTGCTTGTATTTATTTCCCCTCTTATTGTAGATGGACATGTACTTCCTCCAGCAGTAGTCCACAGTACAACATCTGTGAACAGATGATCCAGATAAGAGATGACCATATGCGTTTTATTTCAGAACTGGCTCGATACAGCAATAGTGAGGTTTGTGAATTAATGCAGGATAATGGCAGGTCTTATGTGCAGATATTCTTTTACCATAGCAGTCTGATGTGCTACTGTTGAATTAGTGATTAAATAGTATGGCTATAGAAAGTGGGAAAAATCGCAACAGACGTTACTGGACCATCATTAGCCTTCAGTGTGGAGAAGGGACTGCTTTACAAATGTGATCCTGAAGTTGGGTGTGGTTTAAAATGTGGAACACACTTTACCTGCATACATAGCTAGATCTATTCTGCACAACTAAAGCAACTAATTCTAATGATCATTGTTTTGTTACAGGTGGTGACTGGATCAGGCCGTCAAGAAGCTCAGAAAACAGATGCCGAGTATCGAAAACTTTTTGACCTTTCTCTTCAGGGCCTCCAACTTCTGTCTCAATGGAGTGCACATGTTATGGAAGTGGTATGTGAAAGAGTAGTCAGAAGAACATTTTGAAGGAGAAATAGGGGAAACATCATTCCCCATCTTTTATTTCATGAATAATATCATGAACAAGAATCTTGAGACTTTATTTCTAGACTAAAAAGTACATATGGAATATCTAATTGGGGGTAGGGGTGGAGTCTTGGTAGACTCTAAGCCATTACATTGAACATATGATGCAATGCAACATTTCATAGAATCATAGAGTTGGAAGAGACCTTGGGGGCCATCCAGTCCAACGTCCTGCCAAGAAGCAGGAAAATTGCATTTAAAGCACCCCCGACAGATGGTCATCCAGCCTCTGTTTAAAAGCCTCCAAATAAGGCGCCTCCACCACACTCCAGGCCAGAGAGTTCCACTGCTGAACAGCTCTCACAGTTAGGAAGGTATTCCTAATGTTCAGGTGAAATCCCCTTTCTTGTTCCATGTCCTAGTCTCCAGGGTAGCAGAAAATAAGCCTGCTCCCTCCTCCCTATGATTTCCCCTCACCTCTTTATACATGGCCATCATGTCTCGTCTCAGCCTTCTCTTCTTCAGGCTAAACATGCCTAGCTCTTTAAGCCGTTCCTCATAGGGCTTTTTCTCCAGACCCTTGATCATTTTAGTCGCCCTCCTCTGGACACATTCCAGCTTGTCAATATCTCTTTTCAATTGTGGTGCCCAGAATTAGACATAGGTGTGGTCTAACCATGGTAGAATAGAGGGGTAGTATGACTTCCCAGGATCTAGACACTATACTCCTATTGATGCAGGCCAAAATCCCATTGGCAACATCTCCCTTAAATTGGACACAGTGTAATTCCAGATGTGTTCTGACCAAGACAGAATAGAAGGGTAGCATGACTTCCTTGGATCTATTGATGCGGTCCAAAATCCCATTGGATTTTTTAGCCCCCTCATGACATTGTTGGCTCATGTTTAACTTGTTGTCCATGAGCACTCAAAGATCATTTTCACACATACTGCTATCAAGCCAGGCGTCCCCCATTCTGTATTTTTGCATTTCATTTTTTCTGCCTAAGTGTAGTATCTTGCAATTGTGAGCTGTGTAATTTGTGTAGTACTTACTCTGGCATAGAATGTCCAACTTCCTTGACATAATATTCAGAAGGCAAAACTTATCAGCTAGTACATACATGCCAACCAGTGGGCATGTATGGGCAACTATTGCTGTTACACTTTTCTTGTGGATCAAATAAATGTCTTTGCTAGCTTCATATATTCTGTGTTATATGGGTGAGAAGCATCCTTTGCATACAACAACTGTAAAAATAAATTTGTTACGTGCTAGCAGTAGTGTAAGAACTAGCTTAACAGGCACATTCATAGAATACATTTTAATGCTAATCCAATGAATTCTATATTTTCAGAAGTAGGATTAGAACTGAATGAACAGATGCTTTAATAGGACTTTGTCTTATCCCTGATTTCATAACTATTTTGAAATTTACTGGTCAATATGTAAACACTGCAGGTCATAGCCCACAATAATGGTTATTGCAGGGTTTTTTTTTAATGTTTGACATGTTCATTGATGGATTGCGTAGTATTGATAGTTAAACTATGAAAGTTTGAAGTCGGAGCACACACAGCTACTCACTCCAGCGTCAGCTAGTTGCTAGTAATAGGAACTTCTTTTCCCTTTACCGAGAGAACGTTGTTTAAAATTAGATTAAACTAAGCACAGTCCTTCTGATAAAATCCCAGTTAGACGAGAGCAGTTCTTCTGATAAAGAATCAAAATGTTTCAGATAGAGAACGAATAAGCAAAGTAAACAAAACAGAAGAACTTGCCTTGGAGTGACGGGATAAATCAGGCTAACAAATAAGAGTTTCTTCTGGAAGAGCTTTATAACCAAGATGAAAGAAGAAAGTAATAAAGCTGGGTGGGTTGCAGTTAAACATAAAAAACCAAGATGATGGCAATCATTCTGATTGATAACTGGCAAATAGAGGGAGAAAACGTGGAGGCAGTGACAGACTTTGTATTTCTAGGCACAAAGATTACTGGAGATGCAGACTGCAGCCAGGAAATCAGAAGATGTTTACTTCTTCAGAGGAGAGCAATGACCAATCTCGATAAAATAGTGAAGAGTAGAGACATTACACTGACAACGAAGGTCCGCATAGTTAAAGCAGTGGTATTCCCCGTAGTAACCTAGGGATGTGAGAGCTGGACTGTAAGGAAGGCTGAGTGAAGGAAGATAGACACTTTTGAACTAGTGGTACATTCTGAGAGTGCTTTGGACTGCAAGAAGGTTGAACCAGTCCATACTCCAGGAAATAAAGCCCGACTGCTCACTGGAAAGAAGGATATTAGAGGCAAAGATGAAGTAGTTTGGCCACATCCTGAGAAGGCAGGAAAGTTTGGAGAAGACAATGATGCTGGGGAAAATGGAAGGAAAAAGGAAGAGAGGCCAACCAAGGGGCAAGATGGATGGATGGTATCCTTGAAGTGACTGGTACATGAGGTCACAAAGAGTCAGAAGCGACTGAACAAATAAACAGCAACTGGCTACAACATTATATATGCAGCACTTGGAAGCTGGAGTGGACCTTATGTCTAAGAATGACTTTGAAAGGAACCAGGAAATGCATGGCACTCAAAGATCAAACACATCATAGAAATGTACAATTTAAAGTGTTACACTACACATCAAAGGTTTTAGCCGGAGGAAATTGAAATCGCACTTGAGTTACTTGTTAGCCTGTAGTTTAAACATCAGAGCAACCTGGTAGACTACTGTCAAAATGGCCTTCTGATAACTTTTAATTGTGGACTAGTCATATATTACTATGAATCGCACTAATGAATCACCATATTCATTAAAGTTACAGTATCCCTCACTTTTGTAGCATTTGAGTACAGAATTGTATACGTGTATCTGTTCATATTAACTGTAAATGCGGAAGGTAGCTTCCTTATACAGATGAGGTTTTGCTGTTATGCTATCTTAAAACCACTCTCAGTTGCTACCCCTAGAGGTTCAAAGAGTATATAAGCTTTCAGTCAGACTTGATGCATGTGGCCATTCGTGTTGCAACGTCTCAGGTTGGCTTTTGTTGACTATGTGCCATTCTTATTCTTCATCTTATCTGCAGTATTCTTGGAAGCTTGTGCATCCAACTGACAAATACTCTAACAAAGATTGCCCAGACAATGCTGAGGAGTATGAAAGAGCAACACGATATAATTATACCAGTGAAGAGAAGTTTGCTCTTGTTGAGGTAAAAATATGCTTTTGCAGGATATACCCTTTCCCCAATTCTCTGTGTGATTTGGGTTTTATTATGCAAAAAATAACCCTCCCCAACCTCTGTGCAGGTGATCGCCATGATTAAAGGACTGCAAGTATTAATGGGCAGGATGGAAAGTGTCTTCAATCATGCTATTCGCCATACCATCTATGCTGCTCTTCAGGACTTTGCCCAAATTACACTTAGAGAGCCCTTAAGACAAGCAATCAAAAAGAAGAAGAATGTCATCCAAAGGTGATGTTAGTACTTTCTTGTTCCATTAAGGTTTTAAATCTGGAAATACATAGTATTTGTTAAAGAGGACAAGGGTTTGCTTTTCTGATGAGTTGTACCCTTTGCATATACCATCACTGTCTAACATTGCTAAAAGGGAACTTTAGCACTTTGGATATAATTGACAAAATCTGCAATGAGTTCCATAAGAGTCCTAGTAAAATGTAGATAGGGTACCTGAGATCCTAATGATATCTCATGGATCAGTAGTCACAGCCCTAATGATAGCTCCCAAGCAAAAAAAGTTAAAATTTTAAAATTGGCAAGATCATACCCTTTGTTTTTCCTATATCTGGAGAGGGAGCAATTGTGCATGCTCTCACCAGTCAGCGAATAATACATGGCAGTATATTTATTTAGCTATGTTTAATATTTGCCAGAGTTCAGAGAAGAACTCTAGTTCCCAAGTGCTGCATACATAATGCTTTAGCTAGAGGCAACTCTGGCTAAAACCATTATGTGTAATGGTTTTAATTGATTTTAAGTTCATAGTTATATGTAATAATTAGTTATTATGATTTCTTTGTGTACTGTATGTTGGCATTGAATTTTTGCCATTAGTATAGTTGTAAACTGCCTCGAAACCCTCCAGGGGTGAAGAAGGCGGTATATAAATACAGTAATTAATAGTACACAATAGGGAGCAGTGAATGAGGAGAAAGGCATGGCTGTCAGCTAAACAGGTCTTTCACAATTATGTTGCAAATTCATTTCCTCATAGCTGTAATTACGTGATTTTCTGGAAGGAAACTAACAACAGGTTTACCTTGCAGATTGGTTTAATTGTGTTGCATATATCTAGCACTTCCAAAAATGTCTTTATTGTCATGTTAAAGGCTAGTATAACTATTGACCACATTGGTCATATTAATACTATAATTACAACCTGAATACCCCTGTTCCACACCATCAAATTGAAGAATGCTCCAGATATTGAAAAAGAAGAAGCCCTTGGCATTGTTTGACTCGCTAGCTCCATCCTCGATAGTTCAAGGTTCAGCATCTGTGGAAACCTTGGAGCTGGCCACACCATTGGGCAGAGTGACCCAGCTGCCTCACGTAGCACATGTTAGGTAATGCAAAAATGGAAAAAATGTTAATGTGGTGGGGAAAGAAGAATGTGCAGTATTTCCTGCCTCAGGTGCTAGTATAATTTGGCTGGCATCCTCAGAGGCTGTGAGGTCTGTTGGAAACTAGACAAGGGAGATTTATATATATGCTGAAGGTCATGGTGAGAGAAAGAACTTTTGTCTGTTGGAGGCAAGTGTGAATGTTGCAATTAATCATCCTGATTAGAGTTGAATGGCCTTGCAGCTTCAAGGCCTGGCTGCTTCCTGCCTGTGGGAATCCTTTGTTGGGAGGTGTTAGCTGACCCTGATTGTTTCCTGTCTGAAATTTCTCCTGTTTTTAGAGTGTTGCTTTTTATTTACTGTCCTGATTTTAGAGGGTTTTTTTAAATACTGGTAGCCAGATTTTGTCCATTTTAATGGTTTCTTTCCTTCTGTTGAAATTGTCCACATGCTTGTGGATTTCAATGGCTTCTCTGTGTTGACTGACAAAGTAGTGGATAGAGTAGGCCAGCGTTTCTGTGTTCCCAAATAATCTGCTGCGTCCAGGCAGGTTCATCAGGTGCTTTGCTATGGCTGATTTCTCTGCAGTGTTGCAACATGTGTTGCAAAATTGGCAACATTAATGTCCCATTTCTCCTTCAGTGCACAGAAGGCTTTAGTTGTACTTGAATTCATAGTAGTAAATCTAAAAGAAACACCCTCTTCATAGTTATTTAACAATAGGGACTTCTAGGAAAAAAAGAATTCACAAATGAATGCAAAGACTTGCATTAGGTAGTCATATTGGTTGGTGCATGCTTAATATTTTGATGATATGTGTGGTGTGCTTAACAAACATGTGCCAGAATGCTTGTAGTTCCTTTGTTCATGCTCACAGTCCTGCTTTGCGTGTGCTTAGTGTTCTCCAGGCCATCAGAAAGACGGTGTGTGACTGGGAAGGTGGGCGTGAGCCATTCAATGATCCTGCTTTGCGAGGAGAGAAAGATCCCAAAAGTGGCTTTGACGTCAAAGTCCCAAGGCGAGCCGTGGGTCCCTCTAGTACCCAGGTAAGTCTCTCTGTACTAATTCTGGCTTGTGTGTCACTGACTGATATAGGAATTACTGCAGAGTGAACCCATTTAAAAAGATTAGTTATATAAATCCTGTGTAAATCGGGATTAATCAAAGACTCCCATGGAGGGGGTACTGTCACTTTAATTTTCTATGCTGATTATACCCCCCTCATCTTCTCTTCCTAGTCTTTTGGTTTGGTTTCCATGGGAATGCTTCTGTGTTTTACAAGTACCGTATGTCTGATTACTTACGTTTACATTCCTGCACATATATGCCTCTTAATTGTTTTCAATATAAATTAATCTTCTGATTCAATGATGATTCTCTGTCGACGGTGGATTCTTCTTGTTCTGCTTTCTTTTTATATAGCTTTCTTTGGTTTTTACTTGTAAGAGCATAATACGGAGTTTGCCTCATAGCGTTCAAATAATGCCTGCCTTTTGAACTCTGTGGAATTGATCTCCATCTTTGTCATTTGAAGGGTGGCTCATTGGGAACAAATGTTTAGTGGTTGTGATTTATTTTAGAACAAACGCTTGATAGAAATTTGGAAAAATATGTTAAAAGTAAACATTGCGGCTTAGATTGAGAAGCCACAATCTAGAAAAAAAACCAATGTGCCATATCAAATTGGACTTTGAAGTTGTTCTTGAATTACAGCTGCCAAAGTCTTATATCTTTTTGAATTGAAGAATCATTCAGGATCAGTTTGTAATGTCTTGCTATTCAATGGTGGTGGTGGGATTAATTTCTTTTGCATGTGCCTGAAGTAGAACATCAAAATTGTTGCATAAATTCTCACCAGTTATTTTCCTCTTGGGCTTTCTTTCACTACCAGATTATCTATGCTACCCCCCTTTTCTGGATCTTTAGAAACATAACATTCTACTGAACATAGCAATCTTGAAGTAATATTGCCATGTAATGAGTATGTTGTCGGAGGCTTTCATGGCCAGAATCACTGGGTTGCTGTGAGTTTTCTGGGCTGTAGGGCCATATTCCAGAAGCATTCTAGAACATGCTTTCTGTTGAAATTGTCTACTCTATCAACTACTACACAGAGAAACCATTGAAATCCACAAGCATGCAAACAATTTCAACAGAAAGGAGGAAACTATGAAAATGAATAAAACCTGGCTACCAGTATTAAAAAAAACCTTTAAAATCATTAGTTTTTCCCTTTCCCCATCTGATCTGTCATGATACAACAGCTCAAAAATACATTCCCTTCTGAGCATTTTTGGGAATCTTACCAAATGCATAGGCTTCATCTGTCCACTTTATTTATAGGCAATATTCCTTCAGCATTCTTAACTATCTTGCTGTTTCCCCCTTAATGGACTAATATATATTTTTTCTCCAGTTCTGTGTTTTCTATTCTTCTTTATTTACCCCAGTGTTTTTAAATTAACCTGCTCTCTCTTCTCCCCTTCTGCCTCTTCCTTCTTTGTCGGTTTTTAGCTCTACATGGTTCGTACTATGACAGAGTCCTTAAACTCTGCTGAGCTGTTGAAGCAGCTCAGATCTCTGGGAATGGAAAAGTTATTGCATGTGATAAACAAGTTTCTGAGGCAGTCCTACATCTATCCCACCCTTTTAACCTTTGGTGGTAAGGCATTACTTATTATTTTTAAATAATGTGGTGACATCATCTCTTCCACTAAAAAATGTGGTCCTTTTGAATACTTTTTTCCCCCTTGAGTCAATGACTTTTGAACTTTCTTATCAGGTTTCAATTTGAAGTGGAGCACTCTTTTGGCAGTGTGTTTTCAGTGATACTGAACTAATGTGCCGTGTATGTTTTTCCTTCCATCACAACTGTTCTGTTTAATAACACAGCTGTACATGGTGAGAACCATGTTAGAGTCCCTCATTGCTGACAAAAGTGGTTCCAAGAAAACCTTGAGAAGTAGCCTTGAGGGCCCCACCATATTGGACATAGAAAAATTCCACCGAGAGTCTTTCTTCTACACTCACTTGATAAATTTCAGTGGTAAGATATGCTGATGATCGGTGTCCAGCTTTAGCATGTCCTAATATGTGTTACTTACCTTGGAAAATGTTTCCGATTTTGTGTGGCTTACTTAACTTGAAACTGTGCCCGGGGTTTTGGCTCTCTTAGGTCCTGTTGAATCCAGCAGCACTCTTATTTTTTTTAACATTTTTGCATATGACAGATAAAACTGGAGTTAACAAATTATGTGCTTTATATGTTTTTTCCAGTGGACAGGATCTTCCTTTCTTCCCTTCTAAAATTTTCATCTTATAAGACATGCTGATATCAGTTCTAGAGTACTGTATTAGCAAAAAGATCTGATGAATCTGTTTTTAAATTCATCTCAAGATGGAAACGCTTGTTTGGCTGCCATTATCTCGGAAGCATGTTGTTCTAGGGGATGCATCCACTGCCATGTGTTTAGTCTAGTCATACCACCTTGTGTTGTCTTTTTAACTTGTTTTCTTACTGGAGCTTTCTGTGTGAAGAGAAAGTTCATGGTTTGGTGCTCTTCACACACAGTGCTGTAGTAGCCTTAGTGTCCATGCTTCGGTTACATCAGTGGTTCCCAACCTGTGGTCCGTGGACCACCAGTGGTCCGCAAGATCGAAAATATGTCTGTGGTCTCACCATTACTACACTGTTGACACAAAACCACATGGCAACAAGAGCGACTGGTCTCGCAAAACCCTCTTATAATGCCAAGGCAACGGGGATGTCAGTAGGGGAGAGGCTGACTACCTATAAAATATTACTACTACCACATCAGCTCTAGATAATTAAATATGATTTTCTGTGAGCAAGCAGATGGTAACTACTGGATGACATATGTTCTGTATCAGAAACTAGCACTGATGTGGTCTATCCAATGCAGTTTTCTGAATCAGGACCCCAAATAACCAAACCAAATCTAAAGTCAACCAAAAACGGATTCATAACCAGTGCTCCCTGGTCAAGTGGTCCCTGGTCAAAAAAAGGTTGGGAACCACTGGGTTACATAGTACAGTGATTCCCAAACAATATATTGTGACTCCCTTCCTCAGTGTTTTGTGGTAGGGTTTGCTATTGTTTTCATAGACGGATCTCTCATAAGCAGAGTGTCTCTGTTCATTTCTTAACACCATGTCTCTAAATCAAGGGTACCTGTAGATAAATAATAAATGGGCCATTTTAAATCGTTCGGGGTAACCTTATCAAGTGATGATGTTTAGAGTCGCAGGAGTTGATGCTTCAAAATCTAAAAATGTGGATCTTTAGAGGCCAACAATATAGCATTGATGACTTAAAGGTTTGGGAACCACTGCTGTAGTCCTACTGAAAACACTTGACATGCTAGAACAGATCCTTGGAATTACTGGTGACATTTTCTGGGCAATGTACTTGCTATAATTATATTCCTATCTCTGCCTGTTCATAAAGACATTGTATTCTTGTTCAGTGGCCCTAGGATCAATGTCAATAATACAGATAGTGCTCATCCTACCACCTAAACAGATGAATAGAATTATAGAGCTGTCAGGGGCCATTCCTATTTTCTTCCCCACCACCTCAAGTGCTGAAAATGTGATCTTCACAATAATTGGCAAAAACTGGGAGATCACTTTGGATTATGCACCTGTGTGTCTGCCTGCATGCTCCTAGTGGCTAATACTGCTACTTCTGGCAGTGTTTTCAGTAATGACTCCATCTGTGCCTTTTTGTGTATTTTTATTAATATCAGTTTGAATTGACTCCATCCTAGGCTCCCAATGTGAGCATTGATTTCTGTTTCTTTTTCATGTGTTGCTCAGGTAACCCTTGCCTATCTTTATTTTTTTATGTAACATTGCACCACTACAACAACAGACTTGTGCTTGTTTGTCTTTTGCATGTTTGTTCCCATTTACAAGAAAATTAACTCAATGCCATTTTTTCTGCAATAAGAAACCCTGCAGCAGTGCTGCGACCTGTCCCAACTATGGTTCAGGGAATTCTTCTTGGAGCTGACCATGGGCAGAAGAATCCAGTTCCCCATTGAGATGTCTATGCCTTGGATTTTGACTGACCACATTCTGGAAACCAAGGAAGCATCAATGATGGAGTAAGAATGATTTAGCTCTCTAGCTTCTTTCTTCGACACAGAAAATTCTAATGAAATAAAAATTAGGAACTTGGGTAATGGTGGGAAGTGGAGTGAATGCCTTTCTTGAAAATGAAAGTCAAATTGGCCCTGTTTACTACACTTCTGTCATGTCCCTGCTTTCTTTTTTTTAAAGTAGTCTAAAATGTGGAGCAGGCAAGCCCCTATCCTTCCCAGTCAAGCATTGTCAGGATGCTTTCTAACTGAAATGACTTCAGTTTATGCTTTAGCCCATTGCTGAAAACATTTCAAGGTATCCTGCAACTTTATTTATGTACTTGAAATAAGTACAGCCTCATTTCCTATCATTACATTAGGACCTCCAAAGGAAGAGAAAGTATTTAAGATACAGGTTTAAAAAAAAGCATAAATAGGGGGTAAATACAAGTGGGTGACCATAACAGCTCTATCTGTCATACAGTCAGCCTTTTGCAACCACGGATTATGCACCCACCAGTTCAATCGGCCATGGCTCAAAAATTCTGAGAAGACAAGCAGTCAGTTAATTTTGAAATAAACAAATCGGAATTTGAGTTACAATTATGTACGAATGCTGAACATTTAATTGGGAAATGGCCGATGAGCAAGTTAAAGAATGCATGATACAGCCCACAAAATGTGGGGCACAATATAATGATGGAAAATGGGAAAAAATGTGGAATAAAGGATTACAATTCCCATTACGTTATGAATTAAAAGAAAATTTCTATAAAATGATGTGCAGGTGGTATATAACACCTGAAAAGTTCTCTAAGATATAAAAAGAGCTCTAACATCTTCTGTAAATGTAGAAAACGGCGGATCAGGAACAAGGCAAGGCAAGGCAAGGCTTGATGATGGCTAAATGGTCCCACTCCGGCCTAAAAGATGTGGCCGGAACTGAAATGGATCCTACAATCCTTCCCGAGGTCCCCCGACGCTAGGCTTCTTCGTCTAATGAATTAAAAGAAAATTTTCTATAAATGATGTGCAGGTGGTTTCTTCCATATACCACCTGAAAAGTTCTCTAAGATATAAAAAGAGCTCTAACATCTTCTGTAAATGTAGAAAACAAGTAGGGTCCTTCTATCATATTGATGGGTATATAAATATGCCAAGAAATATTGGATTCAAATACACATAGTGATTCAAAATTTTTTAGGGGGAAATATCCAGCAAAAGCCAGAGAGTTTTCTACTTGGTCTGATAAAAATAACCCGGATAGACTATGGAAATATATGACCACAAGCAGCCAGACTACTATACACACAGAAATGGAAGAGTACAACAATGCCAACAACGGAGGAATGGATAAGAACAATATTGTAAAAAGATAAAGGTTTCCCCTGACATGAAGTCTAGTTGTGTCCGACTTTGGGAGGTGGTTCTTATCTCCATTTCTAAGCCGAAGAGCCAGCATTGTCCGTAGATACCTTCAAGGTCCAGCATGACAGCCTGGAGCGCTGTTAAAAATGATGAGCTTGGCCAAAATTGACAAATTAACATGTCTACTAAAAGAAGGGACAGTGAAAACTTTTTTTAAAGACTGAAAACCTTTTATTCACATTTTGCATGAAGAAGAGAAGGGCTTGACAATTCTGAATTTTGAAGAATAAATTATTTGTTAATGTTGTTATATGACAAAAGTTAGTATAGAGAGAACTAAAGGGTGAAGCCTATGATGTTAGCTTTCTTTGTGATTAGATTGGGATAGACTGGAATCCTTTCTCCCCCCCCCCCAGCTATGTTCCCTTTTTCCTTTTTTTTTTAAAGAGAAGGATGTATAAAAAGAGAGGGTGCAGATAAAAGCAATGTTACATGGATATGAAGTGTGTATAAATATGAGCACCAATGGAAACTTAAGTGTAAGCAAGATATAGTAACATTGAAACACTAGAAATATTGTAAAAAGAAGAAAGCCAAAGCTCAAAAATTATTCCCCGCAAAAATCAAAACCCCTCCCCCCAAATCCTGATTTTGCCACTTTATATAGAGGACATTATTTTGCCACACCACTGTATAGAATGGGACTTGAATAACTGTAGATCTTTATATATCTATGGGGTGTATTGATCCACAAACCCCAGCAGATATCCAGGGCCAACTGTATTCATAGATAAATCCATTCAGATCTTTGTAGTACTGACTTTTCGTGTATATTTTTTGCATGTAATGTTAGAGCAGCTCCTTAGAACTGCTATACTTTTAACATTAATTTGTACCATCTATACATATAAAGGAGGACCCGTCATCCAAAGACTGCCATAGGCAGAGAAACCTTCCAAGGCAGAGACACCAAACTCGGCAACAAAAATAGGCCTCAGGCAAGGAAGGCAAAGAAACTCCTCCCCCCCAAAAAAAACCTAGAAGGCCCCCAAAACAACGATGAAAAAAACCTACATTTCCCAGCGTCCTCCACGGCTGCCAGCGAATCCCATTGGCCGACATCGGCCCACACAAAATGCCGGCGCCGCTTCCGAGCACAGGCCACGTCCCCTGCCATCCCCACAACCACTCCACCCCCTTCTCCTGGGCTGGCCCCGCCCCCTGCCATCCCCACAACCACTCCATCCCCTGGCCTGGCCCCGTCCCCTGCCATCCCCAAAACCACTCCACCCCCTTCCCCCGGGCTGGCCCCGCCTGCGCGCGACAATTTCTTAAAAATAACTGCCGCCAAAACAAATCACCTCAGGACAACCTCCCACACACCACAGCCAGTCGGACTGCTGAGGACACACAGTGCCTAAAGGACAGGCTCCTTCAGCCTCGCCCACACTGGCCAAACCAGTAAAACTGACCACTGGTAATCACCACAAACCACTGACCACGGTAAGATCAGCCACACAATCACAACAACAAAATTAAAAAAACACCACACACTCCTCCAGACACTACAACTCTCACAACCACACTCGAGAAACACAATCCAAAAGACCAAACCAGCACAAAATACCACACAATGCCAATATGCAGAAGATACACAACTATGTGCACAGAGCACATACCGTACATACCACTCACCGGACAAAAGACACCCACAACAAAAGACACCCACTTAACAAACACCACCTCGCGATGCCTACCTCTACAGACTCACAACACAACTCACACACAACACATACATACCACTGCTAAACAGAAACCAGCACAGTTGTAGCACCCATGGGTCCGCCCGGGCCACGGGGGAGGGGTAATGCACCGGGGGTCCCGTTGGCATTGGGACCCGCACTGGCTGAAAGGGACTCGGAGGATGAGTTGGAAGGCCCAGAGCAAGATTGGTCAGCCGTGCTTTGCCCAGTCCACCGCCAGAGAGTTTAGCCTGGGATTTCGAATGGGAGCATTCTCCCGGGGAAGGAGCGGACCAGGTGGAAATGGGAGGCAGTGAAGCAGATAGCGGAGATAGTTATGAATTCCCAAATGGCCGAGGTTCCCAGGAGCTGGCCGAGCAGCAGATGGAGGCTAGCGGATGGGAAACTGGGAGGCTTCTTCTCAGGTAGATAGCGATACTAGGCTGGAAGAGCGGGCCGTTCTCATAACAGGCGCAGGGACATAGAGGAGGGCAGGAGGAGCTGGCATCTGTCCCTAGACCGTCACCGTTCGGAAAGTAGAGACTGGAGGCGCCGGGCCCTAGATCGTCGGGGGTCCCGGCCGAGGGATTAAGTACGGCCCCGTGGGAACTGATCCTCAGTTCTCCGGCCACGTCTATACTGAATAGGCGCGAGTGGAGTGGGACCACAAGTTAACAGTGGTCATCAAGTCTTGCCTTGCCTTTGCCTTGTTTCCTGAGCCGCAGTGATTTGCGGTGCCTTGCCCTGGTTCCTGATTCGCATGGGATTGCGAAACCTTGTCCTGTTTCCTGATCCGCATTGGTTTGCGGAGCCTTGCCTCGCTTCAAGCTATTTGCTAATACTTTGGACTATTGACTTTATACTTTGAACACTTGCATTATTGGACTATATACCTTTTGGATTGTTTTTATACTCAATAAAGTAGTTAGCCTTTGCTACGTCTCCGTGTGTGTGTTAAAGGGGCAGTTCTAAGTCGGCGTTCGTGACAACAGTACAACCAACTAACACACCCCACATACACACCGTACATCCACACCACACTACCACTGTACACTCACAACAACAAACTACACACTCAACACCACAAACTCTTCTCCAAGCACCATCCCACCCACACACCACCAATCCTCCACTTTACAAACACCACACCCACAACATGACAGCCACACAACTCGCGATGCCTACCTCTACAGACCCACAACACAACAGACACACAACACACACAACGCATACATACCACTGCTAAACAGAAACCTACACAGTACAACCGTCTTAACACAGGAGGACATAACAACTACCAGGAGGACATAACACTAACACAAATAGGGCACCAGGAACACAGGCACCACTGACAAACACATACCGCCGGAATAACACAAACTTGCAAAACCCACAAAAAATAAAAACAATCCTGCAACACAAAAACCCACCCCAACCAAAATTCACAACAAACACCACTAGCAAAAGCTACACCCCCTCCACATCACAACCAGCACACAGCCAGACTGAGACAACTATGTCACCACAACACACACAAAATACACCCCACAAATACCTGACAACTTCCCTAACACAAAACCCAGGACTGCACTCACTACTCACCACCACACACACCTCCAAATACACACAAGTCCCAGGCACAATACTCCAGCAATTCCTACCCACACAACACAACACAACTTCCTATCACAACCCATCCCCCCAACCTTACGGGACCCCGCACACACAACACCTACCACCACAACAAACAAAAACCAACTCCACCTATACTCCAACCACAACACAACACTGCACTGATACTCGAAAAAACACACACAAACACCCAAAACACCCCACCCATACAAGCATTCCACAACATACTACCACCCACAATGCCACCACACACCCACTAACTCACCGACAACTCCACAGGACTTCAACATCCCACCCACCAGAACAACCCACAATGACACAGCCATGACCCCACCAAGACCATAAGTAACATCAATTCCAACCCTTACATACTCAGACTTTCTCGCATCTCCTAAATAGCGCACAGCAACACGTGCCGGGTACAGCTAGTATTATATAACTGCAGTGTAAAAAAACTCGCAGTGCAGTTAAAAAAAAAACAACAAAGTACAGGTGGTATTAAAGCAATGATGTTAAATCTTGCAAAAATAACAAAGAACATAATGCTCTAAGAAATTGAAAATTAACACTTCTATATTATTTTAAAATTAGTCATCAGAACATTGAGCTTTAATAATGGGGTTGTTTTTTTTAACATTCTGATTCACCCTGTGACAAATTAAAACATTAATGTATTTTTAAATATGTTGAGTTGGAGCAGGAAGATAAGTAGTGCTGATATTTTGAGAACATGTGCTCCTTTTCTCTTTTTTAGATATGTCCTTTATTCTTTGGATCTCTATAATGACAGTGCTCATTATGCACTTACGAAATTCAAGAAGCAGTTTCTCTATGATGAAATTGAGGCAGAGGTAAGCTCGTGAATCTGCCATATGTACTTGCGTGTATAATTATGTTCACCTCATATATAATTTATAAACAGCTTTTGGGGCCAAAAGTATGACCAATGGATAAGTTGAGATTAACAAAGAATGTAAAGCATATAATTTTGCTTAATTTAAAGTATTATTTTAATAGTGGGATGAATCATAGACTTAGGCTTGGTTTTATTACAGTATTAAACATATGCATAAACCTCCGTTATCCAAAACCAAAATCCTCAAAAGAAAATTTAAAAAAATTGTCATTAGCCTTTGTCTTGCACTCTCAAGTCTCTGTTATCTGGAAAACCAATAATTTCCAAAGCTGCCCAATTCTGTCTTTGAGGAAAGGGGGCTAATCACACATCCAGTTCAAGCTGAATTTTTCCTCAGGGAGCCCTTACATCTCCGCTATCAGAAATTTAATTGGGGAAAGAGAAGAGGGGGAAGGATGTAGGAATCCAATTCCTGCAGCTCTGTAAAAAGTACCTTCCCAAATGCAGGCTGCTTCAGGAAAACCTAAAAGAAGCACTGATTCCCCCCTATTCTCCCCACCACAGCAGGAAAACATCAAAGAGCTGCCACTGCCATTTCTTTGCCCAGTTTACATTATCCATGGATAAGGTGATTCAGGGTTTTTTTTTGGGGGGAGGCGGAGAGTCAGTTTTTGGTCAAAAAATTCTCACCTTATACATGGATATATACAGTATTATTCAAGAGTAGCAGCATGGCTCAATTTTGTAAGTAAGGGTTGAGTCTTCAATAAAAAAGGGGCTCAATGACTATACTCTTACAGAAAGGTAGGGCAAGACACCATGGCAATTTGTGCAATTGCAAATTGGGTTGGGTTGTTGTAGGTTTTTTGGGCTATATGGCCATGTTCTAGAAGCATTTTCTCCGGATGTTTCGCTTTCATCTATGGCAGGCATCCTCAGATGCTTCTAGAACATGGCCATATAGCATGAAAAACCTACAACAACTCAGTGATTCCAGTCATGAAAGCCTTCGACAATACATTCAAATTGGGTTGTCCAAGGCTTTCATTTTCCAAATCTGTGGTTACTGTGAGTTTTCCGGGTTATATGGCCATGTTCTAGAAGGATTCTCTCCTGCTGTTTTGCCCACATCTATGGCAGGTATCCTCAGAGGTTGCAAGGTCTGTTGAAAATTTCTCAGACATTCTTAGTGTTCAAATCTTTTGGAACAAATGTTGATGTGATCCAGTACAAACATAAAGAAGAGACTGCTCAGGATAGGCTGCCAGGCATATTTTTAAGGTCCTCTTTAGAAATTGGTCCCAAAGGTAAATTTGTTTTCTCAAAAGTTTTTTTTTCTTTTGGTTCAACTGAACACTTTATAATTTGCTATCTTCAGGTCAACTTGTGCTTTGACCAATTTGTCTATAAGTTGGCAGACCAGATATTTGGATACTACAAAGTCATGGCAGGAAGGTAAGCTGACCTATTAAGTCATTTTAAAATATGCGGATTTTGAATTTAAAATATCGTACGTATCACTCTGTGTTGCCTGATGTTCACATTTTTGTTAACAGCCTGCTTCTGGATAAGCGATTAAGATCAGAGTGCAAGAATCAGGGAGCGACGATTCCGTTGCTAACATCGAACCGGTATGAAACACTGTTAAAACAGAGGCATGTCCAGGTTAGTAAGTGCTATCTTGTGTTAGTGCTATGTGTTAGAGCCTCTATGAACCAATGTGGGCTCTAAAATCTGCCGGGGAGGCCTTCCTCTTGATCCTGCCTCCATCTCACATGAGGCTGGTGGGGACAAGAGAGAGAGCTTTCTTAGTAGTGGCTCTCCGTCTTTGGAACACTCTCCCCAGTGATATTAGGCTTGCCCCCACATTCACAAGGAGCTGAAAACATGGCTCTCAGGCAGGCCTTTAGAAATAATTAAGACATCTGCTAATCTAAGGACCAAACAATTTAATCTCTGTTGTATTTTATTGTGTTTTCCATGCTATGTTTTTAATTTTATAATGTTGTTTTTATGCTGTTTATTCGGCACTTGTGAGCTGCCCCGAGCCTCCTGGGAGTGGCGGTATAGAAGCCCAATAAATAAATAAATAATACTGTCACTAGCACTGGCATTTTGTACTGTGTTTTCTTGATTTTTAAATTGTTATTTTTATCTTAACTGATATTGTCATTGTTTAATGTGCGATGTAGTATTATGTTCTATGGCACTTGTATGTTCTTTTGCAAGCCGCCCCGAGTCCTTCTGAGAGATGGTGGTAGGGTATAAATAAAGTTGTTGTTGTTATTATTATTATTATATGAGCATTAGTATGCTCTGCATTCAAGCAAGGAGTTGGAGGCAATAATGGTGGGGAGGAGAAGGCTGTCGGCTTCAAGACACCTGTACTTTAAATACCTGCCTTCTGTTTGGGTACCTAGTACTGAGGAAGTATGAGATGAGGTGGCACATACAATTGCTTGTGCAGTGGAACAGATGTTTATCCAAGTTATTCTTCCTATCTTGCCTTGGCTCCAAAAACCCGAGTCTCCACCCAACTGCAAAAGAAACCAGACATCTTCTGCCACCTTTTTCTATTGCTGCTACTTCTGGCTATTTCTTTCTTCACCACTAATTACATCATCACTGTTGGCATAAGTATGACAGTCGAACCAGTAAAACCTTGGCTCCTAAGAGGTTGTTGAACTCTAATTCCCATTACCTTTACCACTTGTGATGATGGTGAGAGTAGTTTTCCACTCTTGTATTATGCCACCCTTCTACTTTCTGTTTTGCTTTTTAAAAAATCGGTTTCACTCCTATTGGCTTATTTATGGGACTGTCTTATATAAAATGTTTGAAGCACAGAGCAACAGTGGACTGATTGGAGCCTCAGCTGCGTAATTTGCTTTGGACATGGAGCTAGGGTATAAACTATGTGCTTGAGATTTGAAAAACATATTTGCGCAAAAGGCTCTTGAGTGAACTTTTAACCGCTGGATGAATTGATTTGAATTCTAATTTAAATCTCCCAAGAGAAAGGGCCAAATTGAAATTACTATTCAGTTAACTAAAGTTCCCATCTTTCCAGTATTTATATTTTACAAGGAAGCATATATACTGCTTGCTTGCTGTAACATCTTAAAGTATATATTTGTAAATAAACAAGCCCTTTGAGGGTTATTAAAATTAATTTAAGATCTTCTGGCATGTTTCAAGGTGATGAGCAGTATATTTCATGCTGTCAGAGGAAAACAATAGCAATAACAGCTTGTTTTTCTAAAAAGTTGGGCTGATGAAATGCAAACTTGGATGGTGAGAAACCAGGAGTCTGAACTTGTGAGCCTACGAATGATCCAGAAGCAAACTCCTGGGCTGAATGCATTTATGCTCTTCCTAATTGACTCACCTCCTGAACCTCCTGGCTCTGTATCATTGATCTTGGCTTCTGTTACAAAACAAAAGTAAATCCTTCAAGCCCTAACTCTGTGCACACCTTCGTATTTAAACTACCAAGAGCTGTAACTAGCTAATGCAGCCCACATACTTTTTATACTATATAATCAAAGCCCCTTTTTGTTATTACTCCTTCTGTTCACCTATGATGCTGCTTAGCTAAATGCTCAAGAATTTTCCAAAGGCACAGCTGATTGTTACTGGAAAAAATAGTGTTCCTACATAACATATACAGTAAAGGTCTGTGTTATTTTGTTCACCAAATACTTTGCAGTACAATAAATAAAACCACCTCCTTTGTCAAGTTTATAATGTTTGACCTCATGAGGAGTACATATTTGGTAATAATGTATTCTTTTACTTAAAAAGCAGGCACAAAATAAGTTTAATAGGGGGGTCATGAATTCATTTCTCAGTGACTATGAAAGAGTCAATGTGTTTATATTACTTTCATATATTACTCTCAACCACCTTCTTTTAGTTAATGGATTTTTTGAATCCAATTTTGTTTTAAATTATCTCTCCCCCTCCTTCTGCTTAAATAAATCAAACCTGTACAGATTTGTTATATGAAATTCACAGTTTTGTTACATGAAATTCACAGTTTTGTTAGAATAAGTAACCAGATACTCTCCAAATGTCTTGGACTGTGGTCACTATTACTTACTTACTATTAGCCTCAACTGGCATGGGCAGTGGTCAACACACACGGATGCTATTATAGAATATTCAGATGAACACAGTTGTATTCTATTAGTTTTCTAATATATAAGAGTGTTCTTAATAGTAGAAAGGTTAGGAGTAAATTGATACTTAAAGGGACAAACAAATAAGTTAACATCAGGCAACAAGTTGGAGGATTATAGATTAGTAGGTGTTTCTTTAGAATGTGTATGGGTTGTATGTTGTAGATAAAGGTGTGTTGGTATATGGCAAACAATTGCTTTTGTATTTTTTATGGTAAAAAGAATTGTATTCTTTATACATAGGATTGCGTTCTTTTTTAAAAAAGGACACTAGTCTGAGGAAATACGTATTTCACATAGAATTTATATATGATACTGCTATTTAGAATTTATCTTGTTTCAGCTTCTTGGTCGATCAATAGATCTGAACCGCCTAATCACTCAGAGAATTTCAGCAGCCATGTACAAATCACTGGAGCTGTCAATTGGTCGCTTTGAGAGTGAAGATTTGACTTCCATCGTGGTAAGTCTTCAGAACCACTGTGCCAGGAATTGAATGAATATCTGACACAGTCATTACACTTGAAAGTCCTAAATACACAAAGAACTAATTAGGGGGATAGACTGAAAAATAGCACTCCTTATATTCTGAATACACACTTTTCAGCACAGTTTTGACTTATACTTGATCATAAGGTTTTGGAGTAGACAGATTTTAACATGTTTACATGTCTAAACAAAAGAAAGTCCAAATTATACTTTTTGTTGTTGTGACCTGCCTTTTTTTCTTCATTCATCATCCTTATTAAATCTGTTAACAATGAAATACATCTGCTCAAAACTAAGAAATCAAAAATGACCGGGGACATATTAATATGAATTTTAAATGTATTTAAACTGATGCAATATTACATTGATCATGATGCTGCCTATCGTGTTGGGAATGAAATGCATCCTAATTGATAGGATTATGTTAACATGTGTTTACAATTAGCACTGCAAATCATGATGTCCATTAAAACAACAACAAATTATGGTAGCACTTAGGAAGACCCAAAATTTTATTGAGAGTTCATACTTTGCCCAATTCTGGATTAGGGAAAGTTTGGGCTCGGGAATGTATTTCTGCTGTTTACATTTTGTTGGTATTTTGTTGTGGAATTCCATCTTCTGTCACAAGATTCCCACTGCATTCTTACCTTCTTCACACTGTTATATTCCCTTTATTTATTTTTCTCCTAGGAGTTGGATGGCTTGGTAGAAATAAGCAAAATGACGCACAAGCTCCTGAGCAGATACATGACTCTGGACAGCTTTGATGCCATGTTCAGAGAAGCCAACCATAATGTATCAGCTCCTTATGGGAGAATCACCCTTCATGTATTTTGGGAGCTCAATTATGATTTCCTTCCAAATTATTGCTACAATGGGTCCACAAACAGGTTAGTATGAGATATTTTAATATATTTAAAATATATGTCTTTATTCAAAATTGTGTTCCCGTAAAGTTGCATTTATCAACAAATAATGCATACACCTTGATTACCAAATGTCCATAGTTGGACAGCCTTCCAAATAGCTTTGAAATGTGCTAAAAAGTAACAATTCATTTAACTATGGGTGAATTTGATCTTCCTTCTTCAAACAAAATGTGTGCATGTTTCTTGTTTCTTCAGTTGCTAAAGATTAAATGGAGCTGTTTGTTACACACACACACACACACACAATATAAAATATAATTAAACATACAGGCATCTTCTCACTTCTTGATGACAGTGCAATTGGTGACCTCCAAACCTAAAATCCCATTACATAGAGAGTCACTTTTGCAACTGTACAGTCTAACATAATTACACTGACATATTTACACTAGGCTAAAAGGTTTAGGATCTTGGTCTTCCTAATTGTATCTGCTTGTCTTCAAGTTTTTGTATATTCAAATTTAAAGGTAAACTTATTAACCTGGAAAGAGAAGGCGAAGAACCTGATGTGCAATCCTATGAAAACATAATGAGTACTCAAAAGTAGTCATATAATAAACAGAATTAGTATTTTCAGCTTGTTCGTAGCTGGTCTTGGATCCTTGCTATGCTTAAGTATTAATACCTGACACCCAGGTAGTATATTGGAGCATTCTGTGCCCTTCATCTATCTATTTGTATAACAGTCAACATATGTATAAATGCATGTTTGTTTGTCCATTTGTACCACAAAGAGGCTCCTTGATGACTTGAAGAATCTGGACCAAAATTGGGACATGTACCCTTCATTGTCCAATTTAATATATTTGAGAGGTTTGAATTAAAAGAACCACCCTTTCCAAGCCCTGAGCTGAAGAAAAGCAAAGTATCAAAGTAGATTGGCCGTGGCTTGGTGACGTGGCGCTCTTTGATGTCCCTGGGAAAGAAACGGAGTGAAGTGGCTTGGTGGCTGCTATATGATATAGTATGAAAAGTTATGAAGGGAGGAAAGGAAAAAAGAAAGAAGGAAAGAGAAGAAAAAGGAAAAAGAGAAGAGGAGGGAGGTATATGAAGGAAAGCAGGAGAAGAGAAGAAAGAAAGGAGAAAGGGAGAAGGTGTATGAGGGAAATGAAGGAAGAAAAAAAAGCCTCATAGATAGCCTACCCAAAGAAAGTTGCCAAAGTGTTGCCATTGAGACATCGTGAGCTAGGCCTTCTCAGAGCTGGAGAAGGGAGAAAGAAGAGAGGCAGTGGCTCTCCTGACACTTTGCCAGGTATATATGCTAGTATATACTATATAAATAATTCTAAAATAGGCAAGGAGCGGCTGCACCAGTGTTTTGTGCCGTGGATAGGTGGTTTGCGACATTCTAACAGTTTTTTGAGTCACTTAAAAAATACAAAGAAATAGGTTACTATGAAAAATCATTATATACAGGCAGTCCCCAAGTTACAAACAAGATAAGTTCTGAAGTTTGTTGGCTGATTGAGTGATTGTACGTTTGTTCTTAAGTTCAATTTGTATGTAAGTTGGAATAAGTACAATAAGTACTCCAACCAAAAATATATATTGTTTAGCTTTGGATATCATAGGGAAGGGTGAATACCGCTGTGGTGTTTGTTTTGCTGTCTGTGCCCCTGGTCAGAAGATTTCATCTCACTTTCTGTCCCTGTGATCATTGGATGTTGACAAGAATGGCTTGTTATAGAAACAAGGATTGCTGATAAAGCGAGTGGAAATACCTTTTCCCCATGATAACTCCTCCAGGAATTGATTTCTCTTCCTAGGAGTAGATTTCTCTCACTTCCTTTTGCATCACCTTCATTTCTAACTATGAGTCATTTGTAAATTGGATGTTTGTAACTTGGGGACTGTCTGTACTGTATTTCTTTGATTCTAAGACATCCTTTTCTCATGTAAACATTCCTAAAATGGCAAATCTTTGTATTGTGGATGTTTTTTTTTCTGTTGGTGGTACTGAAATTAGTGTGCATCTTACAATCAATAGTTTCTAGGAATCAAAGAAATATAGTAGCAACAGCTAAATAGTGTGGGAGCTTTGGAATAGTAACTGGTTTTGAAAGTAATTTCCCAACTTCGATTGCCTGAATTCAGCAAAAATTATATTTATTTAAGATTATGCCTTTTAAACCAAGTTTTCATTTCATGCTCAAATTTGAACTTGTTGAAAATGAATACTTTAGTTTCTGTGTGGGGTGGTTATAAATTGCTCCCCTCCCTTAGCAAAAGCAGTGGTAACGGGGTTTTGATTTGTGTAATCTACTTGGTTTGACTGCTTAGTGCTGTGCTGATGAAAATGGATAAATTGCTAGGAAAGTCATCATCCAGAGATTAAAAAGTAACACGACCTGATTATGTTGAAGCTTGCCAAATCCTGCAATTTAGCAGCACTGTGCATCAAAGTAGATTTACCATCGTAATTTTTGTTTATCATCAGAGAGCAAGGAAAGGGAATATATTAAATTTAAGGTAGCTCTGCATAATTAATTTATGCATTTTAACCATGTCACTGTTTTTGAAATTATTGAAATTAAATGAATACACAGTGTTGTGGCAGCTTCTGAATAGAACTAGATGTTTGAAAATGACTCTTTAAGAGCATAATTTTTAATGAAATCATTGAAGAACAAACTACATTTTACTTTATGATGTGGCAATGTGTAGTATTTCAGTAGCAATAGAAATATATGTTTCCAAGAACATAGGCTTCAACATAAACTAAAGTAACAGGGGAAAAAATAAGATACATGTTGAAATGATTTGGATAATTGTAACTCTGTTTAGTAATATGCTAAGAGATAAGTATATAGAACAGTGGTTCCCAACCTTTTTTTGACCAGGGACCACTCTCCAACATTAGTACCAAAATGGTCACGAATCAGTTTTGGGTCAACTTTAGATTCGGTTTGTTTATTTATGGTGCTGATTCAGAAAATTGCATTGGCTAGATCACATCAGCGTTAGTTTCTGATACAGAACATATGCCATCCAGTAGTTGCTATCTGCTCGCCCACAGACAACCATATTTAATAAGCATTGACACTATAAGAGGGTTTTGCAATAGTAGTCACTCTCATTGTAACAATGTAGTAACAGTGAGCTGTAGACCATATTTAGTTCTTGCGGACCACTGGTGGTCCATGGAACACAAGTTGGGAACCACTGATGTAGAAGCATATATATCTGGAAACCTTAAGATATTGTGCCGGGTTATTAAAGTGATTAAAGTTATCAGCTTCAGGAAAGTCAGGATATTGATTTGAAGTTGGTTTTATTAATGTAGTGAAGTCAGGATGTTCTGAATTATGCTAGCTACTATTGCTCAGAAGAAACAAGACACTGGATCCTTCTTTAATTAATATCCTTGAAAAAGAGAAGACTTATGTAAATGCAGAAATACCCATGTAGAACTTGACTCTGACATAACTTGAGACACAAATCAGTATAAAAACCGAGTAATTTCACACATCGAAAGAAATCTACAGAGCCCATGCCTTTCACTAGATAAATGGACAGAAAAATTAGGGTAGAAGAGTGGTAAATTTTTGCCATGGTTTGTCTTTAATTTGAAACATTCAGCCATAATAGGAAATGAAACCACAAATTAATGGAAACTTTCTAAGAGATTTGTTGAATACATATGTTTTATACAAAATACAATATCCAATCCTCCCCCTCCCAATGCATTTTTAAACATAAGCACAAGGCAGATTGGATATACAAATACCAATAGTTTTCTCCTTTGCTGCCTTCCTTTCTTCTAAAGCAGGTCTGTGGTAAGCTAGTAACAGAATTCTAGTTCACTGAATGTTGAGAAGATGTACCTTTTCCCCATCCCTTAATTTTAATTTTTTAAAAACCCACCTTGTATCCTCTAGAGCAGGACTTTGTAAACTTTTCCAATTTGCAACCCCTTTCCATCAGAATTTTTTTAGTGACCCCAGATATAGGGGTATATTATAGGTATAAAATCAAACATTTACTGATAAAGGTTGGCAGTTCGAAGCCGCGGGTCAGGGTGAGCTCCCGCTGTTGGCGCTAGCTCCTGCCAACCTAGCAGTTCAAAAACATGCAAATGTAAGTAGATCAATAGGTACCACTTTGGCAGGAAGGTAATAAAGATGCCTATGCAGCCATGCCTGCAATACGACCAGGAGGTGTCTACAAACAATAGGCTCCTCGACTTGGAAATTGAAAAAGAGCACCTCCCCATGGCTGGAGTTGAGCACTGCCTCCAGAAGCCAGAGATGAAAGGGGTAGTCTTTACCTTTATTCTGTGTATTTGTGTGTCATTGTTATTCCACTGTATTAAAGGCATTGAATGTTTACCTATCTGTGTATGTTGTAATCCGCTCTGAGATAGAGAAGAATAAAAATAAAGTATTATTATTATTATTAACTAGCATTTGCAAGGCTTGCAGCGCTCTAGAGCTAGGGAGGGCAACTGTAGAAGAATGAGGCACTTTGGGCTGCGGCACCGCCTGTCCCCTGCAACGAATTGCCCCCAGTGCCCTGAAATATACCCAAAATAAGGTCCACATTGAATATGGTTTTCTGTGGGCAAGCAGATGGCAACTACTGGATGACATATGTTTTGTATCAGACACTAGAGCTGATGTAGTCTATCAAATGCAATTTTCTGAATCGGCACCCCAAATAACCAAACCAAATCTAAAGTTGACCAAAAACTGATTCGTAACCCTTTTGGTACTACTGTTGCAGAGTGCTCCTTGGTCAAGTGGTCCCTGGTCAGAAAAAGGTACGGAACCAGCGCCCAAGGGAGTGCATGGAGCATTTTCAGCATTTTGTAGCCCCAGTGCCATTTTAGATCCCGTTTTTTAAAAACGGAATTGGCTTAGAAGGGTATTGGAATGTATCAAAATTGCTCCCTACACCGTCATGGGGACATTTGGGGGGGGGGGGGGGTACTGAAAAACATTTGAAACAAATATCCCTGGGATTTTTGTTACAAAATAGCTCTGGAGGTGACATCAGTCTTATGAGGCATCCTTTTCCTATCCAGATTTAGAGTACTGTGCATCAATTTCCAGTTTTGTTTTTTGTTGCTTTTGGGGGCCGGGGTGCGTGAGGGGGGGGGGACAGTCCTCCTGCTTCTAAAACAGCTTGGTGGGGCAAATTGTGAATTATTGAAATTATTTATCAAGAAGAGAATACAGCAGCTCTTTTTCTGTTGTACAGCCCATTGGCCTTCCCAGATGTAAACAATTACTTTGTAATATTTATCAATTTTAAGTTGTGTATAAACTGAAAGCTTATTGTACAAAATGTCATTTAGTGTCATTTGATAATGATATATTGGTAGTACAAATGTAACTTGCTGTGTTATCTTGTTTGATTTGTATAGGTTTGTTCGAACTGTGTTGCCATTTTCCCAGGAATTCCAGAGAGATAAACAGCCAAATGCACAGCCCCAATATCTTCATGGATCAAAGGTTAATATTTCCTTATTTCTTTTTGCATGTGAAAGAGATATTTTCAAAATTGTACTCAATAGTCAAGGGTTCTTAAAACTCTCAATTCATATTGATGATGATATTCTAATAATAATAATAATAAATATTATCTTCCTTTACTCATGTCTTGTGGTGGGCTGCAATGTAGTTAAAATACATAGCTAAAGGAATGGCTTGAGAGCAGTACATGTGCAAAAGATCTTGGAGTCCTTGTGGACAACAAGTTAAACATGAGCCAGTAATGTGATGTGGCGGCAAAAAAAGCCAATGGGATTTTGGCCTGCATTAATAGGAGTATAGTGTCTAGACCTTGGGAAGTCATACTACCCCTCTATTCTACCATGGTTAGACCACACCTATGTCTAATTCTGGGCACCACAATTGAAGAGAGATATTGACAAGCTGGAATGTGTCCAGAGGAGGGCGACTAAAATGATCAAGGGTCTGGAGAACAAGCCCCATGAGGAGCATCTTAAAGAGCTGGGCATGATTAGCCTGAAAAAGAGAAGGCTAAGAGGAGACAGGAAGAGGGCCACATATCAAGATGTGAGGGAGGAGGGAGCAGGTTGTTTTCTGCTGCCCTGGAGACTAGGACACGGAACAATGGCTTCAAACTATAAGAAAGGAGATTCTATCTGAACATTAGGAAGAACTTCCTGACTGTGAGAACTGTTCAGCAGTGGAACTCTTTGCCCCAGTGTGTGGTGGAGGATATTTCTTTGGAGGCTTTTAAACAGAGGCTGGATAGCCATATGTCGGGGGTGCTTCTTGGCAGGAGGTTGGACTGGATGGCCCACAAAGTCTCTTCCAACTCTTATGATTCTATGAACATCTTCTGTATTGTTTTAATGTCTTCCACTGTAAGCATATTTGTACTATATAAGCAATACTGTGTATTTGTATGGGTAAAGTTGAAGCAAACAACTGCAAGGGTTGGCTTAAGGTGCATCTACACCAGGGGTGCTCACACTTTTTCAGCATGCGAGCTTCTTATAAAACAATCAAGACAAAATGATCTACCTACCCACTACAAAATATCTGCTTTGAACTGGGTTTTCTGAGTCCACACTGCCATATAATCCGATTCAAAGCAGATAACATGGGATTTTATTTAACTCTGTGGAAAGGACCTCAGATAACCCAGGACCGGCAGCACTTGGGCAGCGTTGGGAGTCTGTGGGGCAGGACTGAGCCTTCCTCCCGCCCTGCCTGCGATCTACCAGGATGCCCTACGCGATCTACCAGTAGATCGCGATCTACCTAATGAGCATCCCTGATCTACACTGTAGATGTAATACAGTTTGACACCACTTAACTGCCATGGCACCATTCTATTAAAACCTTGGAGTTGTAGTTTGATGAGATTCCAGTACTCTTTGGCAAAGAAGCCTAAAGACCTTGTAAAACATAATGTCCATGATTCCATAGTATTCAGCCATGACAGTAAAGTGTCATCTAGTTGCATTAAACGTAAGGGTGGATGCCCCCTTAGAGATATTTTTGTTGAGTTCAGAGAAAACAGCCAAACTTTGCTTGAGTCATAAGAATGAGCTTTGGGATACTCTATCTACTGTTTCTTCTCTCCCTTCCTAGATCTTGCAAACTATATTTTGTCCCGTGAGATCATATGGGTAGCTGGGATAAGGAAGCTAGTTCTGACTTCTGTATTACTCTCTATGTCATCATACTGAAAAATTAATGTCTAAATGTTAATTAGAGCCTGAACTTAGAAACTTACCCTTTTTTGATAATGTGACTTCCAAACTTCTCAGCTAGTATGACCACTGACCATTCTTGCTTTGTAGGTGATTTGTAGAGTAGTGGTTTGAACGTTGGGCTAGGACTCTGGAGACCAGGCTTTGAATTCACAGACTGCCATGAACATCTACTGGGTGACCTTGGCAAGTCATACTCTCATAGCCTTACAGGAAGGCAAAAGCAAACTTCCCCTGAACGCATCTTGCCAAGAAAACCTCATGAGAGATTCGCATTAGGGTAGCCATAAGCCAGAAATGACTTGAAAGTACACAACACAACCAATAACAGTTCCAAACCATACATGTTCGAAGTGCCATTTAGAATCCTAGAAGTAGCAAGGTTTTGAATATTTTTATAGGGGAAACTATGAGTAGAGGAGTTTCCCCTGTTGTTGACATTCATCCTCCAAAATATGGAGGTGGGTGGAAGCAGAACTAATTAACTCATCCCCACATTCCCTCCCACAGTTTTAATTGTTGAGGCAATAAATTGCCCAAATAGGGTTAGTAAAATAGGGAAAGTTGTTTGCACAAACATAGCTTGCATTCAGCCCAGAACTGGAAATTGTACTTTAAAGAGTAACAATAAATAGCATTAAGGACAGGGCTATTGTGGCAATAAGCAGAAACTCAGAACTAGAAGCCTAAATGAACATTCAGCATTTTTCTTTTTTTTAAAAAAACGTTCACATTTTATGTCAAGTAGTTGGTCTTTGAAAACACTGAACAATAAAAACACGTTGTACTAGTCCACAAAAATGGCTAATAAAGTCTTGTCTGCTTTGGTTTTGGGGTAGAAGTGGGGCACATGAATCCCTGCCTGCCTAAAAAAATTGTCTCGCAGTCAGTGAGGCTAAAAACATTTAAAATGCTTAGTGAATGAATAGTTCCACCATAGAAAATCAGATCAGCATTAGTTTGGCACAAAGCTACCCTGTTTGGCACCTGAATTAATTCTTATGTTTTGTAAATCTACTTTTTAAAAAATGGAATGAGTCACAGACAGCATTCATGATGCTATATAAAATAAATATTAAGTCCATTCGGGTTGAGCATCCAAAATCCTAACTACTTTACAATCCAGAAATTTCCACATAGATGGCAGAGATATAGACATCTTTGTTTTTTGATTGTTCATTATGCACACACTTTGTTTAATGTGCAACATTAAATAAAATGTGTATAAAATTACCTTCAGGCTACATGTATAAGGATTTGCAACAGAAAGAATTTTTGTGTGTAGACATGGATCCCATTGCCAAGATATCTCCCCACATATTCCATCAGCCAAAAAAAAAGAAGAAAGAAATTCAAAACACATCTGGCCCCAAGTCTTTTGGAGAAGGGATATTCCATCTCTTATTAATTCAGGCAGTAAATTATCAGGGCAGTCTAGAAGACAATTAGATAACTGGGTTTCAAGTGAAACAGCTAAAAATTGTAGCAGTGGTCATGTATTGCAACTGTACAGTTTTCCTTATACTGGCACAAGACTTTATGAACTTGAACTATTCAAATTACGTATTTCACAGTTATTAATAAAAGACATACATAACATCGGAAATTTAGCTAACACATGTTAGTCAAAATATTATAACATGTAAAATGGTATCACTAGCAACTATAGTATCAAGAGAACAAAACTCTGATGTACAAACTTTATGTCAGAAGATGCAGATTGTCAGAAAATAGGATAAAATGTCCTATGACTCTTCCCTGCTTATTAGGTCCCATTTACCTTTCTTCTCAATTGGTATATAGTACAAGTTTGAGATGGTTGAACAGCATCAATTTCCAGTTTTTCTCTTTCAGTAGGTTTGTTTCCCAAATTACAAACGCAGGCTAAGATCTAAAGAAAAATAAACGTAGTTTCATGCTTTTCAGGGAGGTTTGAAATCAATGTTTGTTACTCAGTGGATACCCGTTCCTTTCATTTACGGCAACCCACTTTTCAAAGATAGATGTGGAAACCAAAAAATACAATCAAAAATTATGTTAATTATCCCAGAGTTTTAGAGAAGCTTCCTGAAACTCAGTTGTTGCTTCTTTTCTTAGTTTAGAAAAATTACATTTTCCCCTCCTTTACAGTATTTCTCCTCCAACAGAATGCAGATACGATTGTTTCCTTTGATGTGCTAGAAGATGAGATTTGGTAATGTGTTAGGATATCTTAGTAATAATTTCTTTTTCAAGGAACAGTAGCTCATTTCGATTAAAGACATCTACCGTATGTCAGATTGGCATAGCGACATGGGCACAAAGTCTTGACTTTTGGAGCTCAGCATGATGGGCTTCTTCGATGTTAAAGGATTTGCAATAACAGTAGCTAATTGAACACTATTAGTGCTTTGAACCTCAACACCTTGGACGTATTGGCTTTCCTTGCTGAAATCTTGCGAATTGTACAGTTCATTTTTTGACCATGTCTCTCCCTTATCATCTGGACTTATACTCTGCCTCTCTGAACTCTCTCTTTTCTTGCGCCACCATATATGCAAGCAGCTGTATACAAGGATGCCGACAATGATGAGAAGCAAAACGGTGCTGGTTAGCCATATGCCCACTGCTATGTCTTTCTTTTTGTTGCTTTTGGAGGCTGGATCTTGCTCTGGGGTGTTAAAAATCCGGCACTGGTCACTGGATGGGTTTGCTGACTGGCACGTTACACACAGGATGTACGTTGTTAATGGGATCAAGTTCTCAATGAGAAACGAAGAACGGCTAGCTGGCACTCTCTCCTCTTTCTGGAAGTGTTTTCTGGTGTATCCTGATAGCATCTTGTCCCAGTTTGGATTGTACATTATGCTGTAGAAGCTATCTACACAGCCAGCCATTTTGGGCCAGATAACTAGGGCTGTGCTTCCGGTTATATTTTGTACAGTTACTCCCATTGTGCTATTGATTTTCTTCCAAGGATGTAACTTCAGAGAAAACAACCGTTGATGTCTCTTTTTTTCCCAAAAACCAGGTCTTGAGAGGATAATAAGTGCTGGTGCTGTAGAATTTGAAAGGTTGGGAGGGGGGGTTATTTAGAAAATATTATTTGTATTTGTAAGAGAAGCAATATAAAATCACTTAATTTTTTCTCTTGAAAAGAATGGCAGTGACAGAAGCATTCTCACACATTAAGCTTATATGGTACTCTTCTTTTGAAAACTAGGCAGAAGCATCTCCCCAAGCCCTTCTCCCCTTATCTTGCACTAATCAAGAATCAATATTCCTGAAACTCTGGTAGTGGTGGTTTAGTTATTTTAATGCGTTCCTTTGGATTGCACTATGAAGAATGTATAACTGATTATTATTCTTTGCCTAAACAGCCTTTTCTCTTTGATGAGAAAACATATTCCTTTTAAAATGTTATTATCTCAAACATAATGTGAATGTGCAAATATTTCTTATATTTTGCTTCACACTTAACCAAAGTGCTCCTTACCCTTGTTCATTTTCTGTTCCTGTCCTCTGCCCTTTCAATCCAAGGCAGTGAAATGGTAATAACACAAAATGGAACTTAGAAAAGAATGAAACACCTGTGTGGTGCAGTTTTGCTTCACTGAAAAGGGATTGTTTCTAACTAAATCCAATTTTAGCATCTCTTGCAAGATAAACAAGTGTGCCTTGTCACATTTCTTAGTGTGTCTGTGCCTTCATGTCCCTTGTTGACTTATGGCAACCCCATGAATTTCATAGTGTTTTCTTTGGCAAGAAATTCTCAGGGATTTCGCCATTTCTTTTTTCTGAATTATAGTGGTATTCATTTGTGGTCTCCCATCCAAGAATTAAACATGTGTGACCATGCTTAGCTTCCAAGATCTGTATTTGATATCAGTCCCCACCTTCCAAATAAATCTGCAAAGGCAGTAATGTATGGATAATCATCTGCCAGTGTGATGTATTGGTTTGAATGTTGGACTAATACAGTGAGAAATGAGGGTCCAAGTCTCCGGTAAACCATAAAAACCCACAGGGTGACTTTGAGCCAGTCACACACTCTCAGCCTCAGAGGAAGGCTAAGGCAACTCCTCTGTGAACATTTTTTGCCAGGAAGACTCTGTGTTAGATTTGCCTTACGGTCACCATAAATCGGCAATCACTTAAAAGTACACAACAATAGCACCAATAATATGCAAGTAATAGCATTTCAGTAGTATCATTCACAAGGACTCAAAAGTAGTGTGAGTGGCATCATGTTAAACTGTATACTTCAGTTCAAGGCATTGTTGCCTTCTTCTTGAATCAGATACAATTTATGGTATCATTTATTCACAGCATCTGACCCACCTGCTTGATAAAAGTCCCAAATAGCCACATTAATAAATTTACAAAAATTCTTTGAAAGAACTATTGGCAAAATTGTTGCTGAGCTAAACACATCAGATAAGCAGGCGTATTATGTAGGAGCCGTATCCTGTGTACAGGAATAATTTTATATGGAGCTCATGCTTTTTGGGAGGCTTTTTATTTATTTGCCATTGCTTAATGTTGTTCGTATGATGCCTTTTCTAGATAAACATACAAGTAATCTGCTAGCTTTGATCTGAGATTTTCTTTCCTATCCTAATCATTTGCACTTTTTTGCAAACCAAACACTCCTTCATTTTCCTATTTTCACATGCATGTGTTTGTCTAAAAGGCTTATTAGACTGAAATGTTGAGAAGAAACACCATAGGTTTTTAAAATCAGGTTTAGAAAGTTCATACTCACCATCAGTTTCTCAGTGTAAAAATCTTGTGGTTTCCATCAGGTAGCTGAGTAGAAATAGTATCAACCTCCTTTTCTGAGCAAATAGTATTCTTCATGGTCTTTGTTTGCCAGTTGTCCTCCAGCAGGTTATTGGGACCAAATTTTCATTATTTAACCCTGCAGTTTTCTTGCAGATAGAAGCTAGTGATGAGGGGAGACCTTTTTTGTTATCTTCAGTCTAAACTGATAACACAAGAACATACCGCCTTGGGTAATCTTTTGTCCAGGATTTCCAGGAATGAGAGAATGTCAGCCTTCACTTTCTCCTGTTGCCTCCTGATAGGGAAGGCATTGCTGGGCTGCTCTAGTTAGATTCTGCTTTTCTGTGTCTGAGCTTGCTTAGCTGCCGAGCAAATAATACTCAGTTCAGCAGTGACATCACTACTGATCTCCTTGGGTTGGGGAGGAGGGAAGCATAGCTTTAGAAAGCACATTCGGGCTTTATTACATTCAATTATCATCTAAGATATTTGGTTACCTGCTAGCGGTTGCTTCTGTTCATTTGTCGGCACTGCTGTTTTATTTCTCTTTTTTCTGTAGATTTCTTTCCCTGTAATTTTAGGCTAATAGGTATACTTCTATGCTTTTAATCTGCTGAAAGAGGACAAAATGTTTACTACCATATTCTAAATAGTTTTGTAAAGCATTGGGCCTCATATCTCTATTATGTGTTGATGCAGCTTTTATCCCCTGGAATAGATGTTTCCATGAGTGCATCTAGTCTGCAAAATGAGTGCAGTTTGACACCACTTGAATTGCCATGGCTCAATGCTATGGGATCATTGTATTTGTTGTTTGATGAGGCACAAACACTCTTTAGTAAAGAAGGCCTCAAGACCTTGGAAAACTACAACTCCCTTAATCTCAGAGCATTGAGCAAGGGCAGTTAAATTGTTGTCAAATGCACCCCAAGTGTATATATGTCATTTTTCAACCAGCATGGTGCAGTAATTACAGCACTGGAGTAGAACCGGAAGGACTAGGTTCATATACCTATTCAACCACGAAGCTGACCATCTGATCTTTTATTTAATTAACTGAGTTGAATTAATGAATAGACTATAATTTGTAATACGTAAAAGGCAGAAAGTTCTGCTTTAAAGTCACACTTCCTTTGCTATGTACTCTCAATGAAATCATATACTGTATCTGTTTTCAATATTTTTCTAGCTGCCTAGAAAATTTCAGGGTCTTTCATACAAATCACTAGAAACCTCGCTTAGAAAAAAGGCATTGCTGTTTGATTCCCCCCCAACTTTCCACAGCTAGATTAGAAGAGAAAAATGTAACCTATCTCACGTAGATATCCAAATGCTTATAGATTAAATGAAAAAGCATGTGCCTTTGCCCCTTTGGGGGCTGATATCATTCTGTGTGTGTCTTTGTGCCATCTGCTGATTTGAGCTAGAATTTGTTTACAACTAGATATTTCAATAAACCATTATCTGTAATAAGAGTTATTAATTTTATCCGAAACTCTTTCGTAGATAAAATCTGATAATCCATCAGACATCTGTTGTGATTGTTCTTTTTTTTCTGGAAACTATTTGAATTGTCCCTTTAAAAACATTATTTGCATTGCAAAAGATATAGGGTTACATGGTTAAATCCAAGGGATCTTCTCTGTCTTATTTTGTTTTTATAACTAGTTTTCTACATCCCTAAATCTTCATCCATATAAGAATCCAACTTCATTATAATGTATTATAATACCATAAAACGTGTACTGATCTGAAACACATATTTTTAGAAATAGTAAAGGAATCTGATTTCTTATTTCTGTTCCACTTTAGACAGCACTTTTAAGTAGATGTCTCCAACTCGCATTTGATAGTTGAAATACTGGAGCTGAGAAAAATGACTTGAGCGCCACATAAAGTGTATACAGTGTTCCCTCACTTATTGCTGGGGTTAGGTTCCAGGATTTCCCACAATAAGTGAAAAACTGCGATGTAGGGATACTCTATTTATTTTAGTAGTTATACACTTTATAAGTCTTTATAAACTTTAAATAAAGTGAAGGAAAGGAAGGAAGGAAAAGAAAGGCCCTTCAAGGCTGGAAGGAGGGAGGACTGAGGAGGGAAAGCGCATTGGAGAGCGGCAGCGGCAAAACCCCACAAAACAATGAAAATATCATGATATATATTTTTAATTAATATTTTTTGAAATGCGCTAAACAGCGAGTCCGCATTAAGCGAACCGCAAAGTAGTGAGGGAACACTGTATATGTCCCACAATGCAGATTGTCCAATTTATCAGTTCCTGCACATCTGCAATTCCAAAAACATGGAAATTACTTTTTATAAAACCATTACTATATAAGAATTTTCCCATTTAATATTACCCTTGATGTCAGTTAGCATAATTTTTCTCTAGTGCTGATTAAATGTTTGAACCAGTTTATCATATCTTCTCTAGGTTTTCAATAAAAATGCCAGTGAGAGACCAAACTGGTAAGCCCCCCTCGCACTGCTGGCTGAGACCAAGCTCATGTACTCTGTAATGAAGGGGGAAATGTCTCCTAATTTGATTGTATATTGTATGCTTGTCTTTCCCTTAGGCTTTGAATCTAGCATATTCCAGCATTTATAGCAATTACAGAAACTTCGTTGGTCCGCCACATTTCAAAGTCATATGCAGGCTCCTGGGATACCAAGGAATTGCTGTAGTCATGGAAGAACTACTGAAAGTGGTCAAGAGTCTGGTATGTTGGTTGTCACACTTTCTTTGAATATTGGTTTCAATGGAAGGAAAATATTTTCCTTTCATTCAGTTCAGTAACCATCTAAGACTAAGTCATTTTGTGTGAAGAACGTCTGAGCCTTAAGGCATGATGTTTCTGATTCTTGAACCTTGTGTAATGAGGAAGTAGCCTCTCATTTCCAGCTTAATTCCCAAAGCCCTAGTGAATGAATGGAAGGCTTTGTGCTGTTGGGAACCCTGATGAAGCACAGTTAAAAAGGTTACTAGTTGTGTTCAAGTCTGACAGACCAGGGAAAATAAAATTTTCTCAGTTTTCAACCTCCATATGGGCCAAGTATATATTGCTCTCTTTTTTTGGCAGTGCAACAACTAGGAGACACCCCCCCCTCTCTTTCTCTCCTACTCAAAGTGTTTTGAATAGTTTTCCTGACAGCTAATTGAATGGAGGAGAAAGCAGTTAGAACCTATTCAGCAGCATGCAATGGGGTGACTTAACTTATTAAGGCTTGAAGACAAACTAAGTAAGGACACCTTCCTGATCTTATGTTTGATGCAAAATTAAAGTCCAGTTTCACAACACCTACTGGCAGGGCCGTAGCCAGGATTTTGATTTGGGGGGGCTGAGTTTGGTTCGGGGGGGGCTGAGACTGGGTGGAAGAGGGTCTACCCTAGCAAACCTTTTGTATTGTTATCCCAATAACCCCATTAATGTGGGATATAATGAGCATGGTCATCAGATCATGATATAAATAAAGATAACAGTTTAAATAATGTATCAGTAAGGCCTTCTCGCAGGCCACCTTGAGAATTGGGGGGGGGCTGAAGCCTCCATAGCCCCCCCCCCCCTGGCTACATGCCTGCCTACTGGGTATAGGTTACATCTTATAGAGAGGTGCAGACATAGTTGGTAGGATGAGAACCAATGGACTTTGATTGAATCCTGAAACTACTCAGGTCCTGTGGATGGATGGTTACAGGGTTTAGAAATTGGGTTCACAGACTGTTCTGGATGAAGCTTCACTGTCTCAGAAAAAGTAAGTGCTTTGAATGCGATTTTCCTGCTTAGCAGGGGGTTCAACTGGATGGCCCATGAGGTCTCTTCGAACTCTATCATTCTATAATTTTATGATTCTAAGTCTGCAGTCTAGGACAGGGGTGGGCAATTACCGGCCCTCCAGATGTTTTGGACGTCAACTCCCAGAAATCCCAGCCAGTTTACCAGCTGTTAGGATTTCTGGGAGTTGAAGTCCAAAACACCTGGAGGGCCAGTAATTGCTCACCCCTGGTCTAGGAGAAGGCCTTGATCCAGTTTGGTCATGTGTGAAGCAGCTCTAAGGGGTGAATTTGTCTTACGGTTCAGAATCTGATTTCTTTTTCTTCCGCAATGCCAATAATCTCTGTTTTTTGTAGTTGCAAGGTACAATATTGCAATATGTGAAGACCTTAATGGAAGTGATGCCAAAAATCTGTAGGTTGCCGAGGCATGAATATGGCTCCCCAGGTATACCCTTTATAAATCAAGTTATTCAAATATCAAGATGCAATTTTTGTTTCATTGATACAGTAATTGATATATCAATAGAGAATGTAGTAGTTAATAAATTACCATATATACTCATGTATAAGGTGAGAGCAGGTTTGAGGGCCAAAATAATGGCTTTCGATATGATTAATGGATAAGTTGAAGGTCACTCTTCAAAGAAGGGAAAGTCCGTGATCACTGCCATTTCCCATTAGGCATGAATGAGTTGTTGCTTCTTCTAGTTTCTCCAAGGATGGACTAAACTTGCCTTTTGCCTCTCAGAGAAGAAGATGTTTCCTTTTTTGTTAGAGTTAAGGTATAACACTTGCACTGACTTCTGCATAAATTGACCCAGGATTTTTGCAGTTGATTTTTACTAAAATTCCCATACTTATTCATGAGTATATAAGGTACTCTGATAGACAGAGGGTGCTATTGCATTCATGTTGAAGCAGTGTATTTTAACTATATTCTGTAAGGGTGAAATGTGCCATCAATTGATTTATGTTTCAGTTCTTCAGCTGCAACCAATGCCATCACATATCTCACCCATAATTATCATGCACCTGTAAAATGCATTTTTCTCTTCATGCTTTCATTATACCATATTTCTTTTTTTTCTTTGTTTCACGAAGCTTGGAGTATTGGTGGCATATGGCCTGTGAACTGAGTCTATATTTCCAGATAATCCAGCAGTCAGGATTCTAAATCTTGAGAGAGTAGGTCTTCCTGAATTGCCTCATTTTGTATTTTGGGTAGATGATACTCAGTTTCGGTTGCTAGGATATGTCAATTTGAATTTGGTTCTGTACAACCAGTGAGGTTCTATGATTGAGTGTGTAAATTTGAATTTTGATGCCATAGAGTCCTAGCCCAGCACTGAAACCATCATGCCATGCTGACTCTTGGACTGTGATGCATACAAAGCAATTGTCTTGGCATCTAGAATGATCTATATGTAGATGTGCAGGCTGTGGATCTTTGAACATACATAAATCTAGTAGCAGAATTAGGATGCCACTTCAGAGGAATAATCTCTGATGAACCATTCCCATCTGACCGTGATTTTATTCTTTATCTGAACATAACCTCCAGATTTTTTGTTAAGACGAATGAATCATAGCATTTATCCTGTCTCGGAGTATCTTTTATTCTTCTTTCTCTCACTCTCTTCCATATTACTCATCTTTATGAGAGACCATTTTCACTGAAATTGCATTGATCATTACATCATATGAGGTGCTTGTCTTTCATTAGCAAGGCTTACTTTCAGCTGAAAATGGATTGAATACTCATTTCCTTGGGTGTTATTGAGCTGACTAATTGCCTTATTAGCCTTTGTTAAGGAATATGAGAGGTAGGCTTGCTAGCTACAATTTAGTCAGTCAGTATACATTTTAGACAAAAGTCACACTTGGCTTTTATCAATATGATGCAAAAACCGTTAAATAGAAAGAAAATTCTATAACAAGAACTCGACTTGCACATATTTGTCAGGTGCTTCACAGCTTTCTTTTTGCAGTCCCAGCTGAGTAACCCAGATTCAAGGTTGTTGAATCACTGGTCGGTTTCCATGCATATCTACTCATTTGGCTTGAGATAGGTCTTGTATAAGTTTTATGAGATGAAGGCCCCCACGTCTCATTAAGAGTAGAAGAAATCTCAGGGGGCCCGTGGGTCAATTTCCCCCACTCTTGGATCTTGCCAGGGACCATCCTCTCCTTTTGCTGCTGCCACTCCCTAAGATCTAGAAATGTCAACATTACACAGTGCTTCCATCTCACATAATTCACTTTGAACAAAGCACAAAGCTAGGTATGCCCATCTGTACCCTAATTTCTGTTGCATCTCTGGGGTGTGTGGTGAGATGCCTGAATTGCTTCACTTCTTGGTTCTTGTTGGTTTCATGCAATTTGAGAAATTTGTAAACAGAGTGGAAAGATGTATATTCTAAAATGCTGATCTACATCCCATAAAACTGGTCATATAGATGGCACATACCATTTCTGGAAATGATAATCTTTTACACTTTTAAAGTTTATAGTTTTAATATTTATAAAGCGAACCGATGTAAATGTGTTTAGAATTAGTTTATTTACTTCCTCTGTATAGACGTTGAGCTGTTTGTGTTTGTACATACGCTGAGAATACAAGTGGCCTTTATCCTGAGACTCAGTATTAAGTTTTACAGGCAGTCCCCTAGTTATAAACAAGATAGGTTCTGTAGGTTTGTTCGTAAGTTGAATTTGTTTATAAGTCAGAACAGGTACATTCTTTAAGTGTCTCTCCAGTCGTGTGTGTGTTAGCTTTGGATAGCATGGTGGGGGGTTGGGTCATAGGGAAGGGTTAACATACTTGTGGTCATTTGTTTTGCTTTTTGTGCTCCTGTTCTGCTCCTGTGTTCATTGGATTTGGAAAAAAGTGGCTTGTTGTGGATACAAGACTTTGTGATAAAGCTTCAGTGGAGACACCTTTATCCCATGATAACTCTTCCAGGAGTGAATTCCCTTCCTAGGGGTAGATTTCTCTCACTTCCTGTTGCCTCACTCTTGTTTGTAACTATGACTCGTTTATAAGTTAGATGATTGTAACTCGGGGACTGCCTGTACTATATACCAACTGTCTACTATTCTATAAAGATTGAATAATGTTTGATAATTAAAATGACCAGTATACCCTTTGCATTTGCCAAAAATAAATGCTAAATAGCCACATCATGGCTGCTTTTGTGAACTGATAACAAGAATAGCCTTTTTGTAAATATCAAATCTTGTGAGTTACTGTTTTGCTTCCTCATACACATAACATTCCTGGTTTAACTTCTTACAATCTGCCCACCACCTTCTTCCACAGGTATTCTAGAATTCTTTCATCATCAGCTGAAGGATATTGTTGAATATGCAGAACTGAAAACTGTATGTTTCCAGAATCTGCGGGAAGTGGGAAATGCAATTCTCTTCTGCCTCCTCATTGAGCAGAGCTTGGTAGGTAATAATTTGGAGCCTTTGACTATTCCACATCTGGCATTAACTCAGCCATAAATATCGGGCGATTTCTCTAGCCCTTTTTCATAATTTCTTTGTTAGAAAAAAGAGAGCAGCTATAGAATGTGTTACTAGACAGTTAGATTTGTCCTTTTTTCCCTTCGGAAGAAAAGTTCTATTCTGTTCCCACCCCCAGGTGTTCAACTTTCTAATGGGAGCTACAGTTTTAATTTTTTTTAAAGATTCCTGGAGAAGAGTGTCTGAAATACTACAAACCGAGTGAAAATAAACACTTTGGATGACACATCCCTTCTGTTATCTTCTCACTTCAAAAACTGTGAAATTGTGACTATCAGGATTTTTAAAGAGATGCCACAGTGTGCATCTATGTACCTTCTTATGTTTCAATATATTACATAAATGTAATAAGAACAGCATACAATTATATCTGAATTCTAGTAATAAGCACTTGAGGCTGTTCACTGCTTTACTGTGGGCAGTGAAGCAACTGGTGTGCTTGTTAGGATGCATGTGATGTAAATCTCAAAATGAATATTTTGGCTAGCATCTTGTTGGAGCATAACACTGGTTTGCCAGAAGCTCTACTCTTTCCATGCTTGCGTAAAGAAGTATCCTGTGCTCCCTTGTGCATACAGTTTCCACTTGCTGACAATACTGCAGGACAGTTTAAACTTCAATCAGTACACAGGCACAGCTTGCTTTCCTCTTCTCCCCCTCCAAATTGTAAAACTTCACCATAACTACTTTGCTTTGTTGTTAAATAGCCTGTTCCCTGTTCAATGTAGTTTTGAATTTTTCAAACAAACAGAAGTTTGCTCAAGGTATACTCTGGTTAACTATAGTTATTTAAAAGAAAGAAAAAGTACTGCTGCTGCAAATGCAGAGAGGAACTATCTTTATGGTGTTTATATTCTTATCCTGAGCATAGTTCTGAAAATAAGTGGTAGTAAGTTCTATTGCTCTTTGTTCATTTGCTTTGTGTGTCTTATGCAGTTGGACTACAAGCCCTTCACAAGCTGTTGTAACCAATTGTCTCCAGAAATGCTCTTGTTTTAAAGATGGCTTTAACATGACCAAGGGTCTGCTATTACTTTCCTGGATCTTTGGATCCTTTCTCTTGGGAGCTGTCCTTCAGGAGATAATGGATAATGGAAGAGCATGGATAAAAATAAAAGCATGATTCATGATTTGACTCACATCTCCCTGTCTGCTACCTGAACACAGACAATAACTCATTTTCTGTTAGGCTTTTTGATGAAGTATGTTTTGGCTAGTATGCATACAGCATCGGATACCTGTTGTGAAAAGCGATTAAGTGTCGCAAATCTGAGAACTGAACCAATGCCATACAGGGAATCCCTGATTACATCTCACGAATCAAGAAGTATTTCTGCTTTTCATCACTGCTGGGAGTGTTAAATTTAGCCCTTTTTGTCTGCCCTTACTCATCATCTTCCATCTGAAACTGCAGACTCCCATAACATTTTCTTCAAAAAAATCCTTCAAAAATAAAAGCAAATAATAGTTGCTCTTTGGTTTGCTGGCAAAATTCAAAGTGCTGATCATGACTTGTATAGTTTTGGGGCATGCTTTCCTGACAAACTGTTTCTCCCTGTATGATTCCCTCTGGCCCTTGAGATCTTCAGCATAGGTCCTTCATTGCAGGTACTTGTCAGTGGCTGCCCCTCAATCTGGAATTGCCTCCTTAGAGAAGCTAGAAGGTTCCCTTCCTTACTGTCCTTCCATCAGCCAGCAAAGACCTTTTATTCCAACAGATTTTTAGAGCTGAAGATCTCCGAGACTTTCCAGAAGGGAGTGGTATTATTCTAAATTGCGCTGTTTTAAACTGAATTCTATTTTTATGTTTGACTTTTTTGAATGCTTTTTTTGATTCTGTAATTGTTTCAATTTGTGAGCTGTCTTGAGTCCCAATCTGAAAGACCAGCCAAGTAAAAATGCTTACAGGTGTCCACATTCCCCCTTTCTGCTATGGAGCTAATATATTTAGGTGGATAGTTTAGGAAAATGGCATGGAGCAGAAAAAGTGCTGCTGCACCAGTGATGATAGAGCCTCTCCACAAGGTCTTCAATATTAAATGCAACACTGAGAAATCTACTTGTTGTTTTTCCATGGTATGCGTGGTTTGCTCAGGCAGAACCTGCTGTAGCCAGATTTTTTTTCAAAGGGAAAAGTGAGGCACCACATGCAGTTTCAGACAGGCATTTCATGATTTCCATAGCTCTGCCTTTTTTCATGAGTCTTCTCTTCATTGCAGTCACTGGAGGAAGTATGTGATCTGTTGCATGCAGCACCATTCCAGAATATTTTGCCACGGGTTCATGTCAAAGGTATGTCTCTTTCCTTGCAAACCACTAAGCCAAGGGATAAGAAAACTACCCAAATGTGCAGCCTTTGCATGACTGTAATAGTAAAGGGGGCTACATATTTGTTTGGAAGAAACAACCCTACTATCAAGCTAAGAGATATCTGGCTCGGACCATTTGATTCCAAAAACAGGAAGTTGTGCTGTTCTCCCCCTATAGGGCCCACCAGCAGCCCCCTTCCTATCCCCAGCATGCAGTGACTATTGCCATTACTGCCACTTTGGTCCTTTTTTCCCATTGCTATTTATTTGCTGTTACATTGAGCTATGTCTTTATGTTTAAGTTGTGGCTGAGCCATCATTACTATAGGAAGGAAATACAAGGATACAAAATGTGAGAGGGGAGCCAGAAGAGAAATAGCAGACAGAAAAAGAGAGATAGATATGGAGGCGGGGGGGGAGCTAAACATATTCAAGGAATTAGAAAAATTGTATTAGAGCTATAAGTGTAGTATACATTATATGAATAAAGTTTTAAACTAAATTAGGTGCTTTTTATTATTAAATCTTAATATTTTGTTAAGTATTTATAATGATTGCATCTTTGTTGACTTTACCTGTTTACCTTATTAATACATTAAGAAAACTCCATATTACGATTTACTTTCTTGATGCAGATACTGTTTTAATATGCTTTTCTTGCATATGTTTTTTGTTGGTTAATATATTTGAAATTTTGTTCTCTTGAACAAAAAATATGCTAAACAAAGATGGATGTGATTATGGTGGTTGCATGGTGCTTCTCTTTCCCCCTCAAATGGTCACCACTTTATTTTGGTGAATTACAAATTGTGCAGACCTGCAAGGAAAGTCATAATGACACCAAGTTGTGAGTGTGGCACTGGATCACTCTACAGATAATCAAAATTGGAACATTTCTGCTCTTTAGGTCCTCTAGTTTAACTGCATGGTCAACTTCTACCATGTGTTGACTATAGAGTTGTGTTGGAAGACCTAGAGATTCCTAAAACAAACCATTGGACTGTGATCTGAGAATGTCTTTGGAAGTAGATCAATTCTCCAAATCATATTAGTCAGAGTCTTAGAATCCCAATATGGAAAACAATCTATATCTTTCAGAAAATGAAATATATTTAACACCACTATATTTAAATCTCCATGTATTAACCAACTCCAAATTACTCTTCAAGTTAAATAAAAACAACTTTACTCCAGAATTCTTAATATTGTTGTCAGTAATTCTATCCTTTTGAAGGGATACAATGGTATTCCAGTTCTCATGAAGCACTGATTGTCATCAACTTGTCCATTAGTTCCTTATAAAAAAAAACCCGGTCTTTTTGAAATAAGTTTTGGTATTTATAAAATTCCATTCTCTTGGAGGTTAGCATTTTTATGAGATCAATCTTAATTGGTTTTCTTGATTTTAATACATGTGTGTGGGAGCATAATGATATTTAAACACAATGGCTTTATTTTTTTGAGTGAAATAAGTTCTTCCCGCTACAAGTATATTCTGAAGCAAAAGGAAGTCACGGGCCTTCTCACATGTACACAATTACATGATTAGGACTCCATTTTAACTTCCATGATTTCATTCCTATGGAATCCTGGGGTTTGCAGTCTAGGGAGCAGTGCTTAGAATTTTCAGCAAGAGAGCTCTAGTGCCTCACCAAACTACAAATCCCAGAATCCCATAAAATGCAGCCATAGCAAATGAAGAAGAATCATGGTGTTGTAACTGGGTGGTCTGAAGGCATCTCATGTTAGTATCATTTCCTATTCTTTAGCACAAGACGTTGCTACTAACTAGTGTGAATTCTATTGGTAGGCTCAAGTTGTCCAAGCCCATTTATTCAGTGTGTTTCATTCATTCTTATTCACCACACAACAGTTTATCCAGTAGATCTGTTTTCCTGGGGTTACTAACAGGGTTCAGGAATCTGTGTTCACTTGTATTGTGTTCTTCATTTTTTGAAGATGTCACTTCATCGAATCTTGCTGTTCTGTGATGGGTAGGTTTTGATATATGGGCCATGTAATGTAGAAAGTAAATATGTATATTGTATATGTATATTCCGGAGGGCATGTAAGACCGATCTCTTTAGACTTGCCTTTAGTTGAAACCGGAATTGTAATGTGTCTGCCGATCATTGTTTTTATATGAGTTTTATGCAATTTTAATGTTAATACTTAATATCTAATTGTATGAAATGTAAAGGACTCTGTTTTAAGCATTTTCACCACCCTTTGAAAATCATTTTGGTCCTTTCCAGAGGGTGAAAGACTTGATGCTAAAATGAAGAGGCTGGAGTCCAAGTATGCACCACTCCATCTTGTTCCACTGATTGAAAGACTAGGAACGCCTCAGGTACACCCTTCAATCCTTAACAATAACACTAGTAGATATTACAAAAGGCAGGAAACCTTGACGTTCCCTGTTGCTTGAGGGTGGATGAAGCTCCTTTGAGGGGTGTGTAGCCCTTGTCAGGAATACAGTTCCAGTATGGTATTTAAATGTAGTAAAATAACTGGCAGAGCATAGGATTTTTACCCAGGGGATCTGCAGCTCATATTTCAGGGAGACAGCTGACATGCTCTGTAACCTTTAACAAAAGCTATTTGTTCTCTTGTGATTCACTAAACAAAGTAGAGGAAAAACCCAGAAATGATTCAAGCTTCTTTTGATCTGAACTGCACTAGAATATTAGCTCAGCAATGAAAATAGTTCTGTTTAGATGTCGTTCTTTATCTGGGCAAATGAACTGTAGATCACTAGGAGTAAAGCTGAATGGACGCCTCGATATAGTGCCATGTTGTTTGAAAGGTGACCTCCATGTGAAAACAGTTGAGTTTATTTATTTATTTATAGTATTTATATTCTGCCCTTCTCACCCCGCAGGGGACTCAGGGTGGATTACAATGTACATATACATGGCAAACATTCAATGCCATAAACACACAACATATATAGACAGATACTCAGAGGCTATTTTAACATTCCAGCTTCTGGCCATCAGGGGAGCTGTTGCTGCCTCATTCTTTACATACTTCCTGGAGATTTTTATGGCCTCGTAAATCAGTTAAATGAGTTTCAGAAGCAGAAGAACCTTTATCAGTGTACTTGAAAACTAGAGAGACCTGTCAATTCAACAAAGTTTATCTTTTTTTGCCCTCACCCGGTGGTGGTCTCTTTTGTTGAAACAGCAAATTGCTATTGCAAGAGAAGGGGACTTGTTGACCAAGGAGCGCCTTTGCTGTGGCCTGTCTATGTTTGAAGTAATCTTAACCCGGATCCGAACCTTCCTGGATGACCCAATCTGGCGTGGGCCTCTCCCCAGCAATGGCGTGATGCATGTGGACGAGTGTGTGGAGTTTCATCGCCTGTGGAGCGCAATGCAGTTTGTGTACTGTATTCCGGTGGGAACACATGAATTTACAGTGGAGTACGTGTCCATGCTTGCTTGTATCTAGCAGTCCTGGACTTATATTTTGTCCGTTGGAAATGAACGCAAGTTTAGAAATCATGTGGGTGGTTTAGAATTTGTGATTATACAACAGATAGAGAAATAAAACTATTCATAATCCAGTGCAGCCATAGTGTGAGCATAGACCTAGTCTATGTTAAGGTTTATACTTTAAACCATTTTTATCAGGGTAGCCTTCTTGACTTAACTGCCCCTTCGATCTGCTTGGGAGTATTGGAGGTGCTGGAAGCTAGAGCAAAGAGCAAAGCTTTTAAAACTGTGGGTTGTGACTCTATTTGGGGACCCATAACTGAATGAGAGGGTTGCGAAAAACGTGTGTACCTTACCTAGTGGCTGTTCTAAACATTTATATAAATCTGTTAGGAATGACATGGAGCAAATACTTCAGTTGTGCTTCATAAGAAAGAATATCAGCCTGCTTTGTTTAGTAAACCTGGCAGATGCTGATTTTACTTAATGGATATTGTATAGCTATATAACTGAGATCATGTAAAAATATTGGGAGAAAGGGCTGGGGTGCAAGTGGGAAAAGTTTAAGATGCCCTGTTCTAGAGAGCATGTCTGCACTTTTGTGTCACCCGTTCTGTTTATTGTTTTAATCTCTGTAATCAATCCTTATTGCTTCCTTCCTACCTACCTATACAGGGTAATTCCCATTTCTTCTAAAAGTTAGGCAGTCTTTTGTCTATGTAGGAGCATCCATAAGGTACCTATCTCAGGATGGACACTGTCCAAACATCCATGCATGACAGCCAGCCATAAGGGCTGCTGCACTGAAATTTAGGTATTTTCCTTTGCCTCTCTCATTTTGTTTCCCAATTTTTGAAACAGTAAATGTAAGTTTTATTTTTTTAACCTTCCAAGAGCATCTTGAGTATTTTCTCCTGTTTTCTACTACAAGCTCATATTGCATATTGACTGAGCTATACTCTGTTTGATATAAATGCCAAGTATTCCTGCTGGAGGATACTCCAGAACAGAACTGGGAAAGCCTGGGAGACTTGCAGGATTTGAGCGGGAAGGGGAGGGAGGAGGAAGAAGAGAGAACAGGAGGATGATAACTGACACCAATTACATGACTCAAACTCTGAATATGGACCTGTAGCTATTACCTGTATTGCAGAGAAACAAAAGTTAAAGATCTTGGAATAAAGCATTCCAAATTTGTACCTATAATAGTAATTTTAAAAGGCAACTTCAGGACAAAATCTGGGATCCATAATTTTAGGAACATAGGAAGCTTCCTTCTCCTGAATCAGGATGTTGTTTTGCATAATCACAGATCAACATCCTGATTGTGGATAGTCTCAAACAGCAATCCTCCAGAGTGTCAAGTAGAAGTTTTCCCTGGAGATATTGGGGATAGAACCTGGGATGTTTTGCATACTAAATGTGTGTTCTCCCAGAAATTTGGTTCTTTCCTTGTTTGTATGTTTTTTTCAGAGTCCAAGGGATTCTACTCTGTCATTAGACAATACATTGTAATGTGATTTGACCTTTGAAGAATGGGTTTTTTTTTTACAGGCAGTGTTTTGGAGATGGGCTGCACTGGGCTGGCTGCATGATTATTGTGCTGCTTGGACAGCAGCGTCGATTTGATGTGCTGGATTTCTGTTACCACTTACTCAAAGTGCAGAAGCATGATGGCAAAGACGAGGTTATAAAGAATGTGGTAAGTTGAAGAGGCAAACCCTGTTTCCCATATTGTCTTTTTGGGGTTACAAGTCATGCCATGTTTGGATGCACTGGCAGTGTCACTTACAGTCAAAATTTGGGCCAGTTTCCCTTGGAGATTTCAGTTTGCGTATATCCTGACCTAAACCATTGCATTTGAAGGTGGCTTGAGAACATTTTGATGAGTTTCAGGTGTCAACTGAATTGAAGTTATCTGGCTGTATTTTCCCCACCTGTCCTCCCACTCTTTGAAATGGTGTGACCTACCCTTGCTGACTGTCCAATCTTGGTTTTGCAGCCTTTAAAGAAAATGGTTGAGAGAATCCGCAAGTTCCAGATCCTGAATGACGAGATCATTGCTACGTTGGATAAATATTTGAAATCTGGCGATGGAGAAGGCACACCAGTGGAACACGTCCGTTGTTTCCAGCCTCCAATTCATCAGTCCTTGGCCAGCAACTAGAACAGATCCATCTCTTCTTCTCCCTTTGAGATTAGCACACAGTGCACCATGTTTTCAGGCTAGATTTGTTAATGAATAATACTGTACTGACCTTCACTGATTTCCATTATCACCTGAACCTTTTGAAAGGAGCAGGTCTTTAGTTTCATTTCCAAGTACTCTAACTGTACACAGTTCTCCAATTTTTAGACTATTTTTTGTATACCTTTTATAAAAAGGCTTTGGAATGTAACCTATTTTTAGTCTTAAAATCTTTGGCATTTCTCCAGCTTTGTAATCATTTTAGAGTGGTTTGGTGTATGGATTTTTCCTCCTTTTGTCTATTAGCAAAATGAAAATCTAATATGGGGGGGGAGGGGGTGTTTGTAATTATCTTGTATAAGAAAAACATTAAGCCGCTCAGCTAGACTTTAGGAAATTTTTATCAACTCTGCAAGGATATTTTAATCTAATCGCTGGAATGTTTTCTCTAGGAATATCTGTGGCCCAATATGTAATCTGTTTTGGAATAAAGGTTTTAAGGGGAATTTTTAAAACAAGACAATGAAATAGAAACAATTAATGGTTTGTTTTATTGTATTTAATTTGTATAGCCGCACCATTATCTTTGCAATTAGTGATTTCTGTTTTGTTTCAATTTCCAATATAAAACGGGAAGCTCTGCACTGTCTCTGTGTTGCACACTAGAAACCACATTACATTTTAGAATGATAGAGAGCACCCTTCGTTTAAACTTTTGTGCAGGTCAAAAATCCTTTATCTGGAATTCTGAAGACTCCAAAAATAATCCATATGGGTGGCTGACATAGCCACACTTTTGCCTTCTAATTTTTGTGTACAAAATTATTTAAAAGTCTGGTATAAAATTACCTTCATGCTATTTGTATAAAAGGTATATGAAACATAGAATTAATGTTGTGCTTCAACTTAGGTCTCACCTTCACGACATTATATTTGCAAGTACAGGCACTCAAAATCTGGGAAAATCTGAAACACTTCTGTCTCCAATCATTTTGGATGAGGCAGTGGTTCCTAAGCTATGGTCTGTGGACCACCAGTGGTCCCCAAGAATGAAAATATTGTCCTCAGCCTCACCATTATTATACTGTTGCCTCAAAACCATGTGGCAATGAGAGCGACTGGTCTTACGAAACCTTCTTATAGTGCCAAAGCAATGGGAGGGGAGATGCTGACTACCTACAAAAGATTACTACTGCCACATCAGCTCTAGATTATTAAATATGGTTTTCTGTGGGCAAGCAGATAGCGACTCCTGGGTGGCATATGTTCCTTATCGGAAACTAGAGCTGATGTGATATTTCAGAATCAGCACCCCAAATAACCAAACCAAATCTAAAGTTGACCAAAAACTGATTTGTAACCCTTTTGGTTGGAGAATGGTCCCTGGTCAAAGTGGTCCCTGGTCAAAGAAAGGTTGGGAACCACTGGGATAAGGGACATACTCAATCTGTACATCTAAACTTACACTCTTTTCAAGGCCTTTTTGTTCATTCTTAGGAAAGTCAGCTCTAAATTGGACCAGAGACTTTGTCCCCAATGTTTGGGAACACATGGTGACTCTCAGTAGGCCTTTGTGTAAATAAAGGTCATATGACATCAGTGGTCCAATAGCGTTCTGGCACCTTCTGTGAGCCAATTAGTTCTGGCTGACTGGCTGGTTAGGACATTTAGGGCCCTTGGGGGCAACCAGACGAGACACTGTCCTCCTTTCAGCCACTCTTCTCCCTGTGCATAAAGCATTACTCCGTCACGACTTTGGCATGAGTCTTGGACCTGGGATAAAGGGCCCAGCCCAGTGGGAAATGACACATTGCATGCACTCTTTAAGCTATAAGAGGCAATACCCACCCCCCCCCCCAATAATGACTGAATCTTACATGTAGCCCACAAACTTATTGTTTAAGGCACAAATTAAAAGTTTGTTTTAAAAAAGAAAAAAAGACCTTAAAAGGACTGTCAGAGGAGTGCTGGAAATCCAAATGAAGTTTTCTACAAACCACACTTGGCCCACCTCTGCCCTGGAGTAAGGCACAGGGCTCCAAAATGTGGGGTCGCAGCTTTTCTTCTTCGTGTCGTCTGTGAAAGTCAGTAAAAATAAAGTCTATAATGTTCCAATTTGCTGTGCTTGCGCAGGGGAAGCCCATATGTGCACATTTTACAGATGTACACTCGAAGACATACGGTTACCGTTAAGCAACCTATACTTCTTTCTTAAAGTTCTTGGAACAGTTGATAATTTCCACTCATGCTTTAGATTAAAGTAACACAGTGATATGTATACAGTCAATATTATGCAGAATGCAGTCCTTCGTTAAGCACCTAGGCTAAAAGTGTTGTGTCCTATCCATCTACTGATAATCTTCTGTGAATAATCTGAGCTCAAAATATAACGCTTGTTCCTGTGTGGGCCCCATTATTTGAACTCCGAATGTGAAAATGAACCAGGTTCCCAACCAGACCTAATCACCAACATCTCACATTGAACGGCACAATGCTATGGGCTTATGTAACTCACTGGTGCACCAGTAAATCAAACAGTTGCTCATTCGTGCAGAAAATCTGCATGTGCGAAGAGTGCTAGTTATCAATGAATTGAAATTGCCATCAAAATATACAAAGACTAGGTAAAACTCTGAATCAGGCGGTAAAACATAATGTCACCCCACAGCAGGGTTTGAAATCAGCCAGGTGAAGCCTGGCTATTCAAAACGCAACAAAATGGATGCTGAGGGAAGAAAACGAAATGGCTGAGGAGAAACAAAATGGCTGCCGCCAAATAAAGCTTGAATATGGGGCCTGCTTAGCAAGGCCCGTGGAGGCCTAAAGATGGGCCCAACTTAAACAGCCAACCAAAAAAGCCTCAGCCGGCTGAAAAAACACGCCAGATGCCGCAAATGACAAGGGGAGCGGGGGATACTCCATCTATACATATAAACGTATATCCCTTTTTAGCTCTGTTCATTCTTAGGAAAGAACATGATTTCACAAAACCTCATTCTCACACCAAGCTTTGGAACAATGTGTAATTCTGTGTTTGTGAATCATGGTTCAGTAGTTCCACTAATTCGGAAACTGAGCTCTGACTTGAGTACTTAAAAGTAAAATTTTATCATCTGACTGGGTTTAAGAGTTCTATCACTTCTTAGATAATTAGTTTGCAAAATGCTCTTTGCCAGTAACAACATATTGTCACCATGCTACACCTGCTCTTCCAGTGCAGGAGTAGAATTATTAGTCTTAACTGTACATTATTGTATACATAGGCTGTTTGACACATTGTAGGCTCTCTTAAAGTTGGAGGTTAAAAAAAGTTCCCTGTGGCGATCAAGTCTCCTCTTACTAAATCTGAGACTGTGCATGCTCCTCCACTTATTGTTAGTCTATGGTTGAGAGGAAGAAGTAATAATACACTAGAGATGCTTTTTTAAGAATTGTATTTTAATTTATTTCAATATAATTTTGAACACATCTAAAAATATTAGGTTAAAGCAGTTATAAACGTGCCCCATTTTGTTGTACCTAAATGTTGCTAGTTCTGTTTGCTGATACTCGGAGCTAGTCAGTGTTTTGGAGACACGCTGAATTTTTACCTCAGGTATTTGTTTCTTGCACATGTAAATGCATCCCCACTCACATTTGGAACAGATGCTGTTCTAAACTACAGTATGGACACTTCAGCACTATTGTATAATATTCTCTATTTTGTAATAGTCTGCCTCTTTTCTCTTCAGCAAATATTTTGAATGCAGGATAACCTTCTGTGTGCAGATTTCCTGGGCCCCTTCGTATGGTTTCAATGGATAGAGGAGAATACACCAATGAGACATTCCTGTGTCAGTCAAATCTTTCGGATTATGGACTCCTCTGGACAACCTTGCCCATAAACACTAGAGAAAGTCAACTGTGGAAGGCTAGGGGAACCATTAATTCTACTCTTAACTTGGGAGACTACACTTGCTTCACCTCTAGTACACGTAGGTGATGGGGGCATTTTCACTGTTTCCCATATATATATATCCCTAGGCCTAAACAGCCCCAAGGGGACCACAAAACATGGTGGACATATACTTCATATACCGCCAGTGGACATTGGGGAGGGGATGGAAAAACATTGGCTTGCATTTTTACTCCTAGAAGGCTGTTCATATGGATTTGAACTGTTCATTTGGTGTATTTTAAAGATGCTGACAGGTTTCCATTTTGTCCTAGAAGATATTTTTCTTCAGTGACTGGTAGATCACCTACACAGGCTGCCTTTTCTTAATTGTGACTAAAGCGCTCCTAGGAGCTTGGGAGAGTGCCATTCATTCCTCCATCAGCTTTATGTAAACACCCTGTCAAGTTTGCCAGGTGAAGTCGACACCACAATAGGGATGGACAATACTTTTGGACCTGCGTGGGAATGTATACAAGAGGGGGATCGAGGACCATGCATGTGCACGCCTACACTTGTCCCTTACTACATGGCAGTATAAAGGAATTAAAACTTGCTCAGCCACCTGAGAGATAAGGGATGGGACCCTTTTGCAGGGCGGGGTAGGGAGAACGTCCTGGAAAAGAATGCCACTGTTTATTCAAATACAGGACTGTTCCTTAAAATCTGGGATGCTTGGCAATCCAGTGCATGCTGCCTAATACTGCCATTTCAAAAAGGAGACAGTAAACGTAGTATAGGTTGAGTCCAGCATCCTAGGACTAGGGCTAGTGTTGAGTTTGGTGATTTTCAGCATTAGTGTCAGCAAACCTGGGATTCCATCTGTTGCAAAACATTTTGCCTTGGAGTAAGGAAACATTTATTTATTTTTTCAACTTGTATACCGCCACATCCATTGCTTCAGAGCAAAAGGAGAAATAATTACTTCCACCATAGGCTTGTGTGAAGATTGCAGTTCAAAAGCATCTGTTTTAGACTCAAGTAAAGCTTCTTACTTTGGGTCATGACCCAAATGGGGTCACTATAACTTTGTGTGTATGGGGGGTTGGAGGTGTCACACAATATTTGATTAATATGTTACGCACATTTCTGGGTCCTGAGTCCACAAACTCATGTTGCTTATTGACCAGGCTGCACTCTGCTTGATATTGATTGATTGATTTTATTATTTATGAGTCAACATGAACCTAAAACCTGAATAGTCTAAAAGAATAGGAAGATTAATTAAAATAGTTCCAGTAACTCAGGCTAAGTCTGTCAGGTTTTCAAAACTCATAGCTCTCTGATCCGCCGGCATCAAATTCCAAAGAACAGGGGCCGCGATGGAAAAGGCTCTCCGTCTCGTGGTGTCGTAGATACACTCCTAAACAGAACTGGGGAAACCTGAAAGTCGTAGATACACTCCTAAACAGAACTGGGGAAACCTGAAAGTCTTTCAGGATGGGGTTGGGGTGGGGAGAAGGAGAATAGCTGACGCCTTGTAATGACTCCAACCCTAATATTTGCAGAGCAGTTATAAACATCCTCCATTTTTGTAGCACTTAAATATTGCTATGTAGGTTTCCTGATATTCTGAGTTTACTAGTGTTTTCTGTTGGGGACCCACTGAATGTTCATTTCATATATTTGTTTCTTGCATATAGAAATGCATACCCACCCACATCTGGAGTACTACAGATGCTATTCTAAACTACAGTATGGGCACTTCAGCGCTGTTGCATAGTATTTCATATTTTCTAGGAGTGGTCCTATTTTCCTTTCAGCAAATATCTGTTATTTTCTTTTGAATACGGAAGAAACAAATGCATGCAGCCACATGTTCGGTTTTTTAAAAAACAAAACAAAGGAACAGTATTTCAAACAGTACAGCCTGAAAATGAGATAGTTATAAAAGTTCAAACTTACTGTAAATTGCATAATTTATCACAGGTTAGTTTTCTATAGTTAGCCCAAAGGCTCCAGATCCTGTCTGATCTTTGAAACTCAGCAGGTTCAGCTCTGGTTTGTACTTGGATGGGAGACTGCCAACAAAGGCCAGGTGCTGTAGTCTTTCAGAGGAAGGAACAGGCAAGCGACCTCTTGAGTTTTTGTTGCATATAAAAACGCTATGAAATCCACTGTGTGAACATACATTGACAGACAACTTGAAAACATATCTGACATTATGTTTTGAGATGTTTGTTCACATCTGTAATTAATTCAGATTAATTTTTCCAATGTATGTTTTTAAACTGGCTTACTTCAAATAATTATTGGTTGCTTACCTGTTGGCTCACTTGAGCTCATGCCTGAGCTGCTGTGAGTAACGGTTGCAACGGTTTTAACAGTTGCTTCAGCCTGCCTCCTTTGGGTTGCTCCATAGGCTTGGATTTTTTAAACCTTTTTGTCGTTTTAATGACCATTTTTATTTGGTCAGAAGGCTTTGATTTAATTTTTCTCCATTAGCTGGGACTGATGCCCCTTGGTTGATATGAGGCTGTGGGATAAGTGCTTTCTCATACAAAACTGCTTTCAATCTTGCCTCTCTATTTTTCCTTGTCTGAGGCGGAAACACCTTGCAGATGGCACAATCTTGTGACAAATGTCCTTCTCCCAAACATACCAGACATAGTGCATGTCCATCGTTGTCAGGGTAATTATTAGGACACTTAGCACAACGTTTGAAGGACGCTGTCGCTGACATTTTACCTCAAATTAGGTCAGGATGGCTCTGTTCTCAGTATATTACCAAGCTAGTCAGCAAAGGTTCCTTATGCTGCTAGGCGGATAAAGAGAATTATGGGTTGCTTACCTGTAACCGTAGTTTCCCGAGTGGTCACCTGTGAATTCGCACATGTGGTTAATCCCTGCGCTCGCGCAGGCAGCTCGGAAGTCTCAAAATCAATTTTGACAGCTGGCTCCGCCCACTATCCCCACCGGTATAAATACCCCTTGTGGGGATATGAATTCGTTCACCCCTCTTTAGATCTAAGATTGGCCGCTGACCAACCCCTCTTTTGGGCACTAGGAAGTATTTTGAGAAGAAACACAAACTATACAACTGGGTGCTAATGGGAGTAATCGCCCCTTTAGATAATAATTTATCAATCTCTTCCAAAAGTGGAGGAGACGTTAGTGTGATCTTTAGGTGGCCAACAGGTGGTAATTTGTCAAACTCTATGCTGTATCCTTCTCTAACAATACGCAACACCCAAGAATCGGTGGTTATTTCGGACCACACATTAATAAAGGGGGCTAATCTTTCACCTAACATGGGGAAACTCTTGAACTGAAACTGTATTAACGAATGTACTATCTTGTAAACAGTAGTCAATGGCGGGAACCATATCCAAAAACTGGTGAAACTGGTTCCGCACTACGACTGAAATTAGTGTCAAAAACGCTGCTTATTTCCTCCGGACTTGTTTTTATTTTGATATGGCTGGTAGCGGCCTCTACTGCTGTACTGCTCTCTCTTTGTTGGAAGGGCCTGTTTGATTGCTGGTAACGTTGTCTCTGCTGGTTAAAATAGTTACCGGAGTTGCGTCTGTAATATGGTAAGGAGGATTGCCACCTCGATCTCTGCTGGCTGCTGTTTTGTTTAGGAAAACTATACACTTGCATCGATTTCTTCATTTTGTGGGTGTGCTTAATTTTCTCCTCCATGGAGGGGTTGAAAATGCCTTCCACATGCATGGGAAGTTCCTCTGCTATTGTGCGGTTTTCCTGTGATAAAGACGATGCATGCAGCCATGCATGTCTTCTGGCCGATGTGGCTAGAGCAAAGACCTTGTCAGCTGATTCGGCCATGTGCTTTGCAAAGTCTTTCTGGTACTGCGATAATAGAAGCGCCTCAGCTTGGAAAGCCCTTGGTATGCGTCTTTCTGAGTCAGGTAAAAGTTCGATGTATGGAGACATCCTTTCCCAAATATAGGTCTGATAGGCGCTCACATATGTGGCGTAATGCGCCATCCTTATAGACAGGCCAGCAGCTATGTGCGCCTTCTTCCCTGTAATCTCAATCTTTTTTTCCCTCCTTATCACTTGGAGTGGAGTTAAACTTTGTTGGTTTTCTCCCTTGACACACCTCAGATATTACAGTATTGGTCTTCAGCGGTCGTGCAGCCCAGTCGTCTCCTGATAAGTCAATTCTATATAAAGAGTCCACTTTCTTTGGAACTGCAGGAGTAATTAACTGAGCTATATCTGTTACTTTTGCTAACTTAAGTAGGTATGGCAATGATGGCAAGGAAGTGATAGTGGAAGCTTCTTGCTGGACAGCGGGAAACATGGGGTCTTCTACTGTCTCTGGTTGTTTTGGGGCAGGAAGATCCAACACTCTTATCATGCGATATATGATGACAGAAAATTTCTCAGCATCGTCATCCTTGAATTGTTTTGTATCCCCTAACCCTTCATGTAAAATCTGGTCCTCTTCAGAATAGCCAGACTTAGAGTAGATCAATTGTCCCTTGTGGTTAATGTGCCATGAGCCTTTGAGGCTGTTTAATGCAAGCCATACATCTTCATTAAGAACAATCTGTTGCTCATGCCTTCCATGAGGCAGTTGCTTGTGTTTCCCAGTGCGCTTCAATCTCTCCCTATCCTTGGAAGGGGTGCGCTCTCTGCTCCTTTCCCTTTTATGTTTCTTCCTTGCCCTCCGAGGGGAGGAGGAGCTTGCATGTCTTCAATCCTTCCTTCTCTTATGCCTCCTCTTGGTATTCTGAGGGAGGAGTTGGAGGCGGAGCTGGAGGAGCTGTCACATGATGATGTAGAGGAGCTCGGGCATCGACGCCTGCCCTTCCTTGAGGGGGCTTGATCCCGAGAGTGCGCTCGGGCTCGAGAGCGCGCTCGGCGTCGATCTGGTGTTGAAGATGCCCTGCGATATGGTCCCGACACAGGAGGAGGCCACGAGGCCGAAGAATTCAGCCCTGCGTCAACGGAGTTTGCAGCGGCATCGACATGCCCGCGTTGAGAGCGACGGCATCGGGTACCTGAGGGGTCACCCCCTCGCTCGAAGATCTTTTCCTTTCTGCCGTTGCCGGCAACTCCTGAATTGCCCTTCTGGGCAGGGTTTTTAGGCTGGACTCCATTATGGGAGGAGTCTTCAGAGCCACTGCCATTTCCCTCTCTATCTGAGGGTATCCATTGCGGTTCTTTTAGTTTTTTTCTTTTTCACCCCCAACGGCAGCTTTAATCGCAGCTGCCCTTCCGGTAAGTCTTTTTTGTTTTCTTTAGGGGAGTCCCTTTAAGTCATCTTCCAGACCCCTCTGGGTCGCTGAATTGGGGGGTTTGATGGCAAAAGGGCTTGCTCATATAGAGCTGCCTTAAGTCTTAATTCTCTGTTCCTCCTTGTCTGAGGAGTGAAAAGCTGGCAAATACTGCAGTCTTAGGAGAAATGAGCCTCTCCCAAGCAACTTAAACATTTATCATGAGCGTCATTGTCCGGTATTTTATTCGGACAAGACACACACTTTTTAAAGGCTGAGGTAGCCATTCTAATTAAATGAGAAGATATTAGTGACTTGGACAGTCCAGTAAGGATCTCTTTCTTCCTAACTGCCTATGCGGCAGAATTAGAGAACTGGCAGTTGGCCCCTCACAAGGGGTATTTATACCGGTGGGGACAGTGGGCGGGGCCAACTGTCAAAATTTATCTCGAGACTTCTGAGCTGCCTATAAAGTACTCTCTCTCTCTCCCTCCCTCCCCCCCCCCCCCAAACTGGCCTGTGGGACCACAAAATATGACAACATTGGGGGGGGGGGGGGGTTGAAAAATCCTTGGAGTCCATAGACAAAAGGGATATTGTATCCTCATATCCTACCACTAATAAGATTCTGCGTGGGCCTCACAATCTGAACTCAGAATGTAAAAATTCTGATCCAGATCTGCAGAATTAGACTTACACACCAACATCTCACATTTTAACAGTGCAATGTGGGCTTATGCAACTCAAGTGAAGCCCCATGCAATGTGGGCATGCAATGTGGGCTTATGCAACTCAAGTAATCACTCACTCATGCAGAAATAAAGCATTTTATTCATTAAAATTGTCATTAGTGCAATAAGTCTTAAACCAAACTGTAATATTTACATGTTCACACGTAATCAAAAACATGTTTTGAGGTCTTTTTAATATTTTTAAATGAAAGTAAGGCAAATAAAAATCCACCACTGTTCTTGGTCCAAGCTAAAAACAAGCGATTGTCTATACATACTGTTTAAATGCATCTGTTTCTGAGAAGCGCTTAAAACCGACATTTCACAACAAAACACAAGCATAGAATTGTCCATTAGACGTATTTTTAAGATACTGCCAGGTTTCCATTTCTCCTAGAAGATATTCCTTCAGTGACTGGTAGATCACCTACACAGGTTGCATTTTCTTCATCATTACTAAAGCGTTCGTACGGATTTGGCAGAGTACCATTCATCCCTCTATCATCTTTATGTAAAGATACTGGCAAGTTTGCCAGGGTGAGGTTGACATCCTTAAAGGCATGCAATAAAAATATCCCCACTATGATAGTGAGAAAGCCACTAACTGTACCAATAATGTCGTCAGCTGCCATGTCTTCCCATTCCTTGAGGAGGATTGCAGAACAAGTTAAAACAGATGTTGTGAAGAATACATAATATATTGGCGTCACGACAGAAGTGTTGAATATGTCCAGGGACCTATTTAAATAGTTAATCTGTGTGCTAACACAAACAATAAGGCTTAATAGCAGTATCCAAGCCAAAGGGTTTTTCAGGACTTGTCGTCCAATAAAAAGTTCCTTCATAGCAACGCCCAAGCCTTTTACACAGGAAACAGACAAAGCTCCAATGACTGAGCAGATGGTTATGTACACAAGAATGTTTGTCTGTCCGTGCCGTGGTCCCACCACAAAGATCATTATTAAGGACACAATGACAACAAATGTTGCAAAGACAACAAAACCTGCAATATTAAGAAAGAGAAAACAAACATCAGCTTTACGATGTAAGGGCGTGAAGGAAAAGGCTTTTGTTGGTAACCATGTCTGTCTAGGGATGGACAACACTTTTAGCCCCATGAGTGAATGCGTACAAAAGGGGAGTTAGGGATCACATATGCCCCTTACTATATCTCAGCATAAAGAAATTAAAACTTACTCAGGCTTAAGATCAGGGCTGGGAACCTTTGTTGGGGAAGAAGTTAACATTCAGGTTACGAATATCCTAGTGATTATAGGAAGGGGAAAAAGGACAAGAGCAGACTGCATGCAGTCCAAGGGTTTTGTAGATGGAATGTAAGCTAAAAAAGTGAATGTACTGAAAAAGTCCTGCTGCTTTACCAAAGCTGCTGTTCTAATGCAATGGGGAAGGATTGCACACAGGAGAAACAGTAAACATAGTAAAGGTTGAGTTCAGTTAACACTTGAACTTAATTTGATATTCCAATTCCTCACAATACAATTATTAGGTCCAAAAAGAGACTTGGTTTTCACTTAAATTTCTTCTAGCATCTACAAGCGAAGACTGAACAAACTGAAAAGTCTGCAGCATAAGGATGTTAATGGATCTGTCAGTGCTAGCTGTCGACTCTTGGTAAAGGCTAGAGAAATGCATCCTAGACCTGGGGCTTGGTGATCTTCCATATTAGTGTCTGGATGATGGCAGCAAAGCTAAGATTCTATCATTGCAAAACATTTTGCATAAGAGAAAGGAAATGTCCACTGCTTCAGAGCTAGGACAGGATTCATGGCTCTACAAATGCCGAACTGCACCTCCCAGCCTTCCTCATCATTGGGAAGGCTGACTAGGGCTTGTGTGGAGACTGCATTTCAAAAGCATTTCCAAATCAAATTTTTCCACTCGACTCCTTTCTGCCTGAGAAATTTTTATGTGACTCCAGGTATATTGAAAAGGTATAAAAATCAAACATTTATTGGTAACAAATCAGCATTTGCAAGGCTTGCTAAACAGGCTACTTCTCCTTTTTGTGGAGTACAGCTGAAGCATTTTCTGCACAATCTGCTGTAAACACTGCATGCTGTTGCTAACAGATTTCTGTAAATGAGTGGCACTCAGAAACCTTTTACTGTTACCAATTTTTGTGACCCCTGACATTGGGGGACCCCATTTGAAGTCAGGACTCAGTTTAAGAAGCAATGATCTAAACAACCACGAATCACTTTGCCATGCAAGAAATAACATTATTCAGAAACCAACACCTCATTCTCTCTTTTTCCTCTAATACATGCACATGTAGATTCAGCTAACTTTTCATTGCTATCTTTGTGGTCACAAAATAAACCCAGGGAGCGTCTTCCAGTATATTACTCTATTAATTACAAACCTGAGCAGATGGCAACATTTTCTCACCTGGATCACCCAGTTTGTGGGCCATTTCATCCAAGGTTTCTACTTCCTCTTCTTGGGGAGCATGGATGACCATCACAGTTGAACCCAATATACTTAGCAAACATCCAATTTTTCCATGTAGATTAAGCTTTTCATTTAAAAAGTAAGATGAGAGAATGGCACTGAAAAATGTAAATATAAATTAGAACTCGTAATACTTTTTGTAACCCCTCATTTTATTCAAGTTCAAAAAGTTACCTCTTTTTAAGCACTGAAATTTTTAGAGCACCTTGGAGATCATAACCTAACAACAACTTTATTCTTATACCCCACCACCATCTCCCTGAAGGAACTCGGGGTGGCTTACATATGGGTCAAAATGGCCACAAAACATAAAATCGAAACAATCCATTAAAACATAGTAAAATATATTAATCAAGATAAAACAGAATTAAATAAAACGTAAGAATATAAAACAGAAATGTTGAAACTCAAAACAGTACTCAACAAAACCAGTAGCCAATAATGCAATGGATATGGCCAGGCAATAAAAAGGGCTGGACACGGGACAGTACAAAACAGCATACCATGAAGTGCAGAGAACAAAATATTATCAGGCAACTTAGGGACTGGGCATTTATAACTAGGGACTAGCTGTTCTCAAATGCTAGCTGAAACATCCAGGTTTTCAAATTTCTGCGAAAGGAGAACAGTGGGGGCTTGCCTAATCTCCCTAATCTCCCTCGGGAGGGAGTTTCAGAGCCGGGGGGCCACCGCCGAGAAGGCACTATTGCTCATCCCAACCAATCATGCTTGTGATGGTGGTGGGATCAAGAGGAGGACTGCCCAGCAGATCTTCATAGGAGAAGATGCAGTCACGAAGACAGACAGGACTCGAACCATTTAGGGCAGGGGTGCTCATTAGGTAGCTCGGGAGCTACTAGTAGATCTTCGGCCCTCTTCCAGGTGATCTTCGGGCCTCACCAGCCAGATGGGGCGCTCCTGCCATGCGTGCACACGCCCTGCACGCATGCGCGCTCCTGCTGCTAGCTTTCGCTCTCGCGGTGCTTCTTTCGCCTGCGGGGCATTGCAGGAAGAAGGAAGCACGAGGCGGGGCCTCTGGAGGGAGCGCCCTGTGCAGCCTCCGTTGCCGGCGAGAAAGGCAGGGCGAAGCGCTCCCTCTGGATGCCCCGCCTCGTGCTTTCTCCTTCCTGCAATGCCCCGCAGGCGGAAGAAGTGCTGCGCGGGCGGAATGCAGCAGCAGGAGCACGCACGGTGGCAAGAGTGCGCGGCGGCAGTAGCGCACAGGAGCGCACGGTAGCGGGGGCAGGTAGATCTTTTGGACTTGGTTGCTTTAAGAGTAGCTCACTTGCTGAAAAAGTGTGAGCACCCCTGATTTAGGGCTTTGTAAGTCATAATTTATCAGTAACCAGTGGAGCTGCTTTAATAGAGGCGTCATGCACTCCCTATAATTAGCTCTATTTAGAAGCCTGGCTGCCGACCTTTGGACCAATTGCAGTTTCCGGGTCGTCTTCAAAGGCAGCCCCACATAGAGTGCATTGCAGTAATCCAATCTGGATCCATCATGACTGAATGGGCAGGACATACATACATTCCTGAAATGGACAGGATATACATACATTCCTAGGTTTTTTTTATGTTTTCAAACTGAAAATGTTATTGGGAATATTCTACCAATGAATACAATATATCCAATTGCAGTTCACACAATATAGTAGAGACACAAACAAATCCAATAAGCTTTTACAATAAAAGGCAATAGAACTCAATAGAACTTTATTTATCTAGAACCTATCCACTGTGTACAGGTTATTCATAAGCAATAACAAGCAGACCGACGGGATAGAAGAGTGAGTTGATCAAAGTACAAAGAAAATTCAAACATGAAACCTAAATCCTTTTAATGAACCCTAAAAACCTCTGTGGCATTTCTTTTATTTTCTTGCTGGAAAATGGCAAATTAATTTTTTAATTAATGCAAGCTAGGATAGAGGGTTTCATACAAAGAACCCTAAGAAATACAGGAAGTAATCCTACTATACACAGACACATTTTCCACCCGTTTCAATCACTCTGTGTGGATCTTAGTCACAGCAGAATGCTACAGAATCTACTACTGAAAAACACACAGCTCCCTAGGAAGCCCACTGATGCAGAGTTACTAACTTGAGTGTGCTGTTCAAATTTAAGTCAGAAATAACAAACAGAAATCAGAGAATAGCCAACATTGTCAGTAAAACCATGATTCTATGGGAAAGCCACTTCAGCAATCATGTAGACATCAGTGTCTTAAACTGGTGTAAGGGACAACAGAAGGAATCAAAGGACTTTGTGAACGCATGATGGCTAAGGAGAAAACTAAATGGGAAAATGAGCTTGCTTTTTTCTGGCTTCATGATATGACTCATAGAAAACAAAAAGATTAATGCAGTACTGAAGTGGGTGAATCATTCATGTGTGACGCTCAAAATAGAAAGTATAAATACATATAGGTTTGATCATTCTCCTAAGCAAGGATGTACAGCTGCTCTGCCTCTCTGATGGTGTCATATTCCTTACCTTACAAGAACACTGAGAGCTCCTAATGGAGTCACCAATGTAGCTGGCGCAAATGCATAGGCAGCAAAATTTGCAACTTCACCAGCTCCCACTGTTAATTGAAAAACAGCAAGTGTTACACAAAGAGAAAATCTGAACTGACCTGTTCCTGATGAAAATATTAGTGTTGTTATAACACTGTTGTTATTTTATTAAAATGCAGAAATAAAACTCTAAACAGAGCTCAAAGGTAATACCTAAATGTTTCAAACAAGAGGACCTTTTGTGTTTTGTTCGTATTTCAAAGTTGTCATTAATGCTTCCTCAAATAAAAAAGGATGCAAAATTATTTGTTTCAGTGGAAAATGTTGCATTTAAAGTTAATATGAAAATAAACAGACATAAAAGTAAATCAAAATTAGAACTGGGGATTTATCTCAATCGGAACGAAACCAAAAGATTTAGTAGAACAAGTATATTTGCATGTGTCATGAAACACTAGTGTGGACTTGCAATAGTGAGGAGGAAAGGCAGACAACAGGTGGCTCTGAAAAGTCTAGTTCTCTAATACTCACAAGTTTTCTCCTATTAACACTGTAAAATTATTCTGGCTAACACGCTCCTGAATACTGACCAGTTGGCCCCAGTACTGAGATGGTTATTTCTTCTTCATCGCCTTATCTGCTCATTTTTCACAGTAATTATGCTGAATCCCAACATTTTCTTTTTGGCCCTTCCCTTGTGGCCTACGTCTCATATTGGTGGGGGTAGGGATTTTTTTTTCTCTTTCAGGTGTTTTAGACAACTTTACAAAAGGCCCAGCTAGCTAGCTGATCACTATACAGCATTATGGAATCAGTAGGGCGAACCATCTCTGGTACAGAAGATCCCTTATTCCATAGCTTAGTCTTCCCAGTTACTTACTTGACAAGAGTCCAGCCCACCACAGCCACTCTTTGAGGTATGCATGGCCACCTTGTCCTGTATTTCATTTTTAAAAGAAAATATAGTTACTATGGTATCTTAAAAAGAAATTTAAAAGCGTATTTCAGGTTCCCAGTATTGCAATCTTTGTATTGGTCAGGATGCTATGTCTGAGGAACTCCATGCCCTGTGTGTGTGTGTGTGCATTTGTTTAAAACAGACCTCTCATGATATCCTAATATATTACCATTTAATATCAGATCTGCACATTTGAGATATAATCTTAAAAGACCTGAAGGTTAATGAGATCAATCCAGACTAAGAGCATACTCACACTAGATAGGAATCTGGTGATCCGTTGTTTTAAAATTATCTATTCCCATTTGGGAGTAAAGCAGGGTATTAATAAAATAATTAAATATATAGAAGTGGATGGAGAGATAAGCCTTTCAACTACAGTACTGAGATCTTGAGAAGAAAATATCAAGAATCTCCACAGGATGAAGCAATTTAAAGTGGCATCAAAGCAAGCAGCATATATTGTGAGACATGCTAGGTTAGGAAACAATTCTACGTGTGTGGAAAGACACCAAAGGAACTAGAGTGTTCTCTTTTCACAGATACAGAGGCAAGTATATTGCTTCACCCTCTCAGTGTGAAAGTGATGAAACATATAATCCCCAATGAGCCAATAATGGTGGGACAGTAATGTGTTCTCAGATAAGCCATGGGTTCTTGGGGCCTGCCTCCTTCTCAGTGAGACAGGGTATTATACCAATTCAAATACTTTATTTCTGACACATTCTAATCAGTAGGAAGGAATCTAAGAACAGCCTGCGTGTGCAGGAAGGGTAGGGGGAGTAAAACGGCATTTTCCCTTCTGCCTAGCTCAGCACAAGCTAGGCAGAACAATGGCCCATTCACTTCTGCAATAGACTCACCCCCACAGTCACCAACCTAAGAAATTCTGGGAGTTGTAGTGAGATTCTGGAAACAGGTAACATTGACTTGATTTGAATTGGACTAAGTCTAGATCACACATAGTAAAATTTGCCATTCACAGAGCTTAAAATATGAAAACTACTAAGTTTAAGTATATCCTACATATACTGTATATCATACACATATGTCAGCATTTTCCATTGGAGCATACAAAGATAAATACCAAGAAATTCAAAACAGGTGTCATAAAACAAATTTTGAAACATTCTGAGTTTGACACGGCTTATAGAAGTTTTTGGAACAATGTTTGAGTTCTCAATTTTGAACTTTTGCCAAAAAAACCCCCAAAAAACCTTTGTGAATAAGAGAACTGGGCATTTGCTGGAAATCAAAAGGGAAGGTGCTGTTAGGATTCTGCAATAGCAGAAACAATGCTGGCTTTTAATTTCCTGCTCTGTTTCTTACCATGTTTATGTGATGAATACCACACTAGCTTGTGAAGAATGTGATTTATTAGAATATACAGAGTCAGTTCGATTTGAAAGAACAGGAAGTTCCTTCCTATATTATGGAATGCCAGCTATAGAATTCTCCATGTTTTCAACTCTAACCCATTTGTCAAATTCAGCATGAAATCACAGAAATCTTGCTTTGTATAAACTAATGTGGCATAGTGAAGGTAAAGGTTTCCCCTGGCATTAAGTCTAGTCGTGTCCAACTCTGGGGGATGGTGCTCATCTCCATTTCTAAGTCGAAGAGCTGGCATTGTCCATAGATACCTCCAAGGTCATGTGGCCAGCATGACTGCATGGAGCACTGTTACCTTCCCGCAGAAGTGGTACTTATTGGTTGCTTACCTGTAACCGTAGTTCCTTGAATGGTCACCTGTGAATCGTACTTGTGATATTTAAGCGCCAGCGCAAGCAATGTCGGAACCTTCTGAAATACAAATGTCAATCATTAATAAGGTCCGCCCACCTCCCTTATAAATAGCCCGACACAGGCTGACCCCTCAGTTCTCTTCTGCCATAATATAGACAGAAGAAATCAAGGTGCATGACCTGAGGGGAGGATAGGGAGGGATTGTACGATTCACAGGTGACCATTCAAGGAACTACGGTTACAGGTAAGCAACCAATAATTCCTTTTCATGGTCACTGTGAATCGTACTTGTGATAGATTAACGAGCCACTAACCTTGGCTGGTGGGCGTCATGCCACCGCAGAAAACAGAACAGCTCTTCCGAACTCCGACTCCTTCCTTGACGTCACATCCATCTTGTAGTGAGTCACGAAGGTATGCGGAGAAGACCAAGTAGCCGCACGACATACTGCTTCCAGCGAGACTCCTCTCAAGAAGGCAGTCGACGTCGAAACAGCTCTCGTGGAATGTCCTTTAACCTGCAAGGGAGGCAACTTACCCGCCATCTTATAGGCTTGGCGAATTGCTAAGACTATCCACGAAGACATCCTTTGGGAAGACAAAGCTAGACCTTTTACATCTTCCCTATACTTTACGAACAATCTTGTTGTCTTTCTAATATTTGAAGTCCTGTCCAGATAAAAAGCAACAGCCCTTCTAACATCCAAGCAATGCAACATTCTTTCTATTGAAGTAGTTGGATTCTGAAAGAACGCCGGTAGAATTATTTCCTGAGATCCATGAAATTTTGAGGCTACTTTTGGAAGAAATGCCACATCCGTCCTTAAAACTACTTTATCCTTATGAAATCTAACATAAGGAACATCTGAACGTAGAGCACATAGTTCACTTGCTCTCCTAGCCGAAGCCAAAGCCACTAGCAGCGCTGTCTTCCAAGACAGGTAAGATATGTCTATTGTGGTAAGAGATGTAAGGACCAATTGCAAATCCCAAGCCGGTACTACCGGATAAACTTGCGGGATAGAATTACTGACTCCTTTTAGAAACAATTTAATCATTGGGTCTGAAAAACAAGATAGTAAATTTGACTTTCTCCTGTACCAAGAAATGGCTGCAACATAACATTTTAGGGATGGTAAAGATAGTCCAGAATCTGCCAGGAAAGCCAAAAAATCAAGCACTACAGAATTAGAAGCCAGTAAAGGGTCTAGTCCTTTGGATTGTGCAAATTTGTTGAACCGTGTCCATTTATAAGTATAAGATTTCTTGGTAGACTCTCTGTGAGCCGCATTTATAAATTTAACCACCTGTGCAGATAATTGGGGTCTCTGATCTATTTGAGTGGATAAAGTCTCCACGCAGTCAATCTCAGTTTGGATGCCTCTGGATATAACACTTGACCGTTCTGCGATGTCAATAGGTCCAACCTGTCCCAAAGGCGGGTGAACACACCTTTGCTCAATTTCAGCAGAATCGAGAACCATGGTTGTCTTGGCCACCATGGCGTGATCACAATTGCAAACTAAGTCAGGTTAGATAGTACTAACAATAATAGTTCAACACAAATATATGCAATCACGTTTTCATTTATATATCAAAACATCAAAAGTATATTCACATTTCATATCTATAAGCATCAAGCACAATACCGTGTCCGTGGTGTGACTGAGGCATACAATGTCCATGGGAAGTAGATATCAATAATTAGTTCCAGTCCGTACACACAAGGACCTTTGGTCCAAAGCTCAGTGGAAGCATGACACAGGTATAGGGATGCATGGAGGTAATCCAAAACCATAGACCGTGAAGGAACCGAAGCCAAAACAATTCAAGGCTCCTGGGAATGAAGTAAAGCAAGCCTATTGATATGTACTTCCCATGGACATTGTATGCCTCAGTCACACCACGGACACGGTATTGTGCTTGATGCTTATAGATATGAAATGTGAATATTACTTTTGATGTTTTGATATATAAATGAAAAAGTGATTGCATATATTTGTGTTGAACTATTATTGTTAGTGATCACAATTGCATCTGACTTGTCCTTTTGTAGCTTCGCCACTACTCTCAACAGCAACGGAAACGGAGGGAATACGTAACACAGGCCCTCGTTCCATGTTTGGAGAAAAGCGTCCCCTAAGCACCCTGCATCCAGATTGGGTGTCATGCATGCACAAAACAACTTGCACTTCGCATTCAGAGAAGAGGCAAAAAAATCGACTCGTGGATGTCCCCAAGCCCTGAATATGCGAAACACTTCCCCTCGATGCAGTGACCACTCGTGGAGTGTCAGCGGGGACCTGCTTAAAGCATCTGCTTCTATGTTTTCTTCTCCTGGAAGATGTATGGCTACAATGTGAATGGCCTTCTTTATACACCATTCCCACAACTGCAGTGTTATGCGCAGAAGTGTCTGCGAATGAGTGCCCCCTTGCTTGTTCACATAATACATTACTGTCGTATTGTCCGTCACTAACTGTACTACATGCCCTCTTAGAACCAATTCGAAAGCTGCTAAGGCCTTTTTTACAGCCAACAGTTCTAGACAGTTTATGTGCAAGGTTTGTTCCTCCACAGTCCAATGGCCCTGGGCCGTTAAGCCTTCCGAATGAGCACCCCAACCCTTCATCGATGCATCTGTGGTGACAGATCGGGTGGGATTTGGGTGCTGAAAAGGGAGACCGCATACTACATGATGAGGTTCCATCCACCACCGCAGCGTATTGAGGACAGCATAAGGTAGAATCATGTTGGTAAATGGGCTGTCCCACTGTGGGTTGAAAACAGAGTGGAGCCAAGACTGCAGAGGCCTCAAACGTAGCCTTGCATGGGGGGTTACTGCTGTAGTTGAAGCCATATGGCCTAACAAAACTTGAATCTGTTTTGGGGACACTACGTTGTTTATTAAAATATCTGTGATTTGATTCCGAAGAGCCGCATATCTCTCTTCTGGCAGGAAAACCTTCTCCTGTATAGAGTCTATCACTGCTCCGATAAATTGGATTCTGTGTGTTGGAACTAAATTGGACTTTCCTGTGTTTACCACCAATCCAAGAGACTGCAGGAGAGAAAGTGTGAAATCAATATTTAGTTCTAATCTATGCTTAGATTCTGCAACCAGTAACCAATCATCCAGATATGGATAAACAGTTACTTTTTTCAGACGTAAGTATGCAGTAACTACTGCCATGCATTTTGTAAACACCCTAGGTGCTGTTGTAAATCCGAATGGCAGGACATTGAAACAATATCCCTTACTACCTACAATAAAGGAAAGATATCTTCGGTGTTGTGCTGCTATTGAGATGTGAAAGTACGCAACACGCAAGTCAATTGTAGCAAACCACAACCCTTTATTCAGTAACGGCAGTATTGAATTTAGAGTAACCATTCTAAACCTATTGCAATCTATGAAACTATTAACATCTCTTAAATCCAGAATTGGTCTAACACCTCCATTTTTCTTTTTAACCAAAAAGTATCTTGAAAAGAAGCAACTTCCAAATTCAGATTGACTTAAAGGTGAAATAGCTCCTTTATGGAGCAATGCTTCAACCTCTTCTAATAATGCAGTGGATGAAGGGGTGGATCTTATGTTACCCAAAGGTGGTTTTTCAAAAAACTCTAAGAAATAACCTTGCTCTATTATTCCTAGCACCCACTTGTCAGAGGTGATTAATTTCCACTCTTCAAAATAAGGCAAAAGCCTATCCCTATAACATGTTAAGTCTGCTTTAACTACCTCCTGATGAAGACTTATTGCAGTAACTGAAACAACCGAATTATCTATATTCACTGCCGAATTAAACTGTTCAACTTTTGCAGGGCGAACATCAAAGACGCCGTTTGGGCTGTCCCCGATTCTTTTGTTTTCCCTGATAGGAATTAAATTTCATCTTTGGGAAATTGCTCTGATTCCTATTACCTTGGAATCTATTATTTCCCCATCCTCTTGACTTCCTATTAAAAGGTCTCCTATAATAGGGGGTGGTATTCTGCCATCTAGGCCTTTGTTGGTAATAAGGCTGTGTTGGGGGATGGCCTAATTTATGTGCTGCCTGCCTTACTTCCTGCTTTTGTTTTATCTTCTCATCCGTATCCGGATGGAAGAGGCCTTGATCACTCATGGGTAGATCCTCTGCCAAGGCTCTACCTTCCTCTGATAAAGTGGAAGACTTAAGCCACGCATAACGCCTTAATGTTGTAGCAGATGCAAACAGCCTTCCTGCCGTATCTGAGATATGTTTCCCCACATTTTTTTGGAGTTTTGACAAAATCAATGCTTCTCTATGTAAAGTTTTAGGAACACCGCGATCCCTTATTGGTATCAATTCTAAATAAGGTAATATTCTTGTCCACAAGAATGTTTGGTACCCACTCATATAGGTAATATAATGGGCAATACGCGTAATTAGACCTGATGATACATGTATCTTTTTACCTATTGCATCTAATCTCCTTTCATCGTTTTGTAATGGTGCAGTAGGAGACCCCTTGGGGCGTTTTGATTTAACAATTTCTGACACCACCGTATTTGGGACTGTTGGACGTGCTGCCCATTGTGCCCCAGACAAATCTATTTTATACATGTTGTCAATTCTTTTTGAGACCGCAGGGATCGATGCAGGAGAATTATCTGAAACTAAAGCAAGCTTCAATATGTAAGGTAATGGTGGCAATGCTTGTGAGATGGGAGCGTCTTGCTCTTCTGAAGGTCACATAGGGTCCTCCACTGAGCCTTGCACCTTTGGTATTGGCAAGTTTAATACTTTAATTATTCTGTTCATTATAGTCAGGAATTTGGAGAGTTCACTCTGCGATTGCAGGTCGTCCTCTCCTTCCTTGTCATCGTCAGATGGATCAGAGTCAATTAGCTCCGCTTCATTAAATTCACCTCTTTGAGAAGACACCCCTGTTGCCTTTTGAATAGCAGAAAAACAGTAGGCAACACCGTAGTGTAAGAACTGAAAATACTATTCAGGTATAACAATGAAAACAGTAAACTGTGCTATATCAAATAGTTATCTATTAGCGATATATGAGTCGATACATTTACAACCACAATGGGATATATAGGAAGGGGGTACAAGTGGAATCACCACTATGCAAGTACAACAAAATACAGTCAAGAGACTAACAATTCATTTATGCATCATAGCAATATACAAACATATCAAGAAGCCTTGGGCCAAGAGGGACAAATGATCCTTCCTGGTGCAGAGAGACACTACAGTTCAAAAAACATTATATTTACATCAAAATAGGGTCAGCTAACTGCAGGTGGAGGTGGGTGGATCCCAGGTGTGTCTGTGTCAAGCAGGGCGAGATGGCGACAGGAGACGCTCAGTGCAGGCCCAGACGTCTAGGGCGCATGCGCAGGCAAGCGCTGTGGCCAGCCGCAAGTGGAGCTGGGCGTTGTGGTCCTGTCGGGACGCTCAATAGGCCGAACTGCGCTGTGCGCATGTGCGGGAGACGCTCAATGGCGGCCCGCAAAGGATGGTGGTAAAGGTAGTTCGGAAAGATGCTAAGGGCGTCCGTGTGGTAAAGGGTGGATTGGCAAATGCCGGGAAGGTAGAATGGGAAACCGCTGGTCACTCGGTGGGTGAGAGCAGCGGAGGAGAGGTTGCCTGATGGCGGGAGCTCACTCCTAAGCCGGCGAAGGGCCATTTCGTCTAAAAGACTTCTTCAGAGGCATAAAGTAGGCGTCCTCAAAGATAATACATCTAGAAAGTGACAATGATATCAATATTTAAAACCCAGAATGAATGGTGTGGTCAGGGCATGATAAAGTAAAAAGTAAAAAAGTAGTTACCATCAAGAGTTGTCCAATCTGCGTGGAGGACAGACCATTCCATCAGCAGGAAATGGCAAAGAGCAGAGGTCACCTTGAGGGCTTATATAGGATTTGGCTAGGAAAGTTGTTAAAGGGGCATCCTTCTCAGATAGGTGATCAAGGAAAAAATTAGGGAAGGGAAGTGTATTCTACTTGTTCAGGATTGCATTAATGGTCAGGGGGTCATTGAGACCTCCCCAACGTTTTTCAGTGGCCAATTGGATAATCCAGAAAGTTTCTCTTTTCCTTAGTAGAGCTGTAATATCCATGTGTGGTGGGCATTTTACTTTTTCCAGGACCTGGATTTTAATGTTGTCAAAAGTGTGATTTTTAAGAGTACAATGGGAGTACAGAGTAGAGTCTGTCGATTTTAATTTGATTTTCGATTTGTGTTCAAGGGAGCGTTCTCTCAAATTCCTAGTGGTATAACCTGTGTACTGCAGGTGGCAGCTGCATTCCAATAGGTACACTAAGGCTGTGGTTTGGCAGTTGGCATATGAAGTTAGTTTGAATAGTCTTTTGTTGGTGGTACTAACTACTGTTTTCTGTTGTCTAATGTGCTTACAAATGCTGCAAGAGCCACAAGGGTAAGTGCCAACTGCAAGGGCGCTCCTCAGTGTGGGTTGTGATAGGTTAGTGTGTGAGATAACGTCTCCTATGTTCCTGGTCCTCTTGTAGGCTACCATTGGGAAGTTGTTAAGTCCTGGAATCTCAGAAACTAGGGGCCAGTAATGTTTCACGATTTTGATGATTTGATTGCCATGTGGGCTAAGAGTGAGTGGCCAAACCACTCTGTCATCTTTCTCTCTTGCTGTCTTAGGTTGCATGAGAGATGTCCTGTCAAGTCGGTCCGCCCTATTCCTTGCTTTGCTAAGGATGTTCTCTGGATAGCCCCTACTCCTAAGGTTAGCCCCTACTCCTAAGGTTGTGTGTCAGATGGTTGTCTAGGCTGATGGCAAGACTGATCACGTTGGCATGAAGTATGATGGCAGTCACATGGTCTCCTCTCATAAGGATGAGAATAAGGAGGGAAGTTAGGATGACAATGATCCCTTTCTGAGCTATATTGACCATAAAAGTCATTATAATATGGCTCTCTAGGGCGGCAGTAGTTATTATATCCTTTGTGATCATAACCCCTATGCTGATAATAGGGTGGGTAAGGTGGGGGATGATCATATTCTCTCCAGGCTGGCATTGAATGCATGCTCCTACTCCTTCTTTCTCCTCCCCGCCTCTTAGATGCTGCCCTTGAAGAGGAGGGAGAAGATGAGGATGAGGAATCTGGGCTTGGAGATCTTTTTCTCTTTCCCCCGCGATCATGGCTTGAGTCCCTTGATGGGGGACGTGCTCTTTCTCTTTGCCGTCTGCGTTCCTCCGGGGATCGTGACCCACGGTACGGGGCTTCTCTCCGAAGAGTTCGCCTGTCCTCCCGTACCGGGGAGCGGGCATCCCAGCGGCGCCGGCTCTGCATTGGCTCTGGGGAGCGCGTTCTCTGGCGGCGGCGCTCTGCTTGTGGAGAGCGCGTCCCCGATCGGCTACGCTCTGATCTCAGTGAGCGCGCCTCCGTACGGGGACTGCCTCCCGATACGCGCTGCTGCGATATCGTGAGGCGCGCATGCGGGAGGCTCCTCCCCGAACCCGACGACTGCCTTTCAGAAAGGGTTCGTTCCTTTGAACGGGAGCGCTCTTCACTCCTGTTGGAGTTCTCCCTTGCCGGGGATCGAGCCTTCAAGGAAAAAGGTCCCGAAGGAGGAGGAGGTCCGGGCGTCTGAGCATCCTGCTCCGCCCTCACTGTTGGAGTCTGCACTCCTTGCTCTGATAAGTACAGAGCTATAGGCACCTCGGTTTCGTTTGTGCTTCCTCGCACTGCCTCCTCCTCTCTCGCCCGTATCGGGCTTGATGCCTGCTCCTGCCTTACCGGCAGTAGAAGCTCTCGTGCTGCCTCACGTTCCATTAGGGGAACAGGCGTCTCAGCTGTTGCTGAAATGACAGTTGGGCCACGCGACGATTGGGACTGGCTTGATGCCTCCAACGGCTGTAACGGTCGCACCTGCGCTTGAGCCAAGCCTTCAATTATCAAGTCCATAGGGCTTACCTTTTTGCCCTTTTTCTTCTTTTTTGGCAAATTTGATACTTTTTCTACCTCCTTTTGTGGTAGAGGAGTTTGTGCCCGGTAAATTCCTTCATACAATGCAGCTTTTAGTCTATTTTCTCTGTTCTTTCTAGTTTGGGGCGTAAAAGCCCTGCAGATTTTACATTTTTGAGTTATGTGCCCTTCACCTAAGCACATCAAACATATATCATGCCCGTCATTATCTGGATAAATATTTGGGCATTGTTTGCATTTTTTAAAAGAATTCGTTGACATTTTGCTCAGAGTAAGATAGTAAAGCTAAAAAATTCACTTCCTCCGAGCTGATGTGAAGGTTCCTTTCTTGCTCGGCGGAAAAAGAGAACTGAGGGGTCAGCCTGTGTTGGGCTATTTATAAGGGAGGTGGGCGGGCCTTATTAATGATTGACATTTGTATTTCAGAAGGTTCCGACATTGCTTGCGCTGGCGCTTAAATATCACAAGTACGATTCACAGTGACCATGAAAAGGAACTATTGATCTATTCACAATTGCATGTTTTCAAACTGCTAGGTTGGTAGAAGTTGAGCCTAGCAGAAGGAGCTCACCCTGCTCACCGGATTTGAACCAACAACATTTTGGTCAGCTGCGCATACAAACATACAAATACAACCAAAATTTCACTCAAAGCTCAAAAAATAATGATGCTGATGCTTGAACTAACCTGCTCTCATTGAGCCTTTCCTGGCCAGCCGTAGGAGACCTTTCTTCTTCAGGATAAAACTTCCGCCAATGAAAAGGCTGGAGCTCATTGCCAATACCAGACCAATGTAGAAATCATATTTTCCACTTCCGTCAATCATTTTGTCAGGTGCTGAAGCATTCCAAATTATCACGCTGATCAAGGAACAGAGCTGTTACCAATACAGGAGGCAATGTGATGCCAAATTGAAACCTAAAACAAAACAAAACAAAATTGTCATGATAACATTATTTATAAATGATCCAGAATGCATGGTAAATTATACATGCTATCCATACCATGTGTCCTACTTCTTTTGAATAAAAGAAAACAGGAAATCTAGTACAAGGCAGGGCATGCAAGCAGCCTAGCAGGACCCCCATTGGACCCCCCTAATTTTCACCTGCAGAAGGGCAAATGCACCCTTTGGGGACACAACTGGTCGTCTCAGCATATTTCCCTGTCTGTGGGATCCCTTTCAGTCTTTCTAGAAAACATGTTGAAATGGCTCAAAAAGAGTGTAGTTGGCCATTTAGAGATCCCCCCCCCTGATTTAAGAAGACAGGTGGATGGGTTTCTGAAAACCATGGCCTGACATCTGACAAAACCAAGAAAGCAATTTTATGCACTCAAAAAAGGCATCCATACAAAAATAACACTGGGATTTTAGCAGAATATTAGACTGGTACTAACTGGCAACTAATATGGGAAGTCTTCACACACATTACATCAGTGCTTTCCATTTCTTTAATAAACACATCCAAAATATCCACATTCTCAAGAGCCATTTACTAGTAGTGATGTCACATCAGTGTAACTAAAGGCCAGTAGAATAGATCATGTATTTCATTCAGGATAAAAACTGCTAAGTGAGAAGTGAATACAGGGAGTCCCCAAGTTGCAAGCAACATAGGTTCTGTAGGTTTGTTCATATGTTGAATTTGCTTTTAAGTTGAAACAGGTACATTTTAAAATGTAATGCCATCCATCCATATATAGATAGACTGGGGGAGTGCTTTGGATAGCAAAGGGAAGGGTTAACACCCATGTGGCATTTGTTTGGCTGTCTGTGCCCCTGTTCAGAAAATTTCACCTCACTTTCTGTCCCTGTGATCATTGAATTTTGGAAAAAAAATGGCTTGCCGTAGAAACAAGGATTAGTGATAAATATTCAGTGGAGACACCTTTTCCCCATGATAACTCTTCCAGGAGTGAATTTCCCTTCCTGGGGAATGATTTCTCTCACTTCTTGTTGTCTCATCCTCGTTCTTAACTATGTCGTTTGTAAGAAGAATGTTTGTAAGTTGTGGACTGCTTGTATTCTGAGAGATGACAAAATGGCATCAGAAGATTGGGAAGGAATATATAGAAATGGGGTTATCCTGGAAAAGGCTCAACCTCTTAAAAGAAACTGTACATATTACATTTTGTTTCTTGGAACACCAACGTGAGAGTTAAGTATTCATAAGTAAATCCTCACCTTTCAGCCCACATTCTGACTGGCAAAATCAATTTTGATGCCACACAAGAAGGGTTTCCTGATACTAGCCTAATATTAGAAAACAGGTAGCTTCTCTTTCAAGAACAGAAAATCAAATGCAAGATGGAGCAGCTTTCTGAATGCCCTCACTGTGAGGATAGATTAATAAAAGTGTAACCTTGAAATATTTTTAAAGGGTTTAAGGAAAGAGACACTTTAGTTCACACTCCAAACTGGTATGGGGTGTGTTTCGCATTCCTTCTGAGGGTTGAGGCCAAAGGCAGATTGGGCAAGGCCAATTTCAGATTTTTAGCCAGCCAATTCTGAGCAGTCATTAAGAGAAGACTTGGAAATGCTCTTGCCTTTCAAAACACATTTGGTTGTGTACACAGATTTTAATTACCTGGGAGAGACGGCAATTGTTTTGGTCTTTGAAATGTAATGTTGCTAATTCAACGATTAGAATTAGGCTTTTGGTACAGAATAGCCTGATACTGGCACAACTTTTATTCAAACACATAAGAAAAAATGAATAGGATTAATTAGCAACTCTATATCGACATTTCCTTAAGGCTCTTGGGTGAGCCTCAAATATTTGACGAAAGGTTCAGTTCTAGGTCTGATACTCTTGAGATACTCCTCCAGTTAACATTTAGTTGGCTCCTTCACTACGGACATTCAGTAAGGTGTTCAAAACTTATGTTTACTGCCACATTTCCTCAGTGATCTAAACCAGATATTTCATGCCATCTAGCTGCACCCTTCTTATACTTCTATGTCTTCATCAAGTTAAATGATTTCACTTTTTGTACACATTGCTTTGGATTGGTTTGGCTCTGAAAGTATCTAATAAAGGATATGGCCACTTCTTAACATTCAACTGCAAAATGGACAGTGATGCTCTAAGCACAAATTTCAAATGAATGGCCTCAGGGATTCAATTTTACAACATCCTAGAAATTGTACATTTTCAACCTTTTCACACTTTTAAATGTATTCATAAAGGTATTCATGGAGATTTCAAATACTGTGGTGATGCCATGAAGCAACAGGCAAAATTCTTTCCACAAATTTATTTTTAAATGCCAGGGCATGAACGGAACAAAATCAAGGAAAGGTGACATGTATAGATAATTGCCTGTGACTAAAGATCCAGTGACAGTAAACAAGAAGGTTGCAGGTTTCATCAGGACTTCTAACTTCAACAGAACAAATGAGTCCTTTCCCATTCATGAAGAGGTCTGAGGCAACATTCCAGATTGCACTCTGTATTCACTGACTACATGTGCTCTTCAGAAGAGGTTTTTTTTTATTCTTTTAAGTACCAATTCTGAAGTAAAAGGAATACAGTGGACCTGCCATATCCTCAGGAGTTCAGTTCTAAGACCTTTGGCAGATATGAAAAAGTGTGGATAATAATGCTCATATTGTGTCCGCTTTCATTTTGCCACCATTACTAATATATATGGGGTACAGATACCTGCAGCCACTGGAAATTGCAAATCCAGATCCTGTGGTTAAGAGGTCTGTCTCTCTGTCTGTTTGTCTATCTACACACACACACACACACACACACACTTTGTTTTAATACAAGATTTCAATTTTCCTTCCTATACTTTTATAAATCTGACTTCAGCAAGTGCACTCTCACATCCATTGAGACAGAATGATATTATAAATACAGCCAGATATCAAAATTACTATTTCAACTAAACATAAATGCTTAACAGTCCATTAGGGGCATATTTACACAACAAAAGACAAGAGAATACTGCCTTAAAGCTAAGTAAAGGGACACACATTGAAAGGTTTATTGGGGCAAATGAACAGATCATGAATCTACCCTGATAGTCCCTGGCATAGGACATTTGTCAACTTAGACATGATAATAACTACTACTACTACTACTTTATTATTGTATCCTGCCACCATTTCCCCTGAGGGACTCGTGGCAGCTTACACACAGCTCAAAGTGCCTAAAAACAGAACATAAAATAAAAACAATTTAAAAATACAATTAAATATAACATATAGACATATAAAACATCAACTAATACTCAGTTAAAAACAGTGCACATCAACCAATGGCGGTAAGCTACTATAAACGTGGCCAGTTAATACAAGCTAATACTGAGTGCAGTGACACACAGTCAGTTCTTAAGAATCACGTTCTCTTTGTCTATAATAGATGGAGCATGGAAATGTTCAGCTAGTTGGTGCATCTATCGCTACAGCCTACAAGTCTTGTGTAAGTTGTATTTTACACAAAAACAAACAACTGAGTTGTGCTCCGAAAGCATCCTAAAGTATACACATTCCAAGACCTCTTCCTCAGAGATGGCACACGTCTTGGACCCTAGTCCAGGAGGAAAGGCAGCATATAATGAAATAAAATATAATAAAATAAATAGACAAGTCTTTCTAAATCTACTTTTGAAACAGACCTTAATTTTCAATTAAGGGTTGTTCAGGGATCAGTACATCTTTCAAAACAACAGCAGGATTCCACATTACTGAAGCTGTATTGTGAATACACCAAGAGCTATACTTCTACCAATCCAGTTTTGGTCATCTTTAAAAACAAAACAAAAATCTCCCTTACCTTGCTGACATTTTAGAAACATATCTTCAAGCCATTTGTCTTCTATTTCACTAATCAAACTGGCTATACTGAAAAAGAAAAGATGTCACTCTGAACTCTACTAAATAGTAAATTTGTCTCATATTTCATTTTCTTAATCATTAGTTTTTTCCCTCAGTAATATTTTATGTGGCTAGGTTGTGCTCTAAAATAAATAAGAAAATAACTATGCAATAATGAACTAAAGGTATATCTACCTTCCTATCTAAAATAAGGGTTGGCAAGGGTAGACAATTCTGGAAAGGTAGTGGGCCACGTAAGTCCCTCGGGAAACTCTCCACACCTGTTCCTGGAAATAAAAAGCTTCTAAACACCTTTTAAGGGACATTCTTATCCAGTTTTGGGACCTTCCAGAATCACTAAAGCATTTTAGGTCATTTCAAGAAAAAAAAAACTATTTTGAAAAATAGGAAGGTGATGAGGAACTTCAAGTTATATTGGAGCAAAAATATGAGGTTTTTGGGGAGGGACTATATGTGGCTCATGGACTATACTTTGTTAATCTCTGATTTTCAGAAGCCTACAACTGTCCTCCGTGGCAGTGTTTCCCAACCTTTTTTGAGTCGCGGCACACTTTTTACATTTGCAAAATCCTGGGGCACACCACCAACCAAAATGACACTCTAACACAGTAATGCATATAGTTAATATGTTTTTAAATATATTTATACACTCAGTGTGAAACCTGGGCCTGTTTCGATGAACACAACATAGATATCCTGGCAGGAATGGAAGAAAGACAGAAACTTCCCACACAGAACTCCCATAACCAAGAGAAAATGCTATAAGAGTTTGGTGGGCATTGACCTTGAGTTTTGGAGTTGTAGTTCACCTATATCCAGGGAGCACTGTGGACTCAAACAATGTTGGATCAGGACCAAACTTGGCATGAATACTCAATATGCCCAAATGTGAACACAGATGGAGTTTTGGGGAAATAGACCTTGACATTTGGGAGTTACAGTTTCTGGAGGGGGAGGGGCTCGAAAGACCAGCACTTTCCCTCTCACTTAGGTTGCCCCTCCCTCCCCGCCAGGCTTGAATTGGGGTAGTTGGGAGCAGGAGCCTCACTCACCACCTGCACACCGGGTGGGCTTCTCGGGGCTGGCAAAGCAGGCAGGAAGGAAGGCGGGTCGGGCGAGCAGGGAGCCGGAGGGAGGCCGAGAGCGGTTTCACACTCACTGGGGAGGAGCAGGGCCGGTGCTGGACTGAACCATCCGGCATTAGGCCCGGGGGAGGGAGGAGACAAGAGGAGGTCTCTACTTGGGGAAAGGGAGGCGGGCCTTCCCAATTCATGGAGAGGGAGAAACCAAGTAGACAACGGGTGGGGAGGGGGGTGTTTGTAATTTTGTGCCTTTATCGAGGTAGGTTTCTTAGGGTTTTTATACTTCAACACACTAGACTCTCCCCCCTCCCCTCCTGGAGGTTCCAATTTCCCAAGGCACACCTGATGATCGCTCACGGCACACTGGTGTGCCCCGGCACACTGGTTGGGAAACACTGCTCCATGGGACTGTATAACAGTCTGTAGTTATCAGCACCTAGATCTTTTTCTATACATTACATACATTTCAGTAGAGAAAGGCTCTAGTAATGTTTTAACAATAAACTACGATTTAGCATAACCTGTATAAGATACATTGGGCTAAAGTCTCAAGAAGGGATTGAAAGGTCTCTCCACCCCACTCCTAAATTCCTCACTAACATGCTGCCAAATTCAGCAGCTGAGCCTCTATGCGTTGCCAAAACATCAGGGGGCACATGTTGACCAGTTCTATTTTCAAGGCAAAATATTGCTTTTTTCTCTACTACACCAAATTTTATTTATTTATTCAGTTTTGTATGCCATCCTTCCCCAAGGGCTCAGGACAGCTTACAGAGAATATAAAAAACACACTTTAAAACAACCAAAATTAAACTCTTAATTAAAAACTATAAAAATATTTACAGCTGATAAAGCAGATCAAAAGACTGCTGGAATAACAACGTCTTGCACACTCTGCGGAACTTTGTTGGATCTCTCAAAGCTCGCACATCTTCTGGCAGAGCATTCCAAAGAGTTGGAGCTATGATCGTAAAGGCTCGCCATCTTGTCGATGTCAGCTGATAGGAGCGGCAGCTAGGAATCATCAAAAGATTTTGATCAATGGAGCGCAGTGACCTCTGGGGTTGATATGGGGTGAGACGGTCCCTCAAGTACGACGGCCCCTGACCATATAAGGCCTTGAAGGTAATAACCAATACTTTGAAGGAGACCCGGTGCTCCACTGGTAGCCAATGCAGCTATGTGAGCTCTCACCGGAGTACCAGTGAGAAGCCTAGCAGCTGTATTTTGCACTAGCTTGAGTCTCCGGATGGCCGACATAGGTAGGCCAGTGTAGAGGGAGTTGCAGTAGTCTATTCTCGAGGTGACCGTGGCCTTGATCACTGTGGCTAGGTCCTCCCTGGTCAGATAGGGAGCCAGTCGCCTAGCCTGCTGAAGGTGGAAAAAAGCCACTATGCTGGCATTGGATATCTGAGCCACCATTGATAGCAGAGGGTTCAGCAGGCGAGGTGGTGGGTCAATAGATCGTAGTCGACCGTGTCAAACGCTGCCGTTAGATCTAATAACACAAGCAGCGCCAATCCACCTCGGTCAAGCTGGCATCGGAGGTGATCTGCGATGGCCACCAGCACGGTCTCTGTCCCGTGCCCAATATGGAAGCCAGACTGGAAGGGGACAAGCCAGGCTGTGTCCTCCAGAAACTGCTGCAGCTGCTCTGCTACTGCCCTCTCAATTACCTTACCCAGGAACAAAAGGTTTGACACCAGGCGGTAATTAGATGGAACCGAACGATCTAAGCCTGGTTTTTTCAGCAGCAGACATACCACGGACTCTTTCAGCCTCTCTGGAAATGTTCCTTGCTCAAGGGATAATTTATGATGTTCATCAGAGGGCCTTGTAACCCATCCCGGCAGGCCTTGACCAGCCAAGAGGGGCACGGATCGAGGTAGCAAGTGGTAGGCCTAGCTGCAGTCAAGATTCTGTCGACAGCATCTGCGTCCAGCAAGGTGAAATGGTCAAGGGTAAGCCCGGCAAGTGGCCACAGGGCCTTGAGTTCACATACTGTATCAGCCACGGCGGAAAGGTCATGTCGTAAAAAATCCCTGAAAATCCTCGGCAGAAATGACTAGATCATTCTCTTTTTGGACGGTAGGGACCATCGTCAATGACCAAATTATCCCAAATGTGGAGAGCTAACTTTATTTCAGATGACAGACTGGCATTCATAAGTAAGTTACAGATCAACCTCAGCTACATTGCAACTAAGAGCAAGGAGTTTCCACTTCTATTGTAAACTTTGCTTCTTCCTGCTAGAATGACTGGAAAGAGGGAAGTAAACAAGTATTAAAAGGGTGGAGCAGAATGAAGCATTAGTCACCTTTTGGAAAGCCTGTTGGTACCTGAGCTTTGCTGTGTCCTCTCTGGAGTAAGCTGTGGATGGTATAGAAACCCTGAGCTAAGCATGGCTCTTTCAATTTGTCTACATGCCCCTCTCACAGATCATATACCCTGAGCTACTTGCAGCATGGTTGCAGCATGGTTGTAATGGGTACTTGCAGCATGGTTGCAATGCAGCTGAGGTGGATCTATAACTTACTTATGAATGTCAATCAGCTCTCCTCATTTTGTAGGGTTAGAGGCACAGGACCCCTGTGAAGGTGAAAAACAAATGCCAATAAAGAAATTGCTATATTAAACTTCTAGAGAGCATTGTAGGACCTAAAGATTCCTAGAGATAATATTTTAAATTTGTGAATAATCATATCTACAAAAGTCAAAATTGCAAATATGAAGTGATTTCCTTTAACTTCCTGAGTCTTTTCCTATCCTATCTAGAGATGCCAGTGCCTTCGTCAGAATGAATAAGTGTTCACAGTGTTGCTTCATTAATAAAAATGTTTGAGACACCATGTAATATTTAGATTAAAGACATTTTCATATTTATCTCATATTTCATGTTCTTTCTATTGGTACGGATACTATACGGCTACCTACTAGTTTTCCTGGTTGATTTTCTTGCTTCTTGGCCCACGAGGTCTCTTCCAATTCTGTGAATTGTTTCCAACAGAATTATTTTACTCTAGCTATATTAAATACACTCGCTTTTATATATCACAGGCCATGCTACATAATTCGATATTTTAATAATTTTGACTTTGAGAACCCCTTCCTTTCCTGGGCGGGAAATAGCAGACGCTATTAAAGCATTATAAGATTGCTTTGCTTCAATGGTAGCATGCGCATAGGTCTCAAAAAATGACTTATACGTGGATTTTGAAGCTTCATCACGAAACCTCCGCCACACGCCCTCTAGCCGTCTCTTTTCCAGCTTCATCAACCGAAGTAAACCAAGCAGCTCGGTTTCGGCAACTTCCTCTTCCCCACACTGGCTTCTTCCCTTCTCCAAGCCTTTTTCTCCTCCCCTCCCCTCGCAGACCTCATCCTCCTCCCACCATTAAATCTACAGTGTAGATGCACCCAAAGTCACCCCTTCCACACTGCCATGTAAAATGCAGATTACCTACTTAGAACTGGATTATATGGCAGTGTAGACTCATACATATGTCTATGGATGTTGATTGACTGATTACATATATATATCTATATATATCTTATAATACTTTATATATTACTCTTTGATATATTGCTATATAATACATATGTATTTCATAATATATATATATATAATAAGATATAATTACAATATTTTATATATTACTGTTATATACAGTATATTACTATATATACAAATTAAATAGACTCATAGAATAGAGTTGGAAGGGACAGTCGAGAAGAAACGAGAGAAAGAAGGAAAGAGGGAAGCAATGAAGGAGGGAAAGGGGGAAAGAAGGAAGGGGGAAAGGAGAGAAGGAAGGAAAGGTAGAGAAGGAAGGAAATAAAAAAGTGAAAGGAAAGAGAGAGGGAAGGAAGGAGAGAAAGAATGAAAGCCAGAAAGAGGGAGGGAAGGAAGGAAAGAGAGATGGAAGAAAGAAGAGGAGAAAGAAGGGAAAGAAAGAGAGAAAGAGGGAGGGAAGGTTGGCCACAGCAAAGCATGGCGGGTACACCTAGTACATCATAAAAAGGGAGAATGTTCAAGTTTTTAAAAGAAGCAAAGAATAGATTTTTTTTCAGCTGACCTCCTTAAATAAAGCTTCATATGCCTTGAAGAAATGTTCATATACACTCCAGGATTTTCCCACCTGAAACTGATCTAATTGGCATTGCACACAGTGGAAGAGTCAAGGAGAGGGGAGCTGAATACTTTCAAAAGTCACTGCAGTAAAAATCACTAGCAAAAGTTAATTGATATACAGTCTCACAAACAGTTTTCCCATCTGTAGAAATATCACTAACAGCTTCATCACTGCTAACTCTTCCAAATTGCTACTGTTTCCTTCAGTAGTGCCCTTCCAGATGGTGCTCATTTCAATTTCTCTGCTTATCCTGGTGAAACGCTCGGAGTCTAAGGTTACAACAGAACATCTCTTCTGAGATGCTATGGAAGGAACAATGCTTTCAGTTACTGAACAATAAATAATTATTCATTACAATGGTACAATCTTGTTTTCTCCAAAGGTCGCGTGAGTAACTGCAACCTGCCAGATGATGTTTAATGGTAGCACCCATGATCCCTTACCACTTTTGAATTGGGATCTGCAGTCCAAGCCTGCCCATCTCTGCTCTAAATGGTTGACCTTAACAATTGGAAACCATTCTTCCAAAGAAAGAACAAAATGAATATTTTATCTTTTAGAGTCACCCAGATTCATGATGGAGAGTTAGCTGCTAAATGCAAGATTTCATGTGACATTATTCTACCTATTTTTGTTATTCATTCAAAGGGAAAAAGTCAATCAGTAGTTTATTCATACAAAAATATGTCTATCTTTACTACTTCCTGATCAGAAGCATTCCTTTATAGCTTTTTACAACCATACAATAATCACTCTAATCTGTTTTGCACAAATTAGAGACAAGAATTATGAAAACTAAAATTGCTTCACATTAACCAATCTCTCTTAAATCAGTTTTATATGCACTGCACCATTTAAACTATGTATATGGACTAATTCCAACTTTTTCTCCAAGATACACCAAGAAGTTTTTTGTTACTATGCAAAATACCCAAGAAAAACATAAGCAACTGAAGGAATAGAATAGAGTCCACAAAAGCTTGTGCTGAAGTCAGGCATGTAGCCCGGGGGCTAAGGGGGCTTCAGCCCCCCCAAAATTCTCAGGGTGGTCCGCGAAAAGGCCTTACTGGTACATTATTTAAACTGTTATGTTTATTCATATCATGATCTGATCACCATGCTCATTATATCCCACATTAATGGGGTTATTGGGATAACAATACAAAAGGTTTGCTAGGGTAGACCCTCTTCCACCCAGTCTCAGCCCCCCGAACCAAACTCACCCCCCCGAATCAAAATCCTGGCTACGGCCCTGGCTGAAGTAGAACTGTTGGCTTAAAAGGTACCACCATACCTTATTTGTACTAAAGAAGACTAACACAGCTGTCTGTCTGAAAACTATAATGCACAAAACTGTCAGAGATATCAAACATTTAGGTTTTTGTTTTATTAACAATGTTTAATTGTTATTTTCGTAAACCACTGTGCATCTACTGCATGCAAATGTTTAATGCTTTATTAACAAAGCAACTTCTGTCCGGATATATTACAAAATTACAGGAAGTCCTTTATGGTTATGTCACATGATCCTATTTGCATAAAGCCTATTACACCAAGATCCCCATTTGTCTTAAAGTAGACGCTTACAACTCCAAGGAATGGTGACTGTGTTATTACACAATCATATACTGTACGTCTTTACTTTCAAGTCCCACTGTTTTAAATATTACTTCCTTCCAGACAACAGCATATAAAACTGCTCCCTTATAGCCTTTTGAAAGATGTGACTGTGTCTGTGTGTGTCTTCAAGTTTGCTGTTGGCTTATGAGAACCCCATAAATTGTCCTAGGACTTAATTTGGTGACTCCCTGAAAGATTAATATAGGTTGAGTATCCCTGGCCTGAAACGCTGGAACAGGAAGTGCTGGATTTGAAAATACTTGCACATACTGTACACAATAAGATATCTTAGAGACACTCCCCAAGTACAAACACAAAGTTAATTTATATTTCAAGACACCTTATATACACAGTCTGAAGGTAATTTTATACACCATGGATTTTACAAAGTGTGCATTTTACAAAGTGTAATGCTTGGAGGCAATAGCCATGGAGTTCAAAGTAATTATGGTTAGGAGTACAGCTTTAAGTTGCCTTGTTATGTTCTGTCAGACAACATATGGTGTATTTCTTCAATTCTAAGACACACTTTTCCCTGTATAAACATCTCTCAAAAATGGGGTGTGTCTTAGAATTGCAGGTGTCTCTTATGTATTTTTGTTGGTGGTTCTCTTCTGGGCTTTTCTTTGCCAATGAAGATTCAGGATGGTAGTGACATTGTTGGCGGTAGTGACATTGAAATTAGGCCACACCTTATAAGCAATGGTGTCTTAGAATTGACGAAATACAGTAGCTAGGTTTACATCAAACCATCAGAAAGCCAATGGTCCACTTTCTCAGCCAACCATTTATGGAATATTGGGTTTTCAAAGTAAGGCATGATCCATTTCTTTAGGGGCTGGGCTTCAGAACAGCAGTGCAATTCTTTGTATCAACCCAGTGTAGCCTAGTGCTTTGGGTGTAGATGGGCCTCAGAGAGGAACCATTACAACAGGCATGGGCAAACTTCAGCCCTCCAGGTGTTTTGGACTCCAACTCCCGCAATTCCTAACAGCCTACCGGCTGTGAGGAATTGTGGGAGTTGAAGTCCAAAACACCTGGAGGGCTGAAGTTTGCCCATACCTGCACGACACTGTAAAATGAATGCAGTTTGACATTACTTTAACTTGGTTCTCAACCTGTTTTGTACTTTAAACTTCCAAAAATCCTAACAGCTGGCAAACTAGCTGGGATTTCTGGGAGTTGTAGGCCAAAACACGTGGAGACCCACAGGTTGAGAATGATTGCTTTAACTGCTGTGGCTCTTACAAGGCCTTTAGCCTCCTCTGCCAAAGAGTGCTGGTGCCTCACCAAACTACAGATCTGAGGATTCCACAGCCATGGCATTTTAAACCTATCTGTTTAAGCAGGCCTTTGGGGAGTAGGCCCTGGTCCAATTGGTACCGCTGTTGTTTAATCGCTGTTTTTAACTGTTTTAATTGTTTTAATTGTACTGCCTGTTTTTAACTGTGTTACATTTTTGTACTTTATGCTTTTATGTTGTACCTGGCACTGAGCCTTAGTATGTGAGTCAGCCATGGCATAAATAAATAAATAAATAAATAAATAAAGTGATGCCAAACTGCATTGATTTTAGAGCAGGGGTGCTCACACTTTTTCAGCATGCGAGCTACTTATAAAACAACCAAGTCAAAATGATCTACCTACCCACTACTCAGAGAGCCATAAAAGCAAAATATTTGGAAATTTATTTCAGTGAGAGCCATATAATATATTTTAAGACTGAATTCAACTAAATGTGAGTATAATAAGCCCCTGAATTTATTCATAATAATAATGATAATATTCATTCAGCCTCTGCTACTACTACTAATAATAATAGTAACAACAACAATAGGTTCCTAGAGTAGAAGGAGACCTCCAAGGGCCATCCAGCCCAACCTCCTTCTGCCATAAGGGAAAAACACAATCAAAGCATTCCTCACAGATGGCCATTCAACCTCTGATGATAATAATAATAATGAGTTCCTAGAATAGGAGACCTCCAAGAACCATCCAGTCCAACCTCCTTCTGCACCTGGGGAGCGTCGGGAGCCTGCGGGGCGGGACTGAGTCTTCCTCCCGCTCTGCCTGCGATCTACCAGGATGCCCTATGCGATCTACCAGTAGATTGTGATGTACCTAATGAGCACCCCTGCTCTGGAGCGTAGAGGCACCCTAGGACTCTCTAAGACGGTGGTTTTCAACCTGGGGGTCCCCAGATGCTTTGGCCTTCAACTCCCAGAAATCCTAACAGCTGGTAAACTGATTTCTGGGAGCCAAAACACCTGGGGACCCACAGGTTGAGAGCCACTGCTCTAAGAGATCAAGGTTCAATTTCCTCTTCAGCCATGGAAGTCTACTGGGTGACCTCGGGACGAGTCAGTGAAACTAGGGTGGACCTTACAAGAAATGGTGCCTTAGAATTGAATAAATACAGAATGCCAATGGCTGACTTTCTCAGCCACCCCCTGGGGCGAGTCAAACTCTCTCCGCCTCAAAGGAAAGCCATGGCTACCTCCTTTCTGGAGGAATCTTGCTGAGAACAACACCCCCCCCCCCCTTATGTTACAGTGGTTCTCAACCTGTGGGTCCCCAGGTGTTTGGGCCTACAGCTCCCAGAAATCCCAGCCAGTTTACCAGATGTTTGGATTTCTGGGAGTTGAAGGCCAAAACATCTGGGGACCCACAGGTTCAGAGCCACTGACATATCATGCAGGTGCCCTTTAATAAGAATAATTGGGTAATTGAATAAACGGAATTATGGGCGTTGTAGTTTTCTGAGGCGCCAGCAAAGGCCAAACCACAAACCCCAGGATTCCAGAGGACTGAGCCGTGGCCCTGGAAGTGGGATTGCAGCCCAGGAGGCAGCTCTGCGCCTGGCACGCGGGGGCTGGGCTCAGCGGCGGAAGAATGGCCCAGCGAAGGAAGGCGGGGGGGGGGGGGGAGAGGCCGGGCCCCAGTCAGTTACCCGCAGCGGAGGCGCCTCTCGTCTCTCTCACGTCCTGAGCGGGGAGGGAGCGGCAGCCCGGGAAGAAGGGCCGAGGGGCGGCGGGGCCGGCCGAGGGGCAGAGCGGAAAGGCAAGGGGCCTCCCCACGCGCGCGCCGTCGCCATGGAGAAAGCCCCCTCGGGTGCCGCCACCGTCGCTGCTGCTCCTGCTCCTGCTGCGCTCAACTGCTCGCAACGCCTCCTGCTTGGAACACTGGGCGGAAGAGGCGGAGCAAGGGAGTGAAAGGCCGGGCGGAAGTCGCCTCGTGTACTGCGGAGGCGCACGCGCGGAAAGGAGGCGACAAGGGAGGGTGGGGGCAGAAAAAGAAGAGTGGGTCACGTGGCTACTCCTTCAGTCGCCCCCTCCCTTCTCGAAAATGGCGCGCAGAAAGAATGGGTTTCATAGAGTTGGAAGGGACCTCGTGGGCCACCCAGCCCAACCCCTTTCGGCCAACATCGCATTCAAAGCACCCCTCACAGATGGCCATCCAGCCTCTGTTTAAAAGCCTTCAAAGAAGGAACCTCCACCACACTCCGGGGCAGAGAGTTCCTCTGCTGAACAGCTCTCAGAAATTTCCTCCTAATGTTCAGGTGGAATCTCCTTTCCTGCAGTTTGAAGCCATTGCTCCATGTCCTGGGGCCCTTCCACACAGCCATATAACCCAGAATGTCAACGCAGAAAACCCAGAATCCGGGGGAAAGTCCAAAATACTGGTATCAAGCTGTTGTTGAACACAGCATTCCCCCCCCCCCCCCAAAGATGTATAGTTCTCTAAGGGCTACGGGCCAGCAGGTTGAAGGTGAACCCGCCAGGGGGGGGGGGGAGCTCCAGCTGCCAATAATGGATGGTGAGGTGGTTAGCCCGTCGCCTCTGGTTAAAAGCCTGGGGGTCCAACTGGACCCTCTGCTGACGATGGAGGGCGGAGCCTCAGGTCTCCACTGTGAGCAGAGCAGCGTTTTTCCATCTGCGGCAGGCAAGGCGGCTGGCACCCTACCTTTCCGGTGACGACCTGGCCACAGTAATGCAGGCCACAGTCATCTTGAGACTGGACTACTGTAACGCTCTTTACATTGGCCTTCCTTTGTCGGTAATCCGGAAACTGAAGATGGTGCAAAACGCTGCGGCTCGATTGCTGGCTGGAGTGACACTATCGTGCCACCTCACACCAGTCCTACAGCGCTTGCACTGGCTCCCTATCGAGCACCGGATTGCCTTCAAAGTGCGGGTGCTGCTAACCTTGGGGCCAGTGTACCTGAGGCCTTGCATGGTCTGGGGCCAGTGTACCTGAAGGACCGCCTTTCTTTGCATGTTCCCCAGAGACCACTACAGTCCATGGATCAAAACCTACTAGAGGTTCCATTACTTAAGATCTGCCACTTGTCATCGACGCGGCAGCGCACCTTTTCTGTAGCAGCGCCTACCCTTTCGTGCCTCCCCCTCCCGGAGGAGGCACGAGCAATAACTGATCTACAGGCTTTTCGGAGGGCCTGTAAGACCAATCTGTTCCGTCAGGCATTCAATCTCTAAGCTGTAACCCCTTCCCTGATCTTAATCTGTTTTTATTATGTTTTAAAGTATGTTGTGTTTCGTTGTTCATTGCTGTGAACTACCCTAAGCCTTTTCAGGAAGGGTGGTATATAAGTCGAAATAATAAATAAATAAATATAAAAATAAACTCCCACAACTGGCCAAAACAAATATCGGCAGACAGACCAGCAACCACAACCCTCCTTTAAAGTTCATTTGCATTTTCTATTTTTTTTATTTTTAGTCTGTAGATATGCACTGATATGTATCAACGCATGTATGGAGCAAACCGACAATAGCTTCCCCTCAAAGACTGTTGTTCCTAACCCAACAATAGAATGTATTGTGTTTATAACTTTTTGTCCACTCTATATTATTATTGTTATTATTATTAACTGCATTTCTATACTGCTTTTTTCACCCCTGGAGGGACTCAAAGCGGTTTACAACATAATAAATGGCAAATTCAATGCAATGCCTCACATATATACAAAAATATCACATATCCAAATCAATCACATATAACTAGAAAATAACCATTAAAATTATAAAAAAAAAACATCAAGCATAGATATAAGCGTGAAACATATTATTGCTGCAATTAACAATGTAGACCCCTTCTCTTCCTCCCAACTTCCTCTCCATAGCGTTTCAGCCCTTTTTATACCCTGCTCCCCCCCCATCCCACCAGACACAACCCTCTCTTAAAAATGCATTTGCATTTTCTTCTTCTTTTTCTTTTAGTCTGTAGATATGCACTGATGTGTATCAACGCATGTATGGAGCAAACCAACAACAGCTTCCCCTCAAAGACTGTTGTTCCTACCCTCCAATAAAATGTATTATTTTACAACTTTTTGTCCACTTTATATGCTGTGCTCCCTGTCCTGTTCCTTTATGTATCAAATATATGTATCAGCAATATGATTTCTGCCAAAGGAAGCCACAGGGATCCTCACCTTCCTGCTGACCCCACTGAGGAATTTCCTGGACAGATGGGGCTGGGCACATCTCCCGGTTGCGCCAGACAGAGGTGACAATGGGATCCATTGTGTGCACATGTGAATCAACAAATGGCTTGCACTCCCTTTCATAAATGCCAGCCAATATTTGTTCAATCAAATATCCCATTTGGGTTAAGAGATCGCCAACCATAAAGACAAGGACTCACAATGTACATCAAAGTCTGTTACCCTGATAGCAGAGATCGCCACCCTTTGTTTCAGGGACCCCAGACACTTGACTATCATAACCCCATCTTTCACCAAAAGCTAGACTATTATGCTAGTCCTAAGCCCTCCAGATATGGTCACAGGAAATTCCTCGGGGCATCCCCTCCCAGAAAGCCATCCCCTCCCAGCTGGGAGGGAATTCCCGCCTGGAACCAGTGACATCGGCAGAGCCCAGCCAATCAGAGAGTGAGCCCAGGCCAGCCCCTTCTTTGAGCCAATCCAGGGAAGGAACATTAAGCTTAAATGGAAACTGAACTGATTAAACCAGTGTTTTTCAACCTTTTTTGAGCCACGGCACATTTTTTACATTTACAAAATCCTGGGGCACACCACCAACTAAAATGACACAAAATGACACTCTTAACACAGTAATACATATAGTTAATATGTTTTTAAATGTAGTAATAGTTGGTAAACATAAACACGAAAATGTACCCGGTCCTCAGGGAAGCCGGCTGGAAAGAGTGCAGCCAGACGGAAGCACACTCTGAGGCAGAGAGTTCCACTGCTGAACAGCTCTCACAGTCAGAAAGTTCTTTCTAATGTTCACCCTCCTACACAGACATGCTTCCCTGTGATGTTTGCTTTTCTGCCTGCGCCATTGTGTTCTCTCTCTCTCTCTCTCTCTCTCTCTCTCTCTCTATATATATATATATATGTAATGTTCATTTGTGGAATTAACATAACTCAAAAACCACTGGACAAATTGCTGCTAAATTTGGCCACAAAGCGAGCAGAGCGAGGCTGGGAAGAAGGGAGCCTGAGTGGTGAAGAAAAAGTGTTCGACAGGAGGGGGAAGAAAGGGTATTGGAGGTTCCAATTTCCCACGGCACACCTGATGATTGCTCACGGCACACTAGTGTGCCACGGCACACTGGTTGGGAAACACTGGATTAAACATTCATGCTGTCTATATTAATGTTTTTGCTTGTTCATTTCGGCATCAGCAGTACATGCATCTTTTCTGGCCGGATTGAATAAACATCTGTCACTTGCCTTTACTCTGATGAGTATGTTCTCTAATCTGAAACTTTGGTCTGATAACATAATGCTTGCCAGACACAGACCCTCCGTATCTGCGGTCCACAACTCCCAATTTGACTTCAAAGCCTTCCAGATAAGGGATACTTTTTCTATCAATCTATTGATTGTTCTATAGCTCTTTGCCCATTAACGTTGAATATAACATCCTTTATTTCTGTTCAATGTTTTTATGAAGTTCAGAGTACAAGTGGTTTTAATAGCCTTTGTGCCATTTTTTTCTTATTTGCTGACTCTCCTTGATGATAACACACACATACTTTCACTGAAATTTGGTGATAAGGGAAGGATATAGCATTTCCATGGTGAGTGGGACACACAAGATCCCAGCTTGCTGTTTACTGGCTCCATGATATGATCGGTGGCTTTACTATGAGTTGGCTGGCATTTTGTTTCCCTGAGGCACCTGCTCCTGGTTTCTGTCTGGACATAATCTAATTGCTTAAGAGCAGAGTTCATTTCAGAAATATGAGCCTGGCATTTAGGCAAGTGACACAAGTGGAAGATAGCAGAAAAGTATGCCCAGAGGGTTTCAAACCTAATTAAACTGGCTCGGTTACTGGCCATAAAGCGGAGATCGTATCTCAGGACAAAATTAAATAACCCTAGGGAGAAATGTGTATATGGCTATCTGCCTTGTAAAATACATGCAAAAATATGTGACTTCATTTTCCTTAACAATTGCTAGCAGTGGGTAGAAGGGTGAGGCAACACTTTGAGGCACCATGCCAGCCTGAGAGCTGCTTTTCCGGTCTTGTTCCTAATAACTGGGAATATCACAAGGAAAGAAATAAACTACTTATTCTGTTGATGTCTCTGTTATGACCAGTTTTTCATACTCTGCAGACTTCATAATTGAAGAAGGGTGAAGTTTGCACTGAGCCCAATACCTGGTAAAAATCTAATTCTCTTGAACCTGTCTGCCACAGTCAGTTTTGCTGAGCTGAGAAAGGTAAACAAGGAAATAATCTGTCAATTGAGTCCTGTAGTCTTCCTGAAAAGGGTTCTTTGGGGTTACATCACTTGGGAAATGCTTTCACTTCTGTTCCTATTGTTACCAGTTTCCCAAAAAAGCAATTTGTGTTAATTTTTCTGTAAAATTAACATAGCGTCCACATACATAAATAATACAGTGCACACAATCCTGCCTTTATAATGGGCCCACACACCCAAATATGGGAATTCTTGGCATCTTGTCCTGTCTATATGAAAGGAATAGCTTCCAGCTCTCAAATAGGGGGCATTTCTTCTAAGGGAGAGACTCAGATATGAGCATCCCTCAGCCTAAACATCACCCTATGTTTCTCAATCAGGAAAGTGATGTGGAAGTGCTGACCATGTCATGTTGGCATCTTTAACTACTTTAACTGTTAAACTAAGGGCGGGTGGCAGGTAAAGAGTTGACTCTTGGACCAAATTATGCCGAAAGGCTACAGATTTCCTATTCCGGTACCAAGACTCCATTGGAGTGACTGCAACAAGCAAAATGAAAAATGTTTTAGCTTGTTTAAAACTGCTTAAATTGATTATACATGTATGCCACTTTATAACCCTGAGATACAGAGCAGCATATAAATATTTTAAGAACAATCATGACAAATTGGCACTGTAGCATAATTCTCTGAGATGTTTATGATTCAGTATAGCCTCTATCAATCTTTTTATCTTAGAGGAACACTTGAAATAATGTTTTGAATCACAGGGTGTTACATGATTTCAGCTCTGCTGAAATTGTCAGGTTGGAGAGATTAATAATCCAGAAGGCCAAATCAGGACGCGGACAGGTTAGAAGGCAAAAGCAGAGGTTTTTATTCTTCCTGACTAGAAAGGATGTCAGTGGAGAAAGCACTCCAAAATAATGACATAGCCAAACTGTGATCAAATGGGTGTATTTGACAGAAAGAAGAAGCAGTAAAGAACAATTGTAAATTGTCATGGTCTCCAGGACCATTAGTCCTGGAGAGTGCCGGGTAGGATCCACAGCTTCACTGGTGGAGGCATGGATCTCCATTTGCCTCTGAGTCAATCAGAGGTGATGCAGGAAATTGAATAAATGCGGGAAATTTAATAAACAGCCCTTCATGGATTTGAAGTCTTGTTGTCAGTCCATCCCAGAAAGTGGGTGTGTCTGGATGGAATGCCATTTTAAGGGTGGCCAGTGGGCCCTGATGGTCTAATGCAGTGGTTCTCGACCTGTGAGTTCCCAGGTGTTTTGGCCTACAATTCCCAAAAATCCCAGCCAGTTTACCAGCTGTTAGGATTTTTTGTCAGATTATTGCATTTTGAATGGCAATTCATGAGTCAGCACAAGATGTATTTTCTGCAGTGTGACATGTTTGACACCAGATGGCGCTGTCTCAAGACTGATGAATGGAATCTTGAGGAATGACAGTTGGGATCTGACAGTTGGGAATTGTCCGTTGATGAGGACAGTTAGGATTAAATATTTGTGAGGAAAGGATGTTTAGGAAGGTAGCTGTAATTGCTGTTGTTTTTCCATGCTTAGCTTGTTATTGTTAAATTCAATTCAATACAAAGTTATATTTTTACCTTGTGAATTGAATGAGAGTGTCATTATTCACACGAACAGAGACTGGAGTTTATTGGGCCGATGGGGAATTAAACTTCTATATTTCTGTTGCCTATTCCGCTGTGGCATAAATACTCGACACCGAAGATTTTTGTGAGTTGAAGGCCGAAACATCTGGGGACCCACAGGTTAAGAACTACTGGTCTAATGCTAGATACACAAAGGAAGTGCTGGCCAATGGACAAAATGTGTTTAAGGCACAGTTACATACAATGGAGGATCCACAGACGCGGTGCGGATAGGTGCTATGGATCAGGCAATGTTCCCAGGGCTAACTGAGATCATATCATGTTAGATATATAAAGAAAATTGATTATGGTTATTTTCTTTGGGTGAGGCTGAGGCAAGTTCAAGATGAGTTGACATTCTGGAATTTCCAAAGAATTCGATAGAAAGGTTACTTTTTAAGGCAATTATAAATGACCATGCGGATGGTCATATTTTCCAATGGAGCCACATCTTACAACTCATGTTTTATATAATTCATATTGTTTTTGGGGGGTGGGTGGTCTGATTTCTCAATAACAAGTAGAACACCTGACTAAAAACTTTAGCTACAGCTCATTTTTTATTACATTTTATTTCAGTCATGATCTCTTGCAGAACGTCAGGCTCCAAGGAACTTGCATTGAGAAACTCCGGTTGAGAAACCCTGGTCTAATGTAATAAGTGTGTTGATGCATTTTGCTTCTTTTGTTTGACTTTTTCTTCATCGCTATGTGTTCTTAGTGAGAATTTTCTTAACTTGCTTGTTTAGCCTAGCCAGCATTAATCTATAAATAATTCACAATGCCCTTTCTTACAGATAATATCTTCACAAGTAACCTAAGCTACTCTACTGCATTATTCAGATAGGTTTGTTTGTTTCCTTTTCCACTGACTTAATAAAATTTACTGGTTGCAAGGAAAAGTTTAATTGTATAGTATTCCCTCACTTATTGTTGGGGTTAGGTTCCAGGATCTCCCGCAATAAGTGAAAAACCGGAATGTAGGGATGCTCTATTTATTTTAATATTTATACATTATTTTAGTAGTTAAACACTATTTTAAGTCTTTATAAACTTAAAATAAAGTGAAGGAAAGGAAGAAAAGTACTTTCAAGGCTGGAGGGAGGGAGGACTGAGGAGGGAAAGTGCTTTGGAAAGCAGCAAATCCCCACAAAACAGCGTAAATACCAGATATATATTTAAAATTAATATTTTTTGAAATCCGTGAAACACCGAGTCCACAATAAGTGAACCACGAAGTAGCGAGGAAACTCTGTATTTTATAAAACTCGTGTTTGCAACATGCTTGCAACATTTCATAAACCAGTTCAGGTTTTGCAGCCAAGAATTTAGCAACCGACAGTTACAGTCACAAAGTTGTGCAAGTAAAATTAAATACATATAAATTTGTGCCTACAGAATGTGGGTCAAATTAGAGCTTAGTCTTGTATGGCTGGGTTTTGTTTTTACGAAAAACTCATACTCAGTTGGTATTACTTTTTTTTGTAAGAATGGAGTCTGTTATTTTCTTTTGGTGTGTTTAGCCAATGGATGAAATTTAATTGAGATTTAAATTATAGATTTACCATCTAGTTTTCCAGAGATGCCTGCAAACAGTGCATAGAAAGCAATGGAATGGCAAGAATAAACAAGAGGCAATTTTGCAGACCGGAGTACCTGGGCATAAATAAATGTTAACAAGACAGTAACAGTTGTAGCATTTAATGGTGCTGTGGAATTCATTGTTTGTTGTGCCAACTTTTACTAATCCTCACCAGATTTCCAGAGAAATGCAAAATCTTTTTTATCTTTCGTTGGCCTCTTGAGACAAAACTGGCTGCTACCAATAGGAAAAATCACGAGCATTGGTGACAACAATTACTGGTTAGGTAAGGTAAAGGTTTTCCCCTGTCGTGTCTGACTCTGGCACTTGGTGCTCGTTTCCATTTCTAAGCCAAAGAGCCAGTGTTGTCTGTAGACACCCCCAAGGTCAAGTGGCCAGCATGGAGCGGTACCTATTGATCTACTCAAATTTGCATGCTTTCGAACTGCTAGGTTGGCAGAAGCTGGGGCTAACAGTGGGAGCTCACACTGCTCCCTGCATTTGAACCTGCAACCTTTCGGTCAGCAAGTTCAGCAGCTCTGTGCTTTAACCCACGGTAAGACTCACTCAGAAACAACAAGTTCAGTGGTAATAAAGATTCATATAATCAGTAGTCATACATATCGATATACATATATCAGTAGTTAGACAATATACAATAAGTCATCACCCCAGAGGGTTCCTACCCTTGATGCAGGATGTCCATGTATAAATAAATAAGTCCGATAAAGTTCAAACAAAGAGGTAGGATTTTAGGGTGGAAGTCCGGGGTGCGGTCAGAAACGCCCAAAGTGACAAGGGTGGTAAGGAGAGCGGAGTTAGGTTGGTGAGTCGGTTAAGTTCAGGATGATGGTGAAATGGTGGCAGATCCGAGTAGACTTAAACCGATCCAAATTAGCAGGCCGACGAGGATAACTCTGTACGATGGTACCAACTCTCGTTTCGACCCAGTAGAAAAAGGGTCTTTATCAAGGCCAGTAGTAACAAATTAACTCCTGTAGTATGAGTAGTAAAGGTACGTTTTCTGTGAAAATAAGTATAATGGACTATAATGGTGTGTTCCAAAACAACCCCAAATATACCGCATAATAGCTAATTACATACAGTATTTGCAATAGCACATAGATATACAATAATCAATGATATTATACGAACAAGGTGTGATAATATAGCAATGTTGCAATAATCATAACACTAACATACATACCAGGGCCATGGAGGTAAGGTCATACATCCATGGTAAGACCAGCGGCCGAAGCAAGATAAGGTTTCAACAGGAGAGGCTAAATACCATCACAAACCCGTGGAACAGGTGGGAATCATCTCAATAAGTCGGTAATAGTTAGCTTATCGTTTAATCCGATTGGAATTTCAGTTTTTAGAATTTGGATCCAACGGGTTTCAGCCTTAAGGAGGCACTTATCCACATCACTGTGGGGAGGTATGTAAACTCTCTGTATGCCGAAGAAACGCAATTCCTTCAGACTGTGTTTAGATGATTTAAAGTGCACATAGAGGGGAGAATCCTCAGACATCGTTCTGATTTTCGAATGATGTTCCGAAATTCTCACATTCAGATTTCTTTCAATTACTTCGCCTAAAACACAATTCCTCTAATCCTGAAAATTACCAGCAGGAGGCTCATTCCCTTCGCAATAGACTCATTGATAGAGGCTATCCGCCCCGAGTCATCACAGCAGCTGAATGTAGAGCCGCTAATGTTACCCGCGGTACTTTACTCACAAAAAAAAAGCGCCCACCTCCTAATAATGTCATCTGGCCTCTCACCCTGACCACGGATACTCCAGCCATCCGCAAAATCGTATCCAAATACTGGCCTTTGGTCTGTAACATTCCTGGCCTGGAAAACATGCCCACTATTGCTAATAAGCGCCTAATATATGTATATTGATATGTATGACTACTGATTATATGAATCTTTGATACCACTGAACTTGTTGTTTCTGAGTGAGTCTTGCTGCTCGCAACCCCCCACCCCTTTCTGTTGTTGCTTTAACCCACAGTGCCACCAGGGGCCCTGAATTACTGGTTAGACACTAACTATTAAACTTAGATTTCTGGATAGTAGTTCTGAACAATAATTTTAAAACTCTATCAAAGGACTAATTTACTTGTCTTGTTTATGTGGTACTAGCTGAGGACCCGGCGGTGCCCGGGTTATTTGAGGAAGGCATTGTGTGCCAAGGTTGGTTCCTATTAGATGTGTATGTGGCTTGCAGTGGTCTCAGGAAGTTAGTGAAGGTACAACAAGTCCCATTGGCCATGGTCCATCCCCCTCCCAACAGTACCAGGATGTAGAGTGGGTCATGGGGGCTCTTAGTACCACGTTTGGTGTTGATCATTCATTGGATGAGGGTCGCAGTAGTCTCAGAAGGTGAGTGAAGGTACTTCAAGTCCCGTCATCCATGGTCCATCCCCCTCCAAACAGCACCAGGATGTAGAGTGGGTCATGACGGCTTTGTGTGCCAAGTTTGGATGAGGTTGGCAATGGTCTGGTGAAATGAGTGGAGGTACTTCAAGTCCCATTATCCATGGTCTGCCCTCCGAACTGCATCAGGACGTCCATTGGGTCATGGGGGCTTTTGTGCCAAGTGTCGTCATGATTATGCACTGGATGAGGATCGCAGCGGGCTTGGGAAGTGAATGGAGGTACTTGAAATCCCATCCTTCATGGTCCATCCTCCTCTAAACTGCAGTAGGATGGAGTGTGGGTCATGGGGGTACTGTGTGCCAAGTTTGGTCTTGTGGTTCAGGGCCGCCTTGGTCTGTGGGGAATGAAGAGTTTGAAAATACTACAAATCTCATAACCTGTGATGGTACTTCAAGTCCCATCATCCATGGTCCTCCCTACTCCAAACTGCAGTAGAATGAATCATGGGTCATAGGGGCTCAGTGTGCCAAGGTTGGTTACTGTTAATTCAGGCCATACACAATGTCCCATTAACTGAGGCCTAGTCAGGGAAATCAAGTTAATGAAGCCGTACTGTAAATTTTGGGCCTGGTTTGTGATTTGTAGGGCATACAGTGTTTTCTGGGAAGTGAATTGGGTGAAGGTACTGCAAATCCCATCATTCATGGCCCATCCTGTCCTAAACTCTCTTTTGGGGCCTGTAATGTTCTGGCCTGCTCTGCTGGTAATTGGTAACTTTAACAGGCCAAATTGCAGGCAGCCGTTTTCTAAAAAACTGAGGGGAGGAGAAAACAGGAATCCATTTTGTTTTTACAGAGCCAAGTGGCGAGGGAATGTTGATGGTGCATTTTTTCCCCTCAGTGGGAAGAAATCCTGTTGTTTGAATGTAGAGGCCTGGATTCTGGGATGCTGGCTAATCAGTGGCAATCAATGCCCTCTGTCTGGTGCCTTAGAATTTTGGAGTGGCGAGGCTGGCCAATCAAAGGACTTTATGCAAATAGCTGCCACATTTTTCCCCTCAGTGGGAAGAAATCCTGTTGTTTGAATGTAGAGGCCTGGATTCTGGGATGCTGGCTAATAGAATTTTGGAGTGGCAAGGCTGGCCAATCAAAGGACTTTATGCAAATAGCTGCCACATTTCTGCCCTTCCGCCCTCCCGCCCTCCGCACACATACATACAAACATTCCGTTTTATTAAAGTATACAGAAGATAACTATTTGAAGGGTCTATTTAGAACAATGTCCTGCTTTTTTAATGTCAGGAAGAGAGTGAGTTAAAGCAGGAGCAGGACTTTTCCATAGTTTCATATTGCTGCATAAGGCAGTCCCATAATTCTCCCCAATAGGGCTGCTTTACCTGGTTTCTCCATTTGTTTCCTACAAATAACTTGTATAGTAGACTTGGCCGAGAACTATGACTGGTCCAAAGCTAAGCAAGTTTTGCCACTAAACAAGGATTTGGTTTTGAGTCTCCCCATTCCAACAGTTATACTCTACAAGTTATCTCAGATTAGTACTTATTACATAAATGGCACTGAAGCATACTGATAAAAAAAATAATGTAACTATGTGCCTAATCTGTATTTTCTGGAAATTTGTATAATGTGAAAATTAGGTTATTCTGGTTTGGCAACCTTGTGCAAGAGGAGCTGGTTTGGAAGTGTGTGGTATAAGGAAAGGGAATTTTCATCCCACAATTGCTATTTGCAATGGAAGAGGCAAACATTAATGGTGAAGTCCTGTGCATATCTATTCAGGCATATAAATCTGATAAATTTGATCCAAATTTTGGTTCACACTATGAAAAAGCTGTCCAAAGTCCTGAATCGTATTCCCCAAATAGGTTCAGCACCTTGGATCTTTCCTCTGAAGGTTGGACTAAAACCTGGATTCACATACTAACATTGGGACAGCAGTCACCACTGAGTCCTCAAATCCTTATTCTCAAGTAATTATCAAATAATTATTTTCTAGGGATCAGGCTAAGCTCTAAAACATATTTTCAAGACTGATTCAAATTGAACCATATAACTGATGCAGCCAGTTAAGTGTTACATCTGTCATACTACATACCTGGTAGATTGTAATCATTGATACTATGGAAATGATCAAGTAGCCTCTCAGTAAGGGAGATAATAGCGGTTTACAGTTTGGATCACAACCACTATGAAAAACAGAACTGTCCTACTTTCTCTCTGGCATTACTTTGCGAACAAAGATTCTTAGGAAGGACTCATCCCACGCTTTCTACAAGCGCGTTGATGACTAAGGAGGTTGGATGTGTCCTTCGAGCCTGTGCAATTGATTTTTCTGGTGGAGCGCAGCGTGCACAGAATTGGCCTCACCCAGTTTAAACCAAAGGTTTGTCTGCCGGGGCCTAGCAAGATTAGGATGGTGGCAGCGAGGTCCTCAGGTCGTAGGTTTGGTTTAAGTTTCCTTCTCTAGATGGTTGACCTTACAGGGTTAGACGAGCACCATCTGCCCGGGTTTGAAATCAGTTTTCCTTCTCCTGGGATGGTTGCCAAAAGGCTAGAGAACCCATCCTACCCGTTGACACTCTTTGTCAGACCCTTCGGTTGTGACCTGTCTGGCATGGGTCTGGCATGGGAGGCCCTACCGGTGGCTATCATGCCACCACCAGCATAGCTCACAACTTCATTAGGGTACGCAAGCCTCTCCCCCGCGACAAGGGGGCGCCAATGGAGAGGTGTCCTACTTTATCACAGCAAATAACACTTACGAATGAAGTGGGCAATGGTGTCACATCTAGGAGCCATTTTTACCACCAGAATCTGTGTAGACCTTACAAACTGTCAAAAATGTAAACAAAACAGAACACATAAATAATGAAGTACTTGACATCTACTAACCTGTTTTGGAAAAGCACATGCTTATATGCAACAATGCAAAGGAAGTTGCAAGATTAAATGCTTCCAAAAGAAGTAATTCAAGATCGATCAGGGAGCCAAGAGTCACAAAAACAGCCAAGTATTTCTGGATTATTGCAAATCGTCAAGGTTGGATCCCTAATTCCCAAAAGGATCTATTTGGAATGGGATAAAAGTCAGTCAAAAGAATTTCAGGGTTCATCTTATGGTTCAAAAGAACCAGCAATGATCAAATTGAGTAAGAAATCACTAAGTGTCTTTTAAATAATGTTCCAAGTATTGGTAAACTTAAAAGAGGCTGCAAATTTATTTATTTATTTATTATTTGGTCTTGTATGCCGCCACTCCCCGAGGGCTTGGAGCGGCTTACAACACAATATAAAACCCCATAAAAGCAAAGATTAACATTAATTAATACAAAGTTAAGATTCAAATGCCAGCCGAAACAAATGAGTCTTACATGCCCTGCGGAAGGTCAACAATTTACATAAGAACATAAGAACATAAGAAGAGCCATGCTGAATCGGGCCTCAGCCCATCTAGTCCAGCATTCTGTGTCACACAGTGGCCCACTAGTTGTACACGGGGATCTCTAGCAGAAAGGAGGGCAAAACCCTCACCTGCTCCCGGCCCCCCCACAACCAGTACCCAGGGAAATCCTGCCTGCCTCCATCAACACAGAGGTGGCACTTGGATGTCCATTTCAGTAACTACTGATTCCCTTGGTATCCATGAATCTGTCTAATCCTGCCTTGAAGCTGTCCAGGCTGACAGCTGTCACAACCTCCTCTGGAAGTGAGTTCCATAACCCAATGACCCTCTGGGTGAAGAAATATTTCCCTTTATTAGTCCTAACTTTCCTACCTTGGAGCTTCAGGGAGTGCCCTCTAGTCCTAGTGTTGTGTGACAGAGAAAATATTTTTCTTTATTCACCTTTTCTATCCCATGCATGATTTTATACACTTCGATCAAGTCACCTCTTAAACGCCGTCTTTCAAGGCTGAAAAGACCAAGGCGTTGCAACCTGATTTCATAAGGGAGCCGCTCCATCCCTTGGATCATTTTTGTTGCCCTTCTTTGTACCTTTTCCAGTTCCGTTATATCCTTCTTGAGGTGCGGTGACCAGTATTGTACACAGTACTCCAGATGTGGCCTCACCATAGATTTGTAGAGAGGCAATACAACATTTGCCGACCTATTTTCGATTCCCTTCCTGATCATGCCAAGCATAGAATTTGCTTTTTTCACTGCTGCTGCGCTGGGTTGACATCTTCATTGAGCTGTCCACCAAAACCCCAAGATCCCTTTCCTGGTTTGTCTCAGAAAGCTTTGATCCCATCAGTTGATAAGTGTATTTGGGGTTCTTTGCCCCGATGTGCATGACTTTACACTTGTTTAGGTTAAAATGCATTTGCCACTTTGTTGCCCATTCACTCAATTTCGAATTTTCTAGATGACAAAAATGGTTTAAGGATGAAGAGAAAGACTTTTGGTGTCTATGTATGGAATTGTTCTCTCTCCATAAATGTAGGAAAAGAAAAGAAAAAGGCAGGACAAACTTTGAGCTAAAAAGTTATTTATTTTAAAACATTACATATTAATAAATAGGTTTGTGATCAGAAACCTTAATAAATAGCCTTTGCTAATTTACATGGCAAATACAACATGCCTATAACTATTGTTTCAAAGCAAAGCTATTGAGCATTGAACAAATCTATGTATACATAGATTTGGGAGCTAATAAAATCCTCCTCTTTTTAATTTGCTTGAAGGAACTATATTGCAACATAATAGCATTTAAGCAATCAAGTCTATAACATTTGAATTTTGGCTCCCACCCATCTTTTTGTTTGTGTCCATACTTTGATTCTAATCATATTATCAATCACCATCTAGCCTACCACAAAATCTGTTTCACAACTAGTTATAGGAACTATGCAAGATTTCTCTCCCCATGCGCTGATAGGAAAAAAAGAGAAAATCACAACTTGCAAACACCTTTAGTTTACCTTGCCTTCATGAACAGTGTTAAAAATGTGCATGTAAAGTGCTTTTCATTTACAGTGTGGATATACAGTAGATGTGTTACAAATGTTTAGTGCCACACAAGTATAAATAGGATTAGCTGTGGCTTCCTGCTAGTAACATAGTCAAAAACGTGTTTGGTGCGGACAATATGTGTAAGGAATACTATTAAATATAATGGGAGATACTTTTAAATAAATATGCCTGGAATTGGGGAGCCGATAAAAGGTATATTGGTCTCATTTTCCTAATCAATGCTTTTGAAATCTTACAGTACTAAATTATTATTTAAAATTATTTGACCATACATGCATTCTCTAAGTGTGTGTAGAATTCAGCACCAGAATTAGTAACTTTATTTCCAATAGATTAAAATGTTAATGAAGGCAACTTGTAAAAAAGCAATAAACAATGTATGAAATATAACAATCCAAAGAGCTCTGAAGTCTTTACAGTTCTCTTCAAATCAGAGTCCATCATACAATATATACAGTTCCAGGACAGTTTAGACTTTGTTTTTAAGGGGTTTTTTAAACTCTCTTAAACTAAAATGTGAAGAGAAAGCTCATCTCTTTACTTTTGGAGCTAGAATCAACAATAGATTTACATTCAGAATAAATCAAGATTATTACTATATAATAATAATAATTACTAAATAAGGGAGATGCAGTGGTGTAATGGGTTAAACTCTTCTGCCGGCTGAACTGCTGACCTAAAGATCTGAAGGCCAGTCATTCAAATCCACAAGACAGGGTGAGCTCCCATCTGTCAGCCCCAGCTTCCCACGTGGGGACATTAGAGAAGCCTCCCACAGGATGATAAAAGATCCGGGTGTTCCCTGGGCAATGTATCTGTAGACGGCTGATTCTCTCACATCAGAAGCAACTTGCAGGATCTTTTCAATTCACTTCTGACACGATAAAAAAATGACTAAACTACAATCATTTTAATAAATAGAAATGGCTCCTGCATACTCTCTCTCTCACACACACACGCACACATCACAAATGCTGGAAGATTTTGGAAAATTTTGTATAGGCAGCAAAAGCCACAAAGCCATTTTCAGCGCAATTTTATATATAGCTATTATAAAGTAAGACTTAGTTATATTCAGTGAGGCATAATCCCTTGTAAGTGTATGCAGCCTGTGTCTTCAATGTACCAGGAGTACCTTTATAGGAGAGCACACAAACCAATACAATTGAAATGGAGAAAGTTATACAAGAAATAGTATATGCAATATCTCTTAGTCCAACTAAGAGTATTTCTCCCCCAAAGTATTTCTCAGTTGATTGTACATACAACCCACAAAATTATTCCAGTGTAAACAATTTAGGAGGTGCAGCTTAAACATTACAAAAATATTCTGTTATATTTAGGATATAACAAAATGATTTTTGGCCTTGAAATTACTTTATCAAATGCAAAAAGGATTCAGTAAACATGAATTAGAGATGTAATCCTGCATATATAATTCCCATTTCCTGATACCTTCTCATTCAGTAAGCAAAATCCTGCAATGTGTTATTTGACAGAACTAAATGTCAGTTGTATATCATTATACAGCATAAATATACTATGAAATGCTTTACGGTATGCTTCATGAATACATACTGTCAACTTAAAACATTTCAATAAGCATAGGTTAGAACTGTGGTACGTGGCTAGGTTCCCGATGGTCAGTGTGCATGAACCATGTAACAACCTATACAGATATGTTAAGGTTTGAGGAAGACCAAAGTCCATGAGATAACTGTACATTTATTATCCATGCATGGCCTACCTTAGATGACATGAGGAACTGCAGTTTAAACACTGCAAATATAAGACTCAAAACAGAAATAGTGACAGAAAGTGATATTATAAAATATTTGACAACAGAAGAAGACACTTGTGCTAGAATCAGTATAACTCCTGCAGGCTCTTCAGCTAAAAAACAGAAGGACTATTATTTGTTCAACAAAGTAGCAAAAATAAATATATTAATCTATATATCTACCACCTAAAAGGCTAAATGCTGCAAATATAGTGTTCCCTCGCTACTTCACAGTTCACTTATTGTGGACTCGCTGTTTGATGGATTTAAAAAAATATTAATTTAAAATATATATCATGGTATTTTTGCTGCTTTGTGGGGGTTTGCTGCGGTTGCTCTCCAAGGTGCTTTCCCTCCTCAGTTCTCCCTCTCTCCAGCCTTGAAGGGCCTTTCCTTCTTTTCCTTCACTTTATTTTAAGTTTATAAAGACTTAAAATTGTATATTTATTTATTGTTCATTCTTATATACCGTTCCTTCCAGCAGGCTCGGGGCGGTTTACATAAGACATATAAAACATCCACTACTCAATTTAATACAGCGATACTAAAAGCATAAAAACATAACAACTGCACAGAGAACAAGCAACTACAGAGCATCTACAATCTAAAATTCTAGACTTAACATCTATACTAAGGGACCAGTAAGATTAAAAGCTTGTCTAAACAGAGATGTTTTACAAGCTTTCCGAAATGGGGCCAGTTCCTTCATATAACTACGAAAATAATGTATAAATATTAAAATAAATAGAGCATCCCTACATTGCGGTTTTTCACTTATTGCAGGAGATCCTGGAACCTAACCCCAGAAATAAGTGAGGGAACACTGTAATGTGAAAGGCCACAAAATTATGTTACAACATTCTGAAACGTGGGAATGAAGTCGTTTAATCCATCTAGCAAGTATGTTTCAAAGCCAGGACCTTAAACTACAAATCAAGAAATATAATCCGTTTCAAAAAGTGCCATGCGCTGGTGTCCTGGAGGAAAGTAACAGCACCACAAACAGCCTCAAATGACTCAATGTACAAATGTCAAATGAATATGGCCAGCTGGTAGCACCAATGGTCATTTTATCTGACAGCCCTACAGTATTATCAAGGATTTTGCCTATGATTTCTCTTTTCAAATTAAGTACTATTGAGATTTTCCCTTTTCAGATTAGAGTTTATATTTTAATTTTAATGTATCATGTTTGGAATATATAAGCAAATCTGCATGTATGTCATTATACCAGAGCATAAGCATGTTCCATTTTTCCTATGGAGTTGATCATTAATGAGGTCAATTTGACAGGCAAAATATACTTCTAATGCTTGGTATCATTTGGATAATTGAGTAACTTCCTTCCCCTCCCTCAATTAACCATCCCCAACCTAGACAGCAAATTCCTAATTCAGTAAAGTATAGCTGTGTATAGGATTGAATGTGCATAAGTACCGGTATGCTTAGTTAGGCACTTCTTTTGGTAGAGAACAATAATGCACATAACAAGTTATAGTCTCTCATAGCCAAATTGTGCCTAATGACATCAAGGCAAAGACTAAAGTCAAATACTAAAAAAACAATCAAAGGATTCTTTCTCTGAAAACAGGAGCAGAACAACTTGAAGCTTGTCCAATAGTTATTTAATAAGTTTTCTTCTTTTAAAAATCCTGTCCATCTTTTTAGCAAGGTAAGTCTCAGAATAGTTCCTCCAGAAATTTACCAACATTTTCCACACTTATGTGTTAGCCTCCTTGAGTTCCCTTCGGAGTAGAGAAAGGTGGGGTATAAATAGGGTAAATAAATAAATTCTACAAAACTAATAACAAAACCTTATCTATACTGATCAAACTTGGGTGCCAAGACAAGTGCCACTTGTTTTAGAAAGTCCAGGATATGCAGAGGGCGTTTAGACCACCTGGCCTAACTTCTGCTGCATTTTAAAGCAGACAAAACAATTTCTAAATGGTGAAAGAGACACAATCCTAGAGTTGGAAGAAACCGTGTGAGCCATCCAGTCCAACCCCCTGCCAAGAAGAAAATCACATTCAAAGCACCCCTGACAGATGGTCATCCAGCCTCTGCTTAAAAGCCTCCAAGAGGAGGAGCCTGCACATATATTCTGGGGCAGAGTGCTACTGCTGAACAGCTTTCACAGTTAGGAAGTTCTTCCTCATGTTCAGATGGAATCTCCTTTTCTATAGGTGGAAAAGGTTCTCCCATTTTCTTAACTTGCCTCTTTTATGTGCAACATAGATTTCTGATTTACAGTTATTTCACAATATTAAAAAGGAATTACACTAATTTTCCCATCTCCAATTTGCAATTATATTGCTATAATGGAGAAAAATGGGGGCAAAGAGGATTTTTTCAGTTCTCTTCCATTCTGGTAACTTGTCAGTTCAGAGACATTATTTGGCTCAGAGTATACTTTTAATCTGCGTGTATCCTTTGCCCTGGAGTCCAGCTGCTGGTTATAAAGATCCTAGAAAGAAGAAAATTTGAAGTCTGCCTGCTCCTGCTTCTTAATTTTAATCCATAATGTGAAGCCTTCTTTATTCTATGTAAATCCAGATTAGAAGATGAATTCCTACTTAGAATTTTCAGAAGATTTAAAGGAGAATTGCAGAATCTATGTCCTCATTTGCATATATTTAGAATACTGGTGATTTACATTACAGCAGTTATCATTCACCCAAAACATTCTAAATACAAATAACACCAGGTAACACAATTTTTGTTCCTGAGTAATAAATGTCATTTCTTAATTGGGTCTGTCATAAAAACGTGGAAAAAGTTTATTAAACTGCAAACACTTTGTTTTTGCGGGACATCCTGCAGAACATTGAATATCTCATCGAGCCTCAACCACTTCAACATAGTTTGTGGCAGTCACAAAAACAAAGTTGCTGGAGTATAACAACTACTTTCAAAGTAAGAACTGTACAATTAAACAGGAAATAACACTTTCAAATCAGGAACAGAACATTCTTCACATTTTGTTACATAGTGTAATATTTTTGGTAGGAATGGCTTGAAAGGAAATCTGATTGGATTCATACAGTACCTTAACTGCTTGGTTGTGGATTTTAAATGGCAGTTTTTTAAATGTTGTGAGTCTAAATCTAGTGATAAAAGCAGAATACTATTACTACTATTAGTAGTAGTAGTTTTAATTACTACTTACTTATTACTAGTAGTAATACTATAGAGAAATTGAGTTATGATCTTGAAAACTGGTGGGAAAATTACGCACAGACAATAGCTCCTGTGCTATTGTTTATTTTTCTTTGGAACCGATATGCAAATATTTTTCTGCAAAAATTATTTCAAATACACCAGTAATATTTAATACAATATGCCTGTAAACTTAAATCAAATCTGACATTTCATACAGGAATACAAGTCCCGAATTTCTGATTTGGGTATATCAAATTAACCTTAGTTTGCCTATTTTTTAGTGACAGAATTGTGTACCTCGATATATAGAGAACAGATCAAATGTCTTTTACCTGTTCTCTGAAAAGAGCAACAATAGCATTCAGACTTTGCTGCTTTACGGGTAGCTAAAGAGCCACCAAGAATGCTTGGTTCAGCTTCCCTTGAAATGTTTCTCTGCACTTAAGCATTCACTTCATCACAAATCTCCTATTGCTTTTTTAAAAGTGCTGCAAATGATTTACTGAATTGTGTTAAGAGAACTGGGAACACTAAAAATCGACAGTAATAGAACACCTTTCAGAATAAATATACGTTGGAGCATGCATAGATATTCAGTTTCTAAAATCTCTAGACCACCTGGCTATTCTATATATTTATGAGCAGAAGGACAGTACAATGTTAAAGAGAGTGTGACCTGCCCCTTGGAAGTTATTTTAGAATACAAAAGGCACTGAAGTAGTTTCCAAATGTTTACAAATGGTCTACCAAAAAAGGGTAGAAAAGTGGTTACAATCCAACACAAGCCTCACATCCATTTCAAGCTCCTGGGTGAATGTAGTGTTTTAATGCACTTCAAATGCTGATTGTGAGGGGAAAAAGGCATATCTGTAAACTGAAAGCTGCATTTACTAAGGACTGTGAGCAAGTTAGAGCTGATAAAAGAAAATATACAATCGACAGATCTATTATCTCTGTGATTTGGCTTCAATTATGAATTCCTCATCAGCAGTCCAAATTGCAGGGGGAGGCACGGAGGAAGAAAATATATCACTGTACAGTTTCTCAGACAATGATATTAGAATCCCAAAATAAATATGTAAAAACTATTATTTCTGGTACATAACAGAGATATTGAGAAGAAAAAAAATCTACTACAATTTTGAAGTGTATCTACATTTCATCCCCAAAGGACAATGTTATCACTCATGGCAGCTGTGCAACCAATCAAAGGAGGTGCCAGTTTAGTTTGTTCATATTGCTAGAAAGTTTCAGGTAGTTGACTGCTTCAACCTTTCACCATATAAACCATTTTCTAGGGAAAGAAGAACATTAGTCTTCTGTGCTAATGCTGTTCTTACCCATCTGCTGTGAGGATTATAAGATTATTCATTTCATATCATTAGATAGTTAAGCATGACAATAGTAGTCCTAGAAAAAGTGAATAGAGAACACATAATTCATTTCACAGATTCCAGTGAGGAATGAAAGACTTTGTTGTTCTCTGAGCTTAAAGAGTAAAGGGACTATCATTCCTGTGAACTAGAAATTGAAGGCTTTTGGATCAGCCAGTCCCTTAAAATAAATATCATGATCTTAATCAGTCTTCATATTAGGCTTATTCAAATCCCCAATACTGAAACTGAACTCCTTGAAGACTTGTATAAGAACAATTCCAATAGATACAGTGATGAATCCACAAGCCATCCCTAAGAAATCAACCATTCCAACATTACTCCACTCTCTGAAGAGAATGGCAGAGGCCAGCAAGACCAGAGTGGTGAAGACGACGTAGTAGATGGCACCAAACACAGAGGAGTCGAAACATTCCAAGGCTTTGTTGATGTACCTGAACTGAATTATTATGCTACATCCTAATACGGCTAGCAGAACCAAGCAAAGGTACAGTGCTCTTTGACTCGATGGATTGTTGTGAAATATATCTTGAGCAGCCAAGCCGATGCCTTTTGTGCTGGGCACTGTGAAGCTTCCCAGCAGTGAGCAAATGCTGATGTAAACCATAATGTTAGTTGGTCCGTGCGCTGGTGCAATCCAGAAGATAAGCAGCAGAAGCATGAGGAGAACAATGCAGAGGTAACCCACAAACACTGGAAAAACAAGGAAGAAATAACAGAGGATAAATACCTATGTTTAACGCTCACTAACAAAGAGGCCGTGGACAGTATTTATGTGGCAGGAGGGATCTTCCTTTTATTATCCCACCATTGACACCAATTGTGTAACAGATGAGGCTTGGTTGAGAATTGTATGAGAGAGAGAGATGACTTTTAAACACCTGTTTATACCACTTTAATATGTGCAACCCAGTGTCATAAAACTGTCTTCAGTTCCACAAGACCTTCAGTCTTCTCTTTCCTGGAGATCCTTCTCTTTAACAACTCTCAGTATTTTGAACTGAACAGAAGCAACATTTATTTAAAGGTTTCTCAGGTTCACATCAGCTTGATGGTTACACATTATATCCTTCTTGTCGCTACACTTAACTCTTAGTTCTTCAGAAAACATGAAACTGTTACTGTGAAACTTTTAGCAATGTATTATCTTCTAGTATTTAATAATAAATAATAATAATCTTCTCTCTCCTGAATGTTTGTTATTTCTTTTCATTTAAGACTTAGTTTCCTTCCTCAGTCACACTTTTATTGCTTCAGGTTTGACACTGAAGTCATAAATAAAATGATCGGGAATCTCTTTCTTCTAGCACCCAGGCTAGATCATACTACAGAGTTAAATACTTCTATTATTATTTACTCAACACTGAAGATTAAACACTTGGCTCACTACCTGGAGCCACCTTTTTCTTCTGACTACCTGTCAGGGACCCAAACTGCTTGGTCTAGCTCCACACAACTAGAACCAACCATTCTTGGCTCATCTAGCTTTGTAAACTGTTATTTTTCTTAGTGGCAGTTAACTCCGCCCCTCCTCTTCTAACTGGAGGGCTATGTCGCCATGGCTATGCCCCAGCTCAGACCACCCATCAGCTGGCCTGCACCTAGACCACAACATCAATAAACACATGTAAAACCCTATATCACAATATCAATAAACACATGCAAAACCTATATTCCAATTAGACATTTCATTACACTATGTAAACCATTTCACTGATTTTTTTGTATACAGTACAACTCCCTGATCTACAGAACCAATATACATGGTTTCACTTATGCACTTAGGGCCCACTATAGATGCTACACCCCCCCCTTCTCAGTTCCTCTCTAGTTCATCTCATTGAAAACAATAGAGATCGCCATTATCCATGATGTAATGTAGCCATGTGAAGTCTAGGAATATGGATATAATAGGGTTTGCTATTATCCACAATTTAATTAGTCAGGTGAAGATTGTGGATATGGGGACTGTACTATGTATGCACAGTTTTTGTAAACATCATTCATTCTTAATGGGTTGTACTTGGAAGATCCTGCACTAATACTTCAGAAGACCACGTATGGGGTGTGTATTTATGTTCTTCCTCCTCCTCTTGAATGTAATGCTTGCTGTCTAACTTCCTTTCAGAAGCAAGCCAGATTGTTATGGGATGCAACCCATGGTTTCCTTTTGCAATCCTCTAGTGGGATCCAACAGTCCAAGTATCATTATAGCCTGCTCCAGCTGATAGAGAAACATGCAGAGCCAGTTTTAAAGAATGTGTAAGATCGGGCAGGTGTATATATGTATAAAAAAGTGGGCCGAACCAGGATAGGATACCATGCAGTAGAGATGGGAAGTAGCCATTGTGTGGGTTCAGCCATGAAGGAACAGAAGCAGGAAGGAATTTATTTTTTTTCTTCCACATTACACTATCACTTGGCAGTAAGCACAAAGTCAGATCAGACCAACATTTATTCTTTCTTTGTGTTGGACCAACATTGCCTTCCCTGCTTTCCTTATAGAAAGTGACCCAGCAATATCAGAACTCAATTCACTGAGCAATGTTATTATTAAAACCTTTTTTTTTAAGTTACCTGGGTTTGTGAGTTTCTCTTCCAGTTCAGCCTGAGTGGTGACATTTTCAGACTTTGGAGAATGGATGATGAGGACCACAGAACCTGCACAGCTCAGCAAACAGCCCAATTTGCCAAGAATGTTGAGTTTTTCTTTCAGTAAGTAGGAAGCTAAAATAGACCTTAAAAAAAGGGGGGGGGGGCACACAGAAAGTTTTAGTTTCAGTGCATTAAATTTAATTCTAAGAAATGACTAATTGCCATACTTTTCTTTTTCTCTATAAGCAATTTAGTCAATTTAGTTAAACTAGTTTTGAACTTGGTTTCTAATATTGATTTAAAGGATAAACTTAACACTTCGGGCCCTTCCAGACAGGTCTTTAATGCGAGACCTGTCTCAGTTTTACCAGAGGCATCCAAACGACACCTCAGGTAAAAGCAAATAATTATGGAATAAACCGGAGTTTCCCAGTTCACTCCAAATTCATTAAATGTCTTATCAGAGCTTCATCAGCTCCCACACTGTCCTCCTTCTGTAGGGATTTGAAAACCTGGATGTTTCAGTAAGCATTTGAGAATGATTAGTCCCTAGTTGTATATGGTCTGATGGAGCTCCAATGCAAATTTGTTTTATTCTGTTATGTTTAATGTGTTTTATCTGGATTTTTGTATTTTATGATGCTCCTATTTTAATGTGTTTTGCTTTATGGATTGTTTTGTTTTATGTTTTGTGGACATTTTGTCCCATATGTAAGATGCCCCAAGTCCCTTTGGGGAGATGGTGGCAGGGATATAAGTATAAGTATTATTAATGAAAGATTTGGATCTGTTGAGGTATTAGGCCTGTATGTATTGACTTCTGGTATTGCGTTCCACAGTACTGGGATCAGTCTCCACAGTCATCTTGCACTTTAGGGCTTCTGGAGCCCAAAGGTGTGAGAGGATGCCCACCCCCTCCCCTTCAGCCCCCTATTTAGGCCCCAAAACTAACCGGAGAGACTTGCCGGCAGCGCACGCCTCTCTCTACAGTCCTGGCGCAAGGAAATGGTAGATTTCCCACTCCCCTCCTGATGTGTCATTTTCTCGAATCAGGTGGACTGTACGGAGAGGCCTGCACTGCTACCAAGACTTTCCGGTAAGTTTAGGGGCCCAAATGGGGGGCTTTAGGGTGGCTTCATGCCATCTCAATTTGACTCAGGGTGGCACGTAGCTACCCTGCAGGTAAAAGCCTTGGTTTGGGTTGGGGATAGGGACTAGAATCCATGCAGAAGCGGGTTATTTTAACCCATTTCCACGTGGCTTTTAGCTATGTCTGGAAATGTCCTTCAGTTTCAGTGTCAAATTCAAAATAAGAACGGGGCACTTTCCTCTAAGGTGGGTTAAAAACCCTGCACCTAAAACCACTAGTTTCACTTTGTGAACCAAAAGGTGAGTTCAAATTTAATAAGCATGCAGTATATATATACAGTATTCCTAAAATAAGTCCAGTAATGAGTATGAAATATTTCAAACTCATTACTGATATGACAACTTTTTTACAAGCAATGATAGACGGTGAAGGGATTATATCCTGTTGCTTTTAAAAGTGACTGGGGTGATAATTGCATTCAGTTCTAAAAAAACGGTGTTAATGAACACAGATTACACAGGTCTGTGATGAAAGTATTAGGCCTATAGCTGGTTTTAGAGTACTTTTGAATATTAAATTTTAAAAATAAGAATATCTTACCACACACAGTTCTTTCACAAATTTTATATAGTAGGTCCTCATTATCCACTGGAGTTTGGTTCCAGGATAACCAACATTTCAGGCACCAAAGTCCATGGATACCCATTATATACAATGGCATAGTAAAATGGCATTCTCTTTTATAAAATTGTAGATAGCTCAAATAAGTGGCAGAGAGAGGGTTGCCTACATATTTAGTGTAGTGCTTGGCTCACAACCAAATTTTCTTTTGAGAATTTTTTTAAAGCCATGGTTGCCTGAATTCATGGATGAAGAGCCCATAGATATGGATAAAATTGATATGTTATCAATTCAGTAGTTACTCACTTTTTCTTATGCATAATTTTTAATGATTAGCCACTTTAATCTCAATCCCAAGAAAAAAAGTGTGACACAAATAAATATGAATAGAAGAGGAGGAGAAAGAGGAAAGGGGAAGACAAGAAGAAGGAAGGTGGATGATGAGAAGTGCAGATGCTGATATTCAAGCACAGTTTCTTGTAGTGTTAATGGATTTCTGTGTCTCAAATCAGCGAAATAAAGTGTTTTAGAAAACTTAATCTCCACATTGGCTTTCTGACATATTATATAAGGAATTAAATGAGTTTTCAGCCATGGATACAATTCCTAGAGAGACAGCTTGCTAGCTAGCTTTCTTTCTTTCTGATAATAAAAAGAGATTCTCAACTATTTTTAATGCCTCTGGCAGCATGCTGGTACTTCTCACCCCTTGCTTTACCCTCTCTCTGTAAAAGAAAATATAGTACAGTATGAAGCCAAAGACTAAAAGGAAAAGATATGAAGAAATAGGCCAAAGAAGAGAAACAGTAGAAGGGATTCACATATAGAAACAAAACAAAACATATACAGCATATGTAAACGACAGGGCCATTTGATGTAATAAGAATAAATGACACAAGGAGGGCTTCATTAACATCTCCTTCCAATGGCAAGGTTTAACTTTAACTTTCCTTGCTGCCCTTAAACTATTTACTTCAGAGGCATTTGTATCTGTATTAATTTAAGAAGCTAACGAATCAAGTCCTTACCCAAAAGGAACTCCAAGAGCTCCAAGAGGCGTCACCAGGACAGTCGGGACTGCTGTGTAGGCTAAGAAATTTCCAATCTGACCAAGTGCCACTGTGGGGAGAAAGTGCATACATTAGCAGACATTAAGAGAAAAAAGTGCTTATTTCTGAAGAATGAACAAGCAGGATTACAGTTAAATGTATTGTGGAAATGTGAACAACAAACAGCCTTTTAACTATATATGGTGGGCTTGTGAAGATGCAAGAAAAGGATTTTGTCTAAATACATACTTTAATACAGAGAATTTTACATATTAATATTAAAATAATATGACAACAGCTGCAAGGTCAGACGATCACTGTTTTATTGCCTATTAAGAATGGTTATCAAAATTGAATGATTCAGCAGAGATAGATAAATGTGTCTATTTTGATTAAAGGAAAAACATGAATATAATACTTTTACAAGACTGGAAACCCCTGATTGACTTTTTGAGGAAAAAATGTGGTGATTGGAGAACAGTTGGTTTGGAAAATTAGTAAATTTAGTAAAATTAGTAAATAAGCTGAACTGTAATTTCCAAGTGAAACAGAGAAAAGTGGTTGTAGGGTTTGTTGGGTGAGTGGGCTTATTAACGAAAGACCCTCCCCATAAATGCACAGCAGAGTAATTTATCAGCAGCAGTGTGAAGCAGCACCAGCCGCCCAAAGTGATTAAAAGAACAAAAACACACAGACCAATGTTATATCTTCCATAGGAGGCTTTTCTTTGTAGTAAAATAATAAAGCGGTTTTTGGTACTTTCTGTGCAGGAGTACAGTCAGAGAGTGATGCTGCACACGTGTAGAGCTTTGAAAAGTGGGTTTCGATTGCCAAAAAATCAGGCAGGCACTTGTTCCGTGAAAGTAACACTGTGATT